>RCWM02000231.1:945000-1683189 GCA_003667255.2 Euschistus heros
AACAATTTTAGTATACATAGTTTATTAATATTATTAAGTAAATTTTTTAATTTTTTAAAATATCATCAAGGCTAAAATATATGAAATAGCTTTCTGTCTAATACAATGGTCAGAAAAAAAAAAAAAGTTCACTTGTCTTTTTTTTTGTAATTATAAAAACCTAATTTAAAAAGATCATTTCTATTCCAAATCATTCTTGTTTATAATTCAATCTTACCCCTTAGTACTTAATTTGACTCCATAATTTATTATTTTTATAGAAGAATCAAAGTATATATTTTACATAATTAGGTTGTCAAACTTTTGACGATAATATCTGATCAGCATTTGAATATTTTTTTTTTAATTCATGAGACAAATTTTGTTTTCATTTAAATTATTTTTAAAATAGTACAGTGGTTTAATTTAATTTAAACCCACCTCAATTCACTGTTAACCATGGTTTCCATGGTTAAGAGGCAGGCTACCCCAAGGCACAATTACCTGTCCCATTGGGGCCAATTTGCCAATGCCCTTCACAACGATGTACATTAAATTACTCAAGGACAGAGAGAAAAAGGTCCAGATCCACAGATTATGGTTACTCAGTGTCAGCAGGTTGACTTGGACCTATATTTCTTTCCCTGAATCACACCGTCATGGATGGACCAAACCACCGGGAGGCTACATTCTAGAAAACCACCTCACATTATACAATTTGGAAACAGGGGATTTGTATTATGATGACCTAAAATCCTACAAAATTTTAAAGGTTAAAAAAAAAATTTTTGTTTTCGACAAAATTAAGTTTCTACGTGTTTTTTGAGATGAGGAATCTGGAAATAATATCAGTTTTTACTTTAAAAATTTTCCTCACCTATATTATATAAATAAGACGTTTTAAAATCACCATATTTTTATTTCAAATTGCATAGAAATCCTAAGATTGATGAATAATCTAAAATTAATATCAAGTTTTGGTTAAAAAATATGTATATTGTTTTTAAATGGTCTTATTTGAAATTTATTGTGTAAAAACTAAAATAATAATAGAAATAGATCATTTTAAAACGTCTTATTTATATATATAAATAACTAGCTGACGACCCCTTCCCGTTTACTCTTTTTGCTAAAAAGGTACGATATAGAAGTGTGGCGGTGGGGGTTTGGGGTGGGGCTCGCTCAACATAGAAGAAGGAAGATATTGTATGTATTGTAAATAAATGGAGGATTGGAAAAAAAAAAAAAAAAAAAAAAAAAAAAAAAAAAAAAAAAAAAAAAAAAAAAAAAAAAAAAAAAAAAAAAGGGGGTTTGGGGCGGGATTAAGAGATGGCTCCAGCTATAAGGACACTGTTTTACAGATCTGCCAGGATCTGACGATTTTTTGAAGCCGAACATCCTTGGCCACTCTCTCCTTTCACAATTAGAATTAGCTTTTTCGTCCTTAAGGATAATATGTTTTTAACGGTTTTTTAAGTTATCCGAAGGATAACTTCCGTCATTGTTGTCCTCCAGGATCCTGTTTTAAAATATTTAACGGTTTTAAGATGGCAGACTTCCGCCATTGTTGTCCTTAAAAGGACATTTTTTTTTTTTGAAATATTAGACTATTTAACTGTTTTATATATCCTACAGTATATATAAATAAGACGTTTAAATTTATATTTAATATATATATATATATATATATATATATATATATATATATATATATATATATATATATATATATATATATATATATATATATAATATTTTAGTACTGTAAAACAGGGCTGTCAATTTCTGAAGAAACGCAACCGATTAAGACAAAATTTTAAGGTTATCTAGAAGCCTTAAAACTGCATAGTTTAGCCCAAATCCGGAGGTCGCAGGATTTCCCCTTATTGAAATATCTTAAGTTATAGCTGACCTTGGATTTTTTCATTCACATGAGTTTTTGTCGACTAAAATCGGGAGTAAATCCAATGTCATACGCATGGATAAAAAGCAGAATGTATGCTGATTCTAGTGATGCTATTACTGTTGTAATCTGTTGAACACAGCAGTTGTTATGGCCGGTAGAAAATGTTGATGAAATCTCAACTTCAAAATTTTACCCTCCTCGAAAGGGGTAAAAAAATCAATATTTTTTGATTTTGATAAAATTTCACATATAAGGGTTTTATGGTGCGTTAAATCGAGATTTGAGGTCAGTTGTTCATGAAAAAAAGTTTCCCTAATGCCGGATAGTGTTTTGAGCATAACAAAAGTATTTTTACATCTAATAACATACATAACTGCAATTAAACGTGAAAGAATCATTTCTCTATCTTGACTAAGAGCTGAGAAAAAAAATAAAACGTGATTTTCATATATTTTTTTTTTTTTCTCGGCTCCTAAAGCTCATTGGCGGCTATTACTCTAGTTTTGCACTGTTATAGGTCCCTACTACCCATAAAAAAATCGGCATTCAAATCTGTGAGTTACAACTGCAAACTTCCCCTTGTGAGTATAAATTAAGAATAATTAACAGTAATAATTTTTTTTTTGGTTTTAATACTTTTTCTTAAAATAAATTTACTTACCTCATGGATTTATTGTAAATCAGTCTTATCTTCAGTCCATAGCAATAATCATAGCCTCTTTAAAAGAAAGAAACCGTATTAAAATATCATTGATGCTATTATACAAAGACCCATGCTTATTTGATTTTATTGAATTACCTGACCAAGTACAGACTGTCCATCAACTGACGCAAAATCTAAAATTAATCACAAATAATTATATTAATCGAAACTACTTTTCACATGAATGAACTAATGAATACAGTTTTGATTTTAGACTTAATTGATATAAAAAGGTTCATTTTCAGTTATTCAAATTAGTTTGATTTTTAGCTGTAAACTGGATTGATCTTTGAAATAAAGAAGAAGAGTTTATTTATAAAAATATCCATATAATAAACTAAAGGGATAAGTATATTGATTTAGCAACTTCAAATAGCTTTTTATATTAACTAGGAAAATAATAGAAAATGTCAATTTTTATGTAATAAAAAAGGAAATATAGATTTTCTCTACTTTCTGAACTGTATTGTTTGTTGCAACATTCTAATCTTTATAATACTTAACAGGGCTTATCAGTTTTGCCTCACCTATAGTGATTAAGAAGTATTGTTGAAAATTTAGATGATTTTTCAAAAAAATGTATTGCTAATAGTGTAGGGATAAAATTCTTCTTAACCAGGTAAAAGTTTAATTCAAGATTATTTTAAAAATTTCCAGATAAGAGCTACAGAAACTAGGAAAAGAAATTATATTCAGGATGACCTTAGAGTACTGACAGAAGCTGTACAAATGGCCACTTATTGATGGCAGTGAAGTATACAACACTGGTGGGTGAAAGTTAGTAAAAGCTTCAATGTGAAGGAAGCTTCTCTGCAGGGAGGCTGCCTACAAGAATCGATCCTTGGTTCAGCTCTAAATTGGTTTTTGATGAGATTCTGGGATGCACCAGGTGAAGAATGGCATCTTAATACTAGATGATTTGGCAGCAATGGAGCCTCCTGACAGGAAAGTTGGTATCAAACGGTGTAACAATTCTGGTAACAAGATGGTAGGAGAAGGAAAAACTGAATATAGCTGCTGATAGAATTCAGAACATACTCTTGAAAGACACACCCAGTCTCCTTGAAGTTCCATAGAAAGAGAATTCGTTAGATTATAATCTACCTACTTAAACCATCTTCTTTCAGGAACATGCAGTATTCAGTTCTACATGTCGAAGGTAATTGTTCATTTATTATAGTTACAAAACTTTAACAGTTTAATGGAAGATTGCAAGAAGAGAAATAATTATTAATAAACCACCTTGAAGTCTGCATTGTGCATTGAAACTTTTAAAAGCCTACATTTTATAAAATTTAAAAACTAGAGATTAACGAGATTTTTAAAAATATTGAAACATTCTTAACTTATATTGGAAGCTGATGCAAGGGCTCTTATATATTCCATACTAAGGGTTCTACTGAGAAAAATTCCATCAACCCATATTTAAACACACAGTTGAGTTGGCATAACAAGCCAGAAAAAAAAAAAAAAAAAAAAAAAAAAAAATCAGTACATCATTTGACATTATTTTACAGTATTATAAATAAGCTTTGCTCATAACAGGTACCAGTTGGTTTAATCATGTGATAGGTCTATGCCTGTTTAAGTTGGCCTACATACATTAATAAAATTATTTCAGATTTAAAAATATTTTTGGTTTGCAGTTAATTATGCAATATCTATACAAATAGCCTATTCACTGGTTCTACTATCCCTTTCTTGTAACCTAACTAAATTATATATTTAGACCATTTTCTTAGTCATCAATATAAATTGTAGACCAATAATACACTTAAAAATAAAAACAAAATTAGTAAATTTAACATATACATGGTCTAAGACAACGTTTCATAAACATTGCTTTAAAATGTATTGGTTTTGTTGAGAAGAATTATTGAATCTTCTTTCTGACTAACTTCTTTTACTCACTAAAAATTAAAATTATTTCTTAAAAGTTTTATTACATTAAATGATTCTATATTTTCATTGTAAAAATAGATGAATTGTAGGACTGAAGTCTTTTAAGAGATCACATTTTCCCTACTCTAATCCAACATTTTCCCTGAAATAACACATTTTATAAACTTACCTTGGCACATAATTTGCATTTATAATTTATAAATTAATTGAAACACTACAGCATTATCAAATTCTGCAAAAGCCGCCAAGGTGAAGAGGTACAAACAGATTTTGATCGTGGGCATCGGTACCTTGCTAAACATTCCGCAAACTTTCTATCACATTCACAAAGCCTCTGTCCACAGGAGTAGCCAACACCTGTGAATAAAATAAAATTTTTATTATGTAAAATTTTTTTCTTGGTATTATTTAATTTAATATAAACCCCTTTTTATTATTTTATGATGCAGTATTAATTAAAAAGGGTCAAGCAGATAAAAAATGTGCTCATCTAAAGAAGCTATATTTAGGGTATTGGTTGTTACTAAAAAATATAATTTCTGATAAAATAAAAAAATTCAGATCTTTAAAATTTTTTAGTAGTTAAAATTATGTTAAAACTTTGTACCAAGCAAATACTTTGTACTCAATATGAATCGTTCATTAATATATTTACTAAATACTAATAATTTACTAAAAATATTTGGCTTATACCCATCCAAACTGGGAATTCTCAATTTGTATTCTCATCCTATGTAATTTATTTGCATTGTATTGTAAAAAAAAAAAAAAAAAAAAAAAAAAAGAAATACTGAAAAGAAAATGGTTTCAAATTTGCTCCATTATATTTTTCTCTTATTTATATGAAATTATCATCATCAACTATCAAGGAATAGATTTTTATAGAGTATGAATTAAATCAGGAGTCGATGTTGAGAATTGTAGAGAATACTTTTTTGTAATCTTTAATAGTCATTAACTGATTATTAAAATTCTTCCGATGGATTTCCATTAATTTCAGTAATCAATGTGAATGAGTTTTAAAAATGAAGAGTCTGTTTTTAATTTTAAGTTTAAATATTCAAAAGTAAAATAAAACTATTTATCATTATACATGATTCTAATCTGTTTTTAATTTTAAGTTTAAATATTCAAAAGTAAAATAAAACTAATTATCATTATATATGATTCTAATCCATGAAATGAAATGATGAAATGAAAACACATCCATGTGTTTTCAATGATTATTTTTACCCCATATATTTGTATACATATTTTTTTTTTAGAAATCTTTGACATCTTGCTGTTTTATAATGTGCCATTTATTCCTGTATACCATGCCTACTCTGTATAATTTTAACTGGGTTATGGACTCAAAAATTTTTAAACAATATTGAAACAACACAATACTGCTTATTGACTCAAACTACTTTAAAATTTACTGTACAAACAATAATTTTCAATTAACTGTCATAATATTTCTCTTAGGGGACCCAATGGCCGAGTGATTTGGGGCAAGGGTCTCAGTGTGCTCGTAACCAGAAGGTCGTGGGTTCAAATCCCACCTGGGCAGGTTAAACTTTATTTCGTGGCGGACCAACAAAATGAATCTTGACCTTCCCACCCAGGCCAGTATAGGACTTCAATGAAAGTCTTGGGCTCAAAAAAAAAAAAAAAAAAAAAATTCTCTTATATTTTATTTAAAGCCTTACTAATCTTGTTGAAATGTTCAATGTTTACTTAATATGTTATAAATGAAATCATTAACAATGATCCTAACATCCCCATAGTTCTATGTTGCAGATAACCTGTAGCACAGAGATTCTTCCACAATCATTTCAATGATTACACTAATCTGCAAGACAGTTAAGACTGCTTCTTGATTATAATGGTGTTTCAAGTCGTAGAACCGAAAAGCAGTTAGTGATCTTACATACCATAGCTAATGGGTGCTAAGAATGGACAGCTTTTCAACTGATTCTTATTTCATGGATTACAAATTTAGCTGTAGCATTTTGTATAATACTTGAAGGTTTTTAAACAATTTTTTCAATACCGCTGTTTTTGTTTCGATATTTTGATAAAATTTATTTTACCACAAAGTGGTCTTCTCCTGTGGCATGTCCACACATATGGTACAAAGTATTCCATAAATAATGGACAATTAGCTGAATTGTAGCACCAATCATGTTTCATACAGCATCTGTAACAGTCAAGAATATCATTAGCTTATTTTCACATATTTACATAATGGTTTCCTTAAGAAAATATTGAATGAAATTAGGTCTATTCAATCAGTATTATACATTAGTAGTGATAATATAACACAAGTGTATTACTTTATAAATGAAATAAAAGTTTTTCAACAAGTATTATTTTTTTTATTTATAAAGATATAGATGTTAATAGTATTTATATGATATGTTATTTATGATAAGTATTTATATGATATGATATGGGAGTTTATATTTATAATAGTTACATTGGACACTTATGGTCCAAGTTTGACAGTTGAGTCTTTATTCTTAAATTTAATGATATTATGCAGGAAATCTATGGTATTTGATAATATTGTCTATTGCTATATTTGCTAAAGAGGATGGTTATGAGGGGAACATTTTGACATAATACAAAGTGATCTTTCAATCAAATCAGCAGACAAAAAAAAGGAGAGCGAATAATAAACACAACAATTTTTTTTTGTTATAATTGTAATGTAATTTATTATTATTATTATTTTCAAGAGATTGAGAAAAATTATTTAAGTCTGCATATTATTTTTTGAATAATCAGTAAATGGGACCAGAGAAAGACACATTTTGTATTAGTATCTTAGTTCATTGTATAAACTAAAAAAAATAAAACTTAAAGTGAAAATTAATGTAAAATATATTAAAAATGGCAATTAATATATTTTCTATTTTTTTTTTTTTGTCTCGTTTTTAATATCCTTCTGTCATCAATTTAACCCAACACTTACTGTATTCTGTTTCTAAGAAGATACACTGGTTGAGGTATAGGTGTTCTGTCTGTCCAGCTAAACATATTTAGATTAGGTTACTTGGAAAACGCTTCAAAAGGATATGATATATATATATATATATATATATATATATATATATATATATATATATATATATATATATATATATATATATTTTAAATCGATCTTTTCCGGTAATTATATCGATTTGAGTTTTATGAGAAGTTGACAAAAAGGTAAAACTGCACATTTTTAATGCAATTTACCTCCCCACCCTACTATACGGAAGTGAGAGCTGGGTCCTTCTCGACCGATTGAAGAAGAGAATCACCGCGTCAGAAATGAAATATCTAAGAAGAGTTGCCGGCCGAACACGGAGGGAACATGTCGGGAATAGCAGAATAAGAGAGGAGCTAGGGGTAAAAGCACTAACAGAAATTATTGAGAAGAGGCAGCTAAAGTGGTTCGGACATGTATGCCGAATGGATGAAGATCGCGGACCACGCAAGTTCTTCGAAGCCAGACCAACTGGCAAAAGACCAAGAGGCAGGCCAAGGATGTCATGGTTGGATAGTATGGCTCAAATAGGAGAGAAAAGAGGAAAGAGGTTGGATCCTATGAAGACATTGGCGAGGGACCGGGACAGTTGGATTTCTTGGACCGAGGCACCTCCACGCTGAGAGGCACTGAGGAGGAAGGAAAAGAAGAAGAAGAGTTTTATGATATGAAATAGATCTACTATCCAGGTCTCCATCTGGACAAATCTACTTAGAGTCCACATACATGACTAAAACGAGTTTTAGGCTACTTCTGGATTTATAATATAAACGCTATAAGCTTCCAATTAACCAAACAAGATTCATTCACATCGCAGTAATGACTCGCAGTAAGTAGGAGTTGAGGGTTGGGGCTCTATTAAGCCATTCAAGCAATCTCCCATCTAATCCTTACAGATAGAAATTCTTTGTAACATTCTCAACTCTGCTCATGATGTTACAATTAAACATTCTTTAGATAATACAAAATACATATCCTTCCATAATAAGCTTCATTCCCACTTGAATCCATAAACCCTCCAAAGGCGCCTGAAAAGAAGATGGCCTTTGGATCTTTTTAATATTGAAGTGCTACGTTGGTTATTGCTTTACAAGTTATTGTTAATCATTATACTTGATTTTTTTTTTTGTATACAGCTATAAATAAATAAAAAAATGATTGATAAGAAACTCTTTGCGTCTTATCCTATTATACCTGTGGGCGGAACTTCTTTCACCACTGGCAATTTGGCATAGAAATGCCCCCCACTACGTTAAAGAAAGAACCAAGCTGCTGGATTGTATAGTTGACTACATGTGTGTTATGCTAAAGAATGAGAGAAGGCCTGAAAGCCGACCCTTCCTGAGCTGCGGTGGTACGCTTTATTCAGATTCATTTCATAGAAACCAGAGGAAAAAAGAAACTAACGACTCCTGAATTATTTGTGATAAATATATGCGATTGATGTTTATATTTATCTCGATGAATCATATGTATCTCAGCGAACAGTGAAATTATATTGTTTATAGCAGGTTTCCTTCTGCAGTTCGTTTTTTAAACCATAATTTTATTTTGGATTTATTCTTTTTTGTCTTATTTGATTTATACTTTTCTAGATGTATGAATAGCAATTGTACCATCGAAACGTCGAAGTTATCTTTAAGAGTCTTTTTCGATCGATTGGACTGTAGTATCCATATAAGTATACAGCCTGGAAACAATTCCACTCATTTGCTTTTTTTCAGCCTAAAGTTAGCATTAGATGGGACATATCCATACAAAAATTACTCACATTAGACCTATATCCCATTGAATGTAAGACCTAATGAACGTTAGGGGCGGATATAAACCTTAAATTTAAAATGGATTGGTAATATTTTTTAAATATTGTTTTATTTTCGTTAATTTATATTTCTAATTTTCCTAACATGTTTCAAATGACCTATAAGAACACGTGGAGATATAAATACTTAATACAAATGAAACGTTTTGTTCAGGAAATGAAAAACATCAATGAACTGAATTTTTTCGCCTGTCTATGTATTTTCATAAAATATTATGTTTATACAATTTTACGAACAAATATTATCAATTAATTGAGTTCAATTTACTGGCATTTAAATTACATGTATTTATTTAAAAATTCTTTAAAGGAACGACATATAAAAAGAAATATATAAAATTAATAATATTTTTTTTATCAGTGTTACAGTTTTGAATATTGCTTGAATAATTATAATTTTTTGTTTTGGACGAATGGTAATTTTCTTAATATACAATATACTATACTATATAAATAAATATACTATACTAAGATGATAATACAGATAAAGATTGATAATATGAGTCTTTTTCACATCAAGGCTGCCAGTTACTTGCCAGTTCTCACCTCTCAGTCAAGATAGAGAAATAATGTTTTCACGTAAAATAGAAGTTTTATATGCCATCTCTTACAACAACCAAAACCCTTTATACGGAAATTAATGCAGGATTTCATGTTTAAACCAAAACCTGATATTATTATTAAAGAGATTATTTATCAGGTTTTGGTTGAGGTAAAGGGATAGCATTCAAAACTACAATTTTACGCGAAAAAATTATTTCTCTATCTTGACTGAGAGATGAGAAAAAAAATAAAACGTGATTTTATATTTTTTTTTCGGCTCCCAATGCTCATTTGAGGCTAAAACCCTAGTTTTGCACTATTATAGATCTCTGATACCCACACGAAAATCGGCATTCAAATATGTGAGTTACAAGTCACAGCTGAGAACTGGCAGCCTTAATGTGAAAAAGACTCAATAATATTTAATATTTATAGCAATATATAAAAATAAGTTAACTTTTTAAAACTTTAAATAACAGAGGTACGCCTATGGGAATAATAACTGACAAAAATGTCTCCAAAGAGACATTAACAATCAACATTAAATTAAAAAACTTTATGTCGTCTTCACTGAAGTCCCCAGTAAATAAAATAAAAAAATATTTTTAACTCTCCGACTAGACAAACAATCGTACTATGTTAAAAATAATCTTATGGTCAGTGTGAGAGTCCTGCCTATATAACTTGATCCACGGATCCCGATCCGGTATCAGCTGGATTCGTCTGTTCCAGACCGTTCCTCTCCTGTAGATTGCCTCTTTGACAATTCCTTCCTCTTTGTTTCTGGGTCTTCTTACGGACATTCAACCCTCAACTCTTGTTCCTTATGTAATTTTTTCCTTCCCTTCTTCCTCCATTCTCGTTGTGTACGAGTATTATTTTTTCATTATTTATATTAAGTTATATTCTTCTATGAAGTATCATTGTATATCAATTTCATTAACGCTTATGCAAACTTTATATTTCTGCTGTATGAATCTATGATTTAAATATTTCAAAAAGACTGTTTAACATACTTCATTACCATTGAGGAATGTAGGAAGTTTACACCAATTATTTTCAAAATCCATGTTTATCAGCAATGAAGTAGGGTCAAGTGGGGAACAGTGTAACAAAAAAGCAATTTTATTTCTAGAAAAAGAAAGTACATTATATCGTCTCCTATTTATTTAAGCCAACAGCCATTAACCTTCATATTAAGTTTGAAATAATATCAAAATTATACTTAAAAGCTATTTATTTTTTTAGTTATCTGAAATCACAAATTTGTTACAGTGCCCCAGGGGTGGGGTACAGTGAAACATCCATCGGTGTACAGTTAAACAACCTTAGACTAAACTAAATAAAATATTAAAAATTAAAAACGTTGGACCTCAATTATGTACAATAATAAATTTATGGCGACCAAAATTAAGCATAAACAAATTTATAATATGAGAATATTATCCTTTCGTCTTTGATGTCATTAACAATTTGTATAGACTAATGTTCGTCATCCTTTTTCTATTTCGAACTATTTTCGATGTAACACATCCAGAAAAAAAAATAAAATATATATTAACCAAGGAAGCACAGCACAGCATGTTATGTCACAATGTACCCCACACACTACTGATTAAACCAACAATTTGTTAAAATTATATTGGTTGTAAATTGCAATAAACTTTGTTAACTATTCAAATACCAGCTAATTGAAGAATAAATGCAAGATATGTATGCTTACTCACCACAAATCATTAGTTTTCCGACAAGAACAAAACTTCACTAGCTTAATGGTTCTAGAATTTTTTTTCACAAAAAACATACGTTATTCTTTTATTTATCCTGCAATTTGAAGTCCCATAACAGCTGTTTAAGATGATGGTACATGAGATTGGCTAACAAATTTAGAACACCATAGTCAAATAAAAAAGGACAAAGCTAATCATGATGTTACACTTTGATAGGAGATATTTAGTTATTTTAGAAATTGATCTACATAAGAAAGTTCAGAACGTCCTAATGTTTAAATAAAATAACCAG
Organism: Euschistus heros; assembly: GCA_003667255.2. NCBI lineage: Eukaryota > Metazoa > Arthropoda > Insecta > Hemiptera > Pentatomidae > Euschistus > Euschistus heros. The sequence continues at coordinate 956,897 of RCWM02000231.1, forward strand.
TCTTAAGTACCTGTCGATTGGATCCGTCGGGTAACCCGATCCAAGGAATCCGCAGTAGCAGCCGTAGCCTTTGTAGTCGAGTGGGTTGCATCTCGTAGCGCAGGTAATCATATTGTAGAGCTGAACCACACTTCGCTTTGACCTAATAAACAAGGAACTTGTCAGTGTAAAGGTATCAGTAAATGATAAATATTATTGAATTTTATATAATTTTAATAGTGTAATATTTTTGGCCGTAGTAATTCAGAGGAAGTAGATGGTTGGGGTGTGCAGTTAGAAATTGCATTAATTTATTGTGCTGATGTTTCATCTTACAATGCCTTCATCAAGATCAGAAGAAAAACAAAAAGATGTGATAGAAATTAATTTAAAAGAAATTAAAAATAAAGTCAAAAGGAAATTAAAAATACAATCAGTTTTGTTAGTGGCAAAGTTTATTTTCATCATAGTAGCATCTTTAACAGAAATATGAATAAAATATACATCAAACTAATCACAAGTTAAACACGACCAACAAGAGAAAAAAAATATTTGCAGTAGATATCAGTCCTAAAATAGTATTCGAATATAGAGAAATTCTTCACTGTACATTGTCGATTCATTGAGAAATGGCTACTGTTCTGAGGGAGGTATTTTATTTGATACATGGGCACTTCAAAGTAACACTAACGATGTAAATTATTTTATTACGTTGAGCTAAATGTTTTTGGTAATGTGATTCACCCAATCTACGTTTAATATTTCTTCTCAATTCAATAATTCATTCTCATCGATTCTCTTAAGTCAGTGTAAACGAAATTTGTCTATCATTTCTTTACCTATACCTATCCACTATTTCCTATGCTATGTTTGAAACCCATTTCTTTAACATCATCCTCTAGTAATCAACTGGCATCTCATGAAATCGTGATCTATGTTTAATAGGATGGTCTGGAGCAGTTGTATCGATTCAAAGCGGACAGAACTAGTGGCTACATGTGTCAAAACAATTTCAAATGATAAACACGGCATAGTTTACCGTGGGACCGTTCATGTTTGCCAGGCTGGAATAGCTGACTGGCGTTTGCTTGCTCAAATGGAGATTGCTTAAGGTTTATTCCTTTTGATCAAACATTGTTTAATCCATCCTTGTAAAGGCAAACAAAACTCATTAGAAATACCTGTTTTATGCACTACTTACAAATAAAGTCAGTTGATGGTTTATATACAAACATTGTGAATCTTGAGAGCTAGAAATAGAAACTCTGCTACAAATATATTTTATCATTTTGCTATTTATTTCCTTAATAACTTTATGGTTACTTAAGTATAATTAAGGGCACATACTGCTGGTACCTCTCTTGTTTTTGTGCATTCGGAAGATTTGTGCATTTGCCCACATTTGACACATCTAGGAATATGATGGCAGTAGGTTTTTGTATGGCCGTATGCCTGGCAATTATGGCATTGTACAATGTCACGTTTACGGTATGGTTTTTCAATTTGAACTCTCGTATAGTAAATCAAGGTGACGTCATATATCTTTTCTACTCCCGGTGCAGGTTCTAGATCAACAAAGAAGAGTGGCAATGAGACTTTACCTCCTGCTCCTGGGTTTTCCCTGCTGTCTTTTTGAACATTTGTTACTTGCTTTACTTTGAAGCCCATGGACATCAATTCTTCTTTGATGATATCAGGAGGAGTTGTAGGGTGAAGGTTTCTTACGACCACCCTAAGCGATCTCTCTTCCTTAAGCTGGTATGTATGAAAGTCAGCTTTTGTTTCTGAAAGATATTTGACAATGCTGCGGTAGGAATCGGGGGAATCAGGCATAATTTTAGTGTCATTAGCTCGGCTAACACAGGAATACTTTCCTCGTCCAACTATATTATTTAAGTGATTGCACATTAATGGGAAATTGCCTATATTGCGAACAAAGATAGGAGGAGGTTTTGGAGGCTGCGGTGCTGAGGACGACTCCATAGTTTCGGCAGCTGTGCTACTAAGCGCCTGAAATGGATTAGGTGTAAAAAAGGGAGACTCTTCGATCACTCCTTGGGTTGAGGTCCCAGGCGTTGAATCATCCATCGGCGATGAGTTAGGGGGAGTTTTGACCTTTGATCGTTTTGGTTTTTGCTTTGCTGGGCTTGTTCTCACAGTTTCAAGAGATCGGCTTCTTTTAGACTTAGTTTTTGAAGACATCACCATGTGGAAATATCTCATTTGATTGCATCTAGTGGTAAGAGAAAGAAAAGGAAGGAAAAAAAATAAAATAAAAATAAATAAAAATAAAAATAAAAGTTCGTAGTGTTTGAATGTCTGAGAAGGCAGCACCTTCCCGTACAGAGAATAGGTACGTACTGGCAGTGCCTAGGTCACGGCCCTGTTATCTCTTATCCCCACCTCCGCCTAGATAGGCTTAGTAGATACCGAGCACATGGCATATATTACGTACACTTATTTAATGTTTAATGATTGTACTCACTGTTTTCTGTCTGTCTATGTTTAGCACACCTATTAATTAATATCTCTATGCACTTTTCTGAGCAGAAAGACTGAAAAAAAACACACTAAAAGAAACTGTAATTACAGAGTGATCTAAAGATGACTTTGTATAGTTGGCGCAGGCGCAAACACTCCTTTTGAAATTTAAAAAAACTTTATTTTAAGCTAAATATAAAATGAATGATGCATATAAACATATAATATGACTTCATCAATGTTAATAAACTACATTTTTTAAATGTTGGTAATGTTTTATTTTGGTTAATAAGACGTTTGTCAGTTAACGTTACCAAATAAAAAAATTAACTGAATCGAGAGGAGATTGATGTTAAAGGGGTTGGTGACACATTAAACATTTAGTCGAAGTTGACTCAGAAGCTTTTAGAAGGACCCAACTTAAAGGGAAAGAACAATATAACCTTTTTAGCGACACCAACTTAAAAACGACCCAGAAAAGATTCGAGAAAACCTTCCTGTTGCAGTCCAGTAACTACCATTTGAATACCTATTTGTTTTACAAGAAGACAAATCGTTAATTTTTTTAAAATTGTGATGATTATTTAAATGAGAATAATTGTGTCATCGGGAAACATATAATTTTTTTTTAAAAATACAAAAACTAATTTACCTAGTTTTATCGGTTGATTTCAAACTGACGGATGGGCCCCATAGGTTGTTGGTGTGTCCGAGATAGATTTCAAGCTCTTCTGGGGAGTTCACTGAATAGTTTTCTAAAAAAAAAAAAAAATTATATATATATATATAATATATATATATATATATATATATATATATATATATATATATATAAATAAAAATGATTATTTATATAAATAAAAGAATAATTATAAAAAAAAACAAAAAAACTTTTGGATTCTGTTATGAATATATGTACTCCCAAAATCACTCATTTTTATATTTAAATTTGTCAAATACATTAAACAAAAATTTGATTTATTTAAAAATTGTTATTAAGCCCAAATATACTATGTTAACGTTGCTCTATGTCCTAGAATTATATTCTATTGAAAATTATCTATATTATACAGAACTAAAGTGTAGATGTATATTATTAGAATAGGAATAAGATTAAAATCAGTAGAAATACAAATGCACAGCTATAATTAATTTTATACAAACTGAACTCAAAATTGTGATTTTATAATTAATTACAGTTTTTTCCAATGCCATATCCTAAACCTGCAAGAATGGTGTAAAAAATGGGGAATCAAAATAAATTCAAACCTACGACTTCCTATCCTACTGTATCCTTTATTGATATTCCACTAATCCCAGTTAAACCGATCCTCTATCAAGGACTCCACTTGGACAAACGTCTTACTTAGATCCACATACAAGACTAAAACGACAAGAAACTGCCCGTCGTTACAGAAAACTTCAACATTTACTAGAAAAACTTTTAAAGCTCCCAATTAATTACAAAAGACTTATTAACATGATTGTGATTAGACCTATTTGGACGTGCGGAGTTGAGCTTTGGGGCTCCGCTAAACCATCCAATTCATCTCCTGTACAATCCTTACAATACAAAATCCTTCGTACGCTCCACAATGCTCCTTACTTTGTCACCTTTAAACATATCCATAAAGATCTTAATGTTCCATATGTTGTTGATTTAGCTCAAACCAGTTACCTATCCTTTCATAGTAAGTCAATAGGCACTCAAATCCACTAGTTTCCTAACTTACTTCTAACTCTATTCCCCATAATCCTAAAATAAAAAAAAATAAAAAAAATGATTCTGGTCGAAACATAGAGTTACTAGACTAGATTGATTTTTTTCTGAACCCAGATTTAAAATAGGGAGACAAAATATTTTTTCTTTTTATGACCTATCTTTTTATTTTAAATAGAAACAGGAAAACTAGTTTGGACTATTTTTCTTTCTTTCTAAATTGTATGCATTTTAATTTCAAAGAATTTTTTTTATATTAATATACTAATTGTTCAATAACGTTTAGATTTTATTGAAAAATCGAAAGTATTTTCTATTCTTGCCATTTTACAAAACTCACATAATTTCATATATTATATATAGATATATCGTATAGAGCTAGATTAATAATCGTAAATACAATGATAAATACAATAACTGTCTGACTTTAATATGTGTACATTACATGGTGCTTTCTGTTTTACCTAAACCAAAGAAATTGAGTTAGCTGAATGACAGTACTTGTTGAAGGTTTTTCTGGGCAGAATACAATACTGTTATCAGCGAAATGTTAAAACAAGCTCATTAAAAAAAATATTGCAGATCCACGTTTAATTGTCAAGCTTTAGGAAACAGAAAATTATGTGATCCGTTCCGCTCTGAATAAAATAGAGGAGCATTTTGCATCTTCGGATGCAGTAACCAGAAACCATGATCTTGTTGAATTATCTAATGGGGTTGAATCTTCCTTCCTAAAATCACAAAGATATATTTAATAAGACAATCGCTTAAATATTTTTAAGATCTAAAATTGAAATTTTTATTGTTCTTCTTGTACAAAGTGTTTTTGGAAAATTCAGTTCTATCGTTATCTTGTTATATTTACTAGCAATTATTGTTCTACTAAATTGAATGATTTTCCATTAATCTTTAGGCAGAGTAGTTAGTTCAGATTTATTGAAAGATGTTCAATAGTGGATTCAATGGTCTAAATCTATTCAAATGTATAATAATAATGAAGTGCTGATCATAAGAAGGATAACTGAAATTTTTGGTTAAGCTGAGATTTTAATTCCTTTTGACTTGTTGCGGTTTAATATTGTAGTTTTAAAGCCGCAATTTTAGGGAGTATACTTTAATAACCTAAATATTTAGTTGTACCTACAACTTTCGTATTTTTTATAACGATAACGCAGCAGAAACTAACAAATATAACCTAACCATCTATGTCAGTTAAGCATTTTATGGCAATATACATCGAATTAACCGACTTACGAAATATATATAGATGTATATATATATATATATATATATATATATATATATATATATATATATATATATATATATATATATATATAGTGTTTAGTAAGGTTCTTGAGGTTCAGTCAATAAATAAAAAACAACAATTTTGGCGACGTTTCGAGGCTATATTGTTCTCATAATCATATCTGGTTATGAGAACAATATAGTCTCGAAACGTCACCAAAATAGTTGTATTCATTTATTGACTGAACCTCAAGAACCATACTAAACATTTAATAGTAACAGTCAAGAAATTTATCCATATATATATGTGTGTGTGTGTGTGTGTGTGTGTGTGTGTGTGTGTGTGTGTGTGTGTGTGTGTGTGTGTGTGTGTGTGTGTGTGTGTGTGTGTGTGTGTGTGTTTGTGTTTGTGTTTAATAAGGTTCTTGAGGTTCAGTCAATAAATAAAAGCACATTAATTATGCTTTAAATTAATATTAATTTTAATGTATATTATTAGTCTGAATGTATTAAATTGAAATAACATGTGTTGAGATTTGGGACGTATGTTTTTTTTATTTATTTCGTGATTTTTTATTTTTTATTTTTTAGAGACGATAACCATAGGAAAACATTTAAGAGTAACAGTCAAGAAATATATCCATATATTTATATATTAAGGTGTATATATATGGGACCTTCTAACTAAATGTTCAAATCAGATTATTAGAACAAATATGTGTAGGTTTTTCGGATAAAAATTTACAAAATTGTTAAATTTCTGGGCCCAAGTAAATTTTAAATGTTACAGTACTTAAATGTTGTTAATAATTTCTTAGTGAAAAGTTTAAAAAAAATTATACGACTTCACTCAAATTTTTGCTTTACTCTTTCTTATTGTATGGGTAATTCTCCTAGAAAGAAAAAAATATATATTTCTGATATTTTAAATATTACCTTACAGTCATTATTTTATAAATAAATCTGAGTGGCCCTTTGCTAAATATATTCTACATTGTATTAATGAAAACATTTTATTATTTTATTGTTTTATTGGTATTATTTACTTCCGCTATAGCTTAAATTACTATCTGGTAAGAGAGTGAAATTTTAGATCTGCTTTTAAAATGCTGCTTACCGTTGTATAATATTTTTAAAACTATAGACTTAATATAACTAAATGGTAGAAATCTAAAATTAGAAAATAATCATACTTTATTGGCTAGAAATTGACAAATAAAAATGTTTGCTTCTTAGTAAATTTTAAATGTTATGTTTTAAACTATGACGTGTCAAATAAGAGTTTTTTATGCCCTTCGGAGCTAAATACAAACAATTGTAAGTCATCTCATAAAGTTATTTTGGGATGATAAATTCGGTAATATAAAAAAAACAGTGATTTATTTGGCCAGATTATTAAAACTCTTTTAGTACGTAATACTGACGTCAGACCTCTTGGGCCTTGACCGAGGATGGTTGGCTGTTACGTCATACCGTTACTGACCTCAGCGATCAGCTGGCCACGGCTGCAATTATCTCCCTAGTCAATGAGTCTAAGGAACTCACTCATCTTTCTATTGACCAACATTTCTTAGGCTAATATAACCTCGTATGAGCACGTTCTGGCAAATGGCGCTTACGAAGAATCAAATATTAGCCGACGTTAATACTTTTCAATCTAGCTCTCATTATATACGATATTATGTGAGTTTTGTAAAATGGCAAGAATAGAAAATACTACCTATAATAATAAATTTTTCATTATCCACTGCAAAGTATCGAATGTGAAAATACGCGGTTTTCGCATTCGATCTTTAGCGATTCGTTACATTGATTTGACATAAACAAATAGTTTGTATAACCGACCCTTTAACAGTGTAGTGGTAACATTGGCAGGCGTACCAGTGGAAACACTGAGTACTAAAAAGATAACCTGTATTGCCTGTTGTTTCTTTATTGTTTTATAGTGTTTCTCAAAGTTTAAAAATTATTGTTTTAAGGTATCAATATAGCACGCCGTGGTCACCAATTGCAATTAGTTTAAATGGCAATGAGTTAACAGGGTTATTCCTCCCCTTTACAGAGTAAATTCACATTTGAGAATTCGATAAAACGCATATCAGTCCTAAAGCAATTGATGAAGTCATACAAAAAATGTGTTTTTTCACATTCGATACTTAATAGTTGCAGGAACGATATCCAAATGTTACTGAACAATTCATTTATTAATAAATAAATAATTAAGTTTATACAATTTAGGATGAAAAGAATAATCCAAATTAGTTTTTATCTAATATCCGATCATAAAATGAAATTTTTTTTATTGCCTCTTTTTTTTAATTAATTTTTTTATTGGTTGGTTTTGTGGAGCCTCAAAGCTGAATTCCATACGTCCAAATAGGTCTAAATACAGTCATGTATTTGAGTGTTTTGTAATTCATTGGTACCATTGAATGTTTTAACAATTAAAAATGAAAACAAATAATCGAAATTAGTTTTTCCTGTTTTTATGTAACATTCGATCATAAAAATAAAATTGTTTTATTGCCTCCCTTTTTGTTATGACATTTGACTAGCTATTAATTTTTTTTTTTTTTTTTTTATGTTTTACTTTTTAGACCCAGATACTACAATTTCAATGCAAATCCAAAAACAAGAGGAGATAAAAGTAAGGCTAATGAGGTTTTTATTTTCGGCCTAAAAATATCTCTATTTAATCTTATAATTCAATGTTTTGGACCTGAAACATTTTTTACAACTATTTTTATTAATTTCTTGATACTTACAACTGTGCAAAATATATACATAAAGTAAATGTGTTGATAGTGATTACAATAACATGTAAATACTCAAAAAGAACTACTCATCAGTAGAACTTCAATAAAAATTCTACACTAGGTCTCTAGGCCAACTTCTTTTCAGACACCTCGGAGGATTATCGGGAATAGAGTGGGAAGCAAGCTGAGAGACCAGTAGATCAGAGTGGTTATGGAGCTTTTACCAAAGGATTGGTATCTCGTTTAGGGCTAAATCAGCAACATATGGAACATTAGGATCTTTATGGATTAGTTTATTACTGACGAAAAGGAGCATTGAGGATTTTTCGTCGGATTGCGGATTGAACGAGTGAAGAGATGAATTGGATGGTTTAGTGGAGCCTCAAAGCTCAACTACGTATGTCTAAATAGGTCTGATTACGTTCATGTAAATAAGCCTCTTTTAATTAATTGGAAGGTTACATTAACGGTTAATTAATTGTTAATTATGGTTCGGAACATGGTCGGTCTAAGAGAACTAAAAGTTTTAACAAATAAAGTATTGTTTGAAGCTAGCTTATTTTAGTGTTGACATCGAACCTTGCGGATTCTTTTTTTTTTTTTTTTTTTTTTTGTATTATTTATTTTTTTTTAGTATTCATAAATTTCAATTTTTGATCGTACGTTTTAAATTTAATTTAAAAGAAGATTGTCTAGATTTCGAATGATTGAATATAATAAGGCATTGCCTGAAGTCATAATCTAGTAAGGCTCTTAAAACTGTTGAATAGACTGTTTTGTAGCTATTAAGGAGTATACAATTGATTCATTTTTGTATAACTTTTATTTTACTTTTATTACGACCAAATCGTAAAAATTATAGATCTAAAATAAATTTCAAATCCTGAAATATTCTACTTTCTTTTTTTTTTCACTGCTGTATTCAGTAATCTGATTTTCTTTTGTTTGATTACTTATATTAGATCAGCAACTGTTTGTAAACATTCTTTATTAGATTAATTATTCAGAGGTAATGAAGTAAAAATCATGAAATAAATAAAACAAAGGCCATACAACACAAAAACCCTCTTAATTAGCTTTGTAGGTTTACTTTGTAACTTTCATTTAATCAACAATTATTTTGCGTTTTGTATGGTTTAAACTTACTTTGTTGTCTCATAGTTCATATTTCAGAAAATTTCTCTCTCTCTCTCTTTTTTTTTTTTTTAAATATTTGTTTAGAAAAATAACAGAATTATATTAAATCAGAGCAATTGTTGAACATATAGTTTGAGTCAGGATAAAATTCACTATTGTCTACTTGATTCTGCACTGAATATTATTATTTTTCCGAAACATAAAATATAAAAAAGGACATCAGTTTAAAGATTATAATATACATTAATAACCAAATGAAAAGTGATTACGATCGATGATGAAATCTCTTTTCGATTTGTTTCGGAATACATTGAAATCTTTTGCCGACAGTTTAATAAAGCAGAAATTATTTAAAATTTCTTAGTGGAATCTTAAATATTTTGTATGCGTTTATCTAAATTTTCTATTTATATTTAAACATTCTTAGTATTTGGGTAATTCTTCTATAGAGGGAAAATTTAATTCCTGAAATTTTGAAATATTATCTTATAGTTATATTTAATTATAATTGACTTTACTCCTTCGCTTAGTATGCTCTATATCGTCCCCGAATTGCAGAAAGGTGCTAAGTAACAATTTGAAAAATATGGAGAGCCAAAAAAACAAAAATGACAATTGTTATTTTTTTTATTAAATAGCATTGTAATTTTTAGAAAATTATTTAATAATAAGTCCCAGTTTTAATGTAGATAGAGTTTTCTTGGATTATTTTTCTTCTTCTTTGTAAAAATTTTCTTCGCTATTCGAAGTTTCCTTCAGCCAAACTCCTCCCTCAGACGGTTCCTCCACTCCTCACTGTCCATCGCTTATTCTCCGATAGTCCCCGGCCAGCCATACTTTTAGCTACATCTCTCCACCTGATGCGAGGCCTACTTCTCCTTCTACCCTCTGTTTCCCCTTCATAAGCCTTTTTGGGGGTTCTTTTATTATCCTTTCCTTTAATATGGCCGAACCATCTCAATCTCCTTCTCTCCATTTCCTCCAGGATATTCCTCTTTACTTCATTCTTTCCCTTTTAATCTCATTTAGGATTCATTGAATCCTTGATATTCTAGCTGATCTCCTCCAAAAATCCATCTCCACAGCCAGGAATATTTTGCCTTACAATTTTTCTTAAAGCTATGTTTGAGCATTATGCTTTATACTAAGGCCATATATATTATTTAACATTATTACATCTGTTTGCACTCCAGAGGACTGAATTTAACATTTCAATAGCTTGCATTATTTTTAATTTTCCAAAAATAAAAAAAATTGTTTTCATTATTTTTAATATTAAAAAAAATAAATAAAATATAATAAAAAAAATAAAATCATGATAAAATGTATCTTAGTTCCATTTTTGTAACCTTCTTTGACGGGAAACATTTATGTGATAGCTGTTCTTTATATTAAACTTCCACTAGATCTGAAATTCCTATCTGGTAAGAGAATTAAATAAAACTTTCGATCAGCTTTTAAAATGCAGCTTATTTTTAAAACTATAGACTAAAGAATTTTGGAATCACCTAACCATACACTATCAGCCCTCCATATAGTGAAACTAAAAGACTAAAATTTTCATTGCAGGTTAGTACTATTTTAAGTATTAAAACCGTAGTGTGCGTCCAGAATAGCCTAGCGCGTTGGGTTCGTTGTTTTTTTCTCTCTAAAATCTCAGCGTAATTTTTTGTTCTTATTAAATATTTTTTGTTCTTAATCTTTGCTAAGAAGGCCCAATACATAAGGAAATTTGTTTTTGTCTGGAGTAAGGTCCCGTATAGAATAATTTCAATATAAGAGAATTTATTATATGATAAGTCGTTGATATATTTCGGTGTTCCTATAATCAATTACCGAACTGACATTTCGAAAGGGATCTTGTTTATAGCGAATGTTAGGCTAGTAGTCTACTAATTGTGGTTGACAGTAATTATGTGGGATGCGTTAGTGAGGGTAGAAAGCAGAGATGTTATAATGCCCGCACACCGTTATCTCTTCATCATTACTATTACAACAGGGTCCTACTTTGTACAGAATAAATTTATGGAAGATGAATTTTATCTAATGTAAGTAAAATTTATGTTTGTCTAAATATAGAAAATTGTTGATCAGTCAAGTTTTCTAAGTCCCATTTTGTTTCATGCTCACCGCATTCCTTTATTGATTGAAAAAAATAAACATGGGAGCAAGTTGATATAAGAAAAAACAAGTAATATTTGCTTTTTGATTATTAATAATTAAAATAATTTACATTCCGAACCACACAGAACACGCTTGTCCTTAATATTTCATAATTATATATATCAATTTTCGTAATAGAAAACTTTGTGTTGAATAATATAGATTAATTAGTCACTTGATATAATTTCATTTAACATTATTTCACAAAAAAATAATTTTTTTAAAAACAAAAATAAAAATCGTCTTCAAGACTAAACCTTTGTCTTCCACTCATTGAGGTGAAATTAACGTGTAATGTACTCGCGACCGTAGATTTTGTTCGACTTATATTCAAGAATTTAATTTAAGAATTCGGCTTATAAAAGTTCGACAAATCGAGAGTTGACTGTATATGTAAATTAATAATTTAGATTTAGTTATAAATGAGAAATATGTTTATAGAGGAAGGTTAAATAACAGTGATTTCTTATTAATTGTTTTTTTTTTTTTTTTTTTTTTCTTAAAATGATTTTTATAAAATTTTATGGGACCACTTTTGAAGTATGACTTACCGATCAAAAAAAGAATCATTAAAATCGATTCTTGATTCTTGAATTAACGGAGTAGTCGCGTAACACAAAAAAAACAAAAAAAAAAAAAAAAAAAAAAAAAAAAAAAAAAAAAAAAAAAAAATTGAGAACCTCCTCTTTTTTGAAGTCGTTTGAAAATACAGAATGCCCATTTCCCAACTTTTTCCTAATCTTTTGCTAGTATTAACATCTAGTGGGTTGAATGAAAATATATGCTCTGAAAAGTTGTGTGATTCAAAGCGGCATTTCTTATCATAGTAATATTTTTTTCTTTTTTAGTCAAAAAGGTTCATGTGCTCGTTTTCAATCTGGTTGTGATACCTGTTTATGGTCGTATCTTTTCTGATTATGTAGGGAGTATAATAATAATTTTTTAAGGAATCGTTTGTAGTGCGTCTATATTTCAGTTAATAATCCTAATTTTTATTCCTTAAATTGGTCCACTCAGTTAGTAATGAACTCGTAAGTAGTTTATGAAAGGATTTTTAGACTTTTTTTTTTTTTTCCATTATCATGAAACAGTCGATGTTAGGTCAATGGTAATAGTATCAACTTTTGTGCTTGTGTGTACTCAGTTATCGATTTACCAAATTTACTTAATTATTTATTCTTTCACACAATGAAGCTATACGAGATTTACTATTCTAGTGACATTTAATGATTATATTAAAAATAACTATAAACGTTGTTAAATTCTTATGGTCATAGATCTTAACTATAGGTTTGTTTTGAGTCAACTGAAACTATTTAGTAGCTTTTCCTAAAACCAAACATCATACAGTAGTTTTCGGGATTATTGTGCGTTTTTCAAATTATATATATATATTTATATATATATATATATATATATATATATATATATATATATATATATATATATATATATATATATTAGCTAATTTACTAATCATTACTTGCTGATCTTTTAAATTTTGGGATTTTGGGATTTTGAGATTTAGCTCTCTCCTGAATATAAAATGTGTATATTTGATAATCTGAATGATTATAAAAATTATTATTATCCTATCCACAACCTTTATTCTCGAACAAATTACGTTCCTCCCGAAGTGCGCAGAGGAGGAAGACAACCAGCGGAATCACTGATACTTTTCCGATAAGGTTAAATCCCTGAATCCGGCATCTATAAGAGAAGGCTTATAGTATTCAAATCTTTGTCCCCAGAATAATTTCTCAACATCCATAAGAGGGCTTATGTATGAGATATTCCATTGGATTCGTGACATTTCCAAGAGCGGAGGTAATAAAAATATTTCTACTGCCATTCATGGTTTCTATCTACAAAATATCCTCCTTATATTGTAGTTGAACAGATTTGATTCCCCCCCTCTTTTTTTTAATGTTACTCATATAATAATTTATTTATTATGCAATGTAATGATATATTTATAATGTTAAAAATAATGATATTTTATCATATGAGATACAAAGTTTAATGGTTAAAATTAAATTTATTTTATGCATAGAGACCTACACATACCCACTGTACTGGATCCCACCAAAACAAAATACAGAATATTTAACCAGACTATATGTCCGAACAGACTCATAAAAAACATATCTACAATAAAAATTCCTAACAATACGAACTGAGTTGGATGGGGGACCTCCTTAAGTTAGAAACAACCTAAAATAAAGTGAGGAGGTGGTAATTTATTAACTGAATAACCTATTATTTTCTAGAATTAACTTTTTTGTTTATCCTGCGTTAGAACATAGGAACTATTTTAACAAGGTTGTCGGTTAAATATCATAGCACAAACACCCAACAACTGATTGGATCAACAATAGTCAGTGTAATATTGGATGACATGAATTAGTTCTTGGTATGTTGAATAAGCACGGTCAGGGTGTTTGTTCCAGGCAAATACTCAGGAAAGTTTACATTGACTTTCGTATCAAATTCAGCGATCTGCAGCTCCAGTGGATTACGTCTGATGAGAACAAACAATACCTTATGTATCCAATCACATTGCTGTATTTAACAATTTCATTTCCTTTATGTAATATATAAAATGAAAAAAAAATATTTTAGGTCACTTCATCCTTGGAAAACGCTATTTGATTTTTGTTAATGATTAGGAAGATATCGTTAATTATTTACTGCATTGCCCAAATTCCTTCAATCGAAGGTATTTTTTTAATCATATTTTATAACTATCATACAGAATTATCATATTGAATTATACTTAAAAGATAATTGCTATTGCATGATAGAAGTCAGTAAACGATTTTATTTTTCAAAAATTTATAAAATTTCCAATCTCTCTCTCGCTCTCTCTCTGTCTCTCTCTCTCTCTTCTCTCTCTCTCTCTGACATTCTCTCTCTTCTGTTTAATCTTCTTATTTTTCATTAACAAATTAATTGATGTACAGTTAATAGGTATGAATTTATTTTTGATACATACAAACTGTTACAGTTAATAGGTATGTATTTATTTTAAATGAAAATGAAAATGAAAAATACATTTTATTCTGGGGCCATTGCCCCTTAAAAATAATTATAATGTACAATTATTGGCGGCCTAGCTGCCGTATCTATAATTTAGAAATATGATAAAGGCAAGGAAATACAATTAAAATTAAATTAAGGAATTGAAAGAAATTTAAATTACAACATAAAGTAATAAAATTAATAATACATGTTTTAAAATATCACATGGAAAACAAATTACATCTTAAGGTTAGAAATTTAAAATTAGCTACAAAAACAAATTAGGAAAAAGTCAAAAAAATATTCAATGAAAAAAATACAGTAGACAAAGCTAAGAAATATAAATTATACGAAAAAATAATGTATCTTGTCTGATAAAATAATATAATTATGCTGAAACCAATTATACAAATTTAGCGTAATAGTATATTTTATATACAATATATACAAACCGTTGAGTTTAATACAGATTATAAGCTTAGGCTGGAATGTTTCTATTTTACTCTGTTTTAAAGATTCTAATTCATGCACTTGTATAGAAAATGGAAAAACAAAACAAATAATCACATTTGAAAGGTACAGGGGAAAAACCTCTTAATTCAGTTTGTTTAACGCAATGAAATAATGGTGCTATCTAGAGTTCTGAAGTGTACTTTTCGAATATTCTGTTATCATTTGTGCAAAAATCAATTTGCCTGCTGAAAAGAATGTATAAAATACGTCAACACAAGGAAGAAACCCCTCCAGTCCTCTATTTTTCTCAAATCAGTTTTTGTTTTTCTGACGGGGATTTTCCCCTGCGCCCTTCGTTTTTACTTTTTGCACGTTATTTTATAGATTTGACTTAATAGGCTAGAATTTCTGTCATTGGTGTATTTGTTTCATAATTTCATATTTAGAGATTGAGATAAGCTTGAAGCTGACCCTCTCAACTTCATTTTCCTAACTATTCTGGTCAGTTGCATGGGTATATCCTCAGATTCTCAGCCATAGAGTTTTTCCACCTTCCTTTAGGTCTTTCAGTTCAGTATTGCCACTGTTTAGTAGATCTTTTGTCGTACATCTTGATTATGTAACTCAGACTTCTCAATCATCATATTTGTTCTAAACAAACCCAAACCCGTAGATCGTCATTTAATTTATCTCGCTTTATATAATCTATATCTCTGTTCATTTTTAGTCTGTTGGCTCCATCTTCCCTGATTGGCATTTCTCAACTTTTTCTGAACGGTCTATATTATCAGCTGAGTTTTTGTGTAAGATCTAGAATGCGCAGCTATAGATCAAATTGGGGCCCGATAGAATTGTATGATTTTTATATCATACAATTTATTCAATAATAATGTTATAAATTATGGAGATGATGTCATTATTATCTTGTTAAAGTTAATTTATTTTTTTATTCGTATTTTGATATTTAATTTCTATAAATGCTGCTCGTAATATAACAGCTTTCAATAAGATATTATTGGAATTACTGAGATAATCAAGAGAGATTTATGAACTGTTTATTAATGTTCTGATTTGGTTACGGATATACCAATGTTTTGTTCGCTCCACTTTATCTTGCATTAGTTGCTGTTACAAAGGAGGCTGGATTCTTGCAACAAGAGTTCTGGACCATTTTATGATTCTTTTTATCATCAACATGTTCATTTACAATAGTTCTTAATTCATTTACGAATCTTGTCTAATTGTTACTATATGTTATTGTATTGTTTTTTAATTAACTAGATGGCTCTTTTTACTCATAGGAACTCTATTGGTAAAACCGGTTACTCCTTCCTCGAACCATCCTTGGCCAAGAGTCCTACCTTCTCATCAGTACAACTCCTACGTGGAATCTATTGATGAATGATGATCCACCTGGCAATTATGAGGCTATTCATCAGTAGACGATATTCCATCATGTCATTACTGGCTTCTTATGTTATATGTTAATACAGAAAGCCATGCCACTGTTTCTTGAATTTACACAATATTCAATGCATTCAAGTAGACCTTGACTGAATTATCGGTATCTTTAAAGAAACCACTGGAATATTTGTAAATAATATTTGTTATTGTACTCACACTTTCTCTACTTTTTTAAAAACAAATATGTAATACTAGCATCTCCCGACGCGGCTTCGCCTTCTGTCATATGTAAAGAACTTTGACAATTTTAACTAATAAATGAAGCTTATTATCGATAGAAATCTTGTATTGTAGCATACAAATTAGAATTATTTCTTCAATGATATTTCCACGGCTAGCAGGGATTTTGTCCTAGTTCCATTGTACAGATGGTTGCTGTTTATGTATAAGCATGATTTGACTTCCAAATTTTAATTTTAATGTATGAGTTGGTAATCCAGATGGACTGAGACTATTATAGTAACTTGCGGATAATGGACTGAATTATCTTTGCTCACAACTAAAGGCCCATGAATCATATTTTCACAAACAAAAGGATCGACATTTTGATTTAGTAATAATTTTCATTCTACAGAAGTCAGTTTTATGTGGTTGGATTTTGATTTCTAACCATAAAAGTGTATGGAATCGTGGCAAACTAAACCACTCAGCATTGCTCATTTAAATTTTTATTATTGTAAATTTTGCTATATCTAAACTTTCCAAGAACTATACAGATGATCTAGTTAAAATTTGGTACAGATTGGTTCAGTAGTTTTACCTTTGTAAGCTGTATTAGGGAATGGCGCTAACCACATCAGTCGATTTTCAAACTTCACTGGAATCCACGTGTCGCACCACATATTCTTATATAAGTAAATTACAGTTGAATATAAGTAAATTCTATCACCAATAGCAAGCTCAATATATTCGTTCAATTTTATCCTTTTATATAACAGTACAGAGATAAACATTTAAAACATATATTTGTTTTCTTAGAAAATGTTTTATACAAAATTTATTTGATTTGGAATTCCAGAAACCGAAATGTAACTGAAACGCAAGTTAGTAAAGTAAATTTTTTTTTTATATTCTGTTTTTATTTAATTTTTTGTTTAGTGTAAGATAAACTAAATACTTAGCATTTTATTGTACAAAAGACTGTTAATTCATGAGTTCAACTATCTTTCAGGCAGGAACTGTGGGTCATTTAACGGTTAGTAAGCTATTTTAGCCAGAGTGGAAATATATTCTGTGAGTCCATCACGAAATAAATTTTAACCTTCAGGGTGGAAAGATTTCAAGTCCTACTGCTTTTAGCTTGAGCGCGCCGGAATTCCACAAGCACGCATTGCTGCTCTACTAAAATGATGTTTTCTTTATGCCTATTAAGCTAGAAAATATGTGTAATCATACATTTTTAGAGTTAATGTTTTCGGAAAATATTTATACATAATTAATAAACTTGGCATTCACTTATGTTCGTCAGCTTTCTTATTTAAATCCGAATCACACTAGAGTTAGGCAAATGCTTGGTTTTAAAATCAGACGGATAGAAAATTTTCTTCAGGTTTTAAATTCAGACGGATTGTTATGTTATTAGGTACGTAATTATCACATTTATTAGGTGTATTTTTATTATTATTATTACTTTTTTATGTATAGTTGTAAATATCATAGATGAATAAAAAAAAGAAAATGAATATTGTTAACTTCTCTTAACTATGATAAAATAACTCCAAGGGAATACGTAATGGCCGAGCTTGTTGGAGAGAGAAACCTAATCTGGTTCTTGGGTTCGATTCCCATTTGGTTCGTTAAGTACTTATTTTGTAGTGGTCCTTCGTAATTGATCTCATCCTTATGAATATATATAAAAAATAAATAAAATTACAGGACGTCCGACTTTAAAACGAAACACAATTCACATTAAAAAAAAACAAAAAAAACAATCGAAAATAAGCACAAAATCTACTGATATTTAAAGCAAACATAATAAATTTATGTTAAAACTTAGCAAAAAAACAAAACAATTTTTGCAAAAATTATACAGAACATTTTGAGAAAACATATAACACTCCAATTAGTCGTATTTGTCTGGCTATGAGAGGAAAAGAGAGAATGAATAGCTTAGTTTATAGTACTTTGTTGAAGAAGCGCATTAATTTATATTGTATGTTCAAAATAGAAGCTTTTCATCGCAAGTTTTCGCAAATCTAAATTTTGCCAGGGTATTACTGGAGGTTCAAGACAGCAGTAGAAAGTAACATTTTAAATGTTGAAACCTCTTATTAAATACTTCCATTTCTTCAACAAGAGTTTCTAAGCATCCGACAATTATCACCTTGTTGAATCACCATGACACGCACTCCTTGCTCAGGAGTAATCCGCAGAGACGTAATCGGAATTCAGTCGTTTTTTACAAACCTTGGATAATGAAACTGCATTTGCCTTTATTTTGGTAGATCGCAATATTACTGAACTTTGATACGCAATGAGCTTCGATTGTAGCAATAAGTAGTGGTGATCAAAGCTATCTCGGATTCCTGAGTTCAGTATACAGCATGCACCAACCACAGATCTGTAGCAAAACATTTATTCTGAGAGGTCACCTATTGTCCACACAACAGTTCCATGTTTCCCGGTAAAGAAGACAAAGGTTTAAAGGGTATCGTAGGAAATATACCGGAATTCCATATTGGCAATTCTTTGAATTCTGAATATCGATATATATATATATATGCATATATATATATATATATATATATATATATATATATATATATATATATATATATATATATATATATATGCATATATATACGATATTCCTGTTCATCTTATAATTTTAATTAATTTAGGTTAGGACATCGATGCAATGGTCTACCAAATTTATCGGCCCCGCATCACTTTTGCGTATTGATTCTATTGCTTCAGTTCCAGTTTCACATTTATAGTCAGTTCTTTCCTTTAACCGACTGTAAACTTACATTTCTGTAGTTTTGAGTTGGATTGCTTTGCGTGTTATATTGATATCTTCTTATTTCATCATCCCTAATGTGAGAATGTTTTACACAAATTAACAACATTTAGTTTTAACACAACTTTCAACGGGGATTAAGTTTTTATACACGGATATTTTGAATCAAACAGTAGGCAGTAGGTAAATATATGTAGTCAGATATCAAGATTATGTTTATATCCCATTTATCACCATCAATGGATTATAGGAAAAATAATTTTTTCCAAAAATTTTCCACTTAACTTATATTTTGTCAGTGAGATGGTTTTCCCTGTTTTGAATTATCACCGTTTTGGCACTGAAATGGCAAGAATAGCAAGTATTTACTATCTAACCTAATAAAATTAAAATGTTTTAGTTGTATGTTGTATTTATATAATATAGATAAAACTATATACCGTAACGTACGAAGCGATAATACAAATATTTGAGTGAATTTTATTTCGTGTACCGATACCCATCCCTAGGTGTATCTTAGTCATAGAGAATACGGAGCATCTATCACTGTCCTAATCGCCCCTCAAGAGCATAATTTAATAAGAGAAGCAAATCGAGCAGCAATCATTGTGTAATCTGAAGCTCGAACTACTCAGCATGAGACGCAACACAGCTAGAGAAAGAAGTTAAATTTATTACTAATCACTTGAGGTACGCATGATGGCATTGAAGGATCAATACAATTAGGATTGATGAATTAATTGCCTCTTCTATTGGGATTATTTTATTAGGAAACTAGTTGCTAATGCTAAACATTCATCTTTAGTTCTCAGGAGGTCTAAGAGGTAACTAATTATTACTAATTATTTTAAAGTATTGCAATTATTCCAATTAGTTATAATTTTACAAAACGCTCCAGAAACAAACACAATACAGACATTTCCCAGGTATGAAGAATTGGGGCTTGTTATGTAAGAAGGCAGCACACTAGCACAGTTCGCTGCCCCCTAATTCCTCTATAAACTATAACTTCCTCGGATATTTTTACCGGTGGGAAGTAACAACCGACTGTGACACTTATGTTTACAGTCGATGGTTGTTACTCAACATACCACTGGTCAGATCTAATAGGTCTCATTTATCTCTTGGAACGTAGATATATATTAATTTTTTTTTTTAATAATTAAAATTTACAACTGTATACTACTACATAAATTAAATCTGTGATATTACGAATATAATCAATACAATTACAAATCACTTTTAGAGAAATTATCCTTTAGTAGCGTTCAGTATATTAATTTATTGGGTTATAATTAGTTATTCAATTCTCTAGGCCATGATGTTCATATGTAAGTACAAATATAAATTTAAAAGATTTTTTGTGAACATTAACTAGACCCACATTCAAAGCTTCATATAAATTACAAAAGACTGATTTATATGTCAGTAATTAGACCAGTGTGGAGTTGTTAGGTGTAGGTTTAGTACTGCATTTCAAACTATTCTAGTGTACAATACTTAAAATCCAAAATCCTTCAAAAAATCCTCAATGCTCCTTATAATGTCACAAGCAAACTGATGCATAATGATCTCAATCTTCCATATGTTGTTGAATTGGCCTAAACTAGATTACAATCATTCCATTATGAGCTCCATACCCACTAGTCTCCGAACTTACTTCTCACTCCATTGCTTTCCGCAGCCTAGAGACCTACTAATGTAGAAATATTCATCATAATCATTGTAATAATTTTTCAAAAATTTACCTTATGTATATATTGTATACAGTTGTAAATATCAATAAATACATTTTTTAAAAATTATCATTTAACTAACACCTTATACTTTTCACAAGTCCTTTAGCGTAAATTTAAAAAACTTTTACACATTGGACTCAGAATCTGAGTCGCTGATTTTAAAGACGTTTATGAAAGTAGTTGCAATCTTTATTTATTTTATGCCCACATAGTATGTTGGGTTTAAACCGAGTGAATTTTAATGCGAAGAAATATATAAATTAAGGGAAAAATGAAAGTAAACCAACATCAAAGTGCGTAACGTTTTAACTTATCGTCGTACTTTACAAAGTTTTAATGTAAACTTGCTCTAGTCTCGAGTAGACATATATAATATTCCATCCATTACTCATGTTTCGCTGAACGCTGTTTGTAAAGATTATTTTTTGCAAGAGAACTAAATTAAACAGTAATTCGCAACGCTTTGTCCATTCTTTATTCTTTAGCTCGCTAGCTCACGCTACTCTGCCATTAAGAATCACCATCTAAGTTCACTTGAAAATGTACTTTACAATTTATTCAACTTTCATTTGTAAGAAATTGTTTCTAATTCATAGTATTTTAAATAACAGTAATTATCTTTGTACGAGTAGTATTTCCAAATAGGAGAAGTCCCCTAAAAATAACACCTAAAAACTTTAAATTTCTGTGACAACTTTTTTCCCCCTTCCATTCCTTGCTATACTGGCAACACGGGATTCTTACGGGCAGGAAGTGGTTATTTGGAAGTTAGTCAGGTGGAAAATTAGTTATCTGATTAAGTAATTTCCCCCCTCAAAGACGAGATTCAAAGTCACAATCTTCAGTTTATCACTTCAGTATTATTTTAATTTTAGAAACATAATTCTTCAAGGAATTCTTTGTTACTTATTTTTTCGTTCGGTACTTGTGGACATTGGTTAGATCCCCGTAATCAGAGTGCTTTGAGCAACGTAATCTTATAGCTCATTAATCTATTACTCACAAGTATATTTTCTTATAGTTTAAGGTTTATTTAGCGATCATATTGTTTAATCACCATTATAAATAAAAAATAATTAAATCGATCGCATATGAATTTATAAACCATCAGCAGCTTCCTTTAAAAATGAGAACTTAAGTTCTGTCAGTATGGTTATTTTAATGATCCACAACCAATGGTTTCATAGGGAAAAACGTCTTACTAGGTTCATACATGAATAAAATGACAAGAAACTTATACTTCAACATTTACTAGACAAGCATTCAAACTTTCAGATTAATTACAATAGACTTATTTACGTGACAGTGATTGGAAATACGAAGTTGAATTTTGGGTCCCAACTAAACCTTCCAATTCTTTTGGGATCCATTCCTTAAAATCCAAAATCCTTTGTGAAATTTTCAATGCTTCTTATTATGTCACAAATAAACTCAACCATAATGATCCAAGTGTCATATGTTTCTGGAATGGCCCAAACTAGATACATATTCTTCCATGACAAGCACCTTATCCAGTCGAATCCACTTGTGTCCTGATTTACTCCCCATTCCAAGAACGATAACCCTCCAAGGCGTATGGAAAGAAGGTTGCCAAGGGACCTCCTAACGTAGAACTTTTATTGAAGTTTCCTTACAAGTTATTTACATGCTATTGTAATTATTTTCGTACACTTTTAATAGATGCATAGTCGTAAATATCAATAAATAAATGTATACAAATATATAAATCAATATTAAAATCATGCACTTAAATGTTTGTTGCAGACTCTTTTAAAACTCTAATATATCCTACCTAAATTTATTCCTTTGACAAGGGATAAGCAGATACTTGTGACTTGTCTGTGTGCAAGCAGAGAATTGCTAGTTAGCAATAGAAAGCTATTGGCAAAAGTGAAGACCAGAGAAGGGACGATGTGGAAGAAGAGATGAGGACATTCTATGAGTGAGTGGGTGGGACATGATGGATGGGCATGTAATCTGCTCTTAATCAAGATCCGCGAGAGAGCCGGCACAACAAAACAGGCAGGCGGTTCGCAGTGCCTCCGCATGTGGTGTCCCACAAGGCTCACTTGTTAAGGTCATTTGTGTTCTCAACTTTTACTATTATCCACCGCATTTCCGTTCTATCTTCTCGCCCTTTCCACTTCTAAAACGTTAATCTCTTTATTCAGAATTATAATGGAACGATTTAACTTCCACAATACTGCCCTACAAACATATGTCGAACTTTAAAAAAAATCAGAGTTTTTCTCTCAAATAAAAATAATAATAGATGAAAATGTTATGGTTAACTATGTGATAAGGGTTGGGTTGTGGTCAGAGGCGCAGTCAGGTTGATAAATCACACCTTCAATTAAAAAAAAAAAGGTCGAAACGTCGGCTATATAAATTTTTTTTCATCGAAGAAGACCTGACTGCAGGTTTCTGAAATTTTTTTTCATCAACCTGACTGCATTTCTGACCATTCAACTAAAAATAATAACCATATTGTAACTAGTTCATGTATGACTTTGGGATCCATAGCTATGTTTCCATTATTATGATAAAATATTTTCAATTTACCAACTTCTCAGCATGCTATATATATTTACAAGATTTTCGCATATATACATGAGGCAGCATAACGGGAGGCAACTTTCTTTACGGTAAACATCAACGCTGGGTTATAATTTGTGGGATATAAGTGACAAATATCACTTAAACAAAAATTAAACTTATAGAACTGTGGTTTCAACCAGACTCGGCACGGAAATGACATTTTTCCCTAATGGTCTACCCTCTGTTCTAGCGGTTATGAATGCCTTTATGCCATATCAATGATAAATCATGCCTTACCAAACAGCTTGACAATATTGGCAGCTGAACAATATTTCTATTAAGAATCCAAAACATATTAAACGAATTAATTTTTAAAAATTACACAGAAATTTCTCGGTTAAGATAAATAAATTATATTTTGGGATCGTTCCTCTTCTGGCTTAGATAATAGCCTTAATTATGCCTCTGATCAAATTTAATGCGATTGCTAGTCTATTTATGCGCTCCCACATCTCTACTAAAGAAGCTATCATACGCCAAACTGTATTGCCTGGAGGTTTAGGAAGGGCGAACTATAAATACACAATGTTCTGATTGATTTTCAACATATAATGTTCAATTCATACGTGTTCTATAGATACTGAAGAAGTGTGAATTACAATAAATGCATAAACTCTTAAAAGAAAACATACCGAAGTGAATTTAAACCCTCAATTCACCAGACGAAAAAGACAAGAAACTGCTGGTAGTTTCCGGCTCGAAATTTACTAGATAAGCGTTCAAAGCTCTCAATAAGCTGCAAAAGACTTATTTACATGACATAAATTATACTCAAACGGACATACGGAGTTGATCTTTGGGGCTGGACAAAACCTTCCGATTCTTCTCGTATCTAATCCTCATAATACCAAACCCTTCGTAAAATCCTCATTGCTTCTTATAATGACAAAAACAAACTATAATTATGAACATAAAGATCTTAATGTTCCATATGCTGCTGATTTTACCCAAACAAGATACCTATCATTTCATAGTAAACTCCATACCTACTAGTCTCCCAACTTGCCTCACACTCTATTCCTGATAATCCTCCTATCCGTTTGAAAAGAAGATACTGCAGAGGCCTTATAATGTATAACTTTTAGTAGTTCTTGACATTTCATTGTAATTGTTTTCCTCAAATTTACTTGTATATAATGGATAAAGTTGTAAAAAACAACAACAAAAAAATCTCAATGATCAACATTAGAGCCAAATAATATTTTATAGTTCGATTGGGATTTGCTGAAAATCACCTTATGTACACTGAAAACGATTGGAACATCGTGTTGTTTAGATGAGTCAAGTTGCAGTTTTATACAATAGATGGATGAAAGAGAGTTTATATAAAGCCAAATGAATTTAAAGTCACTGGAAAGGCTCCATTAGGAGGTGGTGCAGTGAAAGTGTGAATTGAAATTTTTGAAAACACACAAGAGTTCTATATGTTTCGTAGACCTTTAAATAATGGTTTGTGTAGGGTGGAATCATGCCACTGTTTGTGGTCCTTTTTTAACCAACCATTAGAGAGAATTTTATATTTTATTAAAGGATAATTCAAGACGTTGCAAGTTTGCAATACCTCAATGATGAAGATATATGGAGTTCGAGGTGGGCAGTACTTAGCCAAGAGATAATTACAATAAAACCTGCGTGGGAAGAGCTTTGCTGATGTGTGAGATGACCAGTCAATCCTCCCGCACCCATTCTAACATACTGGAGTTTAACGCATCTTCAGTAGAGAAGCGAGCGGGTACGAATCAAGAAGTAGCAGCCAAATTGATTCGAAGCATCTTCCGTCTCCTCGAGGTTGTGGTATATGAAAGATGAAGATTTATGCTGTACTAAAACGTATTTATCTGGATCAGATATTCAGAATAATTAAAAAAAACAAAACAAATTCGGATGTTTTGCGTTTTTACTTCAGGTTGATTGCTCATTATGAGTATTTTTTAAAATAAAAAATACACGAAGACTATATCTCATGTGTTCATCTTTGAGAAAACTTATACTCATTAAAGAAATAAGTTAAAGAAAGTAGAAAATATATTTGAGAAATGTTTCATTATTTTCTAAGCCAAGGGTTCGCCGAGGTATTAATGTGATTATTATGCATTATGTACATGTAACAACCTGCTCTCTTGGTAATATGTGGAAATAATTTTGGCAAAATATGACGATTTTGATATGTTCTGTGGGCTGGTGCTATTTTCCGAATATAATCAAAATTTCATGAGATCTGATAGTAAATTAAACCAGTTTAGAGTTGGAAAAAAGAAATTTCACAAATAGTTTCGGGGTTATTAAAACTTGGATTTAAAAAAAAATTACGCGGTGCCAAATTTACTATGCACAAAATTAAAGTAGAAAAAATTTCCTACACTTAAGATTTGTAAAGATTTTTTCTATTTCTTCGACTGTATTTCAAAAATTTTTTTTTTGTTGCGGCAGAAGTCACTTTTTACACACAAAAAACATTTTTTACATTTTTATTTGTAAAATTTTTTTGTAAGACCGACCGTTTTGCCACTAGAGCGCGTCTAAATATGGGCGAATTGCCGGATAACGTATACATGAGATATATATACATATGAGTTATAAATACATGGCTATTTTCTATTTCTAGCATTCGTGAATTTATTTCAATGAGTTCAATATTATTTACGGCCAACAGTGTTGAAAATCGTAGGATTTTCCCTGTCCGGCAATTTCGCCCATATTTTGATGCATTCTAGCGGCAAAACGGTCGGTCTTACAAAAAAATTTTACAAATAAAAATGTAAAAAATGTTTTCTGTGTGTAAAAAGTGACTTCTGCCGCAAAAAAAAAACTTTTTGAAATATAGTCGAAGAAACAGAAAAAGTGCAAAAAATCGGTTAAAAAGTGTCCAAAAAACAATGTTCCGGGCAAAACATTTGCCCGCAAACTTCCAATTCGTGCTTAGTGACCTAAAAAACATAAAGGGTGAGAAAATCAAAACTACAGCAAAACATTCTTATGAAAGTCCTAATATGCCTGGCCTAAATGATCCCATAAAACATTTAAATTTTTAAAGTTTTTAAAGAAGTTTAGAATTTAACAAGAAGTGGTTACCTACACTTACTTACTGAAACCTATTTGGGCATATGCCTCACAAATTTACGAAACTACCAAAACGATGCATATATACTTTTCAGGCGAAAACGTTTAGTACTATCAAACAGGCGTCTTGGTACGTGAGTAAAAAACTCTGTACACGGACCTATATATTCTTACCATCAAAGAACACATACAGATGAGATCCAACCATATCCGTAAAAGGTTGAAAAGGAGCTATAAGAGAGATCTTCTTGAATAAAATTAAATTATTAAAATGAGAGACGGAGGTGCCACTGAGCAGTGCTCCTCATGATGCCTCTCATGCCAGAACCTTCTTATTGTTTTAAAGCCATTTCATTCGCTGGTTGACATTATTGTATTTGGGAGTTGAGAATTAAGATAAATCAAGACAAACAAAAAAACAAGAAGTAGTTATCATAGCAGCATATGTATATAGGCTGAATGTTCTTTTACAAAGACCTTTTAAATTATGGTACCTTCATTTGCTATAACTTTGAACCTGGTTCAAAACCTAGCTGCCTTATTATGACAATTTAAAGGATATTGTTGAAGTTAACATGTAACCACTTTACTTAATGGCAATTTCAAATTTTAAGTAACTTCCACCCTGAACTGGAAGGTATATATTTGTCTTTATCGTCTTAGTCTAAAATATTTAGTTGCATCGTCGGTATTTCGAAACACTTATAAAAACATAAATAACTTAGTTCCTATTTTCTTCATTCATTCCTATGTAATTGTTTATAACTTATTGCGACCAATCAACCCCCCTATTGAATTATATAAACTGAGCTTTGGCCGAAAAAAGGTTTGCTAGAAGTGAAAGCTAGAAGGAAGTTTTGATAACACACCCGCATCAAACTAATCACATTAGGTCACTACGCCGGGAAATGACAAAACACCAATCAAGCGGCTGGGAGTGGGGGGGACGAAATTCTGAACAGCCTTCGACGATTTTCGTTTTTCAAATTAAAGGGAACCCCATTTAGGAGGAGGAAAAACGTTTTCAATTAACTTAAATTGAACACTGTGCGATCGAATAGGAAAACCAAGGCGGTTATGTCTTATTAAAAGTAAATAGTCTGAAAATTACCAATTATACACTTAATGTTTTAGTCTGAAAATTACCAATTATACACTTAATGTTTTAGTGTTTTTGGCGGTGAACTTTCATTGTTTATTTTATGAATGAAGGAATAAAATGATTCTTTATTTTGTAGTAATGATTTCAATTACAGAAGGTCCATTTCACACACAAGCTTGGCCGACTCAGCCCTTTTTATTTGGGGGTGCGCGCTGGGGGTCCTCTTCGAAAAAAAATAAATAAATAAGCACACGCTAGAATAAATAGCTAAGTTCAATTCATTTCAGAATAGGTAGAATCTTTTATATCCTTAGATGTAATCATAGACAGTAGCTTATATTCATCGCTCTACATTTAAAGTTTTTGAAATCAATTTTTATCTTATATTATTTTAGTTTCCATTTAACTATTAGTATAATTTATTCAGTTTAGTTTTATTCAATTTAGTTTATTTTAGATTTTGATCGTAAGTACATTTTAATTTAGTAAAGGGCCCTAGGAGGGCTGTTCAGTTCATTTGGAGGTGCCTGTGCACCTCTGACACCCTCCGGGTGCACGCTTATGCATACAAGTTATAAAAAAATAACAATAAAATAACGTATATTTATAAGCGACTTCTAAGACGCTAAGGCAATAATAAAAAAAAATAAAAAAGTAGTTTACTCTATTGTATTAATTATAAACAATAAATACTGAAAATTTGCTTAATCCTATTGAAAATCACTGAATATTTATTAATATTATATTTATTTTAATGCTAACGTATCGATATCGAATATAATTATTTTTTTGGTTTTATAAAAAATATACTTGACACGGATAGGTTAGTTAGTATCTGTCTAAGAATTGCGAATATTTTTAAATATTATTTATCTTATTTACGTTAACGCAAGACTATTTTGCCATAAGAGGCAGAGGTTAAAAGGAGTTCGCTATTTATAAATTTTGTAGTCGCATGACAAATGTTGATGTATCAGAAACTTTTTTTGGTTGGTTGTAAACCCTCTGAAACTGCCATATATATATTTTTTTCATTATAATATTTATAATCATAGGAGAATACTTATATTTTATATAATATTATTATGAATCGTAATAGTATTTATAATTACTCAACACAAGGCAAATATTCTCCTATTTATTATATAATGCAATGTAATATTGACATTTTGGGGAACTCATCCATCTGTGCCATCTAATTACTGCATTTTATTTCATTTTTTTATTGTTTCATTTAGAGAATTGTTATTATTATCATTTAGTCAACATACTTTGCAACAATTATAAAATGATAAAAGTATAGTTGACTGTTATGATGAATGGAGAAGAAGTTGATCAGGGATGCAGTAAAAGAGGAACAAGTCTATTGTAAGTAGAAATAATTTAATAATTGTGTCATCGTTCGTCTCTTCAACAGTGTGCTTCGGTGGCCCTGAAGAAGACCTGCAATTCAGGTAGAAACGTTGGCACGTATTAAAGCGTTTCTACTTAAACGTGGTGTTCCTTTTTGACTGCATCCCTGATTTTTCCAACAATTATATAATTTAGAGGGCATCCTCACTAACATTTTGTAATGTTTTACATATAGCAATTTAATGATAAGCAGTAATAAGATGATAAGATGGGAAAAAATGGTACCTAAAACTATGATAATGTCGTTTATTAATAAATAGGAGAATATATGATTGATGTTATGTATTTTTTTTTCGTTTTTAAATAGTTTACCTTCTTCACAGGCATATCCAACATTTTAATTCGTGTTTCGCTTACAGACTTTGAAACTCTTTAAAAGATTCTTCCACCTCTATCTTTTTTGGTGCGCTGACTTACTACATGATGTTCGTTTGCGTCAATTTTTATCCTGTCCACACATCTGAGTTTCTACCAGCTGGTCCATTTCCAACAGCTGTAGCATTCATAGTTTGGATAAGAGGATTTCTTTCCACATATCGTACTCAGTTTAATCTCTTTGATTTCATATCCAACTCATTTGAGTGCTTGATTTCGGATATTATTATCTGATTAGCTTTTCTCCTCCAAATCCCTGATTCTAACTTCAACTTCACTAAGCTGGTCATTAATAGTTAGTTACTGTTCGAGATCATATCAAGTATTGACTGCTTGAACTAGATATAGTAATTAGAAGCGAACTATCAAGCATAAATAATATACCTACCAATATAATAACGTTATTAATATATATTATTCTTCAGAATTTGGAGTATTTCTCATTTCTGGGAACTGAAAACATGCCCGGAGAAAGTTTTAGACAGATCTATCCTCTCCACATTACTCCATTAGTTCACGCAGCAAATATCAATGGCCGAATTCGCAATGGCTGATCCAGCGCCGGTACAAAGGAACCCACTCCTTCATAGGTTTTCCGTTCCTTGTGAGGCATTGTATGCGATGGAATTTCACATATAGAAGTTCGGAAGATCAAGATGTTATTAATATTTCAGGTTTTTGAAACAAATAAGTTATAAAATTATTAATAAAATATTATTAGTGAAAATAACAATGTGGTTTTTATCTTCTTTCCATGTAAACATATACACTTCATATTTCTTTTGCACTGTCTAAAAACAAAATTATTTTAAACATAATTAGTAGAAATGGCTCATTGACATAATCGTGTATGTGAATTAGAGATATGTTAATTATTGAAGGCGCAATGTGTACTGAATTTCTCAGGTGCTTGTTTGTAATTGTCTGCTTTGTGATTAGTGGCGTAAAATTATGTTAGTAGGTTGATGCTGTCCATGTTTCCACTTTCTTGAACTTTTCCATTAATTTACATTTTATGAAGTGGAGTCTTGAGTTACTTTAAATGATACTTTTTTTTTTTTTTTTTTTTTTTTTTTTTTTTTTTTTTTTAATAACCTCTATAAATATATAGGATTATTGGAATTTTGCTATTGTACAGTAAAATACATATAGGTTTCGTGATATCGCAGCTAAAACTGTCATATATGTTTAAATTTAGAAATTAAAATCCAACCGGGAAATGTTAATAAATTTATTTCTCCCAAAAAAAAAAAACATATAACCAAATCAAAATGTTGAAGCTTTGTTTTTTGATAGTGTGTGTAAAAATTCATGGGAAATTGTAAGCAATGATAATGCAGTCCATTATCCGCATGTTTCTTAACAGTCTCTATCCGTCTAGATTATCTACACATAGATTAATTAAGATAAAAAATTTCGAAGAAAAATTATGTTTTTAAATAGTGTTCAAATTTACATCGTGTTGAAAGAAGGAATTATTTTTATGAAAAAAATTAAAAAAACTCAAGTGAATTTACTTTCCCTAGGCTTAACTTTGTTCACATTACTTTTTTATAAACAAATATTTGACTTATTTAGGAGATCGAACCATTTATACATAATTTAATATTTTTATTAAATGTCTGCATAATTTGTTTTTATTACAAAACTTTAATTTAGCAATAATTATTCATAGTTTCTAAATAAAAAAAATAAATAAATTTTTTCTTGACTGAGAAATCTATGGATATGTTTATCTATAACTTACTGCTTCTATAAGGAATCTACTGCTTCGGATAAGGAAATTGTTGGTAAAATTTCGATCAGAGTCACACCAAGAGAGATAGAGCTTGTAAAAAATGCAGTCAAATCGTGATTCATTCACACTAATATAGCTTCTTAACGGTAGTTGCTAGCCACAAATGTTATAGAACAAAAAATATTCAAATTTTGGATTTAGAATTAAAGATATCAAATTACTTAAATAAACGATTAAATTAAATTAAAAATAAATGATTATTAGAAATAAATAAAGTTGAGATAAAATAGGGGTTTGAATCGAATGTTTTTTCATAGGATGGTTGATCCTAGCGATAAATGCTATAAACCAAAACATGAAGTTCATTAAATTTTCCGATAATGAAGCTATAGGCAAATTTTCGAACCGTTCAACATTAACAGGGCTAGAGCTTGTAAAACAAGCTCCTACAATTAAAAAAATGTAGGCAAAACGTGATTTTTTTTTTATTCACACTAATATTGCTTCTAAATGGTAGGTGCTAGCCAGAAGTGTTATATAACAAAAAAAGTTCCCTATTAATTTTTTTAAAAGAAACTGTCTCCAAATTTTAAATCCATGAAACACTACCAGATATAGAGAGTGCCAAAATGTTACATTTTTGAGTGTGAAAAAAAACTTTAAACTAAAAATGTGTTAAACCCCAGCCAAAAGATAGATCCATGTCAAAAAAAGGTATTTTAATTGAGACCATTAAAATATTTTATTGATGATTATTGGCACACATTTATTTCTGCTGATTTCAATTTTTATTTATTTGAAATTTTTTTCGAAAATATTAGATAGAATGTGCCATAAAGGCAAATATACCGTTAATAACGCCTCTCTATCGGAGAGGAAATGTTTTCACCAGCACATGTCCATGACGCTACGGCCATGGGAATCGTGAACCTGGGGACGTTATTGTTGCTTTCACACTTTTCCTTTCCACTTCACTGTCATCCCCTCATTACATCATTACATATGTACTTATTTTATGTTTACGTAAAAGAGATCCTCTGCCGGCTTCATGAGTCGGGAATATTCCGCAGGCAGCCCGAGGGAGGGGGGAACTAATGCTATGTCAAGAGTCTAAAAGGCTTGAAGTAAACCTCATTCTTTAGCCTTGATATACGAAGTTCGCGTGTCACATTCGTTCAAGTGTAGGGTTACTCTTTTCTTTTAAGGCAGAGTTTTAGTTTACGGAGTACATTTCTCCTAAACTATTTCAGTTGTGTGGTTTATAACTTTTACGTATTATAATGTTTATGTTACTATTTTTAATTTTTTGTTTCATTATTCATATTTCTTCGATTTTATTAAATTTTAAGATTTGATTATTCGAAAATTACATTACATAGTTTAACAATTTTTATAATTTGCATTTTATATACTTATATAGTCATCAAGGTTAACGCATATTTTTGATAATAACAATTTCTTCTTTCAACTTTATAAAAATTGGTGCATTCTGTAGGTCTTATTTTCATACATTGGAAAAACAATGTATTATATGATAGCTGGGGAAAATATCATATGTGAAGAAATTTTCTTAAAAAAAGATTTATAATACAAATTTTAAAGCATGTACCACTAATCCCTGTTGAACAGATCCGCTACCTTGGACTCCACTTGGATAAACGTCTTACTTGGAATCCACTTAATGCTCCTTACTTTGTGACCAATAAACTTATCCATATAGATCTTAATGTTCCTTATGTTGCTGATTTAATCCAAACCAGATACCTATCCCTCCATAGTAAGCTTCATAACCACTCCAATCCACTAGTATCCCAACTTGCTTCCCACTCTATACCAGATAATCCTCCAAGGCATCTCAAAAGAAGATGGTCTAGAGACCTTTTAGTGTAGAATTTATTGAAATACTACTAGTGAGTAGTTCTTCACAAGTTATTTACATGTCATTGTATTCACTATCAACACATTTACTTGATGTATATTATTTTGTACAGTCGTAAATGAAAAAAAAAAAAAATTAAAGCAAATACACATCAAACAAGAGATTAAATAGATTGTAATTATCGCGGATCAATATCGCCATCTGAATATCGATATCCGATTCCGAAAATATTCCGATTAATATCTTGTACACAGGAATAGCTATAGCACCAGAAAACATACACAATAATCTAGAACGATAAATAAGATTTTTCTGTTTCTTTTGGATGCTTGCAAAAAATAGAGTCCATTCATATAAAATAAATGGATAAATTATTGACTGACTGTTTGATCTTATTGCATGGTTGTTATTATTTTTTTAATAATCAATCAATTATTTTATTGAAGGAGATGTAATTTTTTTATTCATTTTAAGCCATAACTCCTATCTAATCATTAAATTTCTCTCTACATATTTTGGAGTACACTGATCCATTCCAGGATCTACAAAACTGTAGGGACAGCATAAATGACTAACAAGGGGAGGACACACTCAGTCTCTCACGGTTCTTGTTTGCAATTTTTTTTCTGGTTTCTGGTCAAAAAATATTAGACATGTATTTTGCTGATCCGACCAATGGGCCCTAGAAGCCGAAAAAAATAAAATAACATTAAAGTAGTTTATTTTATATCCTGAGTTAAAAAAATAATATCCAAATGATTCTTGCACCAAGATTTTTATTTTTGATTGCGAATTTAAGAAAAAATACAGCCGCTCTATAGGTTTTGGGTTAGGTTAATTAAATTCTAAAAAAATGATTAGATTTTCAAGCGAACTACCTCTATAGATTTTTTAACACAAAAATTGACGTCTGATTCAAATTCAGCACCCTCAAAAGCATTGAAAAACGTCTATTCAATAAAAACAAAAAAAATTATTTAACAAAAAAATAAACTAATTTAATGCTATTTCATTTTATTTTTCTCGGCTTGTAGAGCCCATTGGTCGGAACGGCAAAATACGTGTCTAATATTTTTTGACCAGGAACCTCCAAAAAAATTGCCAACAAGATCCGTGAGAAACTGAGTGTGTCCTCCCCTTGTTAGTCATTTATGCTGTCCCTACAGCTTTGTAGATCCTGAAGATAGGAGCAGTGTACTCCAAAACATGTAGAGAGAAATTTAATGATTATATAGAAGTAATGCCTTGAAATGAATATATTTTTTTAATCTTCATTTTTATTGGTGTAATCTTTAATAATTATGTACAGTAATAATATTTATTATAAGTGTTAATTACCTATAACAGGATAAGTAATTATCCATTTATCAATGAATTGAATAATGATAAATCTAAACGTTTCGATAACACAATATTTCTCATTTTCAGAATCATGATCTTCTAATTGAATTCTTTACGATTTCTTAAAGAAACGACACTTTTAGCTATGTATCTAATGACGTAGCAAGATATTTAGAAAAAAACTAACAAAAATATGATATTAAATTTATCTTGATGTTTCCATATGTAAAAATTAAAAAAAAATGTAATGACTAGACCAAAACATAATGGCTTTTTTAGAGTTCATTCGTTTTTTAAGATATTACGATATAGTTTGATAATTTTACAGACAGTCCAATTTTGAACATCCAAATAATATCTGATGTCAATCCATTTGTTGTTCTGTGAAACATAAAATTTCATTTTGTTTGTTTAGATTTATAATTTTTTCCTTTTGTTTTCCTCCAGAATTAAGTCTTTCTAGGCTATTATTTGGGAAACAAACCCATCTTACTTTCTTCATCCTGAATTCCCTCAAAAAGTGTGTATGAATTACAAAAAAATTCATAAAATACATAAAAATTCGTTTATCAATGACAAATACAAAAATGATTCCCAAATAAAGTTTTATAAGTTTTTTTTTTCAAAAATGTATTTTTAAGTAACCTAAAAATAATTGTTCCTTCTATGCTGTATAAGTAAATTGTTCTTTTGAGTTATGCTTTATTTTATTGTTATCTG
Organism: Euschistus heros; assembly: GCA_003667255.2. NCBI lineage: Eukaryota > Metazoa > Arthropoda > Insecta > Hemiptera > Pentatomidae > Euschistus > Euschistus heros. The sequence goes on from RCWM02000231.1 coordinate 992,243, forward strand.
AAAGTAGATATGAATTAAAATCCCTTTAGACGTCTGTTTTGGAATATCCATCGTCAGCCTTTCCAAGCGTTTTTTTTTCTTTTCTTCTAATGTAATTTCACTGGTTCATTGAAGTTCCCGGTCGATTTTTCTTAGACGATAATAGATTAATTTTATAGATCCCCAATATTTACATAAGATAATAGAGGAAAAAAAAGATAAATATGATCTAAAAATAGTAACCAACAATGAAGTAATTTTAAACATTCATGTCAATAGTTCGTCTTAGTGAAAGAACCAATTAATGTTTAAAAAATGTTAAAAATTAAATCTCAAAAAGCTTATTCTTTAATTAGGAAAGCTATTTCAATTCGGAATAGATTCAATTTTTTTCGAACAAAAGTTGTGGATATGATGTTTTGTTTCGTTATTGCTGTGGAAAAATATGGCATCGACTTCAAGTCAGACAATATATTTTAACAGCCTTACTTGAAAAGAAAAAAACACCTGATGCAGAGTTTTATTTCTTCTTCACCGTCTGTAGTAAGGAGTATCCAAGGTTCGAATAAAACTCTTACCGATAAAAGTAAAAGTTCAACTTTTATATATAAATGTTGATCAATAAAATATTTTTTTCTTAACTTTTACTTTTATTGGTGGGAGCCCTATCAAAACTATATTTCAGAACTTTTATATTGCAGATCAATTAAAAAAAAAAAATATATTTTACTATTATTGTGAAAAAAACAAAAAAAATTTAAATAAGTGTTAATGGAAAAGTAAAATGGTTTTTCGTTTTTATTAATAATATATAATCATTAATATACGTGTTAGAAAACAATGCTAATTTTACTGCACATTGGACATAAAAGTCGTTTCTATAAAAGTAATTGATATAAAATATTCGGAATTTATAAATCAATAAACAAACTATTTGAAGTAACAGTCGGTATCATAAAAATAAATAATTCGACGATTTTAAGATTTCCACAAATCCGAATTCTCGTATTTAACTTCGTATCCGATTCTGATATCCAAATATCCAGGTAATGAAGAGTCGAAATTTACTACCCGGGTGGTTAAGCGTCCGAAATTACCATTTAAATTTAAAAATATAATTAATTTTATTTAAAAAAAAACTGAGTTTTTTATTGTACGAATTTACACCCCCTTCCTCCCCACAATACTTATGTATAGAAAGAGTTGTTTTTGCCCTTTGAAATGACTTTTATTTGTGTCAAAACTTGATTATACAATTTTATGAAAACCGGCTAAACCCTTCTTAAGTACTAATTTACCACCACCCATCTTCTTCCCTTCAAGAAAATGTGACTGAGAGCTGTTTACCTTCAGATTTTTGTATGAAACGTATTTACAATTTACAGTGACTATTAAATTTTTTGAAAGTAGGTCTTAGAACAGAACCTGGTCTCCTTCTTAATACTATTATCGTATCCCTAATTAATAGCTTAAATATCTGTTTAATTTAAAAAATTCAAATTCTTAAATTTATTGTACCAAACAAAAAAAAAAAAAAAAAAAAAAAAAAAAAAAAAAAAAAAAAAAAAAAAAAAAAAAAAAAAAAAAAAAAAAAAAAAAAAAAAAAAAAAACAAAAAAAAAAACACTATGCAATATAATTTTCTTATGTTCACTACATCTTGTTATCTTAAAATACAATTTTTACTTATTTAAATAGGATGAAAATGAAGCAATAGTAATTACTACATATTCCTAAATCCTGTTAGGAAGGTCATATAGCAAATGTGAACTGTCCGCTATTGACCAAGTATCATAGTTAGTAAAACAATATAAAAATAATAATAAAAATAAATAAATAATTTGGAACCTAGTAGTCTTTAGCAAGTAGCAGACAATATCATTCCATGTGGACTTGATCCTTATGTCCCCCTATGACCCTTAGGTCATTGAGGTATGTAAGTTAAAGTTCTAGCAGATAGAGCAGCTAAAGAAGCGTGTTACCTCTATCCGCTATCTTTAGTTCCTGTCTCTATGTCTGTTATTAAATCCTTCATAAAACAGATGTTAAAATAGAATGGCAAGAAAGTTGGTACCGAATTGACATTTACAAACTTAAAACAATTATGCCTACAGCTGGACCCTGGGATCAAGAATCAAGGCCAATATTAAGGGTAATGTTCAATTTGTTCCGTCAACTCCTGTCGGTACATAAGGTGATGACCATTTGCTTTGACTGGCAGCAATCCTAATCCCCCTCCATGATTTGCTAACCTGGCCTAATTCCTTCTCTGCATGCCTCCGCCACATCTTCTTTGGTCTGCCTTTTATTCTGTTTCTCTGGAGGTTCCACTGTGGGGTAGCTTTTTCTTTCGCACCATCTGGCCCTACCCATTTCCGTTTTCGCTTCTGGAACGATGGAAGGACCACAAGAAGACCGGAAGCTTATTGTTGGTCCTCCATAGTTGATATTCGTTCTGGTCACCAAAATCATAGAATTCTGCGCAGGAATCCCTTAACAAGAGTCTATAATGGACGGGTGATTTGAAGGTAACGGAAAGAGGAAACACTTCAACTGATATATCTTCTTGAACATTACCTTTTTCACCTGAATGACTGGTAATCCTCGTGAAATTAATAATTTTGAATTTTAAATCACAGAATAAACTTCGAGTATTATATAGTTTTTACGCCATGATTTTTGTAAATACTGGTGAGATCCAAAATTGATTCAGAGCACATTAAGTATTCATTTTGGTCCCTATTGTGTGTTTTTATCTATTCTAGTGGTAATTTATTTTCAAACTATTCCGCTGAGTAAATAGTAAAAATAGTTTGTAATGAGTTGCGAATGATTTCTGAAATTACATTCACAGAGCAGCCCACACCATACTCAAATTTTGGCTTCAGTAAATATTAGTTTATCATTTTCATAATGGGAAATGGCGTCTTTAAATTAATATTTTCATGAAGTCCTATAAACATTGTCTTTCAATAATCTGAGTAGAGTAAAACTAAAGTTAGATAAGTAAATGAACTCGATTAGAATCAATTATTTGGAAAGACATTATAAAAAAAATGTTAATAGCATTGTTAATTATAAATTCACTTCAAGTGCTCTTGAAATATTATCACCATTTATTAAGGATGATAAAAAATAAAAAAAAGTACTAGGATCTGAGGAACATTGAGTACTATGAAGAGAGGGGCTGGCTGGTTAAAACTAAAGGCACTAGGGCGGAAGAATGCAATACAAAAGGCCGGCGCTGAGCCACCCTTTCCGTGACTTGCAAACCTCCTACAGCAAATCTTACTAATCCACCTCTTGCCTATCGTCTTATTTACCAGGAGGAAACTATACTAGGGGATTATTTCATAACTGATGGATAATCTAAGATTTAAATAACCAAGATGAGTCCATAGCGTAACGGAAATGCTTCTCTTCCTTAATAAGAATGTTTGCTGACCTTACTAACATTTATTTTAAACTCTTTGGAAATTTTATTTTTCAAAGCTATTTATAGAAATTTACAACAGTATATAAAATACAATAAATCTAGTAAATGTGATGATAATGCTTAAAGTGACATGTGAATTGGCTGTAAAGCATCTATCCATTGGTAGCACTTATGAAAGTTTAATATAATAGAATTCTATATTAGATGGTCCCAACGCCATCTTCTTTTTAGACGCCTCGGAGGGATATCTGGAATAGAATCAGAAGCAAATTGAGATACTAGTGGATTTAAATACTTATGAAATTTACTTTGAAAGAATAGGTACAGACTCAGGAAATTGATCAAATCGCATATGATTGGATCTCCAATAATCTATCTAGATTGTCTATTTCGTCCTTTCCATGTCATTCTTTTCCCTCAGATCCAAATCTATTAAATTTGCTCTCGTCAGAACATATGATATTTGACCAATCATTTTCAGTATAGTGGGCATATTTTATGCCGAATGGTAACCATAGTTTTGTATGCCTATCTGTTAGAAATGTCTTTTTAACTTTTTCCTTCTCACAAACCAGCTTGTCTCAAGACACTGCGCACTCCTTTAGCGCTGATGGTCATACCATCTAACCTTCTGTTGTATTTGAACGAAATTATCAACTTCGCTTGACCGAATTGAGCGATTAATACCGCGCTTTACAGCATCTGAGAGTAAAGGCTTACGATCTACTTTATTCTTTTCAATCCCTCTCATATGGGTTGCATTCAATAAGCAATATATGAGAAAGTCAGGTCTTTATGGATAAATTAAATATTATTTCAGAAATTTCATTAAATAAAACATTTATTTCAACAAATTTATTTGTTATATTTTAATTTGAAATTAGTAAACGATCTTAAATGATATATATATATATATATATATATATATATATATATATATATATATATATATATATATATATATATATCAGAAATCATAAACATCTATTTTGTTCATGTTTATTACCTAGGATTTTCATAATCATTTTAAGTATTGATTTCGAATTCGGCATAAACCAGATAATAAAGGTAACTTTTAATGCGTACTATTATTATATTATGGAAACTAACAATGAGCGTGGTTAAAAAACAAAGAAAAAAAAAATGGAGGTGAAATGAGTCTGGGAATTAGGGAAGTGAGGAGTCTTCTTTGGGCATGCTACCAATAGGGAAGACTGAGGAAGGACAAATGGTCGGGCCAAGGACCGCTTCACGAGTCTCTCGCGTCACTTAAAGACTGGTAATCTTACAAATCACGTTTTGAAATCTACGACAACTAAGGAATGTCGAAATCGGACGAACTGACAAGATACAGAGCCAAAAAATAAAAAGTGAATTCATGTCCTCAAAATTTTGAGTATTGTTTAGAAAAGATGCTGTGATAATGGCTTGTTTTATTTTTGGCTGGTCAAAAAAAAAATGTTTTCTATGTATACTAAAACACTTAAGGATTCAAGTTTTAAAAATATAAAGCAATGGCAACAAGTTGCATATTAAATTCAATAAACATCTCTATTTACTTGTCAATATTTTATTTACCGATATTTGCAACTGTATACAAGAATAAAATGTGCGGTAAAATAAATACAATGACATCTCAATAACTTGTTAAGAACTACCCATTAGTAGCACTTCAATAACTGTTTTACATTAGGATGTATTTCACAAAAACCGAACGGACTTCTTGGGTTAGCAAATAATTCCGTTCGGTTTTTGTGGGTGAAATAAAAGTCTGTCTATAATAGAAATAAAATTTATTTTAATCTACAATATATTCACCATTATTTAGTATAACATGTTCCCATTTTTCGAGCAATTGAATCATGCCATGTTCATAAAATTTCTAGATTTATTTTCAAAAAAATTGATCCAAGTTTTGATATCCTGGTCGTTTTGGAATAGCTTCCATTCATGGAGTGTTGCAGAAACCGGAATAAGTGGTAGTCTGATGAATACGGAGGATGGGGCAGAAGGTCCCATTCAAAGCTTAATATATATATATAAAAGAGCTTTATTTAATGGAATTTAACAATTTACAATTTGTAACATAATCATATAAGTACTTGTTTTGCTAATAAAACAATTCACGCTACAATTTCATTCATTATAAATTAAAACATAGAATATATTATTTAAACTGTAGGAAAAACTGAGAATAAAAAAACCTACTAAAAAAAAGAAAAATAAATAAATAAATAAAAAATAAATAAATAAAAAAAAATAATCTAAACTAATAATAATAATAATAATAATAATAATAAAATAATATAAAGTATTAAAGTAATAAATGAAAAATATATAAAAATAAGTTTAAGTTTTGATCATTATAATTACTATTTAAGAATAAATTAATGCTTACAATACTTTGATTTGATAAATTAAAATTTATTTAAAACTGATATAAAACATTCAATAATGTCATTTTAAGTAAATTTTTATTCTAGTAGTATGTGTCTAGTTCGTTTGTGTACGTATCTTCTTAAGGTTAGCTTGTTATATTTGCCTATTGCTTGTATTAGGGGATTCCTTGAGTTTATTGTTGAGTTGAAAAAGTTCTGGGTCTGGGTGTAAATAAACTGTTTAATTGTTAGAAAATCTAGATCGTGCAGCATGTCAGTTATTTTTGTGTATCTTGGGTAGTCGTTAATGATCCTCAAGCATTGGTTTTGAATCCTTTCTATTTTTTTGTAATTGGAGTCACATGTGTAGCTCCATACCGGCGAAGCATATGTAAGTAATGGTCGAATGACTGATTTATATAAAATAATTTTGTTGCGAGTTGATAGAGGGGATTTTCTTCGGAAATATGGTGACATTGTACTGATAAGTTTTTTGGCTTTGCAGCATTTATTATTAATATGGGATGTGAAAGTTAATCGCTTATCTAATTCGAGACCTAGGTAGGTAACGGTTTGTGCCCAAGGGATCCGAATTTTATTTAGGATGATATGATCCGCTATTTTTGGCCTTCTTTTTGTAAACATTATTGCTGCAGTTTTGTGTTCATTTATTTGTATTTTCCATTTTTTGTAATATTTATTGAATTTGGAGTATAATGATTTTAATCTGTTTTCTATTGTATCTATCCTGTAGGAACTAGTGTAAATGGCGGTATCATCTGCGTAAAACGATCTTTCAACTGAAGGAAGAGAAGGTAGGTCGGATATGTACAGATTAAAGAGAGTCGGGGAAAGACAGGATCCTTGGGGGAGACCAGCTGATAGGGAATGTTTAGGTGTTGTGGTATTATTAATTGTGATTTGGAAGGATCTATTAGAAAGGAATGAATAGATAATATGAATGATGTAGGGTGGGAATTGGTAAGTGATAAGCTTGTATATTAGTCCGTTATGCCATATTGTGTCAAAAGCCTTTTCGATGTCTAGTAATATCATCCCAGTATGTTTTTTTTCATTATAACCTGCTGTAATAAAATCTGTCAATCTAGCCAGCTGTGCCACTGTGGAATGGTTGTGTCTAAAACCGAATTGTTCATTGATCATGATATTGTTATCTGATATAAACTTGTTTATCCTCTTCAAGAATATTTTTTCAAATATTTTTGAAATAACGTTAAGAAGGCTAATTGGTCTATAGTTAACGACTTCTGAAGGGTCTTTATTTGGTTTAGGTATCGGTATAGTTTTAGCTGTTTTCCAGGAAGTAGGGAAATGTCGGAGGCGGAAGATGGAATTGAAAATTTTAGTCAAGAACATTATTGATTTTTTACTAAGATTTTTAATTACTATTGTAGGAATATTATCTTCGCCAGGAGCTTTTTTAGTTTTCAGCTGTTTTATAATATGGATTATTTCTTTTGGTGATACGGAAGGGAATTTAGATGGTACCTTTTGTTGGAGATATTTATTTACGGTTTTGTTAACTGAGCGATTCTGGTGGGGTGAGCCAAAGTCTTTCGTGATCTGAGAGGTGGAAGTAAAATATTCTGCTAGTAGAGTTGCTTTGCCTTTATCAGAGTAGGCAAATCCATCCGGAGTTTTAAGGTGTGGTATACATTGCGAACGATTTGTAAAAATACGGTGAAATTTCCAGAGTGATTTGTCACCTGGTTTTATGTCATTAAGGGTTTGGGTCCATTTGTGATTTTTCCAATCATTTAATTTATTTTTTACGAATAAATTGAGTCTATTAATTATTATTTTATGTATTGGATTATTGGAGTTTTGATATTTCTTTCTTGTTTTGTTTTTAAATTTTATGAGCATTTTTAAATGAATTGGAAAACTATTATTATATTGCTGGGATATTTTAGGAACGGCAGTTGATATAGCTGTTTTAATTGTTGAATTGAGTTTATTTATGTTATGTTCTAATTCGGTAGAAGATGTAATTTCAGGGTTTATTTCTATCTCTTGATCAATCATTTGTCTAAACATTGACCAGTTGGCATTTTTAAAATTCATTCTAGGAGCTTTGTTGTTTTTATTAACTTTAGAATGTACCCGGAAAATCACAGGGTTGTGATCCGAAGAGAGACATGGTAGCGAGACAAGACGAGAGATATTATGGATATTTTTAGCGAGAGCTAAATCTATAATACTCGGTTTAAAACGGCTTTGAGAAGGAATATATGTGGGTTCTGTGGGGCTATGCAATTCTATGTTGTGTTTTGATATTAAATTTAAAAGTGTTTTCCCATTTTTGTTGTTATTGTGACAATTCCACTGCTTATTTTTGGCATTTAGGTCTCCGAATATTATAAAACTGTTACTGATATTAAATAATTTTATTAGGTCTGGTGTATATAGTTTATTAGGAGGTATATAGGTAGCAATAACTGTGGTAAATTTATTATTTATTCTAAGCTGAATGGCGACTGCTTCGATGTGAGTGAGGCCATCTACCGGTAAATATGTGTGACTAATATCCTCGCGGGCTAATATCATAATTCCCCCGCCTTGCCTGTTTCGATCTTTCCGATATATTTTATATCCCGGAAATGAAATTCTGTCACCTGAGGCTAGTCTAGTTTCACTTACAGAAATGATGTCCGGTTTATTTTCTAATAGAAATTGATTAAATTCAATTGCATTACTTTTTATGGATTGGGCATTCCACATCAAAAAGTTGATTTTTTCGTTATTATTTATCATTTTATATTAATTTTAGAGTAGTTATTGCTAATATAAACGATTAGATAAATTAGATAGGAGAATAATAACAGAAATGGCAGGTAATATTGAAGAGATTGTTTATTATTTATGTTTATAGTACGCGAGTACTGTAAGTAGTTTGTTTTGCACGAGGCATATTTCAGTATCGCTTTACTATCGGTTAGGTGAAGGTCTATAAGTTGAGTGGTGTAAAAATATTTATTTAAACGGGCGAGTATGTAACTGTAACATGATGATGTGCTGTTGTTATTATGGGTGTATATTGTAAAGACAGAATTAGAGAAGGCGAAGTACGTAAGTAATTCTATAACCTTTGTGTTTATAACATATTTGAACATATAATTATAAAATATATTAATATTTGTTATATTTACCATTAATCGATAAAAGATAATAGTCCTTCTATTAAAATAAAAATTTTAGACGTACCGTCTTCAGCATTTTTTAGTCTTGACATTGTATTTTTAAAACTTGAGATAATTTTCCCAATGTTGAATGAGCTAAAAAAATGTTTTATTTCTTTAAAACAATCGGAGAATGAAGGCTCCTGATTCTGTTGTTCTTTTGATGAGAAGGTGTTTTGAGGCCACTGAGATTTTGTAGTCGGGAGTGATGGAAATGCTTCGTTAGTTGTTTTGAAATTTTTCCTTGGTGCTGCTTTAATTGTTGGGTTTTTCTTGCTTAGTTGCAGTTCCAAGTTTCTCCTGTATTTGGTGCAATTCGGGGAATTTGAGAAATGTTCTTCTGAGCAATTTATACATTTTGGTTTAAATCCATCGACAAGGGCGTTGGGGCAGTCTTTTGATAGGTGATTTTCTGAACATTTAAGGCTAAATGTCCCCTCTGTAGTACCAAATGTTACCACCACGTAGCGTGCCAAAATAAACAAAATTTAGATTCCTCCTCAAATCTCAACAGATCATCCGATTTTGGTTCTGTAAAGTTCATTTTGTTCCATATATCCGTAGAATCTGATGTATCTATTTTAAAAGGCCATATATGTGATATTTACAATTTTAGGTTCAAAAAAACTACTTTCTAGTATTTTTTAAAGAAAAGTCAACTAACAGGCAAGTGTAGAATAATAAAATATAAATATTGGCGAAAACAAAATTTTAATTATACGAACAACATCGGCCGAAACTCATAAATACGAATTTCTATGCAAATGTTTTTGTTATGTTTTTCAGGTAGCATCTACATCTATCATGACTATAGCAGCCTCAAACTACAAATCTAAAATAAGATTTCCATCAAAAGGTTGTTTTGGGACTCAAAATAGTATTTACACAATCCGAAATGAAAATTTCGAAAAATTATAAAAGTAAACAATAATTAAAACTATATAACCAAAAACACTGCATACTTATTGCAAATATATTTAAAAATGCGGGGTGCATCAAAATATAAGAAGGAGTTAGGAAAAATCACGTTAGACGTATGGCAGAAGATGAGCGATTATAAACACTGATCCCCTACCCTCCTATAATAGTCCAGTAAAATAAGGGTTTGCCGAAGAAAAAACTGCGGAACTTTTATTCTCAACGGATCTATATGTTTTTTGGGGTGCTGAATCCGAATCTGAAGTTTGCTACCACCGCAACCATCGGCTTCATATTCAAAATCGCAAAAAAACGCAAAAAAAAACCCCGTTATTTTCGTTTTTTTTTTATCTATAACACCATAACGAAGCTTTTTTCGAAGAAAGTCTCCTAACAAATGCTCCGAAAGTATTTGTCCGATTCAAAATGTTTTTTTTGATCTGAAATCTGAAAGGTGATTAAATTTACAATTAGATCTTATATATGAAATTTTTATCAAAATTCTTGAAATACACAAGCTATCACCCTGAAAATCACTTACTTTTGTAAAATAAATGTTTTTTGGCACATTATCGCTATATCACCAAAACCATTTGTCGGATCCAAAATTTAATATTTTTATCTAAAAGCTGGTTAAATGTACTATTGGCTCCTATATATCTAACTTATAATTAACACCGGGAAATACCCACACCAGTCTACTGAACATGTCATAATTTACATATTTTGCCAAAACATACACATTTAGCGTGCTAGCTTGGGTGGTTTACAGGATTTAATATAATTTACATATATAGCATCTGATAGCGAATTTAATCAGCTTTGAGATAGATAAAAGAAATTTGCAATCGAACAAATATTTGAGGAGTTAGAGGGACAAATGTGCCAAAAAACACTAGAATTTTACAATAGTACGTTTTTTTTATTAGCGGGCTGGCATGTACATTTTACGGAGTTTGGTTAAAAATTTATTCTTATAGTAAATTTAATCAGCTTTAAGATGAAAAAAAGTAATGTTGTATCGGAGAAATAGTTTCAGAGTTATAGCCAAAAGAGTACGACAAACGTGTTTTCGCGGAGCTTTGGGACTGACGGCAAATTGGACAATTTCTCCATTTTTTCCCAATAACGTAACTTCGCGAAAAATGGTCCGATTTCGGATTTCGTTTTTTCATTATGTAGGTACTAGTTCCAGCTACAATTAATATTTGAAGACTTCCTTCGAAAAAAGGTTCGTTTTCTTGTTATAGATAGATAAAAAAAACAAAAATAATGGTTTTTTTTGGCGGTTTTTTGCGATTTTGAATATGAAGCCGATGGTTGCCGTGGTAGCAAACTTCAGATTCGGATTCAGCACCCCAAAGAACATAAAGATCCGTTGAGAATAAAAGTTCCGCAGTTTTTTTCTTCAAAACGGCCTTTTGGAGTCTTATTTTACTGGACTATAAAGACGCTCTATGAAGCATTATTTTGGAGGTCCTACAACTTTTGTTCTATTTCACTTTCCCAATGATGATTTTATTGACTAGAATTGTAACATTGTTCATATATAACGGGAAAAGGATATAAATAAAAACATTATTTTATTATTAATTTATATAAAACTAGTTGAAAAAAAAAAAAAAAAAAAAGGAATCCACAAACGATTAAGTATTATCTATTCCTATTACTAATTAAAAAATTAAAATTACTTATGCTATATTACTGCACATTAAAAAATATATATATTATGAAAAATATGATATATTACATATTTTTGCATAAATGTTGCTTATTCTTAATAAGGAATAATTATATTATGAGCTGTATTCATTAAAATGATTTACTTTTTTAATACCCAAATCAAAGAAAAAAGTACTTTTCTTCTTTTTTTTTTTTGATTTCATATAAAAGTGATGAGTACAAAAAGTTATTGAATTTTTTCAAATGAATGAGTTTAAATAGGCATTTTCCTTCTTTCCCTTCCTGCCGCGCGTATTCCTGAGATATAAAACTCATTTTTCTATCTTACGTTTTGCCATAGGAATCCACAGTCAAGATTATGCTAGGTTCGGGTAAAAAGAAGAAGGTAGAAAAGACGCGAAATCCCTAGACGGCATAGGATCAAAGGAAATATCAACATTTCTAATACTATCGTAGGTTCAAACAACAATGGTCTGGTAGGACAAGATGTTTACAACCATTTCTTTGTGAAATTGAATTTTTTTTTTTTTTTTTTTTTCATTTTGATCAATCCATTTAACTGTTTCACAAGAGTAGTTTCATTTCTTATTTATTCGACATATCACACACAGTATAGGCTTGTTTGACTATTCTCCTTCAAAACCCTAATCTCAAAGTAAAGGTAATAATAAATAATTGCAAGCTTTTTTATATGAGAAACTTCCCACATTTTTTTTACATCCCGGGGTCTAAATTGTAGAAAAAATGTGTTTTTTTACTGCTTAACATTTGAAAACGGTTAGACATAAGAAGTAATTCATTACAAACCTTTTGATTTAAATAAGAAGTAAATTTTGGGAAAAATTTGATTTCGTAAATACTATTTTTATTTATTTTTTAAAAATTATTTATTTTCCGCATACCCTCTTTTCTCTAGTCTATTCGGGCCCCTGTTTTGGTCAACAAACACGGAAGGCTACAAAGACAAAGAAAATATTTATAAATATATTACAATGGATCTAATAAGGTATTTGATCGCAAAAGGGAGTGTGTACGTTTTAAAACCCCTTTACTGCGAAATAAGTATATTTTGCCCCTTATGATTCCATTTTATTCATTTTTTTTTTCTGTTTGGTGACTAAATTGCTGAGAGAATATATATTGATATTTACAAGCTTACAATCAGAAAACGGCTAGCTGTATGAATAAATTTATTAAAAACATTATTGAAACGTTTGATTCCGAAAAAAACATTCGTACTTTATTTTTAACATTGACTATATCTCGAAAATGGTCGACTCTAGAAAAATATGTTACAAATCTAAATTAAAGCTGATTACATTTCCTATAAAATTGATTATGTATAAATTTGTCGAAATTCTAATGGTTTTCGAGATATACGTTATTGAAAATCGGTGATTTTCGGGGAAAAAACAAATGTTATCTCACTTTTTGTAATACTTTTATTTCTAGTACCTTCCCCGATCGTTCCTCAGAAAAAATTACATAATCAAAATTGTAGAGCATTAAATTTAATTTAATTTCACATATAAGTTTCTGGTATTTGAAGCAAATGTTTAACAAAAAGTGAGGTAAACATTTTTTTATTTCTAAAATTATCGATTTTAAATAACATATATCTCGAAAACCGCTGGAATTTGGACAAATATGTATATAATAAATTTTATAGGAAATTCAATTAGCTTTAATTCCGATTTGTAGCATATTTTTCTTGAGTCCACTGTTTTCGGGATAAGATCGAAAAATACGAAATCGGGACCTCTCTTCTCCCCCCCAACCTTAGCTCAACCTCCAGGTTCGGAGACTTTTAGTAGGTTTGCCTTCTAATTGCTCCTTGCGAAGCTGTGACATCAGAAATTATCGCATATTTCATGCAATCTACACCCCTCATTTCAACACTCTTTGACTAGGGTCGCATTTTTTTTTCTGCGAAAACACCTATATCACCATTCATTTGGCTACAGTTCCGAAACTAATTGTTGTTCATCTGAATGCTCATTAAATTTACTATAAGAACCTATATATAAAGTTATAATCAAGTTTCGTAAAATAACCATACCAGCACACTAAAAACCGCGACCTGTTTTGAAATTCAAACTTGTTAAAGTAATTGGATTATTTAATCTGGGCTGCAAAGCCCAGATAAACTTGATAGTATTGGTTATTTGTAAGGTTAATCATATTTAAAAAACCAAAGGTCCTTTATTTTTTATACAATATTTTTTCGAAATCAGGAACACAAAATATATAGGAAAAGAAGATATTTTTGTTCGGCTAGACCTACAAGTTACCTCTCTGTGCGTTGGTGTTCCATATTGGTGTTATTTTATTAAACTTAAATTCAATTGAAAAATTCAATAATTTTTTGTACTCATCACTTTTATATGAAATCAGTAAAAGTACTAAATCTTTTTGATTTGGGTATTAAAAAAGTAAATAATTTTAATGAATACAGCTCATAATATAATTATTCCTTATTAAGAATAAGCAACATTTATACAAAAATAATATATCATATTTGTTCATAATATATATTTTTTTAATGTGCAGTAATATAGCATAAGTAATTTTAATTTTTTTAATTAGTAATAGGAATAGATAATGCTTTATTGTTTGTGAATTCCTTTTTTTTTCAACTAGTTTTATATAAATTGATAATAAAATAATGTTTTTATTTATATCCTTTTCCCATTATATATGAACAATGTTATAATTCTAGTCAATAAAATCATCATTGGGGAAGTGAAGTAGAACAAAAGTTGTAGGCCCTCCAAAATAGGGCTAGAGCATGTCGTTATACCCGGCGGCGGAAGTTGGGGGATCAGTGTTTATAATCGCTTATCCTCTACCATACTTCTAACGTGATTTTTCCTAATTCCTTCTTATATTTTGATGCACCCCGCATTTTTAAATATATTTACAATAAGTATGCAGTTGTTTTGGTTATATAGTTTTAATTATTGTTTACTTTTATAATTTTTCGAAATTTTCATTTCGGATCGTGTAAATTCTATTGTGAGTTCCAAAACAACCTTTCGATGGAAATCTTATTTTAGATTTGTAGTTTGAGGCTGCTATAGTCATGATAGATGTAGATGCTACCTGAAAAACATAACAAAAACATTTGCATAGAAATTCGTATTTATGAGTTTCGGCCAATGTTGTTCGTATAATTAAAATTTTGTTTTCGCCAATATTTATATTTTATTATTCTATACTTGCCTATTAGTTGACTTTTCTTTAAAAAATAATAAAAAGTAGTTTTTTTGAACCTAAAATTGTAAATATCACATATATGGCCTTCTAAAATAGATTCATCAGATTCTATGTCCATTTTATTAATAAATCCCTTTTCCGATCTAAAAAATGTCTATTGGTTTCTTAATTAGGAGGAATCTAAAATTGACCCCGTAGGTGCTGCGATCTCTCGAGGCAGAAACACACCAAAGTGAGGGGACATTTAGCCTTAAGGCACTTAGGTTTCTTAAAACAATTTCGGGCCACATGATTAAATTCTTGGCATACATAACATTGCGTAATTATTTTATTAGACCTGTATTTTTCCCATTTTATAACTAAATCGCAACAGTAATTGATTTTGTTAATTTTATTTAATTGTTCTTTATTTTCCAGTATCACTATTGCTAATGGGAGTTTGATTAGTCCTGTTTCTGATTTTTTTTCCCTTTGATATATTTTGTATACTTGAAGGCCTTGGTCTTTAAGATTTTCTGATATCTCCTCCATAGAAAATTCCGGGGGAATTCCTTTTAAAACTAATTTAGGTTTAATTTCATTTTTAGGCGTATATGAATGAAATCCTACATTGTTTTCTTTAAATATGTTTTTAATTAATGAAAAATCTTGGTTATTATACGTGTAAATACTGGTTTTATTCCCATTGTACTTAACTTTAATTTCTTTTACCTGGGATTTTATTCCTCTTATTGTATCTTTTATATTATTATAGGAGCTATTTATTATGATTGGTGGATATTGGTTGTTATTTTTTCCTTTGGTATTTATGGATGCAGATAGTTCCGAAATTTCATCTTCGTCCATATCGGAAAGAATTTCGTAGCAGTTTGCCACATCAATGTATATATTTAAAAACATCACCTCTTTTTCTTTTAATATATCTATTTGATGATTGTGATGTTCCCGGTGGTTCATCCATTGTGTTTTCAGCAGCCCCTCCTCCAAGGGCTCTGGAAAGTATTGCTGATTTCGTAAAATTAAGAAAACGAAAACTAACTATAAAAAAAAAAAAATGTCTGAAATCAAAGAAACTTTAAAAACAAAACGTAACTATAACTTTGAACTGCACTGTTTACTCTGCGGCTGCTACAGCGAGACTGACAAAGCTTAATAATTTATTGTGAGTGACCATCGAGATTTGGGGCTTTGCGTTGTCTTGGTGGAAAAGAAACACTCTTTCGTTTTGCCAGTTCTAGGCACTTTTTTTTAAATTGGTTGATCCGACTTTGTTAATTGCGAACAATATAGAGTTGAATCAATTGTTTGTTCTGATAGGAGTCGCTCGTTTCAATTTCTTGAGGGCGACGAGACCGTGGAGTGTCATTGATGTCAAAATTTCCTGAACGAAATTTAGTAAAATACTTTTGAAAGGTGCTTTCGGTTAAGGAATCATTCCAATAAATACTGCACATTTTTATACGAGCTTTTGCAGCACTGTTACCTTTTTTAAAATAATACAGCAAAATATGCCGATAATGAATGCTATTTTTGCTATGTTCACAGTGCAATAGCAATCACAGTACTAAGCTAATGTAAACAATAATTTGCAAAAATGTTTGTTGATATATTACAGAGTAAAAAATCCACCTTAGGGATTAATTCATCAGATAAAAAATGTACCGTAATGATATAAAAATAAACAGAAAAACCAATATTTCTTGCTCACCTTCTTTTCAGACGCTTCGTGCTGATATCAGGAATCGAGTGAGAAGTTGGGAGACTAATGGATTCGAGTAGGTATGTCATATAAGGATAGTTATTTTGTTTTTAGCTACATCTGCAACGTGTGTATAATTTAGATGGTTGTGGACATGTTTATTCGTGGCATGTTAAGGAGCGTGGTGGAATTTACGAAGGATTTTTTTCGATTTTAAGGATAGGGAGATTTAGTGGATCCTTAAAGCTCAACTCCTTACGTCCAAATGGGTCTAATTACTGCCATGTTAATAAGTCTTTTGTAATGGAACGCGTGTCTAGTCAATTCCAATGTCCACCTTTCATTTCCTAACTCCTTCAACTCAAATCTGTCAAACTCCTGCTCATTGCTCAGCCGATTTCGACAAATTGTTCGTAATCCGATCCTTTTCTATATGGAACTCCATCCCTCTCAACATTCGTCATTCAATTACCCTTTCCACTTTCAAATACCACTTCTCTAACCACCTACTATCCACCCAGATCCTGTCGACCGAAAAATGTCAATAGCCATTTTTAGTTGTATAAAATATGAATTTATATTCATGAAATTTTATTGTTTTTGTAAAAACATTATTTTAAATTTTGTTTATTAATTTTTTTTTCAATTAATTATTATTATCTGTTTTTTTGTTATAAAAATATTATTTTATTTCAAGGCCTTGGTTTTATATCACTTTTTATTCTCAAGGGACTTAAGGTCCCAGAATAAATAAAGAACTTTCTTCTTCTTATTATTAAATGTTATAGTAGTCAATAGTTCAGTTTTAATTCCAAAATTGCAGAAAACGATTGCTTGTTAGCTGATGTTATAGCTTTAATTACATAATATTGAATTATATTTATCTTGAAAACATATTTTAAAAATTATATTCACTGTCTGTTTAAGCGTTGTTGAAAACTTTTTTTTTTCTTGCTTAATCACTTCTTTTCTTTTATAATACTCTTGAGAGTTTAAAAAAAACAAAACATTTTTTGTGTATTTAAGACTTTAAGAGTTTAGAATAGAATAATAATTCCTGATAAGAAGAAGCAAATCTAGTTATGTTGGAGACTTGGTAACCTAAAAGAACAATTTGGCTTTGAGAAAAATGATCGGTGATAAAAGAACGATGAAAAGGACAAAAAAAACACTATGAAAAAAGAATGATCGCTTGCTCCTTTAGAAAACGTTTTCTAGGCAGCTGAGAGCCACTACCGACGACGATTTCGATCCAGTATTTACTGGTTATTCTACATCGAAAAAAAAATCGATACATGCTTTTTCTTTCCATCCATAGAAGCCGAGAAAAAAACAAACAAACTGGAAAATCTTATTTTATATATTTAGTTTGAAAAGTATTAACCACGTGATTCTTCAACCTACTATAATTACATGTTTATTGTTGATATATAATGTTATTATATATCAACTAAAAGTTTCATTTTTACAATTAAAAACAAATAGTTATTTCAATGATCATTAATCAGAGAGAACTCAGCACCCTCTTTTCCTTCTGCTAAAAGGTTTAAATTTTAATCATTTCATTAATTTTAATTAAATGAAACAGTAGAATAAAATAAATAGCTATAGAAATAAATATTCATAAATAAAACTTTTGTTAAAAAGTAAGCAGTAATCTAATCTGTACTGCTATATAATTCAAGAAAATATATATTCCAAGAAGATTTAAAAAACAAAACAGCAATTAGTGAATTCATTACTTTTCATATTTATTTAATTACTAGCAGAGTTTTAGGAGTAAGCAAAAATCGCTAGTTAGAAAAGAAATTAATATAATTTTGGATTTAGGTAGTGACAGTTTGGTGTCCATGAGTGAGTGGAAGCAGAGTGGACTCAATAAGGCTTTTCTCAAATTTTAGTGTAGCCATCGGCTTCTGAAAAAGTACTTCATATACAAAATTAGTTAGGAAAAATAGCAAAAGATATTGACTCTATTATTTTTTAAAATAAAGCCAGTTGTTTGAGAGATAGGATCTCATATAATGTTATGATACCATAATAAATTAAAGATTTCGTCAGCTTGGAGGTAAAACTCATTAAGTGACAAAATCAAATTTCTCTGTTTCAATAATTAGACGGGAATATGCTCATTAAAAATTTCTCAGATAGTTATATTGTAAATTTCCTCATTCTCTTAAGTACATATATATTAGTTATATTCACTTGGTGACCTTTTATACTTATCGGAAATGAAAATATCAACACACAATGACTTTTTGCCGAATTTGAAAACATTACACTGACGTTTACCGCCAAGCTGACGATTTGAAGTCCTCTTACCTTATAATCGTGTCTCCTAAGCTCTTAGAAAAAATCAGTAAGTCAATTTTCTATGAAAAAATCGTATGTAAGTGCTTTAATTTTAAAACGTATATTTCATCTAATTGTAAGTTAGTTATTTGATGACATTTTCACTTGTTAATAGTAAATTGCTAAACAAATTTAGAAAAGAGGTGGATGTGAAAACTGTGATTAACGTGGACTATAGCTTACTTGGTATGTTTTTTTTTTTTCTTTTTAAGTCCCTTTGGCTATAAAAACTTGATTTGATGGATTCCACCCTTTTACTGGACTCTAGGTGCATTTTAATGATTTTCTTAGGAGAGGTTTGAGAAGGAAATTATCTAATGATGAGGCTCATTGACGTTTTTCATGAGATGTTGCATATGTACAGTTTTTTTATATTTCGCGAAAGTGAAAACGAAGTACAGAATAAATATTTTTTATGGATTTTTAAAAAAAATTGTATTCACTGTTATTGAATAGGTAGAGTGATAATAATTTACAGGCGTATTAATGTAATTTATATCATTTTTAATAGCTAAAAGAAGATTTAATTGGTTCTGCATTCGATTTTCTAGACTTGAACATTGATTCGCTATACTTTCCTTCTTGGAGGCCTATCTTCCGTTTCTCATTGCAGCCAACAGATATTAATTGTTAAAAATAATTCGTGTCATTTAACACTCCACAAAATTAATACTCTTATTTTAATAAAATACACTTAAATACTTTTTCCTAAATAAATATATGTAAATTAAATATAAAACTTTCGAATTGAAAGTAATTCCAAATGACTTAACCAACCTACAAAACCGCTGTAAGGTACGCCATTTTCGGTTTCGTTGTCCAATTCAATATATATGTAACAACTGTTTATTGGATAACAGTAAATTCATCCAATGAAGCAGAAATTTTCTTTTTTGCTAATATAAAAACAAAATCTTCTATTGACCAAATCGTGAACAACAGTTTCCTGTTATGATTGAAACGAAAAAAAAAGTAACAATCATCCATGGGTCATCCGTCACTAACTGCATGTGTTTATCTTACACAACATTTGGAACATCTGAGCTAGTTGTTGGTAATGAAACTAAATGGAACATAATGGTGTTAAAATTGTGTTGTGGCACAGGGAAAGTTCTTCAGCTGAGAGTCTAGGCCATGGGAAAAAAATCTAGTGGATTGCCACGCCTCACGGTCATTAAGAGGAGCAGAAGTTATCGGAATAGAGTATCGCACCTTTTCAAGACTGTTTCAAGTTTAAAACAAAAATAATAATTATATATATATATATATATATATATATATATATATATAAATATATATATATATATATAAATATATTTAGATAAATTAATAATAAAATTATGGTTAGGCTTGTGTTGCGGTAGTGACCTAGTCAGATTCGTTTAAATGTTATTGTTGTAATAGACTCTTTACTTCCAAATACCAAAACTCTTTTCAATACATTTTACAAGTTTACTTAAGCAGTTTCCAGATTACATTAATTTCCACATTTATTTAATCTTTTCCAGTTATATTTAATCTTTTTCCATATTTATTTAGACTTTTCCATTTATTACTTTCGCTATCATATTTAAACATATTCTAATTACGGTTTTTTTTTGTTTTGTTTTTTACTATTCCGTTTATATTTCACCCTTTTCCGTATCTTTTTAGTATTTTTTCATGTTGGTTAAACCATTTTCAATTTCATTTAAACTTTTTCTGAATGGAATTAAAGCACCTAAATTTTTATGAGTAATTGGAGAAAAGGGATAACGATAATCAAAACACCATATTCTGACAATCCAGCATTTATTAGATAACAAACAGTACAATAATGTAGAAATAAAATAAATCATACATTATTCTTGTGAGATACAAAAAAATGAAATAATAATTCAACTAACAAGTGGACGTTTTTACTTGTAACTCACAGATTTGAATACTGATTTTTGTGTGGATTGTAGGGACCTATAATTGTACAAAACTAGAGTTGTAGCCGCAAATAAGCATTGGAAGCAGTCAAGAGAGAAATAATTTTTTCATGAAAAATTGTAGTTTTGTATGCTATTTGAAATAAAATACTTTCTTTAAGGTTAACACACGACCCGGCTTCAGGGTCCTCAAAATCTTCAAAAAAATGACAAAATGAAATCCGCTGTAAGTAGAAAACTCACCTCAAATCTCGATTCAAAACACTAAAGAACCCTTATATGTAAAATTTTATCAAAATCAAAAAAATCTCTTTTTTTTTACCCTTTCGACATTTTTGAAGTTCAGTTTTATCAACAACTAACGGCGAACATTTGACCTGCGGAGGTCGCAGGATTTCTCCTTTGAGAATCCATTGAGATATCTCAAGTTATAGTTGACCTCGGAATTTTTTTTCCAAATCAGTTTTTTTCCACTAAAATCTGGAGTAAAAACTGGTATATACGTGGATATAAATCAAAATGCACGTTGATTCTAGTGATGACATTACTATTTTAATCGGTTAAACACAGCAAATGTTACAGCCGTTAGAAGTTGTTGATATAAACTCAAGTTCAAAAATGTTAACATCCTAGAAAGGGTTTAAAACAATTTTTTTTTTATAAACTTTTACGTATAAGGTGCTTTGAATCGAGATTTGAGGTCAGTTTTCCATGAAAAAAATTTCCTACTGATTTACAGCGGATTTCATTGGAATTTTGTTATTTTTTGAGTACCCTGTAGCCGGGTCGTGTTTTGAGCATAATTAAAGTATTATTATTTCAAATTGCACAAAAAACTAAAATTTTGTGTGAAAAAATTATTTCTCTATCTTGACTAACAGCAGAGAAAAAAACAACAACGTGATTTTAATTTTTTTTTTTTTTCTCCGCTCCCAATGCTCATTGGCGGCTATAATTCTAGTTTTACACTATTATAGGTCCCTACTACCCACACAAAAATCGGTATTCAAATCTGTGAGTTACTAGTCAAAACTTCTCCTTGTATGTTATACGAGAAAAGAAAAGTAATAAGATGCTTCTAGTTCAATCAAAGCTTCTACTATTAAAAAAAAAAAAAAAAAAAAAAATTGTGGAATAAAAAAATGAGCTTTAGAGGGGACATAAGCCCAAGTTCTTCATGGATGGAATTTTATCGAGGTTTTGTTATTAAAAAAAAAATTACGCATAAAATGTTTTATAAATTTATCTAATAATACTCGTAAGTGCTGTATTGTAAGAATATGGCGTTTTTATGATTATGCATTTTCTCCAATATCCCATAAAAAATTAGAGGCCTTTAAATTCATTTGGAAAAATTTTAAATACAATTTGATAATGGTTCAATCTGAATGGAAAGAGACTAAACATATATGGAAAAGGGTGTGTTTAAATATGGGCCATTCTCTGTCCTGCTGGACTTAAGATGGAACTAAAACTTCCAAATCAATATTTTTGGTGGATTTGAACGTACACCGACCCCTTAAAGTTGGTGCATACAGCCTAGTTTCGAAAAATATTTTTGTTATTTTTCTATAGCTACAAAAAGGCTTATAAACTCACAACTTTCACTTGTCCCTAGCTATAGTATGAGATTTCAAGGAAGTTATTTAAGTATTTATTTTTATTTTTTTATTTTATTTATTTTATTTTAAGGTGCCGTGTACTGCAACATGGCCAGAGGCACCAAATTCTGATTTCTTGTTTATCTAAATGGTATTAAAGATTCTGCAATTCTTGAGGAACTTCAGAACATCTGGTTGATAGTTTTTGAACATTGTACCCAGGTCTTTGTTGAAGATGGGTGTTCCAGCTGTAGGGTGTAGACTGCAATTACTAAATACGTGCTCTACTGATAGAGGAACTTGGCACCTTGAGCACATGGGCTGTGAAGTACCTTGAAGTAGGTGTTGGTGTGTGAGTCTTGTGTGTCCGATGCGCAGCCTAGTCATCACCACTTGTTCCCTCCTAGAGCCGTTTAGCAGTGGCCATGGTATTTATTTTTAGAAAACTTATGTTTTCATTTTCTAGAGTATGAGACCATATATTGAAGAATAAATTAACATGCTTTTAAACATTTTTAAACTATAAAGGGAAGCTGAAATTTCCGTTCTCTTTTTGTCCCTCGGTTTGGCCTCACGACCGTCACACTAAATAGTTATTTAAATATTCTCTACAAGAATAAGCTAGTGCTAATTATTGCTATCTACAGAGTTATTCGTGAGGTTATCTTCATAAGTGATGTGTTTGGAAGACATTTTTTGGTGTATTTTCCAAGATTTGCATCAATACAGGGTAAGTTTTCTTCCTCGTACTTTTTCATACTCACGACCGTCACGCGTTTTTAAAATGATTCGTATTTTTTAAAAGCTCCTGGACTCCATATTTGATTATTTGTGGATGTATACAACTGATTAGTCAAACTAGCCGTTTAGGTAAGGTTTTGGTGTTGCAATTAACATTAATTTAAGGGAGGTTCCTCACGACCGTCACACTCACGACCGTCACACCAATTTTTTTTTTAAATTTTAAATTGTTACATATTAATTGTACCAACACTTTTATACGTATGAAACATCACTGAATTGAGTTCCTTTTTGGCGGGGCTTGAGGGGGAGCGGAATCGGACTTCGAAACAACTCAACCGATTTTCGTCAAATTTTATATCAGAGTTATAAACCTATTTCCTAACACTTTCATAAGGATAAAACATCATTAATTTAAGTTTCTTTTTTTTGGGGGGGGGGGATTTACACTTACAAACGACTCAATCGAATTTCGTAAAATTTTATATTTGGGCTATATACCTATTTACCAACACTTTTATATTTTTTTTTGGGGGGGGGGGGGGGGGGGGGGTTCAAAATAACAAAACCTTAATATTTCTTTTTAAGGCATAACTCCTATTTATCTTTTATTTTCTTCAACATGTTTCGGAGTACATGTTGAAACCGCTGCCATCAAAACCCCGTATGCCTGAAAAGGCAAGGTAAAAAAAAAAAAAAAAAAAAAAAAAAAAAAAAAAAAACCAAAAAACAAAAAAAAAAAAAAAAAAAAAAAAAAAAAAAAAAAAAAAAAAAAAAAAAAAAAAAAAAAAAAAAAAAAAAAAAAAAAAAAAAAAAAAAAAAAAAAAAAAAAAAAAAAAAAAAAAAAAAAAAAAAAAACAAAAAAAAAAAAAGGGACTTAAAAATAAAAAAAAAAAAAAAAAAACAAAAAAAAAAAACAAAAAAAAAAAAGAAAAAAAAAAAAAAAAAAAAAAAAAAAAAAAAAAAAAAAAAAAAAAAAAAGAAAAAAAAAAAAAAAAAAAAAAAAAAAAAAAAAAAAAAAAAAAAAAAAAAAAAAAAAAAAAAAAAAAAAAAAGAAAAAAAAAAAAAAAAAAAAAAAAAAAAAAAAAAAAAAAAAAAAAAAAAAAAAAAAAAAAAAAAAAAAAAAAAAAAAAAAAAAAAAAAAAAAAAAAAAAAAAAAAAGGAAAAAAAAGAGAAATAAAGAAAAATAAAAGTTTCGGAGAACATTGCTCCATCTTCAGGATAACTGTGATTTCCCTCACATAGTAACAAGTACATGTCCATACCGACCCTCAGTTGAGGATATGGAGGATATATGGACATGCACATGTAGTTATGCCTTAAAAAGAAATATTAAAAATTAAATCTCATTCAATATAATAGTTGAACAACTAAACTGTTTTTTTGTAAAATTTTTCCAGAATTGATCACAATTTTTTTATTACTTTAATTTTTTATGTATCAATAATAAATTTTATTATTTTATTTATTTAGTTTTATCCATTTGAGGACATTAATAATTTTTTAATACGAAAAAAAAAATGTTTAAAGAAAGAGTAACGGTCAAGAGCGTTTCTATGAAAAGCTCTAAAAAATGCTTCAAAACAGTGGTAAATAGAAAAAAGAAATCGGCCCCACCTGGGAATTCAATAAATAGAAGGTATATTATAATAGAAAACTCAAAAATAATAAAAATTTAAGCAACTTTAAAAATATAATTTTTTTTTTAA
Source organism: Euschistus heros (assembly GCA_003667255.2). Taxonomy (NCBI): domain Eukaryota; kingdom Metazoa; phylum Arthropoda; class Insecta; order Hemiptera; family Pentatomidae; genus Euschistus; species Euschistus heros. Next base: position 1,017,067 of record RCWM02000231.1, read on the forward strand.
ATTTTAGCTGAGGCTATGAGAATGACCCATATATAAATGAAAAGGGTGATATATAAATGGAATAATTTAAAATATAATGGAAACAGATTAAACATAACTGGAAAATATTTAAATACGAATGTGAAAGTTGAAACATAAATGGAAAAGTCTAAATAAAAATGGAAAAAGGTTAAATATAAATGAAAAAGATTAAGTAAATATGAATGAGGATTAAACATAGCTAGAAAATAATTAAACTATTCTGGAAATGGTTCAAGTAAACTTGCAAAAGGTATAAAAGGCGATAAAAATTCGGGAGATCCTGAAAGGTAGAGACATCAGAACTTCTTATAGAGAGGAGTAGGTGAAAGGGATCTGTCATTTGATTATCGCTCAAAGAAAACCATCATAAAATTGCCCACATTATATCCGCGTAGAAACATTAGTCGAGGAATATTGCTTCTAGATCAAATACTGTACCGTTTCAGCCATTAAATAACAGTGATATTACGGACCAACTGAACGAATGCATTGTTTGAAGGATATCTATACCTGTTCCATGTTCCATTTAAACAATGAAAGAAATGAGTTCCTTATAATCGATGTGTCTAATATTAAAAGCTTTAAATGTAGATAGGAATAGGAGATAAATGAAAAAAGAGACAATTTAAATGTCCAGAGCGGTTAAAATTATATATATTTTTTAAATTAAAAATGTCTTAAAATAGACACAATTTTAGTTATTTAATTTATTGTTCGTATGATTATTTAGTTTACCCGCCATATAATTTAATATCATACAAGCATCCCCCGTCGCGGCTTCGCCCGCTCTCGTAAGAAAAGAACTTAAATAATTTTAACGAATAAGTGAAGTTTTATTTACCATAATAAAAAATCTTATATTCGATAAAAAATTTGTATTAAAGTAAAGCAATTGAGCATTATTTTTTTCAATGGTATTTCCACCAATAGCCGTAATTTTGAAACTGATCATAATTGCACTGATCTGGTTTTTGAATATTACGTAAAAGCATAATTGGCCATCCAATTTTTAATTTTAATGTATGAGCTGTTAATCCAGATGGGCAGAGACTATTTAGAAAAACTTTCGGATAATAGATTGCATTATCAGTGCTTATTACTGGGGACTGAAGGCCCATGGATTACGTTTTTACAAAAAATATCAAAAAGCAAAGGATCGAAATTTTGGTTTGGTAATAATATTTATTCTCTTTAAATATTTTTATTTTTAATTTCTTTTGGATGGATTTTATAGTCTAACCGTAAAAGCAGTAACGCTATGGCAAACCTCAGTTCTGCGACTCAACAATGTGGATTTAAATTTTTATTATTGGAAGTTTTATTATTGCGGAACCTTCCTAAAACTTTGAAAACGATGTAACTAAATTTGATACAGATGGTTTTAGTAGTTTCACCATTGTAAAATCTTTTGCAGAATGGGGCTAACATATAGGTTGATTCTTAAACTTTACTGGGATCCACATATTGTATTACATATTCAATTTTTTAAATAATTTAATTAAACAGTAAAAGTTATTATTATATTCAAGCTCTATATAACACCGTACCTTTGTAACCTCCCATGCGCTCGCCACTATCGGTAAATTTTCAAACCACTGTTATCCATATATGATCGCTTTTTATTAACAAATGAATAGGAAATCAGCAGATTTTATTATTGCTGAACCTTCCTGAAACTATAAGTATGATGTGGTTAAAATTTGGTAAAGATTGGTTGTGTAGTTTTCGCGGTTAGTGATCACAAACGAAAAATTGTCCTTTTATATCATAGTAAAGATGATTCTGTAGATTTAGTTTATAACTATTTAAAGTATCGTAGTTTATAATTACGAATTAGGTACCGTTTGCATAACCAAGACAACGGTCTGCACCATATGCTATCCTATTGTTGTCCCTATAAATACAAATCCATCAATTAGTGAAATAAGACATTATAAAAAAAAAGGATATTCATTGGCAGAAGTGGCATAAGCTTTAATTCCAATGGGTTGAGTCCATTGCTGCTGAAAACCAGGATCGAGAAAGGAAACAAAAAGGGCGATAGATTGATGGAATAGGGTTGAAGGAAGTGTGAGCATTATTTACTGTAAGTATCTGAGACCCCTGAATACAAAATTTTAAAAATTTTACAACATAGTAAAATTCCATTAACTTTCAACTTTTTGTCAATCAGAATGCTGGATGGGCTACCAGACGGTGTATATTACTATTTTTCACCTGACCTCAATAAACGTAGTAATCACAGTTGCTAATTAATTTCCGACAACAAAACTAAAAGACATAAAGTACTAAAGTTCTAATTAATATAAATTGCAGATTACATAACGGCAAATGGCTTCTATCTTATAATAGCATCCGTAAAGGAGAACAATTACAGTTTTCCAGTATTCGTAAACATACATTAGTGAAAGTGGAATAGCCTAGGAGATAGTTATAGTTCAACCCCCAAGCCGTTGGTTGAAGATACTTCTACGGTAAGTAAATAGTTTTTCTAAACTTCGGGTATAAAACTTCCTCTTATTTTAGGTCTTGTGGAATATCTCAGTGAGATCGGAAAAAAAAAAAAATTATGAGAGTTGAATAAACGTTTATTTAGGCTTAACGTCCTTATGTACTTCAACTAGGGCAGGAAGGACGGGTTATCCTACAGATTACCAACCTATTCTAGTCATGGTGGGAAGGTCAAGATTCATTTCGTAGGTCTAGGTAGTACCGAGCGCGCTGAAACCCTCGCCCCAACTCGCTGTGCCATTGAGCCCTACAAACACACAATTTATTTTACGTAATCAGAGGAAATAGCCAGTTCTATACAGGACCATTTAATTTTTTAGCTTTTAATGTTTTTATATGCTTTAATAAACATATTTCTAATTAGGTATTAGGGCTGTAAATTATATACAATACAAACAGAAAAATATGCAAATTTATAATCAAACATATTGGATAAAATATGCAAATAAATACCGAAAATTAGCAACATACTTATTTTTTATGAAAATGTAAATAAAATTGAACATAAGTGTAAGGGTTTACGTGAATGAGCGCATGCAGACGGTGAAAAATTACTCAGGATTAAAAAAATCATTGTTATTTAATATCATAGGAATTTGAGTTATACTGCAGAATAAAATAAATACAATATTTCAGTTTATAGAATTAAAACTATATAAATAAAAATTCTTGCTTAAACTTTCTCACATCAAAGGTTCCAAGCTATACGAGTTGTACTTCGTTTTTAGATGACTAGTTGATTTCTAGTACTTTTTTGGATATTTTTTCAATGTTAATTCACCCATTCGAATCCACGTATAGTATAAAATAAAAAAAATAAAAGTCTTTATTAGGGATATGATTCTAATATCGATTCTGAATATCTGAGAAAAGAATCGATGGTCCAAAGTCGATTTCTTGGAACGGTTTTTAATGTCTGATTATTTAATTATTATTCATTGATTCTATTCTCTTATGAAAAAAAATTACTGTTACAAAGGCTATTATTTTTACTTAATAACAGAATTTTTTATATGCTAAAGGGATTTTTGCCCCGAATTAAGATTTTTCTTTTATACTATTCTCTAGACTGCTAACTTATGTGATATCTGTTGAAGTATTTTTTAACTGATTTAATTTTTGAATAATTATTGTGGGTTTTTTTTCAATATATGGCCAATACTGGGGCACTTAATATTGTCTTATAGTATAGTAATTTATTTTCAAACGAGGATCGATTTTTAGGCAACGAACCCGGTGTCGAAAATTGAAAAAAATTGGTACCGAATCAACACTAGTCTTTCATACTAGATACTATCAGATATGTTAATCGATTCTGACTTTACTATTGTTTATCAGTAGGAGCATGGCACTATTTTAACAACATGACCCTCAGAATTACATTAAAGAGTTGATAAAACATAAAGGTATTGTTTAAATACCACGTGAATAAGCCTACAAGGTTTTATTTTGTCATGTTGTTAAACAGTTTAATCGACAGGGCAGTGTTAACACTGGCCAAGGATATTATGAAGGCTGTTCTCCTTACCGAATGTACCTTTCTTTACCGCCCCTTGGCTTCTTGTTGAGAAATGGAAATTTTGACCTTTCGGATAATTTGATTCTTTCTGATGGCTAAGGTCATTCCCCTTTTCCCCAAATCTTCTTCAAGACAGTCATTTATTTTTTCGGAGATAAAGTGCTATTTAACGTGACAAGTGAAAGTTATTTTTATGAACGTAACTTAAAACAAGAAGGAAGCTTTCGATTCGATTCTATAAATTATAAATGATTGTATACTATATCCGACACTATATATTATACACACATTATTTATAATTAAATTTTAAAATATAATATAAAAATGTCTATCAAATGACTGCAATGATTCATTATAATTGTGTTTTCTTCATAATTTATTATTTATTTATATATTCAAACAAAATGGCTATTTACTGTCCCAATACTGAATGGCTGTAAAGAAAATAAATTACATCCAATATTCCACTGTTATTAATTTTATCTTGTCCGACTCATTTGCTTAAATTAATGTAGGCCTTAGAATTTCAATGGAAAATGTTTAATTAAGAAAAATAAAATGAATAAAAAATTGTGACATACGTTGCTGTCCACAGGTCAAGTTGCCAACTTCTAACCTTCTCAAAAAGTATAGAATTTTTTTTCATTTTATTCTCTCTGCTTTTCTTTTCAGTTATGTTTATATTAAATTAAAATAGTGCTTCTTCTTGAAAATATGAAATTTCGGGGGCTTGAGAGAAGATTTTCTTTGTGTCCGAGAATATCCGAATGTATTCATTTGATGTACGTGACCGGGTTAAGAAGAGTGGGTTCTGGAGCTCGGGGAGTTGGGATAGCGTCCTAACACCCTTCAGACTATGTATGGTAACCATTCGCAAAGAAGGGCCCAGGTCGCTGTATTAACCGAAGTAAGGCAACATTGATTCTCAAAATTTAGTGAGTGTCCTTATTCAATTTTACCTCCTGGGGCACACCTAGCCTCCTAAAAATTGGGTACCCTTAACTGGGGAAAACCCTAACACCTAAAATTATAATTCTGACAACGTACAAACCCGATAACGTACATCAAGTTATTAAAGGTTTTTTTTTTCTCTTTAAATTCATTAAAAATCAAGGAAGCGGAAATTTGACAAACCAACTCAGGTATATATTCTCAAGAAGTGTGGAAACATCCTAGTATGTCACAAAACACGAATAAGTAACATTTTAAAAATGATGTTAGAGTTTTCTGGAAGCTAAATTGCCATTTTATTTGAAAATGACCCAGCAACCCATTTGAAATGGGCAGCATCAATTAATGAAGTGTTTCTTTCTATTTAAAATTCAAATCAGTTGTGGCTATCAATACTTTTTAAAAAACATTTTTGATGATGAATGTAGAAACAGTGATATTAATATATCGTTAAAAACGAATGGATGAGATAAAAAGATAGCATAATATACTTTCGTGGAAAAAAAAAATTAAATTCATGAAAAGACAAAAAATTGCAATGTTTGTCAAAGCGAACTCAACTTTAATAAACAACGATAAACATCATATTAGCCATTGATCGCTCGACCGGTTTCGAGATAAAACTACTTTGGAATATTATGGGCCCAATATGTCAAGATGGAAGTAAAAATAGGTATAATGGATCATAAATACAAAGGCCTTAATATCTCGGCAATATTAGAATCCGGTGATTAATATGGTTTGACCATCTAATAAGAACGGAAAAGAGTGTGTGTCGGATGAGAACCTAAAACGGCAACCAAGGTGGAATGATAGCAGTGGTAGACCCAAGAAGAAAAATATTATTTTAATGTTGGATAAATGTTTTATTGTAATTATTTGAATTTTTTAATCACATTTCTATTAAATTTAAATTACACTAACGAGAGAACAATTTACACATCGTAAGCTCACAACTCGTATACCATATACTCATATGGGACGATTTGCAATTCTTATTGTCATCTACTTAAACATTGGTCTTATTGACATTACAATAATCTGACGTTTTATATGTGGTTGAGCGTTGGGACTACACTAAACCCTTATAACGTCCTTATAATCTTCAGTGCAACTTGTCTTATAAAAAATGAAATTATCTATACAAAGTTCGACGTCACATCCGTGGCTGATATGGACTAGAAACTGAATCATGATCCTTCTATAATAAAATCCAAACTCTGCAAAACCCTGTAGTATTTGACCCTGCCTCCTATTTTAATCCCGACAGTCTTCCGAGGCATCAGAAAAGGTGATGTGACCTCGGAAGCTTTTAACATAAAAATACTATTGGCTTGCTAACAACAAGTAGTTGCTTTACAGGTTTATGTGCCTTTTTTTAATTTTAAGATCGCACATTTAAATTTTGTATTTTCTATACTCTCGTAAATCTCAATAAATAATTTTAAATAATATGTATCATATATTTCATGTATTCCAGTTATTCTATTAATTCCAGTCAAACCGATGGACTACATCTAAAAATCTGAGCTAATGTTTTACTAAGAATCCACAAGACCAAAAAGAAAAGAAACTCGCTTTCGACTTCCTCAATATTTATTGGAAAAACGTTCAAAGTTAAATACAAAACATTCGTTTACATGAATTGTAATTAAATCCAGATGGACATATATAGTTGGGCTGTGGGACTCCAAAAATCGATCCAATTAATCTCTTATCCAATCCTTATAATCCAATCAATTCTTACTTTATTGCGAATATATTCTCACAGATATTAATATTTTCTGTGTTGCTGATTTATCCTGAACATGCGCTTTTATAGTAAATTTATAGTTTTTTTTTTTTTTTTTTTTTTTTTTTTTTTTTTTTTTTTTTTTTTTTAATAACAATTTATTGAAATTTACAACTGTACAAGATATATACATCAAGTAAATGTGCTGTTAACTATAAGAATAACGTGACAAAACATGAAAAGTCCTACCCATCAGTAGCACTTTAATAAAAATTCTAAACTAGAAGGTCTCTGGGCCATCTTCTTTTCAGACGCCTCGGAGGATTATCAGGAATGGAGTGGGAAGCAAGTTGAGAAACTAACGTATTTGAGTGATTATGGAGCTTACTGTGAAAGGATAGGTATCTGGTGTGGGCTAAATCAGCAACATATGGAACATTAAGGTCTTTATGGATAAGTTTATTGGTGACAAAGTAAGGAGCATTGAGGATTTTACGAAGGATTTTGGATTGTAAGGATTGGATACGAGATGAATTGGATGGTTTAGTAGAGCCCCAAAGCTCAACTCCGTAAGTCCAGATAGGTCTAATCACAATCATGTATATTAGTCTTTTGTAATTAATTGGGAGCTTTGAACGTTTGTCTAATAAATGTTGAAGTAATCTGTAACGACGGGCAGTTTCTTGTCTTTTTAGTCTTGTATGTGGATTCCAAGTAAGACGTTTGTCCAAGTGGAGTCCATGGTAGCGGATCTGTTCAACAGGGATTAGTGGAATATCATTAAAGGATACTGTAGGACAGGAAGTCGTGGGCTTACGACGAAGGGTAAAGGTTATTTGGTGAGATTTTTTGGGATTTATTTTGATTCTCCATTTTTGACACCATTCTTGAAGGGTTAGGATATGGGATTGGAGTGTTTGGGAGGCAATGAAGAGATCATTGTTTACTGATAACACACATGTGTCATCAGCGTAAGTGGTGAGGACAGTGGTAGGATGAGTTGGAATGTCAGAAATTTATAGTTAAAACCACTTAAATCCGTTAGTTTCTTGCTTCTCACTAATTACTATTAACCCTCCAATGTTCCTGAAAAGAAGATGGCCTAGAGACCTTCTAATGTAAATCATTTATTGAAGTTCTACTAATAGATAGTTGCTTTAGATTGTATTTTTAGTCACTAGCAGACTAGTCAGCTGGCAAAAAGGCCGATTAGTTGCTTCCGTTCAAATTCGGGTGATATCGGCAAGGAGGCGCTTCATTTATAACTTTATAGGCGTCTGTACATGTAGCTACTGGTTTTTGTTTATCTTATAATTTTTCGTCTATTTTTTCTGAACGGGCTTCTAAGTAATTAAGTGTTGTTGTTTTTTTTTTAGAAAAATAAAGCAAAAGTCAACACATTACTTAGCTTAGATACTTGATTGTGAAATTTAGAATTCATTCTTGTCAAAAAAGATGTGTTTATGGACTTACATTTGTAAAACACAAAAATATAATGTAAATTGCTGAAATAGCAGTTTCGTTTTCATGTTCCAACTTTATATTACAAATAATTGAATAATTAACGTTTTTTAATTAAGGCACAAAACCAAAACTGTGATTGAAAAAAATAATAGGTTACGTAGGTTCTTTCTTCAGTATTGTAGAAGTTATCGAATTTTTTCTCTCTTAATATCATGATCTTTCTTAAACTTTGATAATTGATTACAAAAAATGGGTCCGAATGATATTCGTAGAAAATTTAACAAACTTTAACGATGAACCTTAAAAAAAAAAAAAAAAAAAAAAAAATTAATAAAGGCCATGTTTTTATTTCAATGAAATTTTTAAGCTTAGAAATAAAATATAAATTAATAAATTGGCCGTCAACAAAAGAAGCCGATTAGTCGGCTCATCTCTAATTTAGTATACATTTGTAAATTTCAATAAATAGTTATATATATATATATATATATATATATATATATATATATAATCTAAATTAAATTTTGGTTTGATTTTCATTTGCCCTTGCAAAGACCCTTTATGAAATAAAATAATCTAAAGTAATATAGAGTAATATATTGTATTTCTTAGACCTCGAGGTTCCACGCTGGATGGACGTTCTGCAAAGTTGACTACGTACTTCATTATCTCGTACTACCAAGTCTTCGGTGACCTTTAAAAGAACGGGACTCATTCGCGTCACTTTCCATCTCTGTATGGGATAATCCTCTGCAGCCGCAGGGGTACTCGCGACCAGAACTGGAGACACGATTCCTTTCGCTAGAAATTTTTCGATTTCTCTTGCGATGATGAAGCACTATTTTGCGCTAGGAGTATTTTTGTCATTTATATCTCTGCTGGTTTAGAAATTTTTAGTTTGCATCTCTGACGCCCGATTTCGTTAAGGCCAATACAATTTATACATATCATACCAAACTGATTTTTATTCCATTATACAATAAATATTCGTGTAGATCCCAAAATACAAAGTTCCCAATATTACATTAATTCTCAATTCTATTGAATTATTAAGTATCATATCAAGTTTACTTATATCTAAATTAATCGTTTTTTTTTTAATATTAAACTAATAATTTACCGACGAAAATGAATTCACTATGTTTAAAAAAATATATAATTATTTTTTCGTAATTAAAAAAAAATCACCTTCTGATGTATTAATGACTTTTAATGTAAGCAATATTAAGTTTTACTCACAGTTAAGCAATATTAATTAAACAACAGTATCATACAATAACTTAGCTAAAAGATGATGCGACACTATGCATATTATATTTATTAAAAAATTACTTCTGTGTACTTAAATCTATAAGTAAACAGTAACAAATGAATAAATAAATAAATAAATAAATAAATATAGAACTATATGTATGAACAAAACCATTAAGTATATTACAAAACGATATAAATATTATTTTCGTGAAAGATATAAAGTTATCGCTTGACCAAACATGAATTCTATTAATTTAAAATATCATAAGAAAAATGTCTCCATATATTTTTTTTTTTTTGTGAAATATTAAGTTTTGAGAGTTAATATATTTTTATTTTCTCCAAGCAGGAAAGAGGGGTAATCCTACTGGTTACCTACCTATTCTAGCTAAGTTGGGAAGGTCGAGATTCATTCAGTGGAGCCGCCATGAAATAAATTTTAACTCATCTAGGTGGGATTCGAACCCACGACCTTCAGTACTGAGAGCGCTGAAATACTCCCCCCAACCATTAAGTCCACTAATTTATGTTAAATTTTTTTTTTTTTAATATATAGTTATTCATTATATGTACACTTCCTTTTCATTACTAAATAATACCTTTCTAACTTTTCCCTTCTTAAACGAAGATTACACTTCTAAAAGGTGGTTCTTTTAAAAATTATTTTTTGTTAGGTGAGGGTGGGTTTGCAATTCTTAAATATTCAGTGTAAAATTATATTTTTTCAATATTTAATCGTTAAAATCTAGTGTGATTCTATGATTGCATTTATTAAAAAGCTTTTTAAAACCGGTTTACACGAATTTTACATTTATAAATATATAACTAAATGAGATAAATATTTTTAGTGTTACTGTTTAATTGAGTATATGCCGAAGGATCTATCAACTCGAAATGACTTCTATTAATTAAATATTTCACGATGAAAAACAACTTTTTTTTTTTTCTTTTTTTTTTTGTGAAACAACATTTTATGTGTTCAATTCAAACTTCAAACTTAATTCAAACTTAATTTTTTATTTTTAATTATAAATATAATCTTGCCTTTATCAAATTTCATACATTTTTAAATTTCTCTCCAACATCATTTAAGCCGTTAATACAGTTTGATTGATGCTGGTGTAGAGTGTTCTAACATACCATATATAGGTGAAATACAAACACAATTCATCATTGTTAAACCTTAAAAAAAAAAAAAAATACAGTTTACAATTGATTCCGTTCCTTAAAAGTTTTCGTTTGGCAATAGGTTATCCTTTCACTGATCATTTATAAGGATTCTTTGAAATTCCAGTATTACATTCTGGTACACGAAAAAAAAAATGGGTTAATGACTTTAAAAGACGAAAGTGACAAAACAAATTCGTTTTGAAATGGTAGGTTTGACCTCGAAATGGGTGAACAAAGTAAGATTTTGCAAAGAAAAAAGGATTGTAGATTATAGTGTCACCTTTACCTAGGTATACCTAGGTAACTACAAAATTTATCAAAAAATGAAAGGAGGTCCTTAGACAATATTTGTAATTTTCAAAATAGATAATTTTATCATTTTCCATTGAAAGCGATTTGATGTAACATTCTTAGTTGATTTATTTAGTTTGGACGTCAAATTTTTAAAGCAGTAGTAAAAAAAAACCCTAAAAAACACGATTTAATAGCAAACCGAACTAAACCTATCTTAGACAAAATTTACTGATCCACAACTATTAGTGTATAACATGTTTGATTGGATTAGCCATTTTTGTGTTACAGACTCTTAAACATGACCAAAACTAACTTTTTGAGAAAGTTGGCGAAATAGGTTGATTTTAAACAATCGATTGTGACTAAACGCCTAAATCAAATTTAGCTTAAGAGATGCATTTAGACGCATAAGTTAATAAACTTTAATTTTGTAAATATCACATTTTTCTATTAAAAGCATTTTTATATACGTTTTTAGCCAAAATCCGAAAAAAAAAAAATGCAAAAATGTTGGGTTTTTTTTGGCCCCCAATACTTTTCCCCTCATCAAATGTAGTCACATATTTGATATTTTATTTTCAGGAGCCATCTGGACCATACTGAATCATAAAAGCTACTACTCTACCTTTTGCAAGGCAGACCCCCTTTTTGGCGGTATTTCGACTGGACTAAGTAAGAACATTATAACAAAGTTGTGCAATTATTGTATTGTCATTGGTGCTTGACATATGTGCAAATTTTTAAGATAATCAGATAGCTGGAAATTGGTGAAAATTACGGTGCAAGATTCCGTTACATTCAGGTGGAGTTAATAAAAGCGAATTAACAAAATACAGTCAGACCTTCACAGTATATTAAACTAATAATAATAATAAAATAAAAAAATTCCCAATACCTCCCGGCAGATGACCTTAGGATTTTTTAAAGGGAGTAAAAAGGGAGTATGCTCTCCTTCGGAAGGGACGTAAAATGGGGGTCCCGAGCCTGAGCGATGTCAGGGTACTCGTTAAAGATCCCTATCCTAATTATACCTGGATAGGCAAAATTTAGGACTCCCACCGTAGCATCGTCCGATTAGCCATAGCAGCATAAAGTGACGTTAAACGAAATAAATAAACATTCCCAATACCTGAATTTATCACCTAGTTCCGCTTTCCAAATAATGTTACTATGCACACGGCAATTGCGAGTCCTTGAACTTAAAGTAACCTATCTTTTTGTAATCGGCTATCGAAGGTTAGAGTTTTGTCTGAGGAATAGAAAGGATGATCCGGCTTGTCCTTCCTAGATAAATTTTTTTGTCTACATAGATTCTCTTTTCGTCATCGATAAATCCGCAGTTAAGCCCACATTGCGGTTGTAAATTCATGGCTATCTTCGCTATCGTTTAGATAAACCGCTAACTTATTACACTCTGAATCTGATGAAAGATCTAACGACCTTGGCTGTGGTCTTCCGTTAAAAAAGGAGATTCAACAGTATTTTTGATTTAACAGCCGTTAGATTTAACATATCGGGTTCATTCGAGGAAAAGTACACCTAAGAACTGACGGATGGCAGCTTCTGTCTTCTTTTTCTTTAAAAAACGACTTGGTATTTTAAAAAATGGTTATATAGATAATAGCTTTTGGGAAGTTACCAATAATGAAAACATAAAAAATCAATGATGTGACCATGAAACTAAAATAGTAACAACAGTTATGTCTTAATCATGCTTCATATACTCCTTTTTCTTTCATTATAACCTGTGTAAATCGAGAAAAATTCTATGCAAATCTATTAGAAAAATGTAATAAAATTATAGTTAGTGGATTCAAAAAATATTTTAAATTAGGCGTGGAGAGGCAAAAGGAGGTAAATCCACTTTTTATAATTTTTAATTTTTTTAGTTAGCGTCCTCAATAAGGTGGTAAATCGTCCACCCTTCAAAGTTTGAACCCATGATGACTTCGAAACACACATACACTCAACCCAAACTTTGAAGGGTGGACGATTTACCACCTTATTGAGGACGCTAACTAAAAAAATTAAAAATGATTAAAAGTGGATTTACCCCCTTTTGCATCTCCACGCCTCAAATGATTTCTTAATGCACTTATTTTTTTTCTCAATATATTTATTGATATTTACAACTATATAATGTGTAAAATAAGTAAATGTGGAGTAAATTCATACAATTACAATGACATGTCTGTAACTGTTAAAGAAACTACTTATTAGTACAACTTCCATAAATGTTCTACAATAGAAGGTCCTTAGGCCAACTTCTTTTCAGACACCTCGGGAGGTTATAGGGAATCGGGTGGGATTGAAGTTAGTAGACCACCGCAGAATCCACATTTAAGTGGGTGAGTAGCTTTTCTTGGAAGGATAGGTATTTTGTTTGTTTGTTTTATATTTTGTAGGTTTGTTTGTTATGTAGGTATTTTGTTTGAGTCAATTCTGCAACTAATGACACATTTAGATTGTTAAACTAAGTTCTTTTGTTACATGCTAAGGAGCATAAAGGATTTTATTTTATAAGGGTTGGGGGATAAGAAGTATTGCAAGGTTCTGTAGAGCCACAAAGCTCAACTCCGTATGCCCAAAAAGGTCTTATTACTTTCAAGTAATTAGTCTGTTTTAATTAATTGTGAGGTTTGTATGTTAGTTTAGAAAATATTGGAGTTGTCTAAAACGATGAGATGTTCCTTGTTTCTCTCATTTGTGGATTATTATACACATGAATGCAAAGGCAATCTATACTTAACTCAATTTTTTTTTATTAAATGGGGGATTTCGTAAATTTCTTCTAATTACACTTGATGTGGGATTCATTAAAAAGTTATTATTATTCAGAATCAGATAGTTAATCTAAATTATAGCAGACAATTATAAGAAAAACATGATAATTTTTAGTACCTGGGGTTTGTAATGAATGTTTTTCAAAACAACAGTGACAGATATTTTTAAATGAAACACAAACCTAGGATATATTTCTTAAATGGATATGACGAGAAGCCAACAAATTAAGAAAAAACCTACGTTATAAAATTTGAGACTGAAACTAATGTAACAATCTAGATTTAAAACAGGAAAAATATTTACGACTTACATATCTGCTAATAACTATATGAACTCATCCATCACAGATAAACAATTAAAAAAATTACAAACTTATTAGTCGAAATTATTAAGACATATACCATGATATATTGATAGTATAAAAATACACACTGACTTTCGCATACAAACAGTCAATGAACATAAACGTACGCTATAAAAACCGTTGTTTCATTTATGAACATTCAAATAAATTATTTTCATCAATGAGTTTCCAAATAAACGAAATGGAAATGTCTTTCATCCCAGGGATATCTAGGGAAGACTAAAAAAGATCTTGATGAGACCAGTAAGTAAAATAAAGCCAAGGAAGAGTGCCTTCTCTCTTCTCAAGCGATGAGTGCAATTTCCTAAGATTATTACTTTTGACAATCTGCTGATTAATAGATTCGCGGATTTAACTGTGAAAATTAAAAACAAGAAGATACTTTTCCTGAAACAGGAAATAAACTCATGGATATAAATGAAAAATTAAATGTTATACCTTTTTGTATCCAATCCTCAAAATCACAAATCCTTTGCAAAATCCTCAATGCTTCTTATTATGCCACAAATAAACTTATCCATAACGATATTATCCATACATTGCAGATTTAACCCAAACAAGATACCTATCCTTCCATGACAAGCTACATACTAACTTGAATCTACTAGGCTTCCAAATTGCTTCTCACTCGACTTCCAATAACTCTCCAAGGCGTGGGCAAAGAAGATGGCCTATGGACTTCTAATGTAGAGAAGTTATTAAAGTATTACTGTAGTACAACACAAGTTATTGACATGTCTTTGTAATAATTTTACCTCACATTTACTTATTGTATATAGTGAATTCTTTTGTAAAATAAATAAACTATAAATATATAAAAGAAAAAAATATATACTTTCAATATGTATTGAAGTATTAAGAATGAATGTACAGTGATTGTTTCTGTTGTTTTTTTCATAAATTTATCTATATCATACATCCTTAAATTTATTTATTATTATTAAATTTATCTACATCCTTTCTAATCTATATCATATGATTACGGGCCAATCGTTTAAATTAGCTTTCGTTTTACAGGTCTGATGCTATTTTTTTTGTTAAATTGTATTTACTTTTATCTTGTTTACTAACGAAAAATAAACACCTGAATTTTTATGATTCGTTTGAAGTTGAAATGGAGAAAACGTGTAGGTTTTATCTTTAGTCAAAAGTAAAGTAAATTGCTTTCTGTCATCGGGGCAGAAGTCTGTTGCGGTTTGACCCTCGCTTCGAAGCATTTCTCAAGCCTTGCGGTAGAAGATGGAAGACAGGGTCACGTTCAACACCTACAAGTCCATTATCTTTGTTATCCTTATGTGCTATGTTTAGGGATGATGTATTTTTAGTTATTGCCTCAAAATAAAATAAAAAAATATGCCATGATTCCGTTGGGCGACTCTCACAAGTTGTTAGAGGGGGGTTAGGTCCACTCCATTGAATTCAATTTGCTCAAAGGATTAATTTTTACGTGGTTAAGTTGAGTAACATTATTATATGTAACATCATGCAGGAATCTTTAATAAATAAAATGAAATCAAACAGAAATAGTCAATCCTTTATTAATAATTAGTCACTCTCCCTGATGAATTAATTTTCATTCACGTTAGAGATTTCCGGTGCCCGATATGTCTGTGCAACGTTTCCTCGATTTTTAACAAAAATTGAGTTACGCACCTTATTTGAATGGAAATATTTTTTCATCAAATAATAATAAGCTTTAAACATTAATAGAACTTTAGCCAGCGCAATAAGGAAGTGTGATATTTTTTTATACTTTGTTTTATAATGATATGGAGACAACATTTGTATTCGGGCCCTCCATGAGTCGAAATTTGATTGAAATCGCCTTGCGCAGTTCTGGTTTCATATCGCGAATCCCTATCAAATCTCCAAAATCTCAGGAATTTGCTGAAACTTGCCGTTACTGAAGTCTTAAAGACACGGAGGCTGTTGAGCATTTTCTTCACAATGCTTAGACTTATAGCAGTGCTTTATATTTGTTTGAACAAGCATTTCCTTGAACTACAAATACTTGTCTACAATACACCTATTATATATTGTACTCTTTCGTTATTTAAAGAAAGAATTAATCATCCATGGAAACGAAAAAAAAAATCGAAAGTAAAGGAAGACCAAGACGGGAATAGATACTTAGTATGGTAGGACATTATGTTCATCAAGTATTATGTCATGAAAGTATCATTGCTGCTGCAACGAAACTTCAGATAATTGTCGATTATGAGAGTCATAAGCGGAAATTAAAAAAAAAATGTCAAAACCAATAGACTGACTGGGATATATAATTTCTTTTATCTTCATTTGCAAATATTTAGGGGTATGTCTTTACTATAATAAAAAATATATCATATATAATTTATCATAGATAAACAGATCTTTAAGATGATTCTCACATCAAAACTTCGAAGGCACAATGCTAGTCATTTTTACAAATTGACTGTAAGAATAAATCATTTGATCTGTGTGTAAGACACAGATTTTACCATAAGCCTTTGAACTTTTCTATTTTCGTCGAAAGGTTCAGTTTATTAGGAAAAGGAACAGTTCTTATAAAGAGGACACCGCGAATAAAAAAACAACTTTAAAGATAACATTCCAAGATTTTCTTATTTATTTTTTTGCAACTAAAGATTGAACTTCCTCTACCGTAAATCTACTGAGGAACTCAAAATGCCATTAACGCGGAATTCGAACGCAAACATTTCTCTAGGTTTTCTCCTGTCTGAGTAATGTACACCCAACACCTCCTCCTAGTGTTCAAAGAGCAGAATTCAATTAAACGCAGAAAAGAGTTTGACTGTTACGCCCTAGGGTTCTCAACTTACGGTTGGCTCCCTTGAGATTGCACAGCAAACTACCACAAAGGCAATAAGATGTTTTAGTTCTAGTTACCCCCAGCAATGCCCTTTAATTCCTTATGCTTTTAATTGTGACTTTTTATTTGCTTCACTATTTTTCTTTTCTATGTAAACTATCGTATGATGAGGTATAGTTGACTGTTAATTTAAACTATTTGATAATTGAGGCTTAGCATTCCAAATGGCAATAACCTATTGACAGTGGAAAATATGTCGAGTCGTCCACTTCATTTCCATAATTTCATTAAAACCCTGGGAATAACGTTTACTCATTTTCTTTCTAGGAATAATCATATTCTCCGTATCACCAGAAAATCCATTTTTATTTTTAAGCTCCTTCTACTTTTTCGCGATTCATTATCGTAAAGTACTAGACTGTTTTGGGTATCTTCTCTTGCTTTTCCCTACTTTGACTACGAATGACATGATATAGTGGTTCAGTCAACGAAGGTCTGAAATGGGGTGTAAAGTGCGTTTTCTGTAATCCAAGATCTTCGGAAACATGTTCAGGGTAGTTAGAAAGGAAACATACTAAAAGTCCTTGAGTCTTTGGGCCTGGAAACAAGAAGGGAGAGGGGCGCAGAAGTTCCCTTTTTTTGGTATTCTCGAAAACGGTGCGTCATATGCAAAACATGACTATTTACTAAATCAATGTTAATTAAATTCTCTAGAACTTTTATTCTATACAGTTTTCATATTCTGTACCGTTTCCGAGCTATACGCTTGGCAAATGTGAAGGACTTTTAGTATGTTTGTTTTACCAAGAAAAGTTTAAATTTATGTAACTTTCGACAATATGAAGATAAATTGGCACATATATGTGTATTTGGAAGGAAATTTAATGTTCTACAATGTTATTTATGAAGACTTTTGGCGTAGGATTAACTTTTTAAAAGATATGGAGGGAAGTGTAACAGAAAACGTGAGGTGAAAATTATTTTTTTGAAAATGTTAACATTTATCAAGAGTATATCTCGTGAATGGTACATAATATGAAAAATGTGTATAAATAAAATTTGTAGAGAATTTAATCAATTTAATTATTTAGTAAATAGTCATTTTTTACATACGACACACCGTTTTCGAGATATGATCGCAAAACCCAAAAAGGAGCCTTCCGCGCTCCTCTTCCTGACCCAAGCCCGAAAACTCCAGGACTTTAAGTATGTTAACTTTCTAACTACCCTGAACATGTTTCCGAAGAAAAACCTTGGATTACAGAAAACGCACTCTATAATTCTTTATTAACTAGACTAATAGAGGAATATCTGGGGGAATCGAAATGAGATGTAAGCGGCTAATGAACTGCTTTATTAGATTTATATCCGCGATCCCGAGACGTTCTCGCATTTCTTATTGGTATTCTTAAATTGATTGGCTTTATCCTAATTTCTGACGTCAATAATTCCTAGGTGCATTCTTATTTCAATCTTAAAAACCAAGAAACCCACCTTTATTCATGTCCTCCTTACTCTGCGCTCCTCCATCCACCGCTTAAATACAAGAACCCAAACCATCTGATTGTATACTTCTCTGCATCAAACAGCATCCATCAAAATTATTTGTCTCTATACATCATTATCCATCCATATTCACTATTTTTATTTTATTTTATTGATTATTTTTCTGCATTTCTTTATTTTTACTGAACGCATAGTAATTACTATATTAGCATATAATTATTATATCATCATATTTTTTTTTCTTCGTTTCGGCCTGCTGTGGACCACGTTATTTCATCTGCTTGTGCCCTTGAGCTTTAATTCTTCCCTAGTACTCTCGCATCCTCATCCTTTGAGCCTCCTTTCTTTCATCAGTCCACTTCTTGCCTTTTTTCAGCTTTGGTCTTTCTTGGAAACACTTGTACCCTCAAAGTTTTTTCTGGGGAGGAGCTCGTTCATGGATATCTTCGAGTGTGATTCCTATTTATTGAAGTTCTTTTTCAACTTCGGTGAACCAGGGTCCCTTGGTTTTCTTGCCAAGAAAGTAGGAAAAGATCTTGTTGGTCTGCCTCTGTGAGCTCATGTGTGTTACATGACCATAAAAATTAATCATTCTTTTCCGAATGGCGTCTGTTATCCTCTCCATGTGCTGGTACAGTTCGCTGTTATTCTCTTGATATTCTCCTGTATTCACCATTTTCTCTGATAGGACCAAAAATCGTTCTCAGGATTTTTCTTTCCTTCATTTCTAGCTTTTCCATAAGACTTTTTCTGTTGATTGAAAGACATTCTGCTGCTGACAATATATATCATCATATTTTTATTTTTTATTTTATTTTTGTCTCTCTTCTTTTTCTTATGTATATATTTATAGTTAAAGTTTTATTTTCAATTGTGCATACATGTATCATCGCTTATACATATTATTATCTTCGTTTGAATTATATAACCTTATTATATATGTTTGTTATTCTTAAGGGACAATATGTCCCAGAATAATGATTATTTTTTCATTTCATTTCATTATAATTTACCCTTTTCCTTTATGGAATTCCTTGCACATTTCGATTCAAAAATGTTCCTCTTCAAACACCATCCATTTCTTTACCTCCTGAATTATTAATATCCCCAGCAAATGTAAAATATGTATATTTAAGTTATATATATTATATATATAAAAATATATAATAAATAAAAATTAATGTATCTTTACATAATTTCTCTTTTACTTTGAAAATTAGTAATGATACTAATAACGTCTGACCGCACCCTGAACTTTTCGAATAGCCATAATGGTCAACCAGCCTGGATTTCTATTAAGCCATTTGAAAAGTTTAATTTTTAATTTATTTACAAGAAGAAGAGATTTGGAAAGATCGCCCCGTTGGAGAGGCTTAGTGAACATCCAAACCCAGCAGTAGCTGGAAAGGAAGAAGAAATGTATGATACTTTGAGGATTTAAAATAGGATTGAATACTTATATTTACTGTTTAACCAATTCCGTACATTTCACAAAATGCATTTCATTTCACAGCTATTCCATTTATTAATTTTATAATTAGAATGCATATCGCATACTTTATAATAGTATGTGAAACCAATGCACCAAAATAAGTTCCTGGGGCAGTAACTTTTTTAAATAGCTAAAGAAATATGTCACGACACGCTTTTTAATTCGAAAGCTATTGCTTATACAGCCTCACATTTCTCTATTCTTCTCTTCTTAACTGAACCACGAAACGTAAAGACGTCCCTCAAGTTCATACGATGAAAGTAAAACTCAATGTTACATCATGGCTATGACAATTGAAAGGTAATGATTCATAATTTTGCTAACATTTAGTTGAGCCTTGTATTTTATATTTAATCATTACTAATAATTATTGTGATGTTTACCTGGGACTAGATGCCGATAATAATTAGCGTTGGCTAGATTTACGAGTACTAGATTAGATACTTGCATTTTTAGCTGCATGTTTAAATATTTTTTATAAATGTTATAAATGTACGTATGTAAACATGTATAAAACGTATGTAAAGATAATTTTTTTTTTGTATATTATTATTTGTTTTAATTCAATTTGGGATGGCTTCAGCTGAAGTGAAATTAGTCAATTCCAATTTTTATTTTAATGAAGATTTTATCTATGAAAACCGACACCAAATTCAGCAAAATCAGTCGTGATGGTATCTCTTTTTGTATTTTTTGAGTACCTTCTTTTCTTATTTCTTATTCTTGATGAATTACTGCGTTGCTAATACAGTTAGTAAAGACAAAAGACAAAATAAATACGTATTCATACTCGAAAAACGAAACCGAAAAATATAACAATAGGAATCAATAAGTACAGTTCTTAATCAATATGAAATGAGAAAGCAATTAAAATAATATGAAATAATCGTATTAAAAAAGCACAAAATTTGAAAAAAAAGGTGATTCCATTTAAAAGATGGGACATAACTAGCATCTTTGTTTTGTTTTTTTCTTTTAAATTATTATTCACACCTTTTATTGGAGTAACAATAAATGAATTTGCTCATATTGTTATAATACAGGCGTGTGGGAGACTAGCACTCAACAGTACATCTTCCTGGCATAGATTAAAAAAAAAAGATTTATTTGAGTAAATCTCACATCCAGCATCTTTTAAGCCTCCTGAGAGTATTTCCAGGTGTCAGTCGTGGCCATGTCATTAATGAGTATGTTATTATGTCCATGAAATCTGTCGTGAAATCGTTTATAAAGGTTTTGTAAATCATCGTGAAGTGTGTGGTATGAAATGTTCAAAGATGATTTTGTGATTAGTCTGAGTATTTTTGTTTGGAGTATTTGTAATTTTTTTTAAGGGGCATTTTTTTTTGCAGTCTCTGATATTTGTGTGGCGTATGTCCATATGGATTTAAGTAAGTCAATGTATTTATTTAGCCACTGTCGGAGTTTTAATGTCGACCCTTTATGAAGTATTGGATATAAAAGTTTTAATTTCTTGTTTATACTGATTGTGAGAATTTTTTTTTAAATGTGGTCCCCAGGTCATTCTTCTATTGAATGTAAGTCCTAAGTAATGAATTTTGTTTGTCTGTGGTATAGGTTGATTGTCGATGAAGACAGGTAGACCAGATTCATGCCTGAGTGTAAAGGCGATGTGCTGTGACATGGTGTAATTTTATTTTCCATATTCTGAACTAGTCTTGTTGTGTTGTTAGTGGTGTAGAAGAGTTAATGATGCAATTGTGTACATATACATACCTATATATTACTAATTAAACAAACATACCAATGTTTCAAATTTTCAGATATACTCCATTTAAGCAAGGTCTTAAATGTGTAAGTTATTTATTAATTTAAATAACATAGATTTAGATTAGTTAAAATTTGCATATGTACAATTTTTAGTTTCAGCAATTATTTAAATGAAAAATAGTTTTAAAAAATATATTGTTTACGTGTATGTTTAAGGAGCTCTTATTAAACTTCAGATATCCGAATCTGATTGTGAGTACGGAGAAGGTGTGGAAAGCGACAAGCCGGTGTAATGTCATCGAAAGTGGGCAATTCCGAAGCTGTTCGGTAATGGTTTTTGAAGGTAAAACTTCAGAGGTGAAAATTTATTTCATGTTTTGTAGAATAGAACATTATCAGCCGAAGTAAACAATTTTTTTTTAATTTAGTCTGTTCAGGTTTATCATCATAGACAAATGAATCTACATAGATATGATTATTTTTTTTATTTGGGGCTTAACGTCCTCTAACTAGGGCATGTACTATAAATGTACTCCAATTAGGGTAGGAAGGACACGTTATCTTACAGGTTACCAACCTATACTAGCCATGGTGGGAAGGTCAAGATTTTTTTCGTGGATCCGCCACAGTATCACAAAATAATACTGACAGATTAAAAAAAAGGATTCTTAAATTGACAATTAAAAAATTAAAGAACATATTTAAATCAACTCAACGATCGCAACTGTAGGTCATTAATGTGAACTATAAAGGCATTTTTTATTAGACGTTTTGTAAAGTTATTCTGTACATATTTTTAAATATATTTATTTTTATATATTCTGATAATAATATTATTCCATCCTTTAAGGGTTTTCCAACAAAAACTTTTCAAGGAGCCCTAAAAAAATCGCTACGATTTCAAGGACCCCCCTATATATAGTATGTGTGTAATGCCTCCCGTGACTTATATATATATATATATATATATATATATATATATATATATATATATATATATATATATAAGTTATATATAATTAAATAACTGTAAATTGACTTTAAAATATATTTAAATGTTTAGATATTTATTTTTTTTTAAATTTGCTAAAACCCATTTTCTTTATATAATGACTAGCATCTCTCGTCGCGGCTTCGCCCGCTCTCATAAGTAAAGAAAGACCTTGGATAATTTTTACTAATAATATAAGTATTATTTTTATCGATACTATGAGATTTTTTTGATGAATGCAATTGAGCATTATTGCCTATATTGCACAATTAGAAAATAGGTACCCTAATTTATTTTATGAAACTTATTACAATCGGTTCTATCATATAGAAGTTCAATATATATTATCATATAAAATAAAAGGACAAACCATTTTTCATTCATGATCACTAACCACGAAAACTACCGAATTTAGCCTACGTTATCTACATAGTTTAAGGAATGTTTAGCAATAATGAAATTAACTGATTTTTAGTTGCATTGTTATTAAAAATGCTATAAATATGTGGATTTCAGTGAAGTTCGAAAATCGACCGATAGGTGGCGAGCACCATTCTGCAAGAGAGGTTACAATGGTACTATGTTATCTAGAGCTTGATATTGACAATCAAATTTACTTATTTTAAATTCAATTGTTATTTAAAATAAATTTATGGTGGGACATGTGGATCCCAGTGAAGTTTAAAAATCGACCGATATATTGCTAACAATATAGCAAATAATCTCTTTCCATCTGGATTACCTAGACAAACATTACAATTAAAATTTACATTACTATGATATTATGTTTTTACGTAGTTTTCAATCATCTAATCTGTGCAATGTTACCAAGTTAAAATCATCAGCGATGCTTGGAAATATTATTGCAGTTATAGTTCTCAGGGGAACCTAATAAATCGTATTTAATCCTAGAATCTTAATCATCCCTACTAATCCACTATTTTAATTCAAACGATTAACATTTTTAATTTAATTTTCTTTTACTATGAAAATTAACATACCGCATGGACACAGACATACAAAAACCTTATAGTGTATCTTAGGACTGACTATTTCTCTTACTAATAATATGTAGAATATATAATATGTAGAAATGTTCAGCACTGGAAACCCTAACAAGCAAATCATTTTCATAACATTTGGAGACACAAATCAAAATATAGTTTCTTCGGAGGTCTTATGAATTATTTTTTTCATTTCTGAATGCTTTCTTTAATACATGTTTTTTTTCTATAAATAAATAAAACTAAAATTATTAGTTATTGCTTATATTAGTTTTTGTTTGTATTTCGTTTAACGTCACTTTTATGCTGCTATGGCTAATCGGACGATGCTACGGTGGGAGTCCTAAATTTTGCCTATCCAGGTATAATTAGGATAGGGATCTTTAACGAGTACCTGACATCGCACAACTCGGGACCCCCATTTTACGTCCCTTCCCCGAAGGACGGCATAGCTAAGGATTTTTTACTCCCTTTAAAAAATCCTAAGGTCATCTGCCGGGCTGCGAACCCGCGATCTTGGGTTTAGTAGTTTGCTATGCTAACCACTACACCACAGGTGACCCCGCTTGTATTAGTTATTACTTATCTATTTAATATATTATTTTTATATTGCTTGTTCATATTTGATGTACCTTGTGGTACATGGTCTTTTTACTATATATTCATCCCTATATTTTATTGTCCTAGTATAAGGTAGATTGTAATGCTTTATTCTATATGAATACTATTCAAAAATCACATAATTGTTTGCAGGATATGGATTCACATTTGAGTACACGTGAAAAAAAATTCCAGGAAGTTCTCTGGCATAAATAAGAAAAAAAATCGTAAGAAAAAAAGGGACAACCCTATTGCATGTATCGCACTTATATTTGTCTTTGCTTCTGAAAACACTTCAGGACTGGTTGTTTTCATGAAGTCTCCCTCACCTTCGAAACCGCTTCACTCTTTTCATGAAAGTGCATATTCTCACAAATCTAAGTAGTAGCAGTGTCAGATTATTTTTCATAATTGTTCATTGCAATTGATTTCTAGATATAAAAAGAAATGTAAATTAAACTAATAGAATTATAAAAAAAAATCTTACTTCAAAAACAATATTACGTAAAATGACTTAATAATATTCAGCTAGGTTTTGTTTTCGAACGTGATTGTAGTTTTAAAACTTTTCCTATTAAAAGAATTATAGTAATCTCCCATTGATCATAGCATACAAACATCATTAAAAATTATTGAAAAATCAATAATTTGAATAAGAGATAAACATATTATTTAAACCTAAGACATTACTGAATCAAATAAGCTACATTATTAAGCACAACACTAATATGGTCACTCTTAAAAGGAAAGTTCTCGGAAGAATCTTTGGCGGAGAAGAAGATCCAACGCAGAAATCCAAAGCCTGTACAAAGATATGGATATTTGCTAATTTATTTTAGTTCTCCCGGTTACGATGGGAAGCAACTCATTCATGTTGCTAGAATGAGTCCGGAGGATATAACCACCAACTTGGAATCGACAGACAAGATTAAAACGACAGGAAACTTCTCATCATTTTCGACATCTTTAACATTTACTAGAAAAACATTCAAACCTTCCGATTTACTGCAAAAGACTCATTTAGATGACAGTTATCAGACCTATTTGGACATATGGTGTTGAGCTTTGGGGCTTAGCTAAATATTCTAATTCTTCCCGTATCCAATTCTTTAAATCCAAAATCTGTCGAAAAATCCTTAATGCTCCTTACTTTGTTACAAATAAAGATATCCCTAAAGATCCTAATGCCCCATATGTTACTGATTTAGCCCAAACCAGATACCTATCCCTTTCATAGTAAACTCCATAACCACACTAATCCACTAGTTTCTCGACATGCTTCTCACTTCATTCCCGATTATTCCCGAGGTTTCTGAAAATAAGATGAGTAGTTGTTTTCAAGTTTTGACATGTTATTGTAATCAATATCAACACATTTACAGGATGAATATATTTTGTGCAGTTGTAAATTTCGAAAAACATATTAAAAAAAATGTATGTAGTGAAGCTGGAATGCTTATATGCAAGTGAATGTCTGGCATTAAACTATTATTTGGATAAATTAGAAATACTTAAAAGGCGAATCATGAGAAAAATATTAGGCCCACAAAACACAGTAGAAGGTTGGAAATTACGAAGTAATGCTGAAATATATCAAAATGCAGAAAATATATCAGATGTAATGAGAAAAGAAGATGGATGTTTTTTGGTCAATTATATCGAATGCCTATACGTAGATTAACAAGTAAGATTTTTAGATATCTGTGGGGTAAGAAATCAACTAGCTGGGTCTATCAAGTAAGAATGGATTTAGAAAAAAACAATCTAAAAATAGAAGAAATAAATAATAGAGAAGACTTTCGGCGAAACGTATTGAAAATGGAGGGATTCCAGGGCAGGAAAGTGAAAAGGACTGGTGCAAAATGGTCTAAGGACAGAAAGAGGAAACATGGTGAACAGATGAAAACATACTGGAAGAAAAGAAAAGAACAAGGAAGAAAGAATTGAAATTGGCATGTGGTCTTCTGCTGGCCCATTCGGAAAAAAAAAATTATACATATATGTATATGAATGTTTTATTTGATAAATCAATTGATTGATTGTCTATGATCTCAATACGTGATGTCAGGTGGTTTTCTAAAAATACTCTACACAAAGTCATCTGAAATGTTTGATTTAAAATGGTATTTGAGAATTCAATGCTGAACATACTACCAAACAACGAGAAATTACAACTTATCATGTGATTAAAAGGTTTTGCCTGAGTGTAGCATGAACGTTCGATGAATAATTTAAATTTCAGATCCCAGATCATGAGATGATTGAATTGTACATGCTAATCTAGCTTTGAATAGACTAATATAACTGTTTGATCAGCTAAGTCCATGGCCATCCATGGCCGTCTGCCTGGCTAACTGTTGCTCCCTGATCTCTGAAGAAGAACGATCGGGTACCAGGAGCGTGGGTCATCTGCTGTGGTGTTGCTGCATCATTCTGCCTCATCCCAGCTCATCACTTTCTCTAAGGCTTAGTGAAGAGCCTATGTTTGTCATGAGTATTGCAACTTTTTAGAACTTTGTCGTTTTAAATAAAAATTTTCACTTTCTTGTGAAAATTTTTGTATTCTTGATCTTTACTTAAATTACGAAACAGGAAATATGTCCGTATTTTCCGAGGTTCCGAAACCTCTCTGGCATTAAGTAAAATTTTCTAACTTTTAATTCCTAATTCCGCTTTATTTTTACTTTATTGCTCCATTTTTTGTGTTAATTATATTAATGAAGAAGTAATTAGAAAAAATAATTTTGCATATTTTATAAAACGCTTATCTTTTTCAGGTGATTTAAAACTATTTATTGATACCTGGTCGTTTTAAAAGTCCAGCTTTTTTTTGTTAATTAAAACATTCAAAGAACCAATAACTATACAATAAATGTATTCATTAAACATTATCTTCATTACAATTAATAACTTTATCCCGCCGTTTTAAAAAAAATAATTGATCTTTACTGGTAAAAAACTGAGGTTCAATTCTATGCTATGTTGGTAAATTTTATTATTTCTAAACCTACCTAGAATTATTAAGATGATGTAGTTAAAATTTGGTGCCGATGAGTTTAGAAGTTTTACCATCGTAAACTCTATTGCGGAATGGTGCTAACCACATATCGGCATATTTTTTAACTTCATTGGGATCCACATGTCTTACCACATATTTAAATTTTTTTAAAAATAATTTTATTGAATATAAAACCATACCTTTGTAATTTCTCATGCGATCACCGATACCTATCGGTCAATTTCAAAAAACTTCACTGTTATCCACATATTATCCTTACTTTATTACAATTAATAACAAATTAATTGAAACACATATTTTATTATTGCTAAACCTTCTTGGAAATATAATGATGATGTTAAAATTTGATACTGATTGGTTCAATAGAAAAACAGCTTTTCCTTTTATATAATAGTATAGATTATGGATCATCTCGGCAATATTGTCAAAGATAAAAGCAACATCAACATTAACTAGTCAGAATGGCGTTGAAATGTATCATAGTTTTGGTTTGATGTGCATTTTATTTAAATATTCACATATTTAATAATTGTATCTAATTAAGGACATAAATTTTAAATCCTTTTTTCCTACTTCGTTCACTTTTAAAAGGCTGTGTTCCTTAACATTTATTTCTTATTAAATAAGGAAATAAGGAACCAAATATTTGTTCTTTAAATACTTAACAAATAAATAAGAAATGTAATTCATTAACTATGGTTATTTTTATAAAGAATAAGGAAAAACTTGCCAGTTAAAAAATCTCTTAAGGTAATTGTTTTCTTTAAATTTAATTTTTAATTTTTATTTACATTATTCGTGTTTTATCGCTCGGTGGAAATGCCCTTGAGAATCATGTGTTCAATATTGCTTCTTTTACTGTTTCAATAAAGATAAGTTTATTTCTATTTACTAAAAGTAAATAGAAATACAACATTCTATATGTATCTTACAAGATTCATAGGAAAGTTCTTATTGAAATATATAAAATTGTGCCTGAATTTTGGTACGATTTTCTTTATTATACCTACCTTTAACTTTATGAAAAATCCTTAGCAGTGAATTTAGGCTATGCTTCACTATGGAATAGAATTCTCTATGAAAATAAAATTAATAATTTGTTTAATCGAACCACCAGTAATATAGATTAATTTTAAATGTATTGTTTTTTTTCATACTAGAGTCAACTTTCATAAATATTTGTTCAAGTCCTATTTGAAGACGTTATGTTTATTAAATAGAATTGTATTTAAATAAGACTGATAAAAAAAAAAAAAAAAAAAAAATTAAGACATTTCACACTCTCTAAGAGAAAAATTATACTCTCTTTTACACCATAAAAAACAGACACATAATATGGCAACATCACCAATTTCAGATATAACTCGACGGAGGCTGAAAAGGGCTGAATGAGAGATCTACCACGCTTGGAGATAGTACCTCTTGATGCTAACTCCTTCAAGCATTATCATATCTATTGTTTTTCATACTAGTTGTATAAAAATGTAGTAAAGTTGTAAATAAAATTATTATAAAAATAAAAATGATTGAGGTGTTTTAGTAGACTCTTAACCAGATGCAATTACTAGTGGCTGTATAACACATGTTCTGGTTTATTTAAAATAAAAAAAATGTTTTTTAGTTTCACTTTTACAAGCTGTTGATGGAAAAGTATTAAATATGTTCTTTATAAAACCGGCTCTTTCGTCAATACCAAGTGTCAATATATTCGTTTCTTTACTAGCTCTTAACGAATATAAAACTGTTTTTATTCGTTCTATACGATTACATACGTTAATTTTGTGGCCTATACGATTATCCTCTAGAAACCTATAGAAGCTTATCATGCAATGAGTAATCACAATTACTTTTATGATTCCGATTCTAAAAAAAACATATACGAAAAACAAGTTTCCCTCTGCGTGATCCGAGTTTTAAAAAAAATTGTTCTATTGTTATATATAAGATTATAATAATTTAATTATCTGTTTTGTTTTAATATTGTTTTTATAATATTTCTTTATCATTCTATGACTCAAGTAAACCAACTAGTCCAATCCTTGCAATCCAAAATCCTTAATGCTTTGGCATAATCCAAAATGCTTACTTTGTCACAATGAAGCGTTTCCATAAAGACTCCATATGTTGCTGATTTAGCAAAAAACAGATACGTATCCTTTTATAGTAAACTCCATGACCATTTAAATCCACTATTTCAACTCGCTTCCCATTCTATTCCCGACAGAGCTCCGATGCTTTTGAAAAGAAATTTGAGTTAAAACTACTGTGGACGAAGTAATTCATCGATTTATCAAGTCTAAATAAATAATTATTTATATAGAATAACAAAATTATTCAATTAGTTATACTTGGAATGGTCGGGTATAGTTAATTTGTGTTATGTGTTTGCCTGAGAATAGATATTCAATTAATAGCAACTAATGATAGAAATTGGTATTCGAATTACATGTCTCAAAATACATAGACACACACAGCCCAATATACATCATTGGGATAAGTAATTGGAAAATCATCGAATTGCCAAATTTGCCAGTCAATTAAATCACGGTGAAAAAACTTAAAGCATTTTGCGATAATTGATCATAGAGTTCCTTTCAAGTGAGATTATAGTTTTTACAGAAATTCTCTGTAAATTTATATTATAAGTATTTGGGTTTATTCACAATCCTTGTATAACATTATTTTTTTTAGATATAAAAAGTTGGATTTGAGTGATAAAGAACCCAAGGCATTTAGCGCTCAAAAACATTGGAAGCGAAGACCAAGGTTCAGATGAGAGTTACGTTTATTGGCCGACCTTGTGAATTGTGTTTCGGTGGGGAACGTCGGACGGAGGTGTGTTGACAGCGACAGTAATCGATGTCGGCATTGAACCTTAGTGCTCACTTAACTCGATTATTATCTTTTAGTCTAATCGTAGTCAAGCATTTAGAGTAGCTTTGCCGTTTGATCCGTTACTGTACAGCCATCATAACGCAAATAATATTACAATATTATTGTTTCTACGATTAGTTTGATGGAAATAAACGTCCTTACGCGCTTCAGGGGAAGAAGGACGGGTTATTCTACAGGTCACCAACCTATTCTAGCCTGAGTGGCAAAAATGTAAGCTCTGAAACTCTTGTCCAAACGCGCTTGGCCATCATGGTCACCATATTTGCTATTTAATGTAGATATTGTAAATCGGTAGGGGGTACCTTAGCGAGTAAAGATACCATACTTGGGGGCCCGAGTTCGAGCCCAGCTAAATGCAGGAAATTTAATTTCTGTTTTTACATCAATAAAAAATACCTCACCTCTCAACTCGTTAGCATCTTTGTTTATCTTATATATAAAACCGAATCCTGTCTGTCAGGGGTTTCCTTTTCCACTTAATAAAAAGATAATGATAATCAACCTTTTTTGCTTCCGTAGTTTATTAAATAGTGGTTTTAATATTAATAAACAATATTCATTATAAATATATATTTCTAAGACAAAAAAAATTACCCTACATATATAGAACAGTTTTTCCATTGGTGCAATTAACTCTAATATTGATAAAAATAATTGAGATAATTACAGAAAATAAATTAAGCAATTAATTAAATCTAGTTTTCTTTTTAAAAATAGGGAACCAAGAAAATTTTGTGCAAATCGTTAGCGAGATATTAGATAACAAAATAAGAATTCAACTGTTATAAAATAACAGTATAATTCTCGAATAAATTTTTCGAGCATTTATTATACAAAAGACTCTCTGATATACTAACAAACCTAAACGTAATACCAGACCATCAATTTGGATTTAGAACACAACATTCGACTATACACCAATTACACAGAGTTACTGACTACATATGCACGGCACTAGAGCATAAATTGTATGCAACTGGAGTATTTCTGGATGTTGCTCAAGCTTTTGACAGAGTCTGGCACCAAGGGCTTTTCTTTAAACTAAAGACGATACTCCCACCGACCTACTATCTTATTCAGTCCTTTCTTTCTAATAGATCTTTCTCTGTCCGTCAAGGCTCTGAGCTTTCTTCTATCAAGTTGGCGTCAGCAGGAGTACCACAAGGCTCATTGCTTGCTCCATTACTCTACATCATATACACACACGACATCCCAATTAGCTCTGACATTCTTACAGCGACATATGCTGACGACACAGCAATTTTAACAGGAGATAAAAATCCGAATCATGCTTCACTGACTCTACATCATTACTTGTGTCTGGCTTGATATTTGGAAAGTACATATAAATTACGACAAATCGCAACACATTACATTTACACTTCGACTTGAAACATGCCCACCAGCTTTTCTTGACAACACACCGATTCCTCGAACAGACACTGTACACTACCTTGGTCTTACGTTTGACCGAAGAATGACATGGGGTCCACATATAAAGAAAAAAAGTAAAACGCTTAACCAAAGACTAAGACTTTTATATTCACTCCTCCCCAAACGTTCAACTCTACAACTTAAACAAAAAATTAACACTTATACTACTTACTGAAACCTATTTGGACATACGCTCGCAAATATATGGGGCAAATAAAAAGAAACATATTAACAAATTCCGAATCTTCTGGCAAAAATATTCAGGACAATTACAAAAACCCCATGGTACGTAAGCAACATAACTTTTGTACATACATACTGACCTACGCATAGTAACAGTTAAAGAACAAATACAAACCTACTACAAACGATTCCACGAAAAACTACATGGACATCCTAATACACTAATAAACATGGCCACAACACATATTCCCGACAACACACAGAGAAGACTAAAGAGGAGCTGGATGAGAGACCTCCTTGACTAAAATAATAAAATAAAATTATACTGGAGGTGCCGCTGGGTTCTGCTCCCTCTCATGCCTTTCAAGCCATTTAAATTCATACAGCAAATTCACTGGTTGTCAAATTTTAATTGACAGGTGTGTAATTATATAAAGTCAAAAAAAAAAAAAAAAAAAAAAAAAAAAAAAAAAAAAAAAAAAAAAAAAAAAAATAAAAAAAAAAAAATTAAAATAAAATAAAACTGTTTCGAATACTTCGTAGTCTTTCCACTGAATTAATCTTCTGATTATGTTTTACGATTTAAGATACAGAAGGTCTTTATAACAATATCAAATCAAATATTTTTTACAGTTATGAAATTCACCGTTTCGAGAAGGTCGTTTATTATTCAATTCATCCAACCAAACAATGGTAATGTTGTCCTCAAATTATTTAAACTTTTGAGCTGGAACTGAGGAAACAAACCGATTTCTTATACTCTATTAAAAAATAATTCGGTAAAGCAAATAATTCATATTGTATAATAAGAGTTATGGAAGAGGTAATGGTTTGAACTGAATTAATTCAATTCAAAGGTAACGTTTTACTATCTATCATGCCACTCAATCATAGCGAGAGACATAAGATTATTTTAAGTGATGTGTCGGTGATAAAATTATTACCCTACCGATACTGGTATCTATATGAAAAAATCGATTAATTAATAATTTAAAAAAAAAATACCCCATATGAAAGCTAAAAAATCAATATAGCTATAAATCGTTATGTCCTAGCGACAAGTATTGTTCAACAAAAAATATTCTCCGGCAAATTTCTGAACAGAAATACCAATTATTTTCTCCAGAAACGGTCGAATCGAAAATCGACATTATTAAAACTCTACAAAATGTCAAATATAAACTTAGAGCTAACAGTTGGTTGAAGGTTGATTTTTTTTGTCTATATAATTTTGTAGACGTTGTAATAATTATAATTTTAATGTAATTAGTTATGTGGATGAAACTTTTTTACATTTTCAAACTGAAATAAAGATACTTAAATTAGAACAATTTAGCTAAAATAAATTAAATTATAGTTCACTTAAGTATTAAAATTTACAGCAGGCATTCGGAACTTTAAAAAAAAACATCAGAATTGTAGTTTGTTGTTTTTAGCTGAATCCCGAATTTGCACAACCCTGATCCCGCTTAAGATATTATTCTCTGTTATCCCTCAAAATGGAATGAAAATAAATTTTATTCTGGGGTCATTGCCTCTTAAGAATAATTATAATGAACAATATAATGTACATAGAATTAAGGACATAATACAAACAAGAAACATTAAAATTAAATTACAATATTAAAGTAATAAAAAGTAATATTACATGTTATAAAATGTTAAAATTAAAATAAATTATATTTAATGTAAGCTTAAGAATTTAAAATAAGCTAAGAAAACTTAAAAATAAGGGAAAAAATACAGTTGAGAAAGCTAAAAAAACATATCTGATTCGGAGAAATAATGAGTTTTATCTGATATTATAATATAAGTTATGCCGAAAACAATGATACAAATTTAGTGCTATATTACAAAAATACTCGTAATACTGAACAAAATTCAATTAAAAAAACATTTATTAACTTTTCATCAACATTCATCTTGGAATAACCATATTTCCAAAAACCACAAGAAAATCTATTTCAATTCTCATCAACATCTTCTCAGAGTTCACTATTTATTTCTACTAAGTAATGAATTTTTAATACTTTATTCCAAGGAATGTAAGATGGTTAAGAAGAACCACAACTCCCCAACCTCTATAGATGCTTGTTACATGGATGATTGGTGAGTTCAGTCTGAGATACAAATGAACTACTTCATCAATTTGATTTTAGAGATACCCTTCGAAAAATCCTTAATGCTTTCTACTTTGTTACAAATAAACTTATCCATAAAGATATTAATGTCCCATATGTTACTGATTTAGCCCAAACCAGATACCTATCCTTCCATAGTAAGCTCAATAACCACTTTAATCCACTAGTCTCCCAACTTGCTTCGCACTCTATTCATGATAATCCTCCGAGGCGTCTGAAAAGAAGATGACCTAGAGACTTTTTAGTGTATAATTTATTGAAGTGCTACTAGTGAGTAGTTCTTCACAAGTTATTTAAATGCCATTGTATTCACTATCACTACATTTACTTCATGTATATATTTTGTACAGTTGTAAATTTCAATAAATTTATATTAAAAAAAAAGAAAAGATTTTAAAGATCTCCAGACAATCTTACATCTCTAATTGGTATTTTGAAATCAGCTGGCTTTATCATCATATTCGACGTCAAAACTTCATAGGCACTTTCGTATTCTAATCCTTAAAAACGAAAAAAACGTATCTATGACTTCCTTAGTCGACGTTCACCCTACTCTTAACACAAGAACCACAAACTTGTATACTCAAATGCACATTGAACTGTATATTTTGAAAAACCTTATGTTTCATCTTTTTGAAATTCTTTGTCTATCTCGATTCAAAAATGTTCTTCTACAACTGTTTTAATAAACCATCTGTTTCTTAACCTCCTCAATTATTACTCTTTTGAGCAATTATTAAATCCAGACGAGTAACCTTTGAATCGTATTTTTGTGTTTTTTTAGGGGCCAAGTTTTTCCTAGTTAATATCTATTTTTTAAAATCTTAATCGGCTTTAATTCTATCTATCACTGGCTCTGCATCAAACGGAATAATCTAACAAATACATGAAAATTGGTTTTCCTCATCATTCCATTACTAACATATCTTATTTATGTAATAAGTAAATCCGTATGGTTTTCGGTTCCAAAACCAGCTAAATCAAAACTTTCATATTATTATAAAAGTTTTATAATCAAATCATTATAAGTTTTAACTCTTGCTACGATGAAAAGGATTCAACTAGTCAGATGAAAGAAAAGAAAATTTGGGTATGGCTGGTTTAAAGATGTACTTGGTAAAACAACGTTCAAAGCTAATTCTACGAGTATATTTCAGAAAAAAAATGTTAGCAGGATTGTATTTAAGACTGAACCGGTTATGTTATAATAGTTAGAAGAAAAGAATTTCTTATCAAAATAGTATTTGCTGTTTATAACATACGATTTTCAATGGACAATTTGAAATAATTAGTATAAAGAAAACAATGTAAATCTATAAAGATCTTCTGAAAAAAATATTACGAATTGGGATAAATGGGTAGCATAATTCGATTTTAGTGGAATCAACTAGTATAAATAAAAGAATTTTTTATATGAATTATTAAGACTTTATTTTAATGGCAACGTATAAATAATTTTTAGGGGTAGATACTGTAAACTCCAAATCAACTACTGCTGGCGAACACTTAAATTATCACATTACAAAAGATATTATAATTCATTATTTATGTAAATAGAAATAAAACTATTTTTGGACTGGATTAGTATTTGAAAAATTTAATTCCCTTACTGGTAACAAACATAGGTATGTAGTACCGCACAAAGAGAAAAGTGAAACTAGATTATGAAGAAAGCAATTATTCTTTGTGTGTTGAACAAGTGTCATGTTCTTTTACGACCTCAAAATAAATAAAATTAAGACGAATGTCATGTAAAGTTTAACAATTGTTATATAAAAAGTTTAAATGATAAAATAATAAAATAGGAAACGATGACAGTTTTAAACAACAGAGGTGTACATGATTAAAACGTCATGACGCGTCATGCCAAATGATTGTCCTTCTATTACCTCTTTAGCTATGTTTGTTTACGGCTAACAAAACAGAACGGCATAAATCTCAATATTATTTAATTTCATTTATTTATTTTTATTAAGGTCTTATCATATTAGTTTTGGTTGTATTTGGTCAAAGATTATTATACTGCCTGTTGTTATCAAATTTGTGTCCTAAAGAAATATAAATTTACTGGGGATTATTTATAATAATAAAATTTAAATGTCTCTGAACAGTTTTGATATAGTAGATGCTACGATTTATTTTTAGTCTGTATTTCAAATATGAATGTAAAAATTACGAATCAATTTTATTTTATAAATTTTTACTATAGAAGGATAAATTTTATAACGAAATTAAAGTAATTTTAAATATTGTAATATTTAAAGGGAAAACTTAAAATCTTTTGACAGTTCAAAGAGCTTTCAAGATCTTGAGTTTGCTTTAACACGTCTACATTAGATCTACACAGCAAATAGAATCTTAAATCAGACACATTCCACATCCTTACGAACCTTCTCAGAACTAAGATTATTCATTGAACGTTCTATTTGAAGTTTAGTTTTTGAAAAAAAAACATAAATTCAAAACAAGAACAAGAAATTCGTTATGGAATGGAAATATATTTTACTTTTATTTCTATTTTTGACCATTATATCTGGGGTTTTGACAATAACAACGTTTTCTGATGAAAAAATTGTACAAGTTACGACTAACTATTTGTACAAGTTACGAAAATATTTTTTTTTTTATAGAGACCGCAGTTTTATATATTTTTCATTTTATCTATAAACAATTTCATTAAGGATTTTGTTTTGCATTAAACTATAAAAACAATTCTACAAGAAATCATTATTGATTGATGCCATGCCACCTATTAAAAAATAATAAATAAAATCAATATTTTTTATTTACCCAGAAAGATTTTTATTTTTTTGATTTTTGAGATGGATGTCTTTTGGCTGGGGGCTATTACTTTGTTGGTGTAATTAGAAATTTAATAGAGAATATTTTTTGGGATATTTAGTTGTCGCTGGGACCTACCGTTTAAGAGCTATATAAGTTCGAATGTAAAATGTCACGTTTTATCAACATTTTTTTAGTGTAGGGGCTTTTTTGACAATCTGTGCTCGAAAATGACAATATTACAAGAATGAAAAAAAGTTTTAAAAATACAGTTCCTTGTGAAATATATTTTTCGAATAAGCTAATCATTGTTTAGAATTGTTATATTTACCTATATTCCACAAAAAATGAATTTTTAAAACGTCTTTTTTTCGATTCCTGTAATGTTGTCATTTTCGAATTACTTGTGCGCACAGCGTAAGCGACTATATGTATATAAATTAATTTATATATATTAACTAGAAATATATACATATATTTCCGGAAGTAAATTGCAAACAGTAGAAGTGCCTTATTTATATTCCAGGTCAGAAAATTTCCACTGTAGTCAAACAATCGAGCATTACTTTTTTCACTAACGAACTATATATTATTTCTATTTGACATTGAGTTCGATCCCATGAGGAATAGAAGTACGTATTTAAAATAACAGGTGTGAATTAAAATCTAAAAGAGAAAAAAAAATAATAATAATAAAATAAAAATCATAAATAATTTTTATATATTACTGTGTTTATTTTAAGTTTAGAACAGCTCAATTAGTGTTGTTTTTTTTCGATTTTTTTTCAACAATTTTAAAGTGTTGGGGATTTTTTGACACGCTGTAGCTCTATTGTGTGTGAGAAAAAGTAACTCGAAAATGACAGCATTACAAGAATAAAAAAAAAGTTTTAAAAATTCAGTTCCATGTGAAATTTATTTTTCGAATACGTTAGTCAATGTTTAGGGTTGTTACATTTATCTATATTCCTCAAACAACGGATTTTTAAAACTTTTTTTTTCGAGTTGTTCTCACAGCTTAAGCGACTATATGTGCATATATATTCTGAAGTAAATTGCAAACAATAGAAGTACCTTCTTTTTATTCCAGGTCAGAAATTTCCAATGTTGTCAAACAATCGAGCCTCACTTTTTTCACTAACGCACTGTATAGTATTTATATTTGACATTAAGTTCAATCCAATGAAGAAAACAAGTACGCATTTAAAAAAATAATAATAAAATTTAAAGCATAAATAGATATTCTTCATACTTTTTTAATTATATTATTTATATTATTTTTTATATATCACATTGTTTATTTTAATGTTAGAACAGCTTATTTTTTTTTTATTATTTTTTTTTTTTTTTTACAGGATTGAATCTGCAGATGATTTAAAGGAGATTTAAAGTTGAGACGTTTTGATAACTTACGTGCTCCGGCGAAGATTGGCATGAGGAGAAGTAGGAGCA
Organism: Euschistus heros; assembly: GCA_003667255.2. Classification (NCBI taxonomy): domain Eukaryota; kingdom Metazoa; phylum Arthropoda; class Insecta; order Hemiptera; family Pentatomidae; genus Euschistus; species Euschistus heros. The sequence continues at coordinate 1,055,172 of RCWM02000231.1, forward strand.
TGGTAGCCAGAGGAGTATCGCCAACCAACTGACTACAGGAATACTTTCACCTAGAGCCCTTAACCTTCCAACCCCCACCAGCTTATGTAAATAGATTACTGGGTCCCCTGCTACACCCCCGTTCAGCCTTCCTCGACTTCCTAGGAAACATCTTGACCGTTATCATTCATGCCAAGACCCTACTTGAATAGCTCATTACACGCGCAGTTGGTAGTTTACTAATGTCTCTCTTATCATATAGCAAATTCTAGTCTGCATTCAACGTGACTAATGACAAGATCTAAAATATGCAGTCTGTTTAGATAAATAAATTCGATGATGCGAATTTGCTAAAATAAAGAATATAAGCTATATATTTATCATAAAAATAAATCATATCTTTATATACATACATTTCCTCCGTCATAAACATAGGAATTATTATTGATCAAAACGTTTCCTGAAATTCTCAAACTGCCCGAACAGTCCGAAAATAAATAAAAACCCTTAAAATATTTTATCGTTTCCACCATTCCGATTTTTAACCTGCTCACAAACTCTTTTTTTCACATTTCATATTTTTTTTTTCATCTTCATAGAGGCCTCTTGGGTCTAAGGAACAGATTACAGTGAATCACGGACAGCTTCATCAAATTTAATTTTGAGACCCCGAGACGTTCCCACATTTCACACCTTGCCGAGTACTTCTACCCTGTCAACCATAGACAATATTTCCTAGGTACATTTTTTTGCCATGTTCTTAATAATCATCGCCCGTCCAACATCTATAATCTATTGAAATTCAATGCCTTTGTCCACATTCAACTCAAAACAAAACAACGTTTATTCTTTTTATACTGTTTTTTTATCTAAGTAATATTCCAACATTTTTTCATAGCCGATTCGCATTCTTCTGGAAATCTCTCCGTCATGAATTCAGACATGTTCCTCATACCTCATTTAAAGCGCTCCTATTCCATTATCTGCTTAGATTATGGCCCGACATCTGCTAATTCTGATTGTTTTTTAAAATTCTGTAAATTCTATATAATATCAATAAACAATATTATTTAATAAAAGGTGATGTGGGTATGGTTTCTGTGTTCTTTTAATTTTCTTTTTTCTTTTCTTTTTCAAGGCATATTAGAATTATTTTTATTATATGTTATTTTGTTGTTGTTTTTTAGTTAGAATTCATATACATATTCAAAGATATAATGTAAATCCTTTTAGTTACACAAAGAAATGTCTAACAACTTATAAAATAACTTCTGAAATAAAGTTTATATTTTTTTTAGTGTAGAAGCTTCATTGATGAAAAAGTTTTAATCTTAAATTATATTCGATAGATTCATGTAATTACTAAACTTAATCATTTAATATCCATGGGTTATTAAAAGGAATTGAATCGGCAAGTGATTGATTATACCTCTTTTACTGAACCAGCTGTATTTAAATGGGGCCCTGAAGAGAGGGGTGGCTTGGAATGAGAAATTATCAGAATTGTTATCAAGTGATGAGGATCATTTAAGTTGAGTTTTGGGATAAAATAAATTATTTTAATGTTGGCCATAGATGACGTAATCTTGTTACCGTAGTGTTGTTAACGTTAGTGCGTTAAATAAAGAGTTAGTCGGCATGTCTTGAGTAGTGTGGATACGTTAGATTTTGTCTAGTAGTGTCGTGCGCTGAATTATGCTACAAAGCACCCTTTTCTGAAAGAGCTTTTGGATCATTTTGCTAACAGAGTTTTATAGGAATGTTTTCAACCATTGGAACCGCACAAAAAGAACTTGATTTCTGCACACAGAATTCTGATTCAGTCTGTATTCCTTGTTCTCACCGTTCTGAATTTTTGACGGCAGTGGAATAATAACGTGAAATGCAGGTATAGAGGAACATCTAACATGGCACAGACCCACAGAAAGATCGCGCATCTGAGTGAGTAATCTAATCACTCAGATTGTGCGCCGTACTAAGAATGGGCGTATCATTGTAAAAGAACAGTTTAGGAAATTAGTTATGCTGCAGTGTCTTACATAGGAACCCATGTAACACTTAGTAAATCGCCTGAATGTAGTCGATATAAATCTAAGCAATTTTCTCGCTCTTCACTTTGTTCTGATTCACATCCGCCTTTAACTTCACCAAGAGAAGCCTGTTACCGATGTATAAACCGGTCTATTTAGGTGTGATGAGAGCTGCTTTGTGTTGTAAGTGATGATTTAGATAATTTTTTGAAAACATTCAAGTGCAAATAAAACAGGCAGGCTAGCAGTATGGGTTGTTTGGTTTGCCATGTAGACAAAACCTTTTCGGGCAACTGCTTCTGAAATACATATTGTCTGTACCTCGCCGTGACTCTGGGCCTAAGAGCCAAACAGAATAAATAAAGTAATTGCGATTTTCGTAAAAATGTAAGAAATTGTTTTCCAAAAAAAATTAATGAAAATAATACCAATTATATATAAGTGTCTGATTACATGAAATTACCAAAACAAAGCTAGAAGAGAAAATATATTTAACAAAAAAAAATTATAATAATAATTTAAACAAAATAAAATAAAAGGGTTTATAATTCAATTAAACTAATTTAGTGTAATGTATTTAATATTTTTGTATTTAATATTTAACATTATACGACTTCCTGTCATACAGCATCCTTTAATGATATTCCACTAATCCCTGTTGAACAGATCCGCTACCTAGGACTCCATTTGCACAAACATCTCACTTCGAAGCCACATTCGAGACTAAAACTACAAGAAACTCCTCTTCGTTATAGACTGCTTCAACATTTACTAGACAAACGTTCAAAGCATCCAATAAATTACAAAAGACTCAGTTACGAAACAGTAATTAGACCAATTTGGACATTAGGAGTTCAATTTTTGGGTTCCACTAAACCATCCGATTCATTTCGTATCTAATCCTTACAATCCAAAATCCTTAGAAAACTTCTGAATGCTCCTTACTTTGGTACAAACTTATCCACAAAGATTTCAATATATCTTAAGTTTCTGACTTAACTTATACCAGATATCTATCCTTTCATAGTAAGCTCCATAACCACTCAAATCCCCTAATTTGTCAACTTGCTTCTCACACCATTCCCGATAATCCTCTTAGGCGTCTCAAAAGAAGATGGCCCAGAGACCTTCTAGTATAGAATTTTTATTGAAGTGCTACTGATGAGTAGTTCTTTTCAAGTTTTAACATGTAATTATAACCGTTGTCAATGCATTTACTTGATGTATATATTTTGTACAGTTGTAAATTTCAATAAATTGATAAAATAAAAAAAAGAAAGAAAGAAAACATTTTTCAATAGGTACAATACAAAGGCCGAAGAGGCCGATTAATTACAAAATATTTATTCACATGACAGTCATTAGACCTATGTGGACTTACGAAGTTGAGCTTTGTGGTTTCACTAAACTATTCAATTGCAATTTTTCTTGTATCCAATCCTCGTCATAAATATAACTTATCTATAAAGATCTTAATGTTTCATTTGTTATTAAATCCACCCAAACCAGATACCTATCCTATCATAGTAACATTTAAACCATTAGTCTCACAACTTGCTTCACTGTCCATTTCTGGTAAACCTCCAATGCGTCTGAAAAAAGATTTACAAGTGCTACTAATGGGTAGTGGTTTAAAAGTTATTGACATGTCATTGTATTCATTTTACATCGAATTTACTTATTGTACATGTTGTATACAACTGTAAGTATCAATAAAGTATGACAAAAAAATAAGGTACTTAGATAAATTCCAGAAATAAAAAAATTAACATCAAAATGACTAGCTATTGCTACCTATATATTCTTTGACTTTATTGAATAAACAAATACATTATTTAGATATGAAGACTGAAATAGAAAATAATATTTATTTACAACAAAACTTATTGGCCCTCTCATCATAGTAAACACTAATCCACTAGTAGCTTCCAACTAGGTTAACCTCAATTTCCGATAACCTTCCGGGGCGTCTGAAAAGAAAATGGTCAACAGACCTTCTACTATACAACTTTTATAGAAGTTACTATACCGCTGTCACTCAGCCTCCACCTTTTTTTACACTAGTGAAGGCAGCCGAGATAGAAGACTGGGACCACTCTGTGCTTGGGAGGATCCCTGGTTGGGGATCCCTAGGTTGAGTGTATATTGTAAATAACGAATGATTGTGTATTTTACTTTTAATTAAATATTGTTTTATTTTTACTATTACTATTATTAAATTTATTAAAAATTATTTTGTTGTATATATATGTTTTTTATTTATATATTTCACTTATATGTGTATTGTATATTTAACATTATTTATGTATAGCATAGTTCTTTTCTGTTCTCATTTTTTTCTTATATATAGCCATCTATATTACTTATTTCCCAGATTTGTGGCAGATTGTAATAATACATAACTCAATATATATATATATTTTTTTTTTTTTTTTTTTTTTTTTTTTTTTTTTTTTTTTTTTTTTTTTTGCTTAAGTTGTGCTACCAATGTGTATTTGCTTTATATCAATTGACATGTTATTATGAACATTATCATCATTCTTACTGAATGTAATTTTTTTTTTTTTTTTTTTTTTGGAAACAGTTATAAAATTCAAGAAGTATTTTAGAGTTTCATTTTATATACTTATACCAGTGATCATAAAGTATAGCGTATCATAGCGTTTTTAGTTCTTAAAGCATAAAACCTGGTTTATCTGAGCATCGAGGCCCAAAGGTTCCGAATGGATCATCGTTTATTTGGTTTGGACTAATAAATACAATTTGAAAGACCGAATAGAATCACATCGTACAATCCTAATGACATTCCCTCAAAGGGATGCAAGCCTACGGAGCTAAGTCGATAAGACGAAAAGGTGTATTCGCAAAGCCCCCTGGGGCTAAATCGTTTCCCCGTCGCGCCAGTTGTACGAAATGAAATCCAGAAAAGCTTTGGAAATAAACTTTATTTTATTACTTTTTATTTTCATATCTTCAAAGAATGAAGTTTTATAATAACATTGTGTATTGTTTGATGTTACAAACCACATTTATGACTCCAGGTATTTTTAGACGAAAAAATATCTAATAATATATATGTATAACTTTACTTAACTATATGATTTATGAATACTACATAAGTAATATAAATAAAGCAATATAAAATAATGTTAAAAAAACAAAAATCATAATATTAATATATATTCGAAACCAGAGTTGGGCAATATTTAAACTTAGCTAAATTGCATTCCAAATTTAATCATAGCTATTTGACTATTGTTCCTAAAATAGCTTTTAATTACATAAAAAACAGTCTGATGTTGAATAAATGATGATAGACTAAAATTGTGTTTTTATAATTTAGTCAAGTTGTCTTATTCAAGTAGAAATGCTAATTTTAAGTATAATTGGTGTTTACGACTAAAAAGCTTATTGGATAAAATCGGAGAAGGGGAAATAGTTTTTGAATCAGATATAGTTAAACTCAAACGAAAAAGCCAAACAGTATTAAATAAATACAAAATTTATCTATTTAATTTGGATCTATTCCCTAGCCAGCAGTCGAATTTTAGCACATTCTACAATAGCATTAATCCAACCGGTTCCATCCCTGTTTACATTAAACACTGTTTAAAGCTAAATATTATTCTCACTAGCATTGTTGCACAATTAGGAACTACAGGAAAAAATATAATAAAAACAACTACTCCAGATAAAAGCACAAAAATTAATCCACAAAAAATCTGTATGGTTTGCAATATGAAAACTAATGAAGAACTCGGATATATGCTTTATACTTGCCCAATTTATAATGACCTGCGTGACACTTATTACCCCAGGATTTATTCAAATGACAGTTTTCATATACCTGTATCATGTATCATATATTTACCTATTTACCCGAGATATGATATGTATATCTTTGAATGTAGGGACAGCCAAATATGAACTTCGATAATTTTTAAAGGTTTAAAAATGAAATAAAAAAGTGTAAATTCTAAAAGGTATTTTTTATTATTTAGATTGCAAAACGTGTATTTACTTCTTAGTGTTAGTATTTAATTCTTAGTTATATGTTCTTTGTTATATTATTGGGATTATTATTTGTATAGTAATATAATGTACATAATATTTGTATTGTATTTTATGGTACATAATAAATAACCGAACTCCTTTGTATAGGGATTACAAATACATAAATAGAAAAAAAAATTGACTATTGTCAAATAGCTATGATTAAAATTAGATTACATTTTAGCTACGATTAGATTTTGCTCAACTATGGTTGAAACCATCTCATGAATACATAATAACGTTTATTACTAGTGATTTCCATTTCCTCACGTTTAAGGTTTGGGATATTAATTTGTTTTTAAAAACGGTTGACAACTATCCGTGACTTCATTAGATTCAAGGCGACTTGTTGGTAATACTAAAATATCAAGGAAGCAGTGTCCTTTAATAATGTAACTTTGTTTTGCATAACGAAATTAATTTAGATTCGTTGCACAATTTAGATTATTTTTTAATCATTTCGAAGAGGAAAAAGCAACACTACGTTTTTATCTACAGCTGTTAAAATTACTTACTGTCTATCTGCGGAGTGTATGACTTGTAGAAAATGTGTAAAAAATTTTCAGGCATGAGGAAGAACCATACCGCTGGGTTTTTAATTTTAATTTAATTCTTCCTTAGTATTCGTTTACTTAAGGGTATTAGGATAGTAGATCTCTCATTCACCTTCTTTTCAGTCTCTGTTTGGTAATTTCAGGTATATTTGTTACTATTCAAGCTTTTAAAGCACCCTATTAATTACAAAATACTTATATATATGGCAGTTATTAGACCCATTTGGAGATAAGGAATTGATTTCTAATGCTCCACTAAATCTTCCAATTCTTCTCGTATCCTTACAATCCAAAACACTTGGTAAAATCCTCAATGCTTCTTATTATGTGAATGAATTTATCCATCACGATCTAGATGCCCTATATGTTGCAGATTTTGCCCAAACAAGATACCTATCCTTCCTTGACAAGCTACTTACCCACCAGAATCTCCTAGTCTCCCAACATGCTTCTCACTCGATTCCCGATGTCCCTCTGAGAATATGACCCAGAGAATTTTATATCAAGAACAGTTATTGAAGTGCAACTAATGAGAAGTTCTTCACAAGTTATAGACATATCATTGTAGTAATTTTACCTCACATTTACTTATTTTTTATAGTGTTTACAGTTGTAAATATTAATAAAGTATAAATATAAAAAAAAATTGATATAGTTGATAATTTTGATTCTGTTTCCTAGTAAATGTTGGTGGAATCATTTGTAGTGAGTCTGTATGTCTTCACTAACTGTATATGGGCCATTCTATCATTTTGTCGGAATTTTGACAATGTGATTCTGTTAAAAAAAAAAGGTTATGTAAAAAAAAAAAGGTTTTTCTTCATAAACATCATTACTAAAGTCCACTAATGGTACTGGCGAAAAATCCCTTCTATGTAGGGAATATGCACATTTACGATCGTGATAGAAATCATGAATGTGAGGGAAATAGAAAACATTCGCAATTCAAATAATAAGTTTATAGTACAAAAGAACTGTAAATCAGTATGAGATCAACCAGTCTATTAAAAGATATTAGTTAAAACTTATACATTTAAATAAAACTTGAATGAAAAAAATTAAAATGTTAAGACATTATAATAAATGTAACTTATTTTTTTGTTATGTTACTTACAATTTTTACCATTGTTATGTATTTTCCTCACTTTTGATGTGAGGGAAATAGAATTTTGTGTGGAATTTTGAATTGGAAACAAATGGAACTCTGAACTACATGGGGGACATATACTTCAACGCAAAGAAAACAAGAATCAAACTCACCCTATTTGAAAAATCACTATGTGAGGGAAATAGAATTATGTATGACGCAATTCGAACACTTGATTTTATACAAATTTGGGACATTTAACAAAGGAAATTTGTTTGAAATAAGGAAACCCTCAGTTTGGCGGGAAGCTTCTGCAATGTTGCCAGCCTGAAATGTAATGGAATGAATCTTGATTATGCTTTGGCGTGCTTTTTAAAAAAAAACGTGAGGGGATAGATTGACCCCATGGGACACAGCTATTCGAAGTCATTCTTGTTATTGTAAGCAATTAGACTCAATTTCAATTCTAAAATTCAATATATTGCAACTTACCAGAATTATTAGAAAAAAAAGTAAGTTAATAATTGCAAAAATGGATGACTTATTCGCCTATAAAGTTACCAAATCATGTTATGGGACGCGTGAGGGAAATAGATTTGGGCGTTTTGAATTCAAATTTAACCATGAGAAAAAGTCAATAATCATGGTAAAACTACTTTACGTTTAAGAGGTAAGTACCTTACAGCTACTTGTTACAGTTGGGTTGCAAGAAATTTCACGTAGAAGCCACAATCGCTTTGGGACACAAGTTCGTTTGTAATGATAGAATGACCCAGACATAAGGTTCAATGTTAAATTGTGGTGGCAACGTAATGATTTTCTTATTATAATTGATTATTCCCTTTATCCGGCGTTTTCGCTAATCCAACGCCCTGGTTTTGGGAGCTAGGAATCCAATACCTTACCCACCGAGCTATTACAGCTGCCTATTCTAATAATGGTCATTCGATATTTAATCTAATTCGGCTACTGTTGTACTATACAACTGTCCAAATTTCACTCAAGTTTTCGTTTTTTTTTTGTTTTTGTTATACCTTAAATTTTGGCTAGTTTATTTTGAATCGGGCACAGTTTGTTACTATTGTATATTATTTAATTCGATATGTAACCAAAGTAATGAAAGTAACCTCAATGAGAACAATTGAATTTAATCAGAGCAATCCTGTCAACAACCTCGACCTTTTTTTATATCCATCCATATTTTTACGGATTTCCTGCAATGAACAAGTTCCGGTTATTAAACACGCGGCCTCATTTCTCAATATATCTAATTAGCCCTTCATCGTTCAGCTTGATTCCTGACAAATCTCCCATTCACGCCATAATGATGGAAGATGATGCAGAACGTATTGCTGGTCAAGTACAGGACCCTGGTGCGTAGGACGCACTGCCGCTTCCTGGTGACGGAAGAACAAGTGTAGTTCCTATGCAGGTGAAGACACGCAAGAGCTAGTGTCACGTCCCAATGCCACCACGGCCCCTGCACGTGGCTTCTGGCACTTACGTGTTTATCTAGCACCATCTTCAACAACCTTCTTCTGCTTACTTGGTCAATTCACACTGTATAGTTCAAACAGTGCGGCCACACTACATTGTTGTTCTGATTTACATACATAAACAATTTTAATATATGAGTGCAAAGGTTTAATTAGCCTATATTCTAAAATAAAAAAAAGTTAAAAATCATAATTTTTTGTATAAATTTTAAATAATAAATAAACTCAGGGCTCGATTAACAGAGCCTCGATCAAATTTTCATATTTCATTTTATTATGAATTATTATTTCTATTTTGCAATAGGAATCTATCATTAAACAAAGGTCCTGGTATCGTAATAAAAAAATGTTGTTACCGACCCATCACTACTCCATATATATCAATAATCTTTTATTGTTATAATTCTTAACTAATTTCAACTAATGATTAAAAATAAATCTAGAAATTATGAGAACAATAGACTTGCACAAGGACCAAGTTATTTTAAACATTTATGAAGGCTGCTGAAGGATTGAAAGATAGTTTTATGTATTGAAATAAAATAAGATAATAAGAAAATTAACCTGCATTTTTGGTTGAAAATGTTTGTCCAAGGATATCATGAGGTAAGTACCCACATCTGTTTACCACGTTTCCCCAATATGGAACAGAATTAATTTTCCCAATCTATAATTAATTGATATCTGATATAACGAACATAATTGTTTAGCTCGAACCTGGTCGGAGTGTTTAGTATACAAAACAGAAAAAAAAAATCTGTAAATTATAGGGCAGAAATGTGTATCTTTGGAAAACATAAAACTCATCAGTTACTTGAGAAATATTTAAAACATCAAAGCTAAATTAATTTCCTACGAAATCATGACATATAGGATAGCGTGATAGAATAGCAATACCACACACGGTTCCATAAACGTGTGTGATGCCAGAAATTCCCATCTGTTTCGAATTGTCATAGCGTACTGATGCAATCTCTGATTTTCAGAGTATACTTAATATTGTTTGATCACAAAAGCTCAATGCACTGATAAAATCATTTCAATTACGGAATGAATTTCAACATCCCCCTTCTTGGAATAGGTTAGTATATATCTTGTATAATCGTTCTTTCTGACCTAGCTGAAGTAAATACAAGAGGACATCAAGTTACATGAAACGAACAAGTACATGTATATTACTTTTTAGCTCAAACTTAAACAAAAAAACTTTTATATCAAAGCAAGTATAGCATCTGACTTTATAATTGTACAAAAACAACAAACTTTATACATATCGCTCAGAATACCGTTAAATAAATCTTAAATAAAAGTGCAATATTTCACGGATGTAGAATACAATTCTTGGTCCATTCCAGATAACCCTCCAAAGCGCCTGAAAATAAGATGGCCTCGAGACCTTTTAATATATATCTCGAGATATTCTAATAGAACTTCATTATATAAAAAATTTATAAGTGCTCCCAGTGGGTAGTTGCTGTAAAAACAAGTGACGTGTCATTTTTAGCATTACCATCATATTTACTTGATCTATTATATTTTTTTATTGTGTACAGTTGTAAATTTCAATAAATAAAAAAAAAAAAACGAGAATATTTAATATAATATGTTAGGTACACCTAAGAATTAGTTTCGTTGAAATAATGTAAATAAAATTATTTTTTAAACATCGAATATTATTTGAATTAAATTAATTATAATTATAACAATCAACATGAAAATTACATTGGAGTTCATCAGATATAAAATATGCATCATTTTAATTTACTATAAAATTAAATTGGAGACATTAACTAATCCTATATATAATTTACTTATAATTGTGGTTGCTTGATTTTGAGTGAGCTTTCAAATGCCAATATTCAGTTGAGGGTCAGTGGAATAAAGGAACAAAGCCAAAAAAAAATTAAATTTTGTTTGTTCCTGATATCAATGAAAATTAAATAAAAACGTAAAAACAAAACCAAATAACTTTTTTGTTTTATTAATCTAGCTGACACCCGACAAACAACAGTATAACATAATTAGCTTCTGTGACAGGTTAAAAACGAAATAAAAAATAAAAAATACTTATTTAAATATCCTGTTAGCTTAAAATAACACCATATTGAATCATCTTGTCGAATATTTTAATCAACCATTTTAAAAAAAAATAGTTTAGCTATCATCAGGAGAAACTTTTAAGTACCATTCTTATTTTCCTATGTTTCCTTTGAAAATAAATCATAATTTATACCTATACATATCCAGTTTTCCGTATTATATTATCAAATAATATTAAATATCCAATAATATAGGTATGGTATTAAACTTGTTCAAATAAAATGAGGAAACTAAAAAAAACAGTGAAGAAGCTTATTAGCTTAAAAATATCTTCATATTATTATGTATTATTTATTTTTGCCCCTCCTTAGTCTTGTAACAATTCCTTTTTTTTTTTTTTTTTTTCACTTTAGTAGTTCCATTGCTCTCCGTCGTCATTAAAGGAAAGCAGCCAATTTCTTATAGCTACTTTAACCCCTTACGACAACTTTCCCCCGAGAACGTGCTACAGATAAAGTACTTTTGGTTAGAAAAAATTCTTCACTAGGTGAGTAGCAGGACGATATTAAATCACTGGAAATTCCTCTGAGAAACTGATATACTGAACTTATACGATACCTCCAAGCGAAACGAGGATAAAATTCAAACCAAAATTTATTAAATTAGAGTAAATTATTTATTCAAAAGGCTGTGTGATCGATTACATTTTAGGGTTATAAATTTATCGTAGCTAACTAGATAATTAATACGAGCTCAAAAATAATAGAACTATCCCAGAAGTTACAAAATTTTCAGTGTCTCATATAATGTCATCAAGGAATAATATCAACTTTTGAAGGTACAAGCTATAATTTTTCTTTATCGTCTTATTGTATCAAATATATCAGTAATACAAAAAATTATGTAAAAAAAAATTCAGAATTGTTAGAATACTCTGACCTTAATTAAAGAAGAAATTAAGAAGCAGGGCTGCCGATTGGGGGGTAATTTTCCCCCGTGGGGAAATTTTAGAAGCCTTTGCACTTTTGGGGTAATTCGAGGGAAATTCGAGCAATTATTGGAGGTTTCACGTCATCAGCAGGGTTGCCGATTTGGGAGATATTTTTTCCCGTAGGGGGAAATTCGAGTATTCGTATAAATATACGAAGATTCTCTTAATTTATAATTTAGACATAAAGATATTTAGGAACTTAATGCTTCATTATTAAAGTTGGTAAGCAAAATTACTCATTTTGTCATTTGGGGAAAATCGGGGGGGGGTTTTGAAAGTTTTGAAACAGTTGGGGGGAAATTGGGGAAGTTTTGCTTTGACGCGGGGGAAAAATGTTATTTCAGAATCGGCAGCACTGCTAAGAAGGCTTCTATATTTATTATTACAAAATGGATGGCATTAAGACTACATTTAATAAACACAATTTTTTATAAAAAAATATTTTAATATATTATTTCCAGTGTCGGTTTACATAAAAAAAAATGAATGAAATGATTTTTTTTTTATAAATGGAAACAATTTTTTACAAATGACTTCATCACAACAACCTTGGATTTCATACTTACGGATCATTAATCAAAATAGTGATTAGTCTATTAGACATCTAATTAGTAAACTATTTATCATGTCATTCTTCTTATTGGAATGTCTCTATTTTATTTTTATTAAGATCTTTTAGCGTTAAAATGTTTCGCGTTCAGAATGTATACCGCTTTCATACATACCTTGTCACTAAAACGCTAATATTAATAATTAATAAGGGATTATTGATTTAGTGATTCGAAAATTTAATTAAAAATATTTAATATTCTGAACACAATCTTATGCAATATTTAAAATTAAATTATTTTATCGATTAAAACAATTGCAATAATGTGCTAATTCAAATTTATTGTAAAATCAATAATATGCAATTAAGTACTGAAATATGGAAGTAATTAGAATTGGGATTCGTCATAAATTAATGTAGTTTAATGCCATTAGGAGAAATGTCTTTAATAAATCTGACCATAAGGATAGTCGGGGCAGGGCGGACGAACGCTGAGGGCTTAGGAGATGAAGCAGCGTGGAATAAAGGTGCTTTTGTTAATGATGATTTGTGGATTTTTTTTCTCTCTTATATTTTATTAGTTTTTGAAGAATTACCAACTTTTATATAAAAATATGAGGTGGCCTTTCGTATGTTTATTCCCTCTTTGAGATATGAGATTTTCTCGGCTTAATGTTTTGTTTTATATTTATGAAATATTTTAATGCCAAAGAACAGACAAGAATAATAAAGGAATTTGAATTGGACCACATTACATAAGCCATTTTTCCTAACTCTGCAGGAGACACATAAAACTGATTTATTCGTATTATTATTATTATCCAAATAAAAGAAAACAGCGGATTTGTTGCTTTAACTTACATAAGAAAAAAAGAGAAGCTCATGAATGACTCCATTTTGCAGGTATATCGTATGAAAAATAGCTTAGTTGTAGCATGTGGGCAAAGTATTCCGTTCTTAGCAAGTGTTCAAAACTGGCAAAATGTTCAATTACCTTCTTTCTGATATTATTATTATTCCTTTTTATTTTTAAACCTCATATTTAACGTAAAGGATAAGGTCAAAGTAATTTTGGCTAAAAAGTAATTTATAGCATGTGGTTGTTTAACGTCGAAATTAAAGGGTTTGGTGAATGAAAGGGTTATTTAACAAAACACAATTTTGAGTAATTTATGTTTATTTATCTTTTTTTACATTTTCCTTTAGCAGTAAAATGTTACATAGCCCCTTCATCTTATTCATTTAACTTTTTTCTGATTGTTTCACATTTTGCTACCTAACACTTGTGCATATAAATTCTTAATCCAATGAACTAGACTGTATTTTAAAAAAAAACATAATATGACATAACCCTTTCATACACCAAACCTTTTAATTACCACATGCTCACATTGAATGAGTTAATCAGCAATGAAGTCTCTCGGCCCTGAGAGGCCGACAATTTTTAAATGACATTATCAAAAATTATTACTTTTTATCCGTTTAAATGAATATTAATTTCTGTTACTGTATGGTACAAAATCTTGTCAACAATTTATTATGGTGTTTTAAAACGGGTTTTGAATAAATGTTTAGTATGTTTTGTTCTGCTTTACGTATAATATGAAATAGCACTACAGTAAAAAAAAAAACAAAAAAACTTAATTTAATATATTAATCCATAAATATAATGTAAAATAAGGGTTAGTAAGTCTCGTTATTAATAGAAAGAGAAACAATAAAAAAAATTCAGTTTGATCTAGTAATTGACAATTTGGTATGGAAAAAGGATTTTAATGTACATTTTTTATTTCGTTTTGAAAAGATGTGCTTATTCCTTGTAACATCAAAATAATTGTTACACTTAGGTAATAGCTTATATTTATGATAGTGACATAGTAATTTCCTCTAATATTAATTTATCCAATATAACTCGATAAGTTAATTTATTTCATATTAGTTTTTAATTGGGAGATTTTAACCCAAAAGCTTTATTATTTCCTTTGCTTACTAAAATATTTTAATGCTATTCACATCAGTACCAGCAGGGTATCTTAATATTCCCAATCCCAATTTAGCTGATTTGACCCTCTGTGGGAGGCGTGCGGCTTCGTAGAAGGTACCTGGTTGACAAGTGAATTTGTAATGGCCAATTGGAAGTATAATATTATAATAAAGCATAACATTAGAAGCAATAAGTATAACATTATTTCATGAATTATAAATTTATGTTGCTATTATTGCGACATTTTGAATATTACCATTGTCAACCATCGAATCAAATCTAACCCTTATCCAATTCGAAAACAAAACCCTTCGTAATATCCCGTTGCATATAATATTTTTTATTATGTAAGAAATCGAGTGATTTACCACAACCTTAATATCCCTTATTTTAAGAATCTCAACAATAATTTAGACAAGTCTTCAACCATAAAATCCATACCCGATATCTCGTAACCCGTAACCTCTCCACCCTAACAACTGTTGAGATCTGAGACAGAAATGATCCCGTTACAATTCCATGCTAGAACAGACCACTGAAATGTTACAGAAGAGTACCTTCTCGGTAAGTTTTGTTATGTCGCGTTTCACTGAAGCATTTTTTTTTTTTTTTCGACACAACTTACAGTTTTTTTTAAGTTAAATCTTAGAATTAAAGTATATTTTCTTTTAAGACATATTATTTCCTTAAATGATTGCGTAGGCTTCATTTTTAAGAAGTTTGTAAATATACTTACAAGGATTGGACACACTCAGTCTCTCACGGATCTTGCTGGCAAATTTTTTGGAGGTTCTTAGTCAAAAAATATTAAACATGTATTTTGCCGATTATTGGTTACTTCCCTTAAAATCGCCATTACTTTGTTACGCAATTCATTGATTTGTATCGCTAGAAAGAGGAGAGCCTCAGCTTTCTTTTGATGTATATAAATGCAAAATTCGATGAACAAAAACCTATTAAAAAAATTGGAAAATCCGAAAACTTTTTTATTTTTAACTTGAGTTTGAAACTAGATAGTAATTTGAAGCCAAAGACATTTCAAGCGTATTGTGACTCTATATTTTGGGTTTAAACTGGCGTTAATGAAATTGCGCAATTCATGTTTTTGTCAATTTAAACAAAAATTGCCTACCATCTTTTGGTCAGGCATATTTTGAAGCTTACCAATTTTTATTTTTGGATGAAATTTCGTATTTAAGGGTTATTCTGAATGCTGATTTCGAATCCGATGTCGGTTCTTGTAAAAAGAAATATATTGAACGTACTTCACTTGAAAAATGTTAGCTTTTACACTATAAAATGCGATAGAAAATGTGTTTAGCCCAAGAATTACAATTCAGCACCCTCAAAAACTTAGGAAACGTATGTATATATAGAAATTTTTCCTTTCACAATAAACTAAATACTCACCTAAAATCAACTTGCTTACTATTCCATTCCTGGCAATCCTCCGAGGCGTGTGAAAAGAATTTTTTCTTCAGTTTTTCTTCTATTGTAAAACTTTCGTTGAAGTGCTACCGTTGGGTGGTACCTCTATAAGTCTTAGTTTTAATGTCATTACTCTGCATTGTAATTGCCGCATGTTTACAGGATGTATTTTTGAAATACAACTGTAAATTTTTAAAAATACATTAATTTTTTTTTTTATGATGTCAATTCAGAGCCAACTTTGGTACTACGCTATTTTAACCTGTTTTTTTTAATGAAGGATATCTGGCAAAATAACAGGGCGTAATGTTATTAGATAAGAAATGCATTTTACTAATAAAAAAATGTATTTAGGAGCTATTTACAATTAAAACAATTAATATATCTGTACTATTTTATTAATATGAGCAATGACGAGTCTTCATAAAAATAAAAATATTGCTTAGTAGTTGTTTAGGTTGGTAGCAGTATTTCGCATACACAGCGACCGGCTCCTCTTTCCTGTACGGTACAATGGCTGCCAGTCAAAAAATGACATGGGAGTGACCAATCGGTATAATGGAGCTCAGCCAAATCACTTCCTTCCCATTGACATCATTGTCACCGAAGGCTGGACTATCACCGCTTGTCCGGGAAGACTTTCTAGTACTGCAGGCATTGGCTATGAAAGTCACTTTGGATTTAATAAAACTGGATTGGGAGGAAATTTGATCAGCAGCAGAAAACTAAGATGACTATGTACACAGGCAACTAATACCAGTAAGAAGATACAACTGCTAGAAAGATGAACTAAGTTCTATTTATTCACCTAGATATGGGTATATTATTAATGTATTATGGTAATATTAATTCAATAAAACACATTTATCTAAAAAAAAAAAAGTGTGAAAGTTTATCAGAAGTTCAATATTTTATTATTTCCACTTCCCAGAAGATAACAGCATTACTTTCAACAATGATTTTGTGTTTTCTATCTTGGTAAGTAACTTTCAACATATATTTAGTGTTTTAAATATTGATATTTTGTTATTTCGATTTCTTAACGAGAAAAAGTTTAACAGAGCTTAATAAAATTACTTTGAACACTGATTTCGTGTTTTCTTTCGTGGTATATAAAGGTATTTAGGTGGGAGCAGTGGTTGGTTCACCCCCATTTTAGCTTAATTTCTTTCACAAATAAATAGTTTTATTACATTATTTATTTCAACTGTCTAATAAAATCAGTTGAATGAATTAAACAGTAGGCAATAGATAAGTATATTTAGTCAGATAACAGTATTATGAGGTGAACAATTCAACTCAAACATATCGCCATCATTAGATTGTAGGAAAAGTATATTCCAAAAATTTGTCCACTTAGTTGATTCCTTTTGTATGAGATTAATCGCCATACTCTAGAAAATAAACGCTCTCTTGGTACTGAAGTGAAACAGCAGCAACATATTTCCTAACAATCTACATAAAATTGAAAAAGTAGCATTAAAAAAATTAAAAACTTTCCCTACTTTTATTACCAATTTTTTAAGATTTTTTTAATTATATATAATTATTTTATATATATTTATTATATATATATATATATATATATATATATATTGTTGCATGCTATATTTAGATCCATATCGATTTCGTAAGAACGTATATCGATATTTAGATATACCGTATATCGATACCCATTCCTATATTTGCTTATCACAACAAATTTTACACGGGCTCGTCAAGGGAAACCTAAATTGAACATAAATAGTAAATCTAAAAGATAAATAGAAATTATGTATTTCATTTCCGAGTCATAGATCAACAACTCGAAAAAAAGTACCTCTTGTATCACTACAACGCATAGGGAGTCTTGAGTCCAATAGTTTGTTATGTATAATTTAACTATATGCGTGTAAAATTAAAGGATTAAAAGTAAAAATATTAAGGTTATATTTTGGTAAGAATTAAAAAAAAAAAAATTCACATTTTGTAGCAATTAATCCAATTTATCCCACACAAAAGTAACCTAACTTTATTTTGCGGATAAAAAGCAGAAGAAGATAATTTAAATTTGAACACCATCATCAATTCTATTCTTAATTCTGTACCATTTGGAAAACAACCAGATAATTCTATATTTGTGAGATAAATACTCTAGTCAACACATATTGTTGTACTATACATCGTGTAAAAGTAGGCAAACCGTATTGTGAATATTATAAAAGGATACCAACGAAATTACGACTTAAGTTTTTCCCAAGTGGTACCGAATTGTATAAGATAAACTATAAATATGTTTAAAACCAAAAATCAGTTCCGTACATCGAATAATATTTTTCCAAAAAGGAATTTCTTCCAGGAAATTCCTGAAAATGTACAACCAAGAGATGAAATTCTAGGTTTTCGTTTTGACTGACCCAAGTGATGTATTCTGGGGGCGAAGATTTCACATTCAGAGAGAATATGTAATCTTCCTCGTACAAACAAGGACGAAAATACGTAGTCATCAACAAATTACATTTTCTTGAAATCCTGTTTGAATAGGGGGCATCCATGCTAAGAGTCTTGTTCCATGCTCATTGTTTATTAAGTTTTTATGAATCTCTGTTTTATTCTTTGGCTATTTATTAAAAAAAATTGATAGGCATATTCTTAATTATTCAAAGCTGTACTTTTTTTATTTGCAGATAGTAGACTTTTCAGAATCCCTGTTTTAATATCGATATTTGATGTAATTTAGAATTATTGAGTGGAAACTTCATTTTCTTGATATGATGTGGTCCAACGATTCTTGAGGTTTGATGCCGACACTATTTAGTTAAATATTTTGCCAACATATTTTCGTGTACTGAACCTCTTAAAAACCCAAATCTACTTTCATACCGAATTCATAGGTGAAAATATTATTGAAGTAATCGAATGAAGTTTATTTGGTATCGAGAATCGATAATCCAAATTCTATTTCTAGGAACCAAAACGATACCGCTGATGTTGGAAATATTGTTATAATATCTATTATGATATTATAAATCATTTCTTCTCTCTTATACCAAATAGGAAAAAAATAAAAAAAGAAAGAAAACCTCAGCCACTACAACCCATGTTGATCAGGATATACTGTTACAAAGCCAACGGTTGTGAAAGGAGGAGATTTGGTCGAAATCACGTTCAACCGCTAGGTTTTCCCCCAATTAAGGGTACCCACTTTAGACAGGATGGGTCTGCCAAGGGTATCCCAACCTGGAAGTCGATCCACAACTGAAATAACAGCAAATAAATTATCTGCCCTCAACCGGACTCGAACTCGGGTCAAGCAGCTTGGTAACCAAGTGTCTTACCCGCTGAGCTACAGATCATAATTCTTTCTTATAATAATAATAATTTAAAAAAATATATTTTCATGTTCAAAAAGAGAATAATGTAATGTGTTCATGACCAATACTCCTTTGTACAGAATTTAAACCAACTCTCTTGTTAACGTCTGTTAAAGATACGTATTCCATGTTGAAAAATGAAGAAATAATGTGATAATTTTAAATCAAAGTAACAGATTCAATCACAAAGAAGTGCAATTTTAATATATCATTTTGTTATTTTTGTGGATCTTTCTATCTCTGAATAATAATTCATTTTTTTCGAGTGTTCAATAAAACATACGTAGAGATATATCAGTGCATACGAAATGTTTAGTGAAAGGTTTTAGAAACTATTTCGATTCTTTAATCAATAAATGAAACAAATTAGAAGTTGTAAAATGAATCATATTATTGTAGTCTTCATAGTAACTAACGACATACATTATATTTTGGATATAAAAAATATTACTTTAAGTTAACTAATTTGTTTATACAATTATTATTGTTTTTTAGTTGATTAGTTTTAGCTAACTTAGTTTTAACACTTTTCTTTTTTTAACCGGTATCTAGAATCAAAACATTTTGGTACCGACTATCTTATAACTCATCACTATCTTAAACGTTTGATTTTATAAAATATATCTGTAATTTTTTTTTTTTTTTTTTTTTTTTTTATACATTTATTGATTGACTAAATTGTCTGATCCAAAGGATTGTATCAAAATTCGCTTTGATTTCCTCTTGGGCTTAGCTCATTAACTAGAATCTAACAACCGCAGCTTGGTGTGACTAAGGGTAGAAAGTAAAAAAGAAAAAAACGGGATTATTTTTCATCTTACCAAGGGTTATGTCAAAGATAACGGATAATCGGAACATTGACCTTTCATGTCATAACATTTCTAATTGAATTTTAACTAATTTATTTTAACGAATAGTAATGAAAATATAAAATACTTGTAAAAATGTAAATAAGATAACCATTTTTATTTATATTTTCAACTTTTACTGATTGTTAGAATAAGTCTCAATTGAAGGCAAAAAAAAAAAAAAAAAAAAAAAAAAACAAAAAAAAACAATATGGAAGACTAACTGAATCCATTCACAGAATATGTTCACTAAGCAAAAAAAAAAAAAAAAAAAGGTAATGCACCTAAAACCATACATACATAATATACAAATACATAAACTGAAATAAGTCTACTAAACCATCCAATTCTTCTCGTATCCAATTCTTACAATAAAAAATTCTTCGTAAAATTTTCTATGCTACTTATTATACCACAAATAAACTTATCGATTCCTAAATGTTATATTGAACTGACCTTAACCAAAGTTGTGCAAATTGTACTTGAGTCGTTCTTAAGCACATATTTTGCTCCCCCCTCCTCTCATAGAGCATTACATTTTAACTATTGGAACATAATAAATACATTCGATTGTGGTGATGAATACAAATATTCGGGATCTTCATTTGCCTAATTGATGGAATTTAAAACGTAATCGAATTACATCTTTAAATGATCCAATTTTTGAATTACAAGAAATCTTAATGCGTAATTCAATTATTTAATTTGTAATTAAATTACATTTAGGGATTAAATGCAATCCTAATTGGATTACTTTTTGGAATTACAGTAATTCACATATGATTGTAATTAAATTACATTTATTTCTAACAAAAAATACTCTGATTACTAATTCGATTATAAGTTAATGGAATTGTTTCCTAGGTTAGGTACTTCCATTATAACTTGCTTTCCACTCAATTCCCGATAACCCTTCGTGGCGTCTTAAAAAAAGATTTTAATTAAATTGGTGCCAAAGGGTAGTTTCTTTACAAGTTATTGACATGCTATTGTAATCACATTTACGTACCTATTATATACAGTTATAAATATCAACAAATAAATAGAAAAAAAATACCAAATTTTATTCTATTTGACTTATTTACGTGAAGCAGTTATATTTTATGGTTCTTGACATTCCAAACCAAAGATACGCTATTGGCCTTACCTTTTGTCCCAGAGGGACAAAGCTATTGTATTGTTGTAACTTCCATACATCTTCGCAACAAAGGTTAGCGCTCTAGACTGGTTATGCCATTATAATCTGGTTAGTTAGTCTTTATGACATTTTCACCGGGACGTAAAGTCTAGTTTGCATCAAATCTGTTCTATATAAACGTTACCACTCATTAGCATTTCAAAAGCACCACTTATAAGACAGAACTAAAGGGATGGCTTCAGTCGGAACCTTGGCTAGTAATAAAATGCGATATTCAGTGGTAAATTAAAGAGCAATAGAGGGAGGAAATCACTCTTCAATTAACGCGAATGGTTTTCGTCCTCGTTCCTTCTATTCAAACGAATTCGGTTCAACCCAGTGAGTTTTCCATGGAAATTTTCTCATTCGATTTTTGTCGATTTATTTACCATGACAGTACGAAATAGAATGTGTGGTGCCTGTAACGTGGAATTCATCATCTGAGTTCAAATCAACCAAAGAAAAATTAAAATTTATTAAAGAATATTAAAGTAAATGGGTTCTTATGTTGGACATGGACTAACATAGCGGGCGTTCTAAGGAAAATGAATACCCCTACTTATTTAACTAGTAACTTGAGAATAAAATCTGATGGATTTGAACTGTACATCATATTAGTGATAGTTAAAGGAATGATTATATGGCTAAGCCATGTTCAGCAGATGGAAGACTTCCTTTAGTATAGTAAACTAGATTGTCGGGAAAAATGTATTTTGGGTACTGAATCTAAATTAAAATTTTAAGACCTCGACAAACATGAGTTTCCTGAGAAAAGTACAAGTAATTATAATTCCTTTTTTGTATGAAAAAAAAAAAAGAAAACCTTTTAACACTAACAAACTACGTTCTTAGGTAAGTAAGTTCTTAAAAATTATTATAATTTTTTTTTTTAATCAATTCAACCACTAAGGAGCAGTGAAGTTATACGCACTAGCAGTAAACACCTGATTAAACAAAATATATATATATACAACACAACTTGTATAGGATTTTATGTCATTAAATTATTGAATAACTGAAAAATTAGATTTTTTTTTTTTTAATGTATCTATTTATTTTTTTGGAGCGCTCGAACGTTTCAAGATAAGACAAGTTGAAATTTGGATTCAGCACTATAAAAAATATTAAAAAAACAATTGAGAAAATAACTTGTGTATTTTACCCCTGATCCCCCATCTTAACATGCTATTGCTCTAAATTTTCAACGCCCCCATTCACTTAAATAGATGCAAAAAACAAATAAAAAAAAAATATTTTTACATTGGGAAAGTATATGACTAATATATATATATTTGCATTTTTTTTTCAAAACATTTAAGTTTTCTAGATGTGAAATTAAAATTCGGATTCAGCAGTTCCCAAAAAATCTATCTATACTATTATATAAAATGACAAGCCATTTTTAATTTGTGATCACTAACCGCAAAAGCTACTGAACCAATTTGTACCAAATTTTAACCACATCATCTTCATAGTTGCAGGAAGGTTTAGCAATTATAAAATTTATATTTAATTTTTAATTTAAAAAATGGTAATATGTTGATAACCGTGAAGTTTGAAAATTGACCGATAGGAGGCGAGCGCCATTCTAAATGAGATTACAAATGTACGGTGTTATGTAGAGTTTGAGATTGTTATTAAAATTTACTTACATTCAATTAAATTATTAAAAAAGATTTAAATATGTGCTGCGAAATGTGGATCCCAGTGAAATATCAAAATCGAGTGATATGTGGTTAGCACCATTCCGCAATTGAGGTTATGATGAAATAATGCTTAATTACATACCTCAATTATTAGGTAAAATCTAAGATATAAGCGGGAATGCTAGTTATAAATAAATGGAGAAAAAACTATATTTTTTTACCTGGATTCCCACTTCTCCTTAAGTTATTGAACTATATATTTATACGCTTTGGTACCTGAAAAACTTATCAATAATAGTTTATTGGAAATTTAAAGTAGTCTGTTTTTTTTTAAATATTTTTTTTCCCACAGCCCGAGTGCGATAATTGTGGTTATTAGTGCCAGATTATAACAAGGGGTGGTGAATCAGTGAGAAGATAAACGAGACCTAAACTAGACCCATAAAGAAAATTAAAAATCTTTCCTTTTTTTCTTTTATATGTAAATAGTCAAAAATAATAAACAGGCTTTGATTCAGCATGAATAGATAAATATAAAAGTATATAGAGAATATTTAGGACGATTTCCATGTTGCGGAATGTATTTAGGCAGGGCACCTGAATAGAAATAATTTAGATGACATCTCCAAGAAACTCTTGACTGACACTCTTCACGGACCTAGAGGAGACGAAAGGCCAAGGCTTCGATGGGCGGGCCGAGTGGCGAGTGATGCAATGGACCTTGGAGTTGGGACCTGGATGGCGACCCTACAGGACATGTACACCATCTGAGGAAGCTAGAAACAGCCAACTTGTGTACACAATTTACTTCTAAAAATGGTTTAAAATTTAAGTAAGAATAATTCCTTTTATGTGCATTCTATAGCTTTACGAAATTAAACGATGTTAATTATATTTTAGTTCCTATTTTATTTTTATCCTCATAGGTTGGCAATCGAATCTAAATGAAATATTTTTTATAAATAAATAATAAAATTTTGCAAATAATTTTCAGTAAGATGAAAGTCCATCTCTATGCGTCCCTTTAAATACATAACATTGGGTTTACTCCGGATTTTAGTAGCCATAAACTAATTTGAAAAAAAAAAAAATCAACTATAACTTCAGATATCACTGTTCACATGCAGTTTTACGGCTTCTAAAAGCCATTAAAATTTGGTTTCAATCGGTGGCGAAATCTATAAGACGCAAATTATTTACGTTTTTTAACAAATTGACAGCCTCTTGCCTTCTAAAAGCCTACAAAATCTTGGGGGTAAAATAATTTTGATGTTTGATTTCGACCAAATTCGGTTGCTACATGTTTTTTTGAGATGTGGAATCTGAAAATGATATCATTTGCGCTGTTAAAGGTTCCTACTACTCCACAAAAATCAGTATTCAAATCTGTGAGTTACATATCAAAACGTCTCCTTGTAAGTTATCTTCAATAGGAACTGCTTAAATAGTGATTCGGATTCATTAAACTTAGTTAATTAATAGATATTTATAAGTAACCATAAATTCAGATAATTAAATTCTGAAAAAGATAACAGAACAACTAACCTATCATCGATTTGTCTATATTAAAACAAACAATTATAACAAAACTTCTAACCATTTTATTGACCATATATTTCTCACACCTAAACACTGCGCAAATATTTAATATTATTAATGGGTTCAGTACGACTATGCCACAGAAACGTATTACAAAAACTTAGTGTACTAAGTTCTATGTAATCATATAGTCTCCAAACGTTTTTGGTGCCAATTCAAAACTAGTTACTCAAAACCATTACGATATACAAAAGACCATTCATCAGTAACCTTGTTCTCGAAAGTGTGTAAAGACGCCTTCACCATCCGTTTCCTCACAAACACTGAACATCCATTTCTAACCTTTTTATTTCATCATTCCCTGGACAAATAACGTTTGCACAATTCTTTGATGGCTCAGTTGGTGTATTTAAAGTCCTCAAGGTCCATCCTCTCTAAAAGCTTTTTATGAACATTTCTGAACAATTTTTGGAAACTGCTGCGAGTTTTGCGTTAGTCAATTTTTTTTAACATACAGAACATTTCGAATACTAAGAGACAATAAAATATTTATAACTCTATTATTCATTGTATTGAATTAACACAAAAAAAATTATCTTATACCTTTTTATGGAAATAATTCAAATATTTGTAAATTCTTTAAATTAAATTAATTGATTACACCTGTTGATATCTTTCGAACAGCCACACAATGCTACCGTTCTCTCATATTTCCTTAACAGAGGAAGAAAGGTTGAAGTACTTATAGTAGTCTGCCAGATTCTAAAAATATTGGTAAAGTCAAGGTGTCATGTGTGACTCTTTGCCAGAATAAGATCTAAATCTCCGTCTGCTTTAATCTTTCATTAGTCGCGTGATCCTGTGAGGTGTATGATGGAATGAAATTGTTTTGGACGTATCTTGACCGGAGCGAACTAGTGGGGGACAAGACTCCAGTATGCCTTCACTAGCGTTTCCTTCAAATGTTAGCACCTAATCCGATTCTACCCTGAACTTTTCTGGTCCACAGCATATCAAAACACCTGGGATTAGCAAGGCGACTAAACACATAATGTTTTTCTTTTTCTTTTTTTTTTGTTTGTTATAGTCTCATTGTCTTTTATATATTTTTTAGTACTCAGATATAGAGTTTCGTAAATATTTATTTATGAAATATACTGTACATAATCTTAATAAATTCACAAACACCTATGAGGTGCACGCGACTACTACAGTATTATTTTGGTTCTCGAATTCAGCATGGATTCACCGGAGGATTAATATTCATTGGAGATAAAATACAGTATAAGTTGTTTTTATCAAAGATAGTTAAACACACCCCACAGGTGCAAGATCGCGGGTTCGCAGCCCGGCACATGACCTTAGGATTTTTTAAAGGGAGTAAAAAATCCTTAGCTATGCCGTCCTTCGGAAGGGACGTAAAATGGGAGTCCTGAGCCTGTGCGATGTCAGGTACTCGTTAAAGATCCCTATCCTAATTAAACCTGGATAGGCAAAATTTAGGACTCCCACAGTAGCATCGTCCGATTAGCCAAAGCAGCATAAAGTGACGTTAAACGAAATAAACAAACAAACAAACACCCCACAGGTGCAACACGACAACTCTTGTCCGTATTGGGCACGCTACTAACGGAAGGTTAATTCAAACTGCCACGTCCTATAATTTAAAAATGTAAGATAGTTGGTTTTTTTAGTTTAAGATATATGTATATGTTGGCAAAAAAGTATATTGTATATGACACGATAATGATTAATAAACATAGAATGAATGACAAGCAACTAAGAAATAAAAGACTTTTTATGAACCATTATACATTCTTTCAATTAACCAGAGAAAGACCTTATCATATAAAAATGTGGTTAGGAAAGAAGGTACGCAGTTCGGACCAATATTTATTATATCTAATTAGATTTATGTTTTGTATAGTATAATAAATTGTGTGCCACTTAAACTATATTTAGACATCCAGAGATAATTCTAATGCATGATAATCACCACTTGTCGAAATCCTCCATAACTACTTGACTTTTATCGTAGCTCTAAACAATGGTTTATTGTTGCCTTAAAGTTAGAATGTTAGGGGCGTAGGATCTGTTGGAAATAAAGTTATTACACCTTTTAAAGATAAAAGGCGTGGTAGGTCACCTTGTGAGGAAACGCACTGGCCCCCTTCTATGAACTATTCAAAACGATAAATTCAATTATTTGCACCGAATCGATTTAACCGTAAGTCTAATTGACCACGAATCGTGGACTTAATAAGAGGGTTTGCATGTAGTTCTTTTGATAAAGCTTTCATTCTTTGTAAATATTTAGTTTTGTGGTTAAAACTTAATTTTTTAAAAACTTAATTACAGTGATTATATAAATGCTTCCATTATCTTTAAGAATACGAGAATGATTCGAAATATATTTACATAATATATATATATATATATATATATATATATATATATATATTTTATATATATATATATATATATATATAGATATATGTAATATTATATTTAAATTTATTATTGTACTTATTTAATTTTTTCCCTATATATTTGTAATTGTAGTTAGTTTACTTAAACTAATTTTTCTATTACTGTATTTACTTTATTATTTAAATTATTATTATACATGTATTTATCAAGCCAACAATTTTATGTATACATATATAGATATGTTACAGTATCATAAAACTTTATAAAATACCAATTCACCATGTTAAAGTAAGTATATCTTATAATACTTCAACACTCACCGTTTTTTTGAAAAACTATCCACAAATCTGATATCAATTAATGATTCCGTATCGAGCTTTTCTTGTTTAAAGGTTTAAAATACATATTTCCACCAAGCAATTATCATAATGTCTTATTTACACAAGTAACTGATTTGTATGCCAAATGAAATCACCATATTTTTCCGGTTTCAAAATTAAATTTCTCCATGAAATTGATAAGGAATCATTAACTTGATCATACCATTTGAAAGCTGGTTGAATTTTAAAGTTTTTGTAAGATTTACAGTTTTATGGATAGTTTTTTTCGAAAAACGGTGAGCTTAAAAGCACTACAAGACATTGTAACTTCCCTAAATAAGGTGAAGATCAAGCTGTTCTTTAGATCCCAAGTTTACATGTACTCTGTCAAGGTTACATGTACTCTGCTCTTATAGAAAAGTTAATGCTAAATCTGAAAATGTGGTCAAAATTTGAAGAATGTTTAAACAAAGTGCCATATTACAGCTTTTATAGTTTCATATCTTCTCATTCGGTAAATTCTTAACGAATTTTGGAAGGATAAAGATAATTGTAAAAGGTATAAAAATTAAAAATGCACATGACTTAAAAAAATAAGATATACGGATTGCCACAAAAGATGAAAGGGTAAGCTATCATAACATTATAATTTTATTATAATATAGTGTATATAGTTATAATTTTATTTTATAGTTTTATTATAACTATATCTATTCTTCCTTTATTGTATTTTGTTTTAAAAATGTCTAAACCTAAAATGTATTATTAATTTTTATAACTTTTATAATTATTTTTATCTCTTCTAAATTCATTTTTTGACATAAACTTTGGTTTGTTACTCATTTTTTAAATATATTATAGTATTCTTGAAGCTTTGCGTTGTAAGCCGAATTATAAGCCCCATAAATTAATGACTTTTAATTGTGGTATATATGACTGCACAAGGTGTATCCTTTTATATTATTATAGTCAACAATATTACGCTATTATAAATTATTAAATTTAAAATTTAGGTAAGAGAAGTTGCATATTAAATTTATGTTTTTGGCTGAGCGAATTTTAATTATATCGATTAGTAGGAAGTAAATTTTATCTAAGTATTCTAGTCAGCTAACCCTACAAAACGCTTACTCGTCAAGTTGCTCGTACTTGACTTCCCGTTCGGTGTAATTTAAGTGTCTGCTTCATGTCCAAGATGTTCACACTGAATTTTAATCATTCGATATTAAAGAATTATAGTAACGTCTTAAAAGTAACTTCGTAAAAAACATTATATGAAACATAATTATGTAAAGGACGGATAAGTAAGAAATTCTAGGTAACACATTACAATCAGAATAGAGTCATCGTTGAATTAATAGGATATATTTCCTATTTTTTCAAACTTTTTAAATAATTGATTAATTACAACTATTACAAAATGAAGCCTGCTAATGTGAGTAAAACATAAAACATTTGTTTAAATTATTTACATATAAATACATCGCTTAAATAATTAGTTAATATTTAAAAAAATCCTGTAAAATATTCTTAATTATTTCGAAAAACGTATAATTAAATATAATTTCATTTTTTTTATTACATTTTTTTTATACTCAAGCACTTCTTGTTGACAATTTTTCAACTGGGGTTTCACTTGTAACCACACGGTACGTGCTGATGACATTAGATAAAAAATAGAATAAATTTGGTTTTGTAGCAGCTAACCTTTACTAATTTATACTTCTTTCTGACCACCTTTCAAAGTTTTTGTTAGTGAAAGAGATCCCTCAACCAAACCCTTTTAACCTTCAATATATGCAAGGATATTTATTGTCCTTATGTTTTGAAGAACTCTGTTAGGATAGTTTGTCCTAATATATTCCACATATTCTTTTACTGTGGGAATATGTAAATCTGTGTGTTGTGTCACAGACATTTCATGGAAAATGAGCAATATGTCGCATTTTATGTTCTTGAAACGTTAAGAATGTTTTTGATTGCCCAGGTTATTTGGGATCCATATTCCATTAGAATTCGAATGGGTTTCAAGCAAGGTTTTATAATCAAGCACTGTCTTCCTTTCAATTATGATCGTCTTTACAATATGCAGGTAGTGTTTTAGTCGTTTATTTAAAGTAAGCTTATTCTGATTACCGAGGGTCTCCATACTTCCTTGCATCAAATAATCTTAAATATTTTACCAAGTTTTAAAGAATTTTTTTAATTTAATTTTTTTGTTTGTAATTTACAGATGTTTACTATTGCATACAATATAAATCATAAGTACATGTATGGTGAAGAGATTACAATGGAATGTCAACTTGTGAAGAACTACCATAAATCCTCCACATAAGAATCCCTAGGCCATCTTCTTTTCAGAGGACACGGAAGGTAATCGGGAATCGAGTGAGAAGTAAGTTGGGAGGCTAGTGGGTTCGAGGAGGTATTACTATGAAAGGTCAGGTATTTGGTTTTGGGCAAATCAGCAAAATATGGAACATTTAGATCTTTATGGATAAACTTATTTGTGACATAATAAGAAACATTGAAGATTTTACGAAGGATTTTGGATTGCTGAAATTGGATACCAGAAGAATTGGAAGGTTTAGTGAAGCCCCAAAGCTTAACTCCGTATGTCTAAATGGATCTAATTACTATCATGTAAATGTCATATGTATTTTATTGGGAGCTTTGAATGCTTGTCTAGTTAATGTTGGAGTAGTCGGAAACGACAAGCATTTTCTTTTCTTGTAAGTCTGGTATGCAAAAGTAAATTTAAAAACTAAATATTTTCATGCCTCTATACATAATAATTCAATTAATAGTTTAAAACTAAGTAATTGTGACACATTTAATAGTATATTTAAGGGTAAATAAATTAATAATTATTATTTATTGTCAAATATATGAGCAAAAATGTTTTTGGCAAGCCGGAAAAGTCACCTAGGAGCAGGAAGTCAAACCTTGAAAGCACAGTAATATGAAAGTTTTCTTCTTAGTAAACTATATTTCTTTATTTATTTAGCACAACAACCCGCAAGCGAGTCTTGGCTTCCTCCAACAGCAATCGCCACTTTTCTCTACTCTGGGATGCTGCCATCCATTCCCTCACTCCTGGACCTAGTATCCCTTGCAACACAGTCCGACCACCGTAACCTGCGTACTCTGTATAGTAAATTATATATTACGTTTGTATGCAGATAATTTAAACTTTAAAAATGATGATAACAACTTCCTTTAAAGCATTATTTAGTCTACCCAGCGGAGATTTAGATTTTTGATCAAAAAAGCTACACATCCTGCTGATAGCAAGATTCATAACTTACCTGCATGTAATTCTTACTTTACTTTCATAACAACGAATCATTTCTATAACAAGTGACATGTTTTTCTTTCGTCACTTTCCCTGGGAGAACGCTCCTAAATATGCACCTTCATATACTGTTCAGGGAAAGTATGAATTGGCAAAAAAACGGTAATTTTTTTGCCAGCTGTATAAGATTTAATTTTTTTTTCTTTCGGAACCAATAATAGTATATGAACATTGCAATTACGTTTAAAAATTGAAAATCATTGACACTGCCATCACGATAGTGACTATGACTGTTCAGAAATTAACTACGCAAAAACATTTTACAAATGTTCCACCTGTAATTTCTTGATTAAGCGATCGCATTCGTGAACTCACTCATAATAAAATATAGAATTTAAAAAAAATTTATTTAGTGACTGTGGCTTAAAGTATCTATGTCTGTTTATTCATTTATTTATATTAATTAATTTTGTCCAAGGGTATGGTGGTCCTCTGTTGGTGATCTTATAATTTGCAATAGTACGATAAAACGATTTAGTAATGGTACACGATCTAAGCATCAATCCAATATAAGGTATACATTTTAAGTATTTATGTTTCGGCATACATCCTCTACATGATTAATATAATTTTATTTAATAGTAAATTGGCTTTACAATTCAAAGTTTTTCTTTGTCGCTTGTATGGAAGTACTATGGTGGAAGCAAGAGAAATATATACATTTTGAATAATTCGTTTTTCAATTTAAGCCGATAATGCACTCCTAAAGCACCATCTGACCAGTACACGGGAGGAGTTTCTCCGTGCCTTCTAGATATTGTTATTATAGGTCTAGTTTTCCCCGATGACGGTAGGTGTTAAGGAGGTACAATGCATGGACCTCACGTCTTCGAGGACACGGGCCTTTCGGGCTTTCCCGAGGCTTTTCACTGAGTCGCTTTCCCAAGGTCAGTTCTAGTTCACTTGCATTCTTCAAACAGTCCCACATCACTAGCATGTTACTTGGAATTGAAAACTTACGAATCAATAAATATTACACAATTCAACTTGCTTCAAACATAATTGTGTGATTTTTTGTATTTAAAGGATATTTTAAACGCATTTAGCGGAATATGTCTCAATAAAATAGAATCTTTTTAAAAAGATATTTCATCTTAAAAAAAGTACTAACATGTATTTAAAAATGCAATTTGCAACAAATGTTACGCAATTAAACACTAATTAATTAAGAAATTAGAATATGCCGAAGGACCATATAGTAAAGTTAAGTTTCTTGAGGTATGCATGATGTAGAAGGATAAATACAATTAGGATTGATGAATTAAATGCTACTTCTATTGAAATTATTTTTTCAGAAAACTAGTTTCAAATGCTAAACATTCATCTCCTGTCCTAAAACATACAAAATTTTGAAAACATCAGCACTTTGCTACATTGATTATATGTAATAAAGTTTCCAAAAATGTGAGACAAGAAATCAAATATATTGGTACTCACTTGAGGAGATCTAACCGATATCTGGGCCAGGCTGGTTTTTTTTTTTTTTTTTTTTTTTGGGTGGTTTGCCCTATAACTGATTGGATTTTTACGTTCTTATTGGAACCAAATTTAAAAGTGGGGGTATTGGAAATGTTTATCTGATCATTTAAACAAAATTGTAGATTGGTTTTGAACGATTTTATTATTTCTAATAATTCATAAATATTTAATTTTAGGTTATGAATCATTAGAAATAATAAAATCGTCTAAACCCATCAAGATTTTATTTTATTTTTTATTTTTTATTTTTATTTTTACCGACGCGTCAGCACAATAAATTAAAATTCATATTTTAATTTTGTTCAATTCTATGACTGCTCATCTGAACTACTTGCCACAGTCAATAAATTTCCCATTAACATTTTTATTTCCTTTCTATCTTTCTTTTTCCTGAGCATATTGAAATTATTTTCATCACTAATATTTGATTTATTTTAAATTCTATTTACTATTTTCTAAACTTACATGTCTCCTGTTCTATATATATTACTATCTTTACCAGATATTGTAGCCAGACTAATGAACCATCTTACAGCAAATTAATAAAGGGGGCAACATGTCCGAGAATAAAGATTATTCATTTCATTTCATCCATATTCTTTGAAAAATATCTATAATTTATTTTTGTTTTTTGTTTATAAAGCTTTCTACCTTATTTAAAAAGAAATTGAAACTGAACCACCAATGTGGAAACTCATAGTAGTTTTATGAATTGGATCAACTGAAAGAATTTCGTATTATGATTTCTCATTCTCAATAGTGCTCCTTCGTGACTGAACGAAGATAAACAAAGAATTCTTGTGAATACGTAATGAGGACATTTAGGGTCCTGCCCCCGTGGGATAGCGGGATCGAGGCAAGGGATTGTGCAACGTAGGATGGGCAAAGAGAACGTTCTTAACAACAGAGTGAGGAAGGACACAATGAGGTAGCTGTTAGCCGATGTGAAGAGTTCCCAGGGATTGGCGAACCAGCTATCTGCTTCTACAAACAGTTGCGTTTATCCGTGGCCCCGCCCGCGGATACTGTAATTTACTTTCGATTCCGATATTTGATCCAGTGAAGGCTCTGAATGAAAATAAATATCTTAGAACTGTACACTGTCATCTATCAAACTAAAATATGCCAATCGGTTAACCTTTAAAAAAGATCTAAAAATTTCATAATAAATAACTAAGAAGCAGAAAGAAACAAAGTTAATTTTTAGAGAAAAAAAATCTACTTTAAGATTCAACCTACATTACATACAACCTTAAACTAAAAAGTAAAAAGTAATTTTTTAATTACAAAACAAATAGCATTAAAGGACAATCAACGACATTATCGATGCTTATATACCCATTCATAATTTATAATCAATTATTCTTGGAGTCGGTGCTAACCAAAACAAAAATTAACTGTAAGTGTATTTTTTTTCCTTTGGTTATTGATAATAAAGTAAGGTTAACACCATAAAATGAGTGAGGGAAATAGGTATATAGTTATCAATAGCAGTGGTAAAAAAAAGGTAAGGGAGAAAAACATCATCAAATATGAGGAATATTAAGAGACGATAAATTACAATAAATCAGCTTACCCACCGAACCAGTCAGGAGAGGACAATGACTGTCATAAA
The DNA here is from genome assembly GCA_003667255.2 of Euschistus heros. Taxonomy (NCBI): domain Eukaryota; kingdom Metazoa; phylum Arthropoda; class Insecta; order Hemiptera; family Pentatomidae; genus Euschistus; species Euschistus heros. The sequence continues at coordinate 1,089,126 of RCWM02000231.1, forward strand.
AAAGTAAAAACAGCTGGGCAGAAAATGAACATAGGGTGAAAGGCGCGGGAAACATTAAATATGAAACCATAAACAAGTAACAGGAGGGGGGGCTTACAGATGTGATTATATGATAACAAAAATAACAAGTAAATACAAACGTATATCAAAAAAAGTAATATACAATAATGCGTAACAATACCATCGTGAAATAGCTGTGCAAATAAAGCATAAAATAATTACAGAGTAATGACACAACGATGCCTATAGAAATGTACTAGATATAAATACATACATACATATATATATATATATATATATATATATATATATATATATATATATATATATACCAAGGTTTGGGTTATCCAGGTTCTTCTGTAGTTATCTTTCGTCTCCTCTCAGCTGTGGTTCGGTGGCCCTGAAGAAGACCTGCAATTGTTGGCATCACAAATAGAGTATTTCTACTTGGACGTAGTGTTACTTTTTGACTGCATACCTGGTTATCTTCTTCTCCATCAATAATAATATTAATAAAATCTCGATGTTATCGGTCCGTCAGTAACTAAAGTTTGCACCACGTATTTTTATTTTAAATTGAATTATTTTGTTAATTACTTAATTTTACTATAATTTTATTCCAAATTAATTAATTACGTTTTATTAAATAAATTATGATTATATGTAACTGTAAGAAATATAATAACAAAGATCGTCTAGGTTGTAATCAGGAAAAAGAAAAAACACGCCCAAGTTAAATAACTTTTAATGAGTGCCGACGTTTTGGGCTTACCGTATTCTATATTAGATATATTTTATATCTATATATATTTATATTTATATATATATATATATATATATATATATATATATATATATATATATATGTATGTATTTTATATCTAGTATATTTCTATAGGCATCGTTGTGTCATTACTCTGTAATTATTTTATGCTTTATTTGCACAGCTATTTCACGATGGTATTGTTACGCATTATTGTATATTACTTTTTTTGATATACGTTTGTATTTACTTGTTATTTTTGTTATCATATAATCACATCTGTAAGCCCCCCCTCCTGTTACTTGTTTATGGTTTCATATTTAATGTTTCCCGCGCCTTTCACCCTATGTTCATTTTCTGCCCAGCTGTTTTTACTTTTTTATGACAGTCATTGTCCTCTCCTGACTGGTTCGGTGGGTAAGCTGATTTATTGTAATTTATCGTCTCTTAATATTCCTCATATTTGATGATGTTTTTCTCCCTTACCTTTTTTTTACCACTGCTATTGATAACTATATACCTATTTCCCTCACTCATTTTATGGTGTTAACCTTACTTTATTATCAATAACCAAAGGAAAAAAATACACTTACAGTTAATTTTTGTTTTGGTTAGCACCGACTCCAAGAATAATTGATTATAAATTATGAATGGGTATATAAGCATCGATAATGTCGTTGATTGTCCTTTAATGCTATTTGTTTTGTAATTAAAAAATTACTTTTTACTTTTTAGTTTAAGGTTGTATGTAATGTAGGTTGAATCTTAAAGTAGATTTTTTTTCTCTAAAAATTAACTTTGTTTCTTTCTGCTTCTTAGTTATTTATTATGAAATTTTTAGATCTTTTTTAAAGGTTAACCGATTGGCATATTTTAGTTTGATAGATGACAGTGTACAGTTCTAAGATATTTATTTTCATTCAGAGCCTTCACTGGATCAAATATCGGAATCGAAAGTAAATTACAGTATCCGCGGGCGGGGCCACGGATAAACGCAACTGTTTGTAGAAGCAGATAGCTGGTTCGCCAATCCCTGGGAACTCTTCACATCGGCTAACAGCTACCTCATTGTGTCCTTCCTCACTCTGTTGTTAAGAACGTTCTCTTTGCCCATCCTACGTTGCACAATCCCTTGCCTCGATCCCGCTATCCCACGGGGGCAGGACCCTAAATGTCCTCATTACGTATTCACAAGAATTCTTTGTTTATCTTCGTTCAGTCACGAAGGAGCACTATTGAGAATGAGAAATCATAATACGAAATTCTTTCAGTTGATCCAATTCATAAAACTACTATGAGTTTCCACATTGGTGGTTCAGTTTCAATTTCTTTTTAAATAAGGTAGAAAGCTTTATAAACAAAAAACAAAAATAAATTATAGATATTTTTCAAAGAATATGGATGAAATGAAATGAATAATCTTTATTCTCGGACACGTTGCCCCCTTTATTAATTTGCTGTAAGATGGTTCATTAGTCTGGCTACAATATCTGGTAAAGATAGTAATATATATAGAACAGGAGACATGTAAGTTTAGAAAATAGTAAATAGAATTTAAAATAAATCAAATATTAGTGATGAAAATAATTTCAATATGCTCAGGAAAAAGAAAGATAGAAAGGAAATAAAAATATTAATGGGAAATTTATTGACTGTGGCAAGTAGTTCAGATGAGCAGTCATAGAATTGAACAAAATTAAAATATGAATTTTAATTTATTGTGCTGACGCGTCGGTAAAAATAAAAATAAAAAATAAAAAATAAAATAAAATCTTGATGGGTTTAGACGATTTTATTATTTCTAATGATTCATAACCTAAAATTAAATATTTATGAATTATTAGAAATAATAAAATCGTTCAAAACCAATCTACAATTTTGTTTAAATGATCAGATAAACATTTCCAATACCCCCACTTTTAAATTTGGTTCCAATAAGAACGTAAAAATCCAATCAGTTATAGGGCAAACCACCCAAAAAAAAAAAAAAAAATTAACCAGCCTGGCCCAGATATCGGTTAGATCTCCTCAAGTGAGTACCAATATATTTGATTTCTTGTCTCACATTTTTGGAAACTTTATTACATATAATCAATGTAGCAAAGTGCAAATAAAGCATAAAATAATTACAGAGTAATGACACAACGATGCCTATAGAAATATACTAGATATAAAATACATACATATATATATATATATATATATATATATATATATATATATATATATATATATATATATAAATATATAAATATAAATATATATAGATATAAAATATATCTAATATAGAATACAGTAAGCCCAAAACGTCGGCACTCATTAAAAGTTATTTAACTTGGGCGTGTTTTTTCTTTTTCCTGATTACAACCTAGACGATCTTTGTTATTATATTTCTTACAGTTACATATAATCATAATTTATTTAATAAAACGTAATTAATTAATTTGGAATAAAATTATAGTAAAATTAAGTAATTAACAAAATAATTCAATTTAAAATAAAAATACGTGGTGCAAACTTTAGTTACTGACGGACCGATAACATCGAGATTTTATTAATATTATTATTGATGGAGAAGAAGATAACCAGGTATGCAGTCAAAAAGTAACACTACGTCCAAGTAGAAATACTCTATTTGTGATGCCAACAATTGCAGGTCTTCTTCAGGGCCACCGAACCACAGCTGAGAGGAGACGAAAGATAACTACAGAAGAACCTGGATAACCCAAACCTTGGTAATCCGAACGCCGTTTTGGGGAAAAATAAAAATTATTTTCTGAAAATCCGTGATTTAGCAGCCAAAAAACTTTCTTCAACCTTAGTTCAGAAAAAAATGAATGACTATTTTCCAAATGTTTACTTTGTCTACAATGTTTTTGTGTGTACAGTACTGTACTTACCGTGTGTGTATAAGATTGTATACATACTATGTAAAATATTACGAAATTCATGTGCAATACATTACCTAAAATATAGTTAGTTACCTTACTGTAGCACAGTAGTATTTCGTATTTTAATCCTCCATGTATTTTTATTTACAAACCAACAAGAACTAGGGTTTAGGATCTTTGATTGCCTTTCGGCATTTGAATATCGTTGGTAGTATTTCATAAAAGAAACTTTTTACATTTAACAATAAATACAACGTGCTTGTTATTTTATGGGATCAAGTCGTTGAGCAAATAACCCCCAGTCAAATTTTCCTTTGGGTAATTCTTCTTCTTCCAATAGGCTTTCATTCTTTCCAAAAAGGCGTTAAAAAATAAATAAAATAAAATATTTACTGATATTTATAACTTTATACAACATATAAATCAAGTAAATGTATAACAAAATAATCACATTAACATGTCAATAACATTTAAAGAAACTACCCATCATTAGCACGTAAAAAAATATTTTTATCAGAAGGTCCCTAGGCCATTTCCTTTTCAGACACCTCGGTGGGCTTTAGGGATTGGGTGGGAAACAAGTTGGGAGACTTGTGGATTCGAGTGGGTGTGAAGCTTATCAGAGCAAAAAAGTTTTTATCAAAAATTAAAATATTCCTTTTAATTCAGTATCCATGCACACAGGATACAATTACGTAAATATTGCATACATAAGGGGTTGAATCTCCTATAAATGGTGGATTTCTTTTTCTAATTATAAATAATTGGATTTTTTTTCTTTTCTTTTAGTAATTTTTTTTTGTTCCTTAAACTTTTGCTGTTGTATTTTACTTATTGATTTTACCATCTTCATTTCTTATTATTATTGTCACGGAATTAGCGAGAACAGAGTCGTTGCTAGGCGACCATGGACTCGCCTAGAACTTTTAGCATGTCGTTACTGAGGCCACATATGATATGTATATAAAACAGTAGTATGGTGCGAAACTTTGGTCAAGTCGAGTAGGGTCTAAAGTGATAAAGTTATAGTCTGCGTAGTTCTTGCAAGTTCAAATGTTGGTTGATATTCTTCTGTGTGTTTTTATTTGTTAATAAATGTTGTTTAGGATCCCTGTTGTTACATTATTTTTATTTATTTTAACATTATTTCATTTATCTTCTTAGTTTTCTCTAATATACTTATTGTTAGTAATACAATTGTATATTTCACTATCATCTGGTATTACGACCCACTAGTTAAGTTTTAGCCTTCTCAAGCATAGACCGCCAGTCATCTCTATTTTGTGCAACTACCAACTGTTTCTGACGCCAAGCAACGATCCCGCATCAGCAGTCAGAACTTTCAATGACTTTTATAAATGTTTAGTCGAATTTCAATTAAATATTTTTATTTCTAATACTTGTTAAATAAATAAGAATAGAAATGGGAGCATTAAATGACCTGTACGATTACAGTATAACATGCAATAAATAGAGATTTTAAAACATTCAGAAAATATTCTAATCGAAAATAATGGAACATGAGGTCTCATGTACGACAGATATATTTAAAAAAAATAAATAAAATAGAGGGTAGAATATTAAATATAATAATTTACATATTACTGTCATTTAACTTTTTAATTTTAATTTCATTATTATATTATATTATGTGTGTATATATATATATATATATATATATATATATATATATATATTTTTTTTTAAATTTATATATTTCTCTTACATGTATATAGTATATTTTATATTATTTATGTACAGCATAGTTTTGTCTGTTATCTTTTTTTTTTTTTCTTCTTTTTCATTCAATTTTTTCTTTAAATAATGTGTGAATGTAATCATGTTACTTATTGCCCACATTTATGGCAGATTGTAATGATTACTCAATAAAAGAAAAAAAAATTAAATAATACAAATATAAATAAAGAATAAAAAAAACCTGTACCATTTACAACCCATGAAGAGTCTTTGGTTCAGTACTTAGGTAGGCTGTACTGTTTCTGAGCCAACGGTTGTGAAAGAAGGTGATTTGACCAGAACGCACGCTCAACTGCCAGCAGGTTTTTCCCCATTTAAAGGTACCCACGAATATTACCATACATATATACATTACTATCTAATGAAAAAAAAAATTTCTTTATTTTATTTAATGAACTATAAAATAAAATAAATTTAATTAAATTGAACATCTAACTTAAAAACACCAAAATAATAAATAAAAGAATAAAACCCTCATAGATTCTTTTTAGTCACTTATTTTTTTTCAAAATTTGACATAACCAGTTATTCACTGGGATGACAGAAAAAGAATTTGAAAAATAGTAACTCCTAAATATAAGCCGATGTCCTCTACTAAGCAGTAGCAGTTAAGTGAGATTAACAAGTTAAAAATATTTTAATGTTGGGCATGTCTGTTCTTGAAGGTGCAAGACTTTACGTTTATGTACTTGTTTATTTATAGAATTCCTCACCAATAATCATCAGGAGACTAACAATATAAGAGAGGGAAAATTGTAAAGAGATTAGACTCCACTCAATTAATTATAATTATGAGCGAAGACATAGTAGAAGGATATGAACTTTAAGATAAAGATCTGAGTAGGATTAATTGCAGTTTATGCAAGACTACAAAGCGTGAACATTAGCAGTGAGCAGGCTGTTTAATTACACAATAACTAAATTAAATGGTCAAGGGCACGAAGCTTATTTCGAACATTTTAAATAAAGTTTTGAAATCTATCTTCATAGAAAATAGATATACGTTCGTCTTAACAACTATTTTCCTTCCTAGCCTCAGAGATAACCAGAGATGCTAATCATGATTAATTACTGCTAACTTTGGAACAATTAAACATTAAGTAATAATTACAGTTAATAAATGATTCATCATAAACAATCATAAAGTTTACAAACATTAAAATTAAAGTTCTGGTTACTGACTCAATATTCCGATAGTTGACGGAGAAAAATATATAGCAGTTTTTACAATTATTTAAATGGTTTGGGGGTTATTAAATCTGAATTTTTAAAAATTAAAAAAAAAAATTTTTTAACTTTTTGCTTCCATATGTGAAAGTTTTTACTAAAGTGATAAAAAAATTATAACAATAATAAAATATCTTAAATATAGCTGCAAGTTGCATTGTGTAGATTTTTTTATTTGTCAAACTATCGAGACTATAGTTGGTCTTGAAGTTAAATATGTAAAATTGGAAGTAAAAGCTAGTGTAAAAGCTTACTATTCAAACTGTATAGTAAACCACCTATTTAATCGATTAACAACGCTAAATTTCCAGCTAGATATTTCTCAGCATTTTGTAAAAAATTTAATTGTTTTTACTTTTGTTTGTATTTCTTATTTATTTTAAAGCGCACTTTCTTATATAAAAGCAAAAACTGAAATATAGTATTAACAATTAAAATTAAATAAATAATTATACACCTTTACCGGATTTGAATCTAGGTCCCAAAGTCAGCAGTCCTGTGCCTTACTCACTGAGCTATCGCGCCTCCCTGAAATTTGTATATTAAACAAATAAAAAGTATTGGAACATTTTATATATTCAAGGAGACTAAGTTCCAATAGGATTCAGTGACTATAAAAATCAATCAAGAAAAAGGATCTATTTTTTTTTTTTCTAAAAAAACCAAATGGAAATAGGACCGAAGAAAATTGTAACACGGATGTATTTGAAAAAAAACAACTTTGTTTTGTTTATAAATACAAGTTATTTATAAATAAATATATTAATTTTCTACAATTTATTGTTGTACGTTAAGTTGTATCAGGCGTGCAGATTATTTTTTTAAATATTTTAATTGCTCGATGAAACTATGGTAGATTGAATAAGTAATTCCTGAATTTCAAAAACTTTTGACAGCTGACTTCCTGTGCAACTTTTGAAAGTCAGGGAAGTATAAAAAAAATCAATAAGTGTAAAAACAATAAAAATCCAATTATTAAAAATATTGGTAACTACAATAAAAATAGTGCAAAACGGTACATACATAAAAGAATTTATTAATGCAGTACACCAATCTATTATATTTATTGTTATTTTAAATATACTTGTGTATTTATGTATATGTATATATATTTGCATATGTATGTATTATGTGTGAGTGTGTGTATTTAGATGTGTGTGTATGTAAGTATGTATGAGTATGTATGTATGCATATAAAAATAGAAAGATATTTAAGATTGTATAGTTAAACTTTTGTTTATTTTATTACTAGGATGTTATATATTTTTTTCTTTTTATTCTTTGAATTTTTTTTTTTTAAAATATTTTTCTTTCATTATAAATTGTGATTATATTAGCATATACTTAGGTCGATTAATAGTATTTCATATAAGTTTGAGGCTGGTTTATTTTTTGGTACAGCATTTAAAATTGTAAATTATAAAAAAAATATATTAAACATAAAGAAAAAAAAATTGAATAAATAGCTTTCTGAAAAATTGTGGTGAAGGGCGCTATTTATTCAATATAATCAAACAATAATTGACCATCTAATATCATATTACTACATAAACCTAATAATTAATTATTGTAACATCTTTAGGCCCGTAGAAATAGATCTGTAATATAATCTGTAGAAATAGATTTTTATTAGCTTATGCTACTTTATTATTCCCTTTACTTAGTCATATTGGGCCTGTTCATACAGTAAAGTTCTATTGTACCATGATGTCCTATTCTATGATATCACTGGTGCAACTTCGATTTAATGGTTTTTAGACAATAAGAGATCGTGCGGCAGGAAATAGAGTATGGGTACTAAAACCAAAGATTAAGTCAAGTATTATTGATTTTTTTTCAAATCATAAACTTTTTGGCTTACGTATCTCATACATATTTCATATTGATTCCTAAGAAATAGCATATTTTTATAAAAGCAACTGATATTGCAAGTATATATTCTCTTTCAACTATAAATAAATGATCAATACTAATTGACTCTGTTCATTGCTTGTGAAGTGCCTGTTTTCAATGACTTAAATCAATATTCTGCTTGTATATATACACCATGCTTGGGGCTTCAAACAATACAAGGGGCGTAATCAAGTCGAAATGGTGAATTACCTGGAATGATTGTATGCTGATTGAAGTGAAACCTTCCTATCCCGTATCGCCATACATATCTACGTCTCATTCCATCCAAGCACAATTGCAGATGAACAGTTATCATTCGGCATTCTCATGGTTATCAAAATTTAGCTAACGAAATGACGTTTTAGAAAAATGTGAGAAGTCATACTTAGTGAATTTGTAAATAATCTTTTTAGACCAATGATGAATGGTATTAAATATGAAGGGTTTTCGGAAAAAATAATAGTATTTCTATTTCATTTGGGTAAAAAGATTATTTTATTTTATTTTTTAGTCCTCAGTGATATTTTAACTTTATGAAGATAATTAAAACTAAGAGATCCACACCTCATAATTGCTTTAGGTACAATAACAGTTTTACTTATTCTTCTTAACAATAATTATTTTCCATCGTATACAATGCAGTTTTGCATGGCCAATTTTTCGCGCTACCCGCACATATCTGAGTGTGCTATCGATATGAAGGACAATGAGTCTTGACCATTGTAGCTATGATATCATAGGCAATCATTTAAAGGATTTTTACTAATCGATATTCATGTAAGGGGGACATTGAGGTTATCGATATGAAGAGGTGACCCTGGGCCGGTACGAAGGTGAATATTCGCTACGTGTGCTGCATCAGAAAGTGTTCCGCCTCTGTCAACAATACCGGTGGCACTTTCATTTCCCTCCACGCTCGTTTGTCGCCACCTCTTTCCCTCTCGTTGGCTAGATTCCCCAGATAGTAAGCGAACTAATGACTTCCTCATGGGGTTTAATAAAATAAAGATCTGCCGCTGTAATCTCAGTCTGATTGTCTTTAACGAGAAAACTAGAATAATTATATAGTTTTCTGTTAGTCCTGTTATAATTCCTCTGTCTCTGTTAGTCTCAAAGTATAATTCCTCAAAGTGCCCTAAAACCAATTCTATTAGCTTCCAGATTTCCTCGATACTTCTACGCGCTTGGAAGCTTTCTATAGTAATCTTTAAAAAAACAACTTGAAAAATAACATAAGATAATGTTTTATTTAATTTCATCTGTAATTCGTGAAGATTAGATTTATCTGTAAACAATATGGTTTTAAAATTTATATAATATAATATTTTATTAATATTTACGTAATTTGAAGATTTATTATATATTTTGGTTTATTTTTTTATTATTACACCGATGGAATCGTTCAGAATAAAAGGTATATCTGAAATGTTTCATGTTTATAATGATTACAACACTGATATTTAGTGAGAGATGGACTGCACTGGTATTTTCTTTCAAAATCCATTTATAACCCGCAAGGCGATAGTAATGCTGTATAGTAGACCAGATTTAGTTTGTACCTTAAATCATTAATTGATTGAAAGATATAAAATAAAATGGCGTAACGTGACGTCATATTTGAAATGCATTTTTGTTATGGCCGGGTGATCAGGACTAGTGCAGAGAAGATGAAAAAAAAATCGCAAGTTTGACCATCCACTGAAATTGCACTTATTTGTGAGAATGAGGGTAAAATCGCTATAGACAATAAAGATCGTATTATGTGTTTTTCTTGTTGCTGTCAAATTACGAATGAATTTTGAGGTTGTAATAACATAGGATTTTTTTTTTTCTTTTCCAACTTTTATAGAATCCTCCTGGTCATGTTGAATTCACCATTCTAATTTATTCAGTCGATTTCTGATGAAAACTTACTATTGCAAGCAAACGTATGGCTTGTAAGTCTTTAGTAACATCCGATAGTGAAACGTGATGTTGACATGGAAAGTCGAAAGCTTGGCCTGTGATATATTGCCTCCAATAAAACTGTTAAGTCAATGGGGGATGAGAAGCCAAGATGTGTGTTGTGTCGTGATGGTAGGCAACGCTTTTCCTATTGATCGTTTCTCCCGGTTTTTATTGAACTATTTATTTATATATTTTACATGCGGTTACCGAGGTGAATCTTTATCGCATTAATTGTTGAAAGTAGATAATCGAATCTGGTTTTGTCAGTTTATATCAGCCCATGATGAACGATTCTTTTTTTACACATATTATCACCTGCCCTGGCTCCCGTATTCTTTCGTTTCAAAAATGGCTCAATTTTGCTTCATTTCAGCAAATTACAACAAAACCACGAGATGAAATATGTCCTTTCATCACTTTGGCCAATATAATTAATTTTTAAGTAATGTCAGTATTGGTGTATGTCATAAACTAAAAACTAAAAACTCAGTTTCTGTTATTTTATTACATTAGAAAATCGAATTAAACGGAAAACGTTTTTATTAGCTTTTTATCTTTTTTATTTTAAATACTTCTCCCATTAGACCAGTCAATGATTGCTAAAATGAGGGGTGTAGAGTGCATGGATATGTGATTATTGTTTTACCTCAGGGCTTCGTAGAGTAGTTAGAAGGTAAACATACTTAAAGTACCCTAAGGGGGGACAGCTAACGGTGGGGAGAGGGTAGAAGTTCCCATTTTTGGGTTTTTTCGATTAGATCTCACAATCAGAAACGGATGACTCAAGAAAAATATGTTTCAAATAAAAATTTCCTATGAAATTAATTATATATTTATCAGTCAAACTTTTAACGGTTTTCGAGATATACGTTATTTGAAATCGATAATTTGCGCAAAGAAATAATTTTTACCTAACTTTTTTTCAAACACAAGTGCCAGAAACGTATATATGAAATTAAAGTAAAGTTAATGCTCTACAACTTTGATTCTGACATTTGTTCTGAGAAACGATCGTGGAAAGCACTAGAAGGAAATGTTTGACAAAAAGTGAGGTAATAATTATTTATTTTGCGCAAACAATCGATTTTAAATAACGTATAGTCGAAAACCGTTGGAAGCTCGACAAATATGTATAGAAATAATTTTATTGGAAATTTAATTAGCTTTAATTTTTATTTGTAACATATTTTTCTAGAGTCCACCGTTTTCGAAATATAATCGGAAAACCCAAAAATGGGACCTTCTCCCCTCTCTCCCACCGTAACCTCATCCCCAGGGGCGGGGATTGTTAGTATGTTTACATTCTTACTACTCATAACGAAGCACTGAGGTCAAACATAATCGTATATTTCATTCACACTACAATATGTTTGACTACATACTTAAAACCGATATTAGATTCAAAGAAAAAAAAAATATTTGTATCATAAATTCTAAACACTCTGTTTCTATAATTTATAATATTTGATAATTAAAAAAATATCTAACACGGAAAACGTTCTTTTTTATTTATTTTTGATTTTTCTCCTATATTTCTGGCATTACATAGCTTCTCAATTATAATGTTTTTCGTATAATAATATTGAGCCCTTACTTAGCCTCCACTGGTGCTAACACCTGTGACGCAGCTCGGAAGGGGAGCTGAGAACCAGTGATGTTCACTCATAAGTGGTGAGAAGAGCGTCTAGGTTAGAGTGTAAATATAAAATATATATGTTTAAGTGATTTTTTTTTTCATTTTTGATATAATCTACTATTATTTGAATCATTATTTATTTAATATTGTTTGAGTATGAATATTGCTAATTTCAAATAATTTATTTGCTCTTTCCCCAGAACTTAATAAATCATATTATTATGTCGATGTACATATATGCTTTAAAATAATGTATATAATAAAACAAGTTTTTCTTGTATCCACAAATGCGGCATTTGATGTAATTCGTCGCAACTTTATACATTGACTGACGTAAGTAGAGAACGTCAGTCGGTATAATCATACACAAGGGCGGCAAAACGTTATTTCTAAAATTATCCCCAGAGTTGCACAACCAACAAAGTAATTTTCAGAATTTCAAACTCAGAATAAAAGAGAAAAAAAAAAGGCTTTCTTAGAATGTACGCCATTACTGTCGAATCTGTTATTTATTAGAATCTGTTATTGGTAAACTATATCGAAATCTGTCACAATAATCTAAAGTTATTCAAATAATAATTTTTTTTTTATATCCATTTATTGAAATTTTCAACTGTGCAAAACATATACATCAAGTAATATGTATTGACAACGATTACAATAACATGTCAAAACTTGAAAAGAACTACTCATCAGTAGCACTTCATTAAAAAATCTACACTAGAAGGTCTCTAGGCCATCTTCATTTCAGACGCCTCGGAGGAATATCAGGAATGGAGTGGGAAGCAAGTTGATAAACTAACGGATTTGAGTGGTAATGGAGCTTACTATGAAAGGACAGGTTTCTGGTTTGGGCTAAATCAGCAACATATGAAACATTAAGATCTTTATGGATAATTTTATTGGTGACAAAGTAAGGAGCATTGAGGATTTTTCGAAGGATTTTGGATTGTAAGGATTGAATAGGAGATGAATTGGATGGTTTAGTGGAGCCCCAAAGCTCAACTGCGTACGTCCAAATAGGTCCAATTACAGTCATGTATATGAGTCTTTTGTAATTAATTGGGAGCTTTAAACGTTGTCTGGTGAATGTTGAAGTAGTCAGTAATGACGGGAAGTTTCTTGTCGTTTTAGTCTTCTAATAAAAAAAAAAATTAATTAAATAAAAAAAAATAATATCTTAGTCTTGTATATATAAAAAAAAATTATATTATATATATATATAAAAAATATATATATATATATATATATATATATATATATATATATATATATATATATATATATATATTAATACGACACTAAGGGGAACATATAATTCTTATAATAATTAACTTGATTAAAAGTAAAGTACAATTGAACCTTCACTTCTGAGTCAACGATGTATGTGTCTCATATCCTGTTGGAAATCGTTCCTTGTTTTACTATAATTTTTTTTAAATCAAAATTAAATTAGGTGATTGATTCCAGAAAATTATTTCTCAAATTGCTTTAGTTAACTATGATTAAATTCTGCCTAACTCTGATGACAGGTGAGCAGATCTTAGAGAAGGTATAAATAAATAAAAATTACCTAATTTGGATTAAAAAAAATAATAATAACCCTTCTATTACTTGAGGTAGTCGAGTAGGATAAAGTGGATTGTGAAATTAACTCTCGATCCGCTACTGTCGATGGTTGATCTATGAAGATCACTAATGATTCTGATGAAGTGTGGATACATGATGATGAAGCTACACAAACACAGACTGCGGTTATGAGATTATTTGCTTAGAGATAATACGATTTAGCTTGATTTAGAAACAAACGCGTTATACTAAATTCTACGTAGCCTATCTTAAAGAGTACATGTATAATCGAAGCGGTAAATCATTATATTAAAAATAGTTTAAATAATCTAAAATAAATGCAGGTTAAAATAGTTTTTAGAATAGATTCTTCTACTATCTTATTTTATAATTTTTTTTTTTTTTTTTTTTTTTTTTTTTTTTTTTTTTTTTTTTTTTTTTTTTTTTTTTTTTTTTTTTTTTTTTTTTTTTTTTTTTTTTTGCGGTCCAGCCTTCTAAGGACTACGCAAATATTAATTAGGAAGGTTTGTTGACAATCTTCATTCTCCTTTGCTGCCAGTACGCTCTCATTTGGGAAGAAAATCGTTCTTTTCTTTCTTGGGTCCATTTGGTTCCCGTTCTTCCTTTAGGTTTTTGGCATTCAAAGACCTCTATTTTCTGCATGTGTTTTTTTTATACTTTTTCTCTGTCTTCGCACAGTTCTTCTGTAATTTTGTACCTATCCAGGAACTGTTTCATTGTTTTACCAAACACATGGTTGCTATTTTTCATGCTCAGGGCTTTAGTATAAATCTGTTTCACCCATCTTTGGTTATTCATCCTGATTATGTGTGCATGAAAGTTCAGTTTACGCCTGATTATAGCTGAGTCCATGGGTTCCAAGATTTTATATAGCTCTAACGTCGGTCTCCTTCTTTATCCATCTTCTGTTTTGATTGGGCCGTATATCATTCTTAGGATTCTTTTCTCAATTCGAGCTAAGTTTTTGTTCTCCTTGTTCATAGCCAACGTTTCTGAACCATACAGAACCAGAGGTCTGATTACCGTAGCGTAGTGTCTTATCTTTGCATTCATTGACAAGTTCTTTTTATTGTAGACGTGTCTTACTGTATTGAAAGCTGTTTCCAGTTCTTGGCTCTCTCCTCAATCGGAATTTTGTCAATGGCATTATTTGTTATTACCTCTCCCAAATACCTGAACCTTTTGACCATTCTAATTTTTCCGTACTTGGTTTTGATCTCTTTTGATTCATCCTTTGTTACATTATTTGCCATCATTTCTGTTTTTTCGAAGGATATCTGTAGTACTGATTTTTCCGCGATTTCTTTTAGATCTTCCACTTGTTTCTCGGCCTGTTCCTTAGTTTCTGCCAGAAGAGCTATATCGTCTGCGAAAGCGAAACATGGGAATATTAAGTTATCTTTCTTTACTCCCCATTTTGCGTGTGAGTTGTTCCGCTCCCTAAAAGTTCTCATTATTTTATCAAGAACACAGTTAAAGAGAATTGGTGATAGTCCATCGCCCTGTCTCAAACCCGTTTTGATTTCAAAAGGGCGGCTTAATTTACCTCTGAATTTAGTTTGTGACACAGTATTTGTGAGGGTAAGTTGGATCAGCTTTACCGTTTTCTTGTCAACTCCGAGTTCCTCCAACGTCTTGATCAGCGTTTCCCTATCTATCGAATCGTAGGCTTTTTTAAAGTCTACAAAAGTAATGTAGAGCCCTTTGTTCCTGAGTTTGTAATATTGCATTAATAGTTTGAGACTTAATATTTGTTCTGGGCATGATCGTCCTTTTCTAAAGCCTCCTTGGTACTCACCTATAAGATAATCCACCTGCGGTTCTAGCCTATTTAGTAACAATTTGGAGAATATTTTATAAGTCACTTCCAGGAGTGATATCCCCCTGTAGTTATTAACATCAGTTTTTGAGTTCTTCTTATGGAGTGGGTGTATAAGAGCTGACAACCAATCCTCGGGTATCTCTTCCTTTTCCCCTATTCTCTTCCTTTCTACTATCTTTAATTATAATTTTTTTTTTTAAATATTTTTTTAATATTTCGATAGGTAATCCATCTAGGTAGTCATCTGAAACTATTGGCATATCATTTTATAACAGTTGGCGAATAGGGTTGTGCACATTGAGTGATCAGTCAATAAATAGAACTAATAGTGATTGTTATATTAATAAATCTCTGATTCTGAATTCTGATTATGAAAATATGAATAAAACTGAGGTAAAAAATGGTCAAGTTTGATTCCAAAAAAATGTTAACATTTGATATATCAGATTATGCATAACATGTTTAGTTGGCTAGTTATCAAAAGGTGTATTATAAAAATTAAAGTTTTGTAGTAAAAAAAGGAACGATTTCCAACCGGAAGGGTATATAGTATATATAAACATATTGTAGAATGCATGAAATATGCGATTATATTTGACCTCAGGGCTTCATTAAGAGTAGTTAGAAGATAAACATACTTTAAGTCCCATAAGGGGGGGGGGATCTAACGATTGGGGGGGAGAGTAAAAGGTCCCATTTTTGGGTTTTTCGTTTATATCTCGAAAACGGTGGACTCTAGAATAATATGTTTCAAATAAAAATTAAAGCTAATAAATTTCCAATAAAATTATATCTATACATATCTATACAACGGTTTTCGAGGTATACATCATTTAAAACCGATAATTTTCGCAAAAAAATAATTTATACCTTACTTTTCGCCAAACATTGGCTTATAGTGCCTTCTGCTATCGTTTTTCAGAATATATATATGTTTATGGCACTTGAAGCAAATATTTAACAAAAAATGAGGTCAGCATTATTTTTTTAATCGAAAATTATTGAGTCTTAATAACATATATCTCGAAAACCGCTGAAATAACATATAACAAATATGTATATAAACCATTTTACAGGAAATTTAATAATCTTTAATTTTTATATGTGTTATATTTTCTTAGAGTCCACTGTTTTCGAGATATAATCGAAAACCCCCAAAAATGGGACCATCTCCCTTCCCCCCATCGTAAGCTCACCCCCCAGGGTCGGGGACTTTTGGTATATTTACCTTCTAACTACTACTAACGAAGCTTTGAAGTCAAAAATATCGCATATTTTATGCACTCTACACCCCTCATTTCAGCACTCATTGATTGGACTAATAGGCGCGAGATCAGTTTATGGGTCTGACGATTTCCTTGAAATCAGATATGAATATTAGAACCATATTTTTGGACATTTATTATATCTCTAAACAATAACAAAGTTGTGAGTCATATTGTTTGTTTCATGTCATGACAGATTTGGTCCCTCAAAATTTTGTTGGTTTATTGTACTTACAACTTTTCGTTTTTATATTTTCTTGATATTTACATCTGCATACAATATAAAATATATTTTGCAATAAAATTATTACAAAGACATGTGAATAACTTGTAAATAACTACCCGTTAGTAGCAACTCAATAAGTGCTCTACATTTAAAAGTCCCTAAAACGTATATGCAACATATGGGACATTTAGATCGTTATAAATAAACTTATAATTATTTGTGAAAAAACAAGGAACATTGACGATTTTACGAAGGATTTTGGATAGAAGGAAGGTTTAGAAGAGCACCAAAGTTCAACTTCGTGTGTCCGAATCGGTCTAATTACTGTAACGTAAATAAGTATTTTGTCATTAATTGGGGGCTTCGAATATTTATCTGGTAAATGTTGAGTAGTCGAAAACAACGTTAGTTTCAGGTCGTTCAAGTATCGTTGTACTTACAATTAGATTCATATATATGTTATTTACAATGGTCAAATTTAAGACTAAGGAATTTACACTAAAGTAATAATTTTTTTTTCCTAGTTTCCTGTTACAATTTCTTCTCTCTTTATTAGATTCCAACGTTCTTTTGGTTGACTGAATGAAAAATCTATTAATTACCAGTATTTGTTAAGGGAATGATTGATCGATGAAATTCTATTAGATTGAGTCTGTTTTTTGAAAATGTCAATCGACATATAGTCTCTCTTTTTCAAAGCTACCATTAGGTTCCTTTAATATCAGCTCCTCAAAGCCAAGCTATCTATTATGATTAGGATGCAGGAATCATCAATAAGAAAGGTAGGTCTTCATCACCAACATAATTCTTCATCGGTTGACATCAATATTTGTCTTATCATGAGAGTGCTGCTGAAATTCGACTTGTAGTGTGATGTCTTTTTGTTACAGTCGTGCCTTATCGGTGTAAAGACAAAAGACATAGACTAATTTATCTTTTTATGGCATGATATAACTGTAAAAAAAAATCCCTTTAAATATATTTTTATTCTTTTTAGTTTGGACAGACGCTTTATTTATTTAAATCCTCATATAAGACAGAAACAAGAAGAAACAGCTCCACCAGTCTATTTAAACATTCACTAGACTAACGCTCTAAGATGCCAACAAATTACAAGACACTCATCAACGTGACTATAATAACACCTATTTGGTTATACGCAGTTGATTTAGGGTTCCACTTAACCATCCAATCCAAAGCGAGAAGCAAGACCCAAATGCTTTTTTTAACTTCTTTAATTTGATTGATTAGTCCAACGATTTATTTAAACTTTGAAATACTTTTTTTGTGCAATTTTATTGAATTGTTTTAGTTTTTTTTTTTGTTTTTTTTTCTCTCATAATTTTAAACCAATGCTCACTAATCTTCATTAGCGCATAATAAGGTCCCTGATGATAAGGTCATTTACTAACTTAAAAAAAAAATTGTGAAGGGCCACATGAGATAGAAACAGGTTTTTTTTTGTTTTTAAACAGTAATGATTGATTTATTTAGAATAAGTTAGGTTGCATTACATTTCTTCTTTTAAATAAAATTATAAGAAATTACTTTACTCTTCTGTTGGCTTAAGTGGCATTTTCCAAACAGAAAAACTAAATGTGAGTTCTAATCCATATGTTAGAAGTTTATGCGTGTTATACTTTTTTCGTCATATATGATAATAGACAAAAACAATTTGAAATGACGAGTATGATGAAGCCGGAGAGATAAAACTGTCAGCTTAACTTTCGAGTTTGAAAGAACTCCCGGGGCACACTCGGCCTCTATATAGCTACTCTTAAATGGGGAAAAACGTAGCGGTCGAGTGCGATTCTAGCCAAAACTTATATCCTTTCTCCCTTATATAAATATTATCTCACTTCTCCTGGATCTTAAGTCCACTCCAAATAGTTGCCAAAGATCTTTGTCGTTTGCTATGTTCTTGATTTCTCTACATTGTGATTTAGACTTAGTGAGTTTCCTTTCATCTGTGATCTTTTCAGTCCATAAGCCGTTCTCGTACCTAGTAATCATATGGGATCCATTTCATTGCATTATTGGAAAAGAGCTTTTCAAGTTGTGGCGAAAATATTACAGGTTATGGATATGTATTTTTTCCAGTATTAATCTCAATGTTGCATAAGACCGCAGTTCGTAAATTTGGCAAAACTTATATTTTGCATCATAACTTATTGCAAAATAATAAATTTCATCGAAAGTATTCTTGGTTGTGAATAGGTAATTACTGTAGGAAACATAGCTACTCGGACAAATACTTCAGATAATCACTGAAACGTGACGACGATAACTTCAAGGACGAAATTATAATTAAAATTATATTTTCTTATAATTTAGTGAGATGTATTTAAAAAAAAATGATAAGACATATTTAGCTATCAATATTAACAACAGAATATCCTTTTGAAGAAAATTAGTTAAAAATATGCCATTAACATTTTTGTAGGTTTTGTAATGAAATAAAATAAAACATTCAAATGTATAGTAAAATACCAGTTAGCGGAATAAAGCATGATAAAACTATTTAGTTATTGGTTTGTAAACAAAAACGTTTGAAGTGTTAATAGCTCTTAGGTACTCTGATTGGGGATAATATGCCTACTTGAGTATGTCAAATCATAGCTGATGTGATAATGTAGATAGAAAATGTCAAGCAGTGATAATGTACAGTTGTTTAGTTCATTATCTTGGTCGAAATTCAACGCTATACAGAATGCAGGAGCGAAGCAATACTGTAATCGTATAATTTGTTATGGACGCCAAAATCAGAAGCGTATTCAGAATGAAAAAAAATGTCCAATTATGGCCATTAAAGGATGGACAATTAGATAGAGATGTTAGGTAGAGAAGCTGAAGTCGATTACTTTGAGAAATATGCTGGAATTGTTTAAGTTAAAGATTTTATAAAGAAATTTAATAACTGTCGGAATTATATATTAGAAGTTTAAAAACCAGGAAAGAAAAACTACAGAGAAAATACAACTAGCGACAATCATTTTAATACGCTACACCTTTATTTATTGTAATTTTTCTTTCATTTCCTATAATTTTTTATTTAATGTTATACACTCAACAGAAAAAAAAACCGGACAATCAAATTTTGTCTCATAATTTTTTTAAACGGCACAGAAAAATACATACCTTCCTGTCTTGAAAGAATGTGGAGTTGATTTTAAAAAATAATTCCTATAACTGAAATTTCGCAAATTCAACTTCTGTGTTATTTATTCAATTGTTTTAATTTCTTTTATGCCTGACAGGATTAGCGCCTTTCGTCGTAGAAGAGTGGAAAAACCCGCTATTAGAAGAACATCCCTTGTAAACCTTATAAAAATAAAGAATAAAGTTTTTTAAAAATGTGTTGATTTCTTATTTCTTCTTTATTTTATAATTTTTTGTTATTGATTAATACAAATTATTCATTTGTGGCAGAATTTGTGTAAATAACTTATAAATAAACCATTTCTTACGATCAATTAAAAAGACTAATGAATTAAACAAAATTATGAGACCAAATCTGAGTGTCGGGTTTTTTTTGCTGTTGAGTATATATAAACGTAAAGGTCTAACAAGTACTATTAATTATTGAGTAAGTGAAATCATTTATTTATTAAAGGGGATAAGTAAAATAATTTCAGTATAAAAAGGAAACTGCAAAACTGTTTACAAACTCCAGATACAACCAAATCGTGGAATAATACTTTTTACATAATAAAGATAGAGGTACCACTACAAAATATTAAATTTTGCATCTACAAGTTTGATAATGGGAATTATCGAACAAGATAAAAATTAAATTCACGATAATTGAAATCACTATTATTTCTTCATGGTTTCTAACAAAAGATATCAATATAACTCTATTGTTATTTGGCATTAAATAAGTTTTTCTTTATTGTGGGTGTCTTATTTACAATGAAATTAAAACATAAATTTTGAAGGTGAGGAAAAATAAATTCAAACCATGGTGTATGGATATACCATTGACAGTTGGTAGTAAAATGGTTGTTTGAAAGTAGAAAAACATATATTGTTGTAAAAGGGAAAAGATAGTTCTTTGATGAAATATTTTTGGTCCAGATGATATTTAGGCCGGTTATTTTTTTTACTAATGCTAAGTTAATGTACTTTCCGGACATTTTTATTAATATTATTGTTCAATTCAAAACCATATCAGGCTGAAACAATTACGGAATGTGATGAATATTTATCGTAAAACTAAAACATGTGAGCCATGAGGAAGGAAAATGCCTATAAGTTTAATTTATTCCAGATTTATCTTTACTTGAAAAGAGATCTCTCATCTAACTTCTTTTTATACTTCAGTATATTCTGTCCGGAATATTTGTTATTGCCATGGCTTGCGTAAATCTACTAAAATTGTCATAATGTTTTCGTAATAAATATTGTGTATGTTGTGATCTAGTATAGTGGTATGAGTAAGTCTGTGTGCAATTCTCTGTTACGTACCATGAAGGTCATGCAATATGTCGCAGTGACTAAAACGTTTGTAGGTTTTTAAGGTTGTTTTTTTTTTTTACTGTACCGTAAATTATGAATGTATAGTCCAAATGGATTTCAGTATGTAAGCGTAGGTATACAGTCTGTGTTTTCATAACAGATCAAGTATTTTTTAAAATTATATTTGTTGAGATTTACCACTGTATACATCACAGTATTAATTACGAGTATATATATCCAGGTCTTATCAACTTAACATTGTAATGTTATGTGAGCACTATGGTAACTCTTAATTCTATAATTTATGAAATATTCAGAACATTCGCTATTTGTCTTCTTATTTGAGTAATTGAGTAAAAACAGTACAATGGTACAATCTCAATGATCCGGCCCTTCAATTGTCCGACAACCCTGTAATCCGACCCTCTCGCAATTATTCTTCTTTGAGAACGACTTCGATGATGAAATTCAGAGAAATATTCACAACGTTGGATTTGTATATCGCTTAGACAAAAGATAATTGTTATGTCATTGATATAATGATGTTAAGAAAATTTTATTTATTTATTTGAGTTTTGAGCGTAAAACTTATAGGTCATTAACGCTCGTCTGTTCCTGATCGACTAATAATATGAATAGTAAAATGTTAAAAAAATTAATCGGATAATATATACTTTTAGCCTTGTTAACTGTATTTTTTTTCATTGATTTTTCATTTCCTTATTTTTAGTTTTCGTTCCTTATGTTAAATTCTTAACCATAAAATATAATTTGTTTTTCGTTTGATATTTTATAACATGTTATATAACTTTTTATTACTTTTATATTGTAATTTAATTTTTATTTAAATTTCTTAATTTAATTTTAATTGTATTTTTCTTACTTGTATTACATCCTTAATATAATTATTCTTAGAGGGCAATGGCCCCAGGATAAAATGTATTTTCATTTCATTTCATTAATGGTTGAAAATAAAATTGATGAGTGTTAAAAAAAAAAAAAAACTTCGTATTGAAGGTAGGTATGTGCATATATGTTTGCATAAGTGTTTTATGGGATCATCATCTTATTGGTTTATTATATAAATTAAATATTTATGTAAGTTTATTTCTCTTCTCTCTATATATCTTATCTCTCTCTCTATATATATATATATACTATATATCTATATATATATATATATTCATATATATATATATATATATATATATATATATATATCAATATTTCTGTGTTTCCCAGAATAAAAAAAGCGGAAGACTTTGGTATTACATTTGATCATTTCCGTGGTATGATGATTAGGATTTTGCTAAGAATAGAGTCCTTGTCCAGTTTTCTGGACACATGTTTGCTTTTTCAAGGAATTTTTCCTGGATTAGTGACGGTAATTTCCAATGAGGGGGCGGCGGTAAACATGGAGAAGCTGACATGGTGTAACGTGTCTACTTCACCTGCGTATACAAGCATTGGCGTATGTAACATTGTCCAGAGAGAAAGCTTCCTACATTCTTTAAGCATTTTGGCCATATAAAGACCATTTAACTTCTTTTTCATTATTAATCACAGGTTTTCCTACATTTTTAATTAATACAAATTAGATACGGTATCTATTATATAGCATATACATTAATTACATATAAACTAGGACACCTCATCGTGGCTTCGCCCGCTCTCATAAATAAAAAACATAGATGATTCTAACTAATAATCGTGTTTGTTTTGTTTTTTTGTTTAGTAATACGTAATTATGCAACTATTATACATAAGTGGATTTTTCTCTATATGATTAAAAAAAAATATGTAAGATTATTTTTTTTAAAATAACTTTTATATATTATAATAAAAAGCAATTTTCCATATTCCTGATACACCATAATCAACATCCAGAGAAATATCAGTGCATCCTCCCATCTACAGTGCTTAGTGAAATGTTTTTTAGTTTTTTATAATTGCTATTTACTGGTTACTAATTTATTTCTTGGGTTTTTATCGTTGTTTTTTTTTAAAATAAGATTTTGTTTGCTTGTTTAGCTCTCATGTAGATTATTTTAAGTAATTTAAGTTCATTTTTAGTCCCGAGATATCGGCACCAAGAATCAAGAATCGATTTTTTGTTGCCGAGAATCGAAAAAATATTGTAACCTCACATCACTGTTGGATTGTGAAAAAAACCACTATACTTATTTTGAGTATTGATTTCGAGTTAAATAATCTACTTATTTGGAATTTGTTTAGGCATTCGGAGTATTTTATTTTTACTTTAAAATTGGATTATCATTCCATAGAAAAAAATTATCAGTTGGGACTTCTCATCATATCATAACTTCTAGGTAACATTTACGAACACTTCCGGGTCATAATAGGACAAATTAGATGTTCCCACAAATAAGATGGATTTAATTGAAATTAATATTGAACAGTTTTGTAATTTTTTTTTAATTATTATTTTGCTCTTTTTGTATCCTTCTACTATTTTAAAAAAAATTATATTATTTTATCAACAAGATACTATTAAAATATTTTTAGCGGCAATAATACTAGGATTCATCAAGAAATTGTCATAATTTCATGCCAATTAACTAACAATGTCGTCATAATTTCATGGCATTAATTGTTTACAGCCTTCCACTAATAAATAAGGACACAGGATAAAAAAAAATAAAAAATAAATAAAATCATTGTTCCATGTTGTCATTATCGGAACTAAATGTTCATTGAAGCGTTGAAAATATTAATTATCTGTTAATGTTCCGTGATCTACTATAGGAACATTATCCTTGCATTGAAGGTAATTATTGTTAACATTTAGAATGCAACTATGATTCGATCGAAAAAAAAAAGATTTTGTATGAAATTTCTTCTTCTTCTCCTTTGAAAGGTTCTTCGCTATTCGAAGTTTCCTTCATCCAAACTCCGCCCTCAGCCGGTTCCTCCATTCCTTTCTACCCATCGCTTCTTCTTCCGTTAATCCTAGACCAGCCATACGTTCAGCCGCAACATCTCTTCACCTGATGCAAGGCCTACCTCTCCTTTTCCTCCCTTCTGCTTCCCATTCATAAGCTATTTTGGGGTTTGGTCTATTCTCCATTCTTTTAATATGGCCGAACCATCTCAGTCTCCTTCTTTAGTTTTCATGTGTAACAATGTAAGTTTTCACCCTCAAAATGTGTAACAATTTTAACACACTCAAAAACGTAAAATTTTCACACGGCCTAGCTCTGTTGGTGTTGCACGGATCGAAAACATGACTACACTTCCCTCATCAGACATTTAATGTAAAATATTTTTGTAGTAATATCTGTCACTAGGACTTAACGTGTAGGAGCTGTGTTGGTTTGAATGAAAAAAGTCATGTTTTGCCTACATCTTTTAAGTGTTGGCGCTTTTTTGACACTGTTGTTGTTTGGATTGAAAATTTGACGACAGTTTCCTAATCACTAATTTAATGGAGAGTGCTATTTGTTATGTGACATTTGTCTCTAGGACCTACCGTTTAGGCGTTATATTGAATTGGATAATAAAAAATCACGTTTTTCTAACATTTTATTGGTTTCGGGGATTCTTCAACACTCTCCAACTCTTTTGTTGTTGTTGGGATCGAAAATTTGATAATAGTTCCCTTATCAGATGCTGTATTATAGATAGACATATCCATGATCTACTGTTTTTCTAAGTCAGGGAAAAATTGATTTAAAAGATATGGTTTGATTTTATTTCTTTTATCACCATTTCATTTAAGGGAAATTTAATTATAAATACCAATTTTGAAATTAAAAAATAATGTTATTTACTTTCAAAATTTTGAATTTTGGAGAATTCACTTGTTATAAAACTTCCAATTTTCATGTTTTTGACTTCCTGACAAGTTCTGATGACCTGCGAGTAAGAGGATTGTTAATTGAATTGGCCAGTTCAGAACGGATTTGTTGGCTGACATGGCGTACAAAGGAACGGAACGAATCAAACGAGAAACAGTGAGTGGTATCTAAAACCATTTTCCCATTTGGAAAAGAGATTGTGTTCAAAAAACACCCTTCCCTAAAAAAAAAGTATATTTTTTTAGTTGTAAATTCTCGTAGTTTATTTAAAACCATCTATTTATTGCCATCTATTAGATGGCATGGATCTATTAGAACTTAAATTATCAGATGAAGAAGAAGAGTATAAAAAAGTTTGAAAATGTACAAGAAATATGAACAAAGATTAAACCGTTATCAGTCATGTAGCATTTGATAATTACTCAAAAACATTTTTTTAAGAAGTAAAAAAAAAAAAAAAAAAAAAAAAAACGTTTCGGCCTGCTTAACGTACTTCAGGGATATAAATAAGAAATAAACAAATTAAATAGGACAAATTAATAATAATATGAAAATAATGAAACATATAATAATTCAGTTACATCAAGAATATAATTTGAATGATAATAGTGACAGCTAATTTAGAAAATTTGTGAAACAACGAAATTTTAAAATTAATTATATATTTTTTTAAATGTTTACATATAGAGGCAGCAAAAAGTGTATATAACAAAGATTTATAAACAAAAAGTATTCATAAATAGGATGATATAAATAATTACTTAGAGTCTTCATATAATTTTTTATATAATAAAAAGAACATAAAGTTTTGAAAGTATAGCATAAAAATAAATGTAATAAATAGCATATAAATTAATTAAATAATAAATGAAAGGAAAGAAATGTTAAGGAATGTGAGGAATTATAATAAATCAACTTACAGAATGTTGTCAATCAGGAGACAATAGATTTAGAATAGAACGACAACTGTTAAAATTTAAAATTTAGAGTAAAAAAAATAACAAAAAAAACAACAAAAAACGGTGAAGAAGATAATCAGAGATGCTGTCAAAGAGAAACTCAACGTCTAAATAGAAATATTTAAATGCGTGCCAACGTTTCGACCTGCCTTGCAGGTCTTCTTCAGGGCTATAATGAACAAAATACTAGATGTGGCAAAAATAACAGACCGATAAATAAATGACTAATAGATAAATAGATAAATGAATAGATAGAAATGGAATGAGAATGACATGGATAAAAAATTATGTACATAAAAGGCTATAGAAAAGAACAGATACTTAAATCACTAATAATACAAAGCAGCATGGTAAGTTTAAGGACAAGACAGGAATGATAAGTAATAAATATATAATAATAAGAAATATATACAAAAATATTTGTTTATTTTGTAATTTTCACAACGGTGCAGTTTATAAAAACAAACGTTACAAATTACAGGACTTATAAAAGTGGCCCATTAAAACAATTGTTTTCTTTGAAATTCTAGATCGAATTTTATGTTATGTAGAGTTAGTGTTAAACATTTTTATTGGATGAAGTCTCTGGTGGTTTTGGTCAAACCGTTTAAGTAAGTTCATCTGCTACATTTTCCACTAGATTCCCTACACGCTCTATTTTTGTTTTTGTGTAATATCCATCAATATTATTTTTCCGGCCAACCACGAGTTTTCCCATGGTAAAAGAATTGGCGCTCAACTTATCAGTTATATAGTCAGGCATAACGAAAGGAAAATCGGACAAAGTGTTTACACTAGATGGATAACATTACTTAATATTCTATAACAGTTTTTTCATTTTCTTATTACATGTTCGTACTAAAGCACATAAATAAATGTATCAAAAATTTGAATCATATCGAGTAATCATCCAATTAAAAATAGTCCAGAGCTATCTTCGTCTTTTTCGCATCTGGTGGGGTAGCTCACTAAACCTGGAGAGTATTCTAATTACTTTTGGAATGTTATGGAAAAATCATAATTTTTAAATATGCAAATCAAATTATTAGAGCATATTTAAATAGACGATCTATTTCCTGAAAAACGTAATTTTATTACAAACCAATATTGACTTATATTACAAACCAGGGTTTGAAATCGATAATTAAAAAAATAATAATAAAAATCAAATCCGATCAAAATTGTTATCTGGAATTTTAAAATCATTTGGTGATTTTTATTTTTTATCATAAGTGATAAAAATCAAATTCTGTTCATTATTTTTGAACAAAATTTTTACAATTAACAATAATAATAAGTTTTGAGTAATTCCTTTCTAAATCAGAAAGTTGAATTTTCTTCATGATAATATCATGGAAATAATTCAAAAAATAATATTGTATACAAACATATTAATAAATTTGTGTGTAAAAGGTGATTTTTATTTTCTGATCAACATTTTACCCATCCTTCTTCGAAGGCGGCCATTTCTCTCCGTTCTGTAGGACTTGGATATCAGTTTGTGTCTGTACCTTTCCAATTTTCTGCAGCCATAAATAACATCGTAAAATAATAAAACTATCAAGTTTAGGTATACAGCAATCCAAGATTTCGTATTGCAGCAGTGAATGAGGTAATCCAATAAGAAAAAAATAATAATAATTGAAAGTAATATTTATTCGAAAATTCAAAATGCCTTTTTGTAATACTTATGGTTTTTATACAATTATAGATTTTATAATATAGGTTACTGTAGCATACATATGTTTCGAAATAATTAAATTCATTATCCCTATTCAAATTTAAGAATTCTCGTCATAAGAGGTTGCTAACCCGTAGGACAACCGCCCTTCAAACTCTCGTTGCGCTGTAAAAGAGCAGTAAACTCATTAAACTACAGTGGCGTAATGCCAAGACTATTTCATGAAAAAAAAAAAAAAAAAAAAATCATTGCTGGCGGAAGTTTTCATTAATAAGCTTATGAGAATATTTTTTAATATTCGAAAAGTTTACGATTGCTGAAGAAACTCTACTTAAAAACTTCAACCTCAGAGTTTTGAATAATGGCAAAAATATGATTATAACTGAAAAATGAGCTCCGATTAAGAGAAAAGTTGGGAGTCGAGAATTCCCATCGGTTACGGGCATTAAGGGAATCAGGGTATTGCGCCGAGTGCTGCTACACGAACATAAAAATATAGTGAAGTAATACCACATTAAACTATTTAGGCTTATCAACTATACATCAAAATAAAATAAAAAATATTTTAAGTGCAGATTACAACTAACTGATCCACCACTGAATTCTGTGAAATATATAGGTGTGTTATTGATTAATTCTGAATTTTCTCTTATAACATTATTGGATTTGTATCTTTATATATTATTCTAAAATATATTCTTATATTTAGTCATTTTTTGACTTGAATAGTTATTTGCAAAGGTTATAAGAATGATCATTATTATAATCCTTAGCGCTGCAGTTCTAGTCGGGCCTTGGCCTCACAAAAAATCGATCGAAAAAAAATAATTTCCTCAAATTTACTTATTGTACATATATTGACACAGTTGTAAATATCAATAAATAGTTTTAAAAAATAAAATTATATATACAAACTATATTTAACAATATTTTATATACTATATATTAATAAAACGAAATATTTTTAAGCTATCATCTAATTTAATGTTTGTTTTGTTTTTTAATATATTGTTGTAATATTTTAATATATCTTTGAAAAAATAAATGATCCTTATTTCTAAGTTTCTATTCACATATACGCTTGTATATATTTTTTTTTTATATCGTTCGGGTTAGTTTCACCAAAAAAAGACTGAATCAAAATTTTCACTTATCTTCTTTAGACTACTCTTGTTAGGACCATATGAATTACGATTTATTTTTCATATTCACTACGAATTTCCAAAATTATTAAGTTTGTTTTTATTAACGTAAATTAATTTAGAGTTTTTATAAACTCAATTTACTTTCTTGTAATAAAAAAATGAAACCCTTATTATGAGTGATATGATTTTGCAAAAAAAAATTGTTTTGCAAATTAACAGAAAGGTTATGTTTTACAGTCTGATAGAGAAGGACAGAAAAGAACATTTCACGTAGCAATTATTAACTGTCACAGACCAGCCAAAATAAAACGACCCTTTGTCAGCCAGATTCATTTGATTAAATTTTTTCTTTTTTTTTTCAATGACCATAAATGGTACAGTTGTTATTTTGTATGTAATGGAATTCGAAATATACCCGTTATTTTTGAAGTGAGAAGCTGATACATGACACTCGCATGAAGTAGAAAACATATGTTTCTATTGTTTTTATTCTAAAAAAAATGATTTTTATTTCCCAAGTTCACACCTTCATTCTTGAATGTTTATCTCGTTATTTAATATAAGACAATTTTTTTTTTTTTTTTTCGAAGCCATAAACCAACTTACTAACAAGAGGACGTTTGGAGTTATAACTCACAGATTTAAATGCCGATTTGTGTGTGGATAGTAGGGACCTATAATAGTGCAAAGCTAGAATTATAGCCACCTATGAGCATTAGGAGCCGAGAAAAAATCACGTTTTATTTTTTTTCTCAGCTCTCAGTCAAGGTAGAGAAATGATTATTTCACGTTCAATTGCAGTTATGTATGCTATTTGATATAAAAATACTTCCGTTATGCTGAAGACACCACCCGGCTTTAGGGTGCTCAAAAACTCTAAAAAAATGACAATATTCCAAGGAAATCCGCTGTAAATCAGTGGAAATTTTTTTTCGTAAACAACTGACCTCAAATCTCGACTTAACGCACCATAAAACCCTTATATGTGAAATTTATCAAATTAACAAACTATTGATTTTTTACCCCTTTTGAGGAGGTAAAAATTTTGAAGTTGAGATTTCATCAACAATTTCTAACCACCATAACAACTGCTGCGTTCAACCGATTAAATTAGTAATCGCATCACTATAATCAGTACATATTCTGCTTTTTATCCACACATATAACATTGGGGTTGCTCCAGACTTTAGTGGAAAAAAACTGATGTGAATGAAAAAATTTCGAGGTCAGCTATAACTTAAGATATCTCAATAATGGGAAATCCTGCGACCTCCGGATTTGGACTAAACTATGCAGTTTTACGGTTTCTAGATGACCTTAAAATTTGGTCAACCCATAAGAACATTGTTATAGGTATAACTTGTGTATATTCAATAACAAACTTATGAAATGTAAGAAACCAATAAAATATTAAAAATTACATTCTAATTTGAATTGGTAATGGATTGACTAAACAGATTGTGAAAATCCAAATTCATCACAATGATCCGCCACGAAATTAATGTATGATCCAAGATTGAATCGAAACTGTTCCCAACTGTTTATCCATAAATCAGATTGTTTATGTTTAGAACTTTTTGTAAATATAAAAATAACAATTTAGGATATAAATATTAGTAAATCAATCATCA
The DNA here is from genome assembly GCA_003667255.2 of Euschistus heros. NCBI lineage: Eukaryota > Metazoa > Arthropoda > Insecta > Hemiptera > Pentatomidae > Euschistus > Euschistus heros. The sequence goes on from RCWM02000231.1 coordinate 1,119,836, forward strand.
ACAGCATAGATATATATATTTCAAAATTAATATTATAATTGATAACTGTTTGCATTTCGAAATAGCTATCTGTGGAACTGATACTGATGACTTCGTCACAAACAAACTTATTCACAAGCATCTTAATATACCTTACGTTTCTGACATAGCACAAACCTGATATCTATCCTTTCGTAGCAAACTCCTCAACCATTCAAAACCATCAGTATCAAAACTTGCTTCTCATTCCATTCCAGATAACCCTCTGAGACGCTTGAAAAGAAGATGGCCTCTTGACTTTCTAATATAGTACTTCATTATATAGAACCTTTATATTGTCATTTCTACCATTATCATCATATTTACGTTATTTATTATATTTTTATATTGTATTTACAGGTATAGATTTAAATAAATAAAAAAAAAATTATTTTATTAATTATTTTTTGTTCATGCATAATACCTATTCACTCGTGTGTCCTAGTTTTTAAGAAAAAGAGTACAGTTTTCGTGTAACGCTCTTCTAGGGAGGGGAGAAAATGAGCGCTATACCCGGGAAAGTGTCATAAGCAGGAAAAAAACCCCGGATAAAAACAGAAAATGTTTATTATAGTTCTCATATATACTGTAAATTGAAGGATAAATATTTAATTGAACGATAGTAATTATGTATGAACGATTAAAATTACTTAAATGAGCAGATTGGCTTAAAATATGCATTTTTTTTTTTTTTTTTTTTTTAACACAAACTAAACATAAACTAAACTATCCGCGGAAACATTTTGCAAAGGATCGATAAGATTAAATAAAATTCTGTTATCAGAACCTATTAGATAATGCACAAGTAATTTATTTTCTGGTTTTAATTCAATTGTACACTTAATTTATTTTTGTGAACACAAATGGTACTTACAATAATTGCAGTAATTTGATCCTTTTTTATTAAAAAAAAAAATTGGGAAATGCAGTAGATTACGGATAGAAATATGATCTATCTGTTTTTCCCAGTCAGGGAAAAATTGGGTTTTTTGTTTTTAACTTTGAATCTACACACACCTGTCAGTCGAAGAGATAAACAATCACTAACAAAAAAATGACACTATATTTGATAAAATAACTTTTTTTGTCAAAGATATATTGAATAATTTAAAATATGCAAAATATATAAATATGAAGCCTATTTTGCTAAATGCACTAAAAAAATGTGCAACAAAAATTTTTAAAATTGATTTAAAAACATATCGTATGGTGTATATGTTAGCTCATATTTTTGAAAAAATAAAGCTGAAAAAATACCAATATGCAAATCAATTCGTGCCTTAATAATAAGAAAAAGTTTTTTAGTAATATTCTAAATATCAATTAGAATTTATTAATAACCTTAGTTTTTAACCCATGGAACTGCCCCCTATAGGATTAATAAAACTTAAAATATGTAATAAACCAAATCTCTTAAAATATAAGTAGCTTGATAATAATTTCATTTATAAAAGAAAATTCCTATGCAAATGTGAGTGGTTCATTTTCAGACGTTTCTAAATATATTTACACAATGGGAAAGAATATATGAAATAAAAATATACTTTTTTTCTGTTGGCTCTGCAGACCTTGTAGATCCTTGGCCGCCACAATCTTAAAAATTTGCTTACTATATACAAATACATGAATTAACATAAAAATAAATATATGGAGGATTTTTCTCGTTTATCTATCTTAGTCTCCTAATAAACTAGTAAGTTCACACTTGTATGGATACATTTAAAAATTTTAAATAATGTTTTTCATTTGTTTCGAAATTGTACTAATATAATTATAAATAATGTTTATTTTATCAATATCAGTAATATTTAAAATGTTTTCAACATTGACAATGTCACAGGTGTCCGCTGCAATTAGTGCTTTCCTGGGCTCATTGAATTTAGAGCAGTGCAGTAGCAGGTAGCTCATGCAGTCCTCCATAAAATGCTCACAGAAAGTACAAATGTTGTTTCTTTCAAGTGAAATGGTTACTTAAAATATAAGTAAAGGATCCTTATCTTAGCAGTTGTGGTAATAATAATACTGATAGAGACATCTGATTCTTAAAATGACTATAGTACTTATATAGTAGAAAGTAATTGTCACGATTCTTCAGATTTTATGAGGAAAAACTTTCCAGAATGAAGGGGCAACAATATATTTCATTTTCCATGTTGTCATAATAGAGCTGACAATGAAGAAAGCAGCGTGGAACGTATGGAGATTCAGTTGAACCAGTTTGACAATGAGGGACTCGCTTTCCCTGAAGAACCGCCGGAGGCAGATTGGTCCTAATTTTCTGGCTTTATTAAGTATTCACGCTGGTGGTTCAGCTCACTTACCCGCAATCCGAACACCGTAATGGGCAATAATCATTATAGTACAACTAGGAAGTAAGCTTGTTGCGGAAGAAAATAAGAATGGAAAATAGGGCAAAACATAATTCCTACACTTAGTTGCTTATAGTTAAAATGCAGCTCAAAGTTGAAGAGGTTATAAGAGTGAAATATACAAGAAAAATCTACGAAGAACATAGATGTTGTTATTGGAATCAGTGTACAAGTGGTTCAATGAATTATCATCTTAGTGGCTATCAATTAAACAAAGTTATAATTAAAATATCAACTCCTGTCTCGGCTTCACCATTCTCATAACTAAAGCACTCGGTCGCCATTCTAAACACTTAACTAATAAAATAATTTTGTTTGTTTATCAACAAAAATCTTGTTTTGAACAATGCAATCGATCATTATATTTTCAATGATATTTTCAAGCATACGGACTTCATAATCAGTGTTTACAACTAAAAGACCATAGATCATATTTTTACACACGATATCAGAAAGCAAGGGATCGATATTTTGACAGCTCAATAATTTTTAGCATGACATATTTAATTTTATGGATTTCATTCGGTTGGATTTTAATTTTAACTAGTTTGATTATTGCTTAACCTTCCTACAACTATGAAGACGATGTAGTTGAAATTTGTTACAATAGTTTTACCATTGCTCGCTCTGTTGCAGAATGACCAATAAAAATTCAATTGCTTATCCATTAGACCTGTCGATTTTTAAATTCCACATGGCACACCACATATTTATAGTTTTTTAAATAACATTTAATTGAAAATAAGCAAAATTTATTATCAATTTCTAACACCGTACATTTGTAACCTCTCTTGTATGGCGCTCGCCACCTATCAGTCAATTTTCAATCTTCTCTGCGCACCTCATATTTATTGCATATATTAGTATAGATATGTATACCATCAAAGGCAATGAGGGGTAATATATAAATTGTATCATTTGCGAACTTTATAAAATAATATAAATTCCTTTTAATTTTGAAAATGTTAAAGGTTTAATTATATCGGGTCCCTAGTTAAAAAATATCCTTTCTGTATATATGTATATATTTATTGCAAGTAATCAGAAAGCTATCACCAAAAAAAGCTCCAGGATTTGACTTAATCACCGCTGACCTTCTCCAGAAAATGCCCAAAAAAGCTATAGTATTTCTAACTACACTTTCAACGCAATTCTCAGGACAACAAAATTCTCAGTTCAATGGAAATATTCTTATATTACCATGATACATAAACCAAACAAAAACACCGATTCACCTTCTTCCTACCGACCAATTAGCCTACTTCCTTTGTGTTCTAAAGTTTTTGAAAAATCATTTTACCGACGAATACTAGATATACTGACAGATAAACAAGTACTGCCTACACATCAATTTGGATTCCGTCCATTTCACTCAACAGTTCATCAACTACACCGTGTAACGGATTTCATATCAATCTCACTCGAGAAAAGACTATATGCTACTAGGGCATTTCTGGATGTAGCTCAAGCATTAGACAGAGTTTGGCATGACGGACTTCTTTTTAAATTGAAAAATCTTCTTTCTTTTACCTATTATCTGATCATTCATTCTTTTCTCTCTGATAGATTTTTTTCTGTCAAACAATGTTCAGAAATCTCTTCTATTTATCCAGTAAAAGCCTTTATAGACGATTTTATGACAGACTTCATGGACATAACAACATACTCATTAATGACATGGCCACACTGACATACCTGGAAATACTCTTAGAAGGCTTAAAAGAAGCTGGATGAGAGATTTGCTCAAATAAATCTCTTTAATTCATGCCAGGAGGAGGTACTATTGAGTACTAGTCTCCCACACGCATACAAGGCCTGTAGTATTCAATTTAATCACATTCATTGATTGTTACCCTAATAACAGGTGTGAATTAAAATCTGAAAGAGAAAAAAAATTATATATATATATTACTTTTAAATACAGTATTTTACTCCTTAATAATCAATTACACTTAGCGAAATATTTCAGGATTACTCTTTTCCCATCCTTAGGTAAGAACCTTAAAATATTACATTTCGTTTTTAATATATTGGCGAAACTAGACAATATTTAAATAGAACAATATACCAGTATAAACGTTATTGAAAGAAATAATAATCAAGAAAAAATAAAACAGTATTAGTAGACTACCTATAAAAACTAGGACATTTGATTTCAATAACACAAATCAAAATTCGAAATTATGAAAATAAAACATTTAACAATAAAATAATGGATGTCATATATAGAAACAAAACAATAGATATTGGAATAAAATATAAAACAGATAAAGGATAAATAGGAACAAACTATGTTATGATAATACATAGATTAAAAATATAATAAATTATAATAATACAATAAAATTGCAAAATTGATAACAAATAATTAAAAAGAAAAATTTAAATATTGTTAAAAACAAATTTGAATAATTAATTTTATATAATTTAAGTATTTTTTTAAATCGCATTTCATTAAATTACTTGCTTATGAAATTTTCATATTTCTAGAAAATGTTAATATATTATAGTCATTTATGTGATCCAAAAATGTGGAAAACGTTCAGGTTTAAAATCAGAGGGTATAATACTTGGATATTAATTCTATTCTATTATCTATGATAATAATTTTGCCAAGAAATATTTGTAAACACACGTAATTTTTTGTTTTATTCAATGCCAGACCTTGCAGTTAGGTGATGCAGGTAGGGTTCTTGTTTTATTGCTTTTATTACCTCTTTTATGGTGTCTACTAGGCTATAAAACTTCACCATCCTTGCTCGTTGTCTTTTTCTATTGCCATGTCTCACATCAAACAACAATTAAAGGGGTTTCCGTACTTAAAATAGCAATGATTGTAGAGGAATTTATATAAAAGAAGCCTATAGAATAATGGCATCGATAAATAGACAGTAGATACATTTTTTTTTCTTTATAAAAATGGTATTTTAAGTATGATTTATAAAAAAATTCTTTCCTGCTAAGAAAATTGAAATCGCTTTCTCATAGCTCTCTCATTTAAGGTTCAGTACCGGGGGGATACCGGTTCCTGAATTATTAATGCTAATTATTATTCTTATCTTATTCAACTTTTTAAGAAGCTTTATTGATTCAATATTCTAGAAAGTCGGAAAATTGTTAGCTTAATTTTAATAAGCAGAGGTAGATTGTATTGATATTTTTTTTTATCCAATCTAGATATCGCGGTAAAGTATCGATCTGAATATAAGATTACGCTATATAAATATTATTTCATTTATTATTTTCAAATTTGTTAACTTTACTAAGCCAGCTACAAACTATAGGGTAAACCAGACAGTTATTGACACTTCAGACAATTATTGACACCCTATCTTAAAAATTAGAAAAAAACAATATTTAGCCAAAACAAAAATCCTTTTAAATCCTACAACAAAACTGTATAAAAGTACTTCCAATTCTGTCCTTATTTTATTAGCTATCCAAAGGGTGTCAATAACTGTAACTGTAACTGTACATTCCAGGAATAAAGTTTGTTGTAAACTTTCTTGCTTAGCTTAAAGTATAGTAATTAAGAAAAAATTACTTCAAATTTCAACTTTATTGTACTATTCTTCCTATAATTATTGTTTGAATATTTCCGAATATTTCCTTAAGGGTGTCAAGAACTGACTGGTTTACCCTACTGAGAATTTAGAAGAAAAATAACTCTAAAATAATAATTTATATTTATAAAATACGACTAAACAGGAAACAATATCAGTTAGGGGAAACAGTTATTTTAATAAACGAAAGTAGGAACCCGATCTTGAAACCAGAGATAAACTCTTTATTAAGCGATGCTGCCAATTTAAAATAGGTTGCTACAATCACAGCATATTGGTCACATAAAAATATTTTATATAAAAAAAAGAACAAAAAAAAACCTGTAGTAGTCATTTTAAAATACTTAAATCTACATTCTAAAATTACCGATCACATTCTGATTATAAAATTACAGTTAAAAATTAACTCAAAATGAGGAACAAAGGAAAAATGGCTTAATTGAGTACAATTTAAGTTTTGATTATAATAAAGACCTATGAATTTCTCTTTAAAAAAAAATTGCAAATTTAATATAAATGTATTTGAAAAAAAAAAAAAAAAAAAAAAAAAAAAAAAAAAGTTGACAAAATTATGGTTCTTTGTTGTTCCCTAGCTGCCATCACAGATGTATGTCTTCGTGATATAGGGTAAAGAAAATGTTGCTAAATTATGTTATTAGTAAACATACTACTTTTGTTATTATTTATATTGGCGGTTTTATGTACTACAACTAGGACAGAAAATACGGGTTTTCATGCAGGATACCAACCGGTACTAACCTGAGAGAGAAGGTCAAGAACTATTTTACGGGGCCACCAAAAAATAAATATCACCGATCTATGTAGAAATTGAATCCATGACCTCATGTAAAGGAGAAGGTGAAAAAAATATAAATAAGAAAGAAAACTTATAGAAAGAGAAAGAAAAATTGACTTTTTTAAATCAATTTTTAAAGTGAAAATTGAATAGAAAACACTTTTTTGAAATAATGGATATCACATTCATTTCTTAATGCATAGGGGATAAAGTTGAAAGGCATAAAGTTGAAAAAAACTATTTCTCAGGAAATAATAATAAAAAAAAAGAAATGTGATAATATTTAAATTAAAAAAAAAAAAAATAGACAAAGTATATTTATCTATAATCTACTGATTTTATATCAACTACTTCTATTAAGGTAACTGTCGGAAAATTTTCGATCCAAACAACACCAACAGAGCTTGAGCGTATCAAAAAAAGTCCAACATTTAAAAAATGAAGGCATAAAGTGACTTTTTTTCATTCAAACCAACTTAGCTCCTGAAACGTCCTAGCGACAAATCTTATAGAGCAAAAAATATTTTCCATTAAATTTCTGATTTGGAAACAGCCGTCAAATTTTCGATCCGACAAATACCAACCCAGCTTGAGCGAGTCAAATTGTTACATTCATGAGCGTAAAAAAAAGTTGAGAAACAAAAACGTCACACTAGAAAACTATAGACCCCAACTAAAAGACGTGTCCATTTTAAATTGAAATAAGTACAAGTTTATTGTGCGATATTATGAATCTGATGCCGTGTAAATGACTTGTGAAATATAATATAGCTCAATAAACAAACTATAAGTAATTAAATAGAAGATATGAGCATTTAAAATATAATTTCATAACTTTCGACATCAACCCAAAAGCTTGGAGGAAAACTAAGTGAAAAGTGGAAAAATTCCTATTAAACACGTGCTTAAAGGCAACTGAATGGAAGACCTGTTTAATTGAACAAAGATCCTTCCATTATAAGCCCCTTTCTGATTGATTCTTTTTCTCTTTTTATCACGACTAATTACAAAATGTTGAAAGGGAATTAAAAAGTATTGAAGTCCCTTTTGTTGGCCTCTAAGATTGCCAACTGGCAACTTATAACAGTGTTGATGTTCCAAGCAAAACGACTGTTGATCAACATTATACTTCTGTTTGCCAATTACTTTTCCTCAAATAAAGTTATTCTTGAAAAAGATGACATACTTTTTTTCTTGTTCAGCTGCCTATTGATAATATTATCAGTCTGAAATAAGTCATTTTTTGTTAGGAAGAAAATAAAGTTAATGACAAATAATCTATACTTTTATATCAAAGGACACGCCATTTTTTGTTTGCAATCACTAGCCACGGAAGCTACTCAACCAATCTGAGCCAAATTTTAACCGCATCATCTTCATATAGTCCAGTCAATAAGCATATTGTAGAGTGCATTTAATATGCGATTATTTTTTTATCTCGGGGCCTCTTTAAGGGTAGATAGGAGATAAACATAAAGGGGGGGAGGGGTAAGCTTTACGGCGCACAGTGGGACGAATGGCCTATCTAGGACGAAAAAAGTCATAATGAAAATTAATGAAACTATTGTAATAGGTGTATAGTTTAGTAGTTTGTGGAACATTATCAATGGTTCTTTCGTTTTTTGGAGGTGGATTTCAAGGTAAAAAGAACGACCAAAGCAGTACCTAACTCGACAGGTCAAATTTTGTTAAAACTATTGATTCTTTCAATCTAAATTTGTGTATCATCCTATTGACATTTTTTCATTATTCTTTTATAATTAGTGAATATGGACGATCGTTATACCAGTAAGCCATGCTCAAAATAATTTTTTTTATAATTTGACCTATAATATAATTTTTTGAAAAGTGCCGCAAACTAAAGTATTTTTTAAACTAAAATGATCTATTACTAAAAAGTACCCCAAAATACCTGTTTGAAATTCATGGTACCGGTGCCTTAAGAAGGTATATGAAATAATCATGAAACATTTAGCTGCTTTTATCTGCTTTCTTGTCTAAAAACGAATTTTCAATTCCGCAAAGGGAGTTATTTCGTACTTGGCATAACCGTAAGGGCATTGATTTAATATATTTTTACGGGCCACTGGGGGTATGACTAATCAAATCACAACTTAAATACTAAACACTAATTTATTTACAACTTAATAAATACAAATAGGTCCCTTAAGCTACTTAATCTAATAACAATTATACTTAGGTCTAATTACACTAATATGTATATTACACAATACTTATCTTTAATATCTTAATACTAGATGTCACAATTATACATAAGAATCTATTACACTGACACACAGAGACTGTTACTACACTCACTGACACTGTTAATCACTGTCACTAACTCACTGACTGAACTGTCACTGACACTTGACTGATTGATCGTTACTTGATCACTGACACATGGATACTGCCTCAGGATATCACAGACTCCTGACTGACACTTGCCCGACCGATCACTCACTGACCACTGTCACCTCAATACTGGCTCACTGGGCTAGAAGTCGGCCTATTTAAAGCTACGCCGAACATTCTAGATCGTTTTAGCCAGATTACAGGTCTCGGCCCTTCTGGCCCACCGTGACCCTTTTAGGCCACCCTGGCGGCCTTTCCAGCTACCTGCCCCCGGGCCGACCACGGCACCCCCTACCTCACCTGACCGTAACAATATATTACTGTATTTGAAACACTTAAATTAGAGGATATTATTCCAACATCTTCAGCTGCAACTGATGAGATATTTAAAATTGATAATTACGAAAATTAAAACGAAATAATAAAAAGCCAAAAATAAACCGTAAAGTCATATTACATTTTATTGACTCCAAACATCAAGGAGATTGAGAAAATTACTTTTATAAGAAAAAAATAGTTTTACTTACATTTATTAAGTTTTAATACTCAAAAATACATAAGAATTAATGTATTTAAGCATGTTTTTGTTTGTTTGTTTTTTTATTTGTTTATTATTTTTTTTAATTTATTTATTTTTGTTTTTTGTGACATTTCGATAGTTCCTATTTAAATGGAATCTAAAGCATAACGAGTAAAAAGTTTTGTTGAGTAGGCAAACAGGTCAGTTAAAATATCACAGAATGATTTGAAAACAGTATCGTGCCATAATATGAATTGGATTAGTACACCGGAAACATCTCATTTATACGATACCAGCTTGACGTGTTTTTTTTAAAGATAATTAAAACTAATTACTGCAAAATAGTAACTATAAATAATTAACAATTATATATTCCTTAGAAACGAGTTAATTCATTATTTTTATTCAATTCATATAAAAAAAACAAAAAAAAAAAAACATTGAAAAAAAAAAAAAAAAAACCTAAAAAAAAAAAAAAAAAAAAAAAAAAAATATATATATATATTGAACCACGGATAATGGGGACCTACTGTATAGTATTTTCCTAATTGTTGTGTCTTTAGTGGTTTCATTTTAGCTTATTTAAACTCTATTGTTTATGTATATCAGGTTACCAGGTCTGTTTAAGTAATTCAAACTTTTTTCCTCCTAGATTGGTCATTCGTCCAACTATGCGGCGGAGGGAGCGGACAAGGGGGACAAGGAGGGATCTCGAAAACAGTGGTCTATAGACATATTTGTTTCAAATAAAAATTATAGCTAATTTAATTCCCTATAAAATTGTTATTATACATATTTGTCGAACGTCCAACCGTTTCCGAGATATACGTTATTGAAAATCGATAATTTAAAAAAAAAAACAATTTACTTTACTTTTTATCAAACATTTGTTTCTAGTGCCTTCCACAATCGTTTCTCAGAAAAAATGTAAGGATCAAAGTTGTATAACATTAAATGTACTTTATTTTCATATATACGTTTCTGACACTTGAAACAATTGTTTGACAAAAAGTAAGATAAACATTTTTTTTTTTTAAATTATCGAGTTTTAATAACGTATATCTCGAAAACTGTTGAAAGTACGACAATTGTGTATATAAACAATTTTATGTGAAATTTAAATAGTTTTAATTATGATCCGTAGCATATTTTCTTAGAGTTCACCGTTTTCGAGATATAATCGAAAAACCCAAAAATAGGACCTTCTCCCCACCCCCACTGTAAGGTCATCCCCCAGGGGCGGGGACTTTTAATATGTTTACCTTCTAACTAATCCTAACGAAGCTGTGAATTCAAAAATTATCGCATATATCATACACTCTACACCCCTCATTTTCAGCACTCTTAGACTGGAACCGCACTTCTCCGCGAAAAGACGTTTGTCGGTATTCTTTTGGCTATAACTCCTATTTTAGCACTCATTGACTGGACTAATAGTTCAAGGAAGGTTTAGTGATAATAAAATGCACTAATTTTCGATTAATTTGTCATTAAAAAAACGAAAGTAGATAACAATGAAGTTTGAAAATTGACCGATAGGTGGATGAACCATTCTCCATGAGACGTTACAAAGGTGCGGTATTATATAGAGCTTGGAATTTAAAATAAAATTTACTTATATTTAATTAAATTCATTTATTGTTACTTCAATGACAGGATTGAATAAAAAAGATGTTAGAGAAAATAAAATATTCCCTTAAATTACTAAAAAATATTCAAATATGTGCATCCCGGTAAAGTAGAAAATCGACCGATATGTGGTAACATACCACAATAGAGTTTAAAATGGTTAAACGACTGAACCCATATCACCAAATTTTTATGTTCTAGTTAAACTAAAACAAGGAATGGGTGACGTTCGGGACTATATAAATAGAAATCATAATAAAAAAAAAAAAATAGTCGTTTCGGTCTTTTTTTTGGGGGGGGGGGCGGGCTTCAGGCCCTGACCCCAGCTCCCCGTTGGTTCCTCCAGTGCTTAACATAGTGGATACATAGTTGATATCTATCAAGAAAGCTGAGGTATATTCAATGGTATCTAAATACTTATTTATTAGCCAACTTAAAAACACATGATTTATTTGATTTTTTTTTATTACCATAGTACATCAAACTATGCCTTACAACATAGGTACGAGCTTTGCTCTAATCATTCCTTTGTGAATTTAGTATTGTTCCGGGAGACTAGTGAAGAACAAAAAAAGTTGTCTCTCACAAACAGCATAATAGATTGGGATGCATTTAGGGCTTCCTTGAACACTGTCTGCATTCCTTTGTCTTTTAAGACAGAAAACAAATAGGAGGAAACTATAGAACATTTCATTTATAATCTATACGAGGCGGTTTGGATTTTTACTTTTCAGGCTCAGAAAATCATAAAAAACTTTAATTTATCAATTACACACAAAAATCTTTACAGCGACGATAAGAGTTCATCATTTGTACAGAGAAGCAAAACAGGATGATTTAGAGCTCTATTGCTGGAGTCCCTCGGGACTTGAGTAGAGAAGCTGAGAAGAATGGAGACGATCCCACCTTCGAGGAGAATTTAAAGGATGAATGAATAGCTGAATAACGATTGAAACAGAGAAATAGGATAATCGGGTAGGTTTACTAGAATTTAAATAAAAAGTTAGGAACTGCTGTGGATGAGTATGTAAGGGCATCATTAACCTTGGCATAATCGTAACCTATGCAGCGACGATTCTAATCTGCCCCAAATAGGGTGGTAACTTATGCTAACCCTTTCTATCTTGGTTGAAGTACATATTAACGTTAACCATCTACGAACAACAACAATGGAAAATTTCATACTTATAAGGTCTAGGTACAGTTCAGTTCATAGAGTGTGTCACATCGTCTCTGAGTTGAAGGTGTATTAAAATCGGTAATAGTGGACCAATTAAAATAAATTTTGACATTAGTGAAGTTTATTGACTGGAGAAAACGGTTACGTAGTTTGGAGAAAATCAGACGAGAGGAAGGAATGCTATACGAAAATATATTTTCATAATATAAGGTAAACTAGGTTTTGTTTTATCTTTACAATCTGTAGCAGGATTTAAATGATACCGCCCCACCAGGTCTAGCTCCGCCCATCTCCCCACCTTGTCTCCGCTCTACTTCATATCTCAATATCAGTTTGTATATATCACGTAATTACGTACGTAATAAAAAACGATTTTTTCAATAGTATATAAGAAAACTGTATAATTAGCTATATTACCTCTCATTGCTTTATAAACCAATATGACATCAATAGAAGAAAAATTTAACATACTAATAGAAAAAAATATCAGGCTTAGAAATAAAACTTGACGAAAATAGAAGAAACCAAGAAGAAGAAATTAAAGAGATAAAATCGCAGTTTAATGAGCTAAAAAATAGTATTCAAATTAATAGAGAAAGAGAAACAAATTTAAATCGAAAGAAAAACATAATAATATTCGGCTTAGACAGGAAAAACCTTTCGGAAATGAATAACAACATAATGAAAATATTGAAATATATCATATCAAACATACGACCATATGACATAACCAAAATAAAGAAAATTAACCCAAAAAATAAAAAAGGCCCGGTAATAGTCAAATCAAATTCATTATTATTGAAAAAAAATGTTATGATAAACAAATGTAAATTAGCGAAATCTGATGAATTTAAAAGAATTAAAATTAAAGATGATCTTCCAAAGACTGTAAGGGACACCAGAAAAGAATTATTTCCATTCATGAAAGCGCATTGGGAGAAAGGCAACAAGGCGACCTTGAGGTATGATAAACTTTTCATAAATGATCAGCTTTTCTCATTAGAAGAATTAAAAGCTCAAGAAACTTTAAGTAAAAAAAGAGAAAGGAGTGAAGATAAAGAAAGTGAAGTAACAGTAAAAAATACATATAAAAACAAGAGCCAATGTCTAAAGGAAAAAGAAAGAAAGATAACAAACTTCACCATAGATCTATAAGTTTGGACAGATTTCTGGTAACTCATGAAGGTGATAAAAGAGGAGTGAATAAAAAAGAAATTGTAGGTACCGATTCATAGCAGAAAGAAGATTCAAATTTCCAAGATGATAACAAAGGCATTCTCAAGGTTTGTTCATTAAATGTTAGGACATTGTTAAGTGAAGAAAGATTGGAGGAGCTCAATCATGCTCTTGAGGACATTAAATGGGATGTTATTGGTTTAGCTGAGGTAAGGAGAAAATATTGTTTAATTTTAGAACAGAGATCAGGAAATGTTTTCATGCACACAGCATCTCAAAATGGAATTTATGGTATTGGATTTTATATATCAGAAAAGATAAAAAATAGAATATTGGAATTTAAAGAAATTAGTTATAGAATAGCTGTGTTAAGGTTGCAAATAAATTCTAGGAAATGTCTAACTATTGTACAATCACATGCCCCTACAATGGAAGATTCGACAGAAGCAAAAGAAAAATTCTACCAAGAATTAGAGCTTGTGGTTTCCAGTTTTAAAAGAAAAAATAATTGGATAGTTGTGATGGGAGACTTCAATGGCAGGATCGGAGTTAAATTAGAGGGCGAACACCAAGTTATGGGGAGATTTGGTTTCGGAAAAAGGAATGAAGGTGGCAACCGACTGATTAATTTCTGTTTTAGTCAGGTTTACAAATTGTAAATTCTTTTTTTTAAAAAAAGGGCAAAAGAAAAATGGACATGGTGTTCACCCAAAGGACACAAATTTGAGCTAGACTATTTCCTAACAAACCAAATCAGTTCAATTAAAAATTTAGATGTTATAAAGAGGTTTAATTTCAACACAGATCACAGGATGCTAAGAGCAGAGTTGTGCATTGAAAAATACAAGAAGAAGAGACCATTTAAAGCAAAAAAAAAGAAAAGAATTATTCTTCAAGACCAAACTCAAATAGAAAAATTCCGTACCGATTTCACGAGACATATTCAACACAGTCACGAGTGCAGAGAAGAAAAGGCTCTAATTACAGTCCAAGAAAAATATAACCTCATCTCCAAAGCTATTGATGACACAATTTCACCGGGTCCCAGCTTCATTAAAAATAAATCAAGCAAATTATCAGATGATACAAAAGAACTTTTTAGAACTCGCAGAATAATGAAAGGAAAAGAAGATATTTCTGAAAACGACAGGAAAGAGCTCACGGTTATAAATAATAAAATCAGGAAAAGCATAAAAGAAGACATAGAGAAATATAACATTAATATTATAGAAAAAATTTTAGTAAACAACAAATCTACAAAAAGAATCCAAAAAGAACTGTCTAGAGGTACTAAATGGATGGTCGCTCTTGAAAACAATAGAAGAGAAACCATAACTAGTAGAGAACATATGAATAGAGTAGCCACGGATTACTTCAGGCAATTATATACAAATAAAAAGGAAACTTTAGAAGCAAACAAGGAAGAAAATAGAGTAAGCATTCTAGAAGAAGTTCCATCAATAATAGAAGAAGAAGTTGACTCTATATTGAAAAAACGTAGACCTGAGAAAAGTCCTGGGCCGGATAATATCAGTAATGAAATTTTAAAAGCAGGAGGAATAACTCTAATAAAAGAAGTAACAGAATTATTTAATCTAATTCTAGGGCAAGAAAAAATTCCTTACCAATGGAAAATCGCAAAAATAATTCTGCTTTACAAAAAGGGCAACAAGCAAGACATGGAGAATTATCGACCTATTTCCCTTTGTTCAACTTTGGCAAAAGTTTTCACCAGTGTCATCAAACAGCGGCTCACTAAAAGAATTATGGAATGTGTTGACGAAGAACAAGCAGGATTTAGAAAAGGTTTTTCGACAGTGGACCACATCCAGACTGTAAACCAGATTATCGAAAAGGCAAATGAATACAACTTCTCTCTATACCTTTGTTTTCTCGACTTCAAGAAAGCGTTTGACAGCATTTTACATACCGAAATATTTAAAGCCCTCAGGACAATAGGAATAGAGGAAAAGTATGTAAAGATAATTATAGAGCTGTATAAAGAAATGTCTGCATATATCATGACAGAAAAGAGAGGACAAAGCTTCAGTGTTGAGAAGGGTGTGCGACAAGGAGATCCGCTATCCCCACTTTTATTTGTTCTTGTACTGGTGATGGTATTCTGGCGTCTTGGATGGGAAAACATGGGAATAAAAATAAATGGTAAATGGTTAGGCAACTTACGTTTTGCCGATGACATTGTGCTGTTTGCCAAAGATATGCGAGAATTGCGGGAAATGCTCAAGCATCTTCTAAAATTATGTGAAGAAATTGGTCTTTACCTTAACTACGAAAAGACGAAACTGATGACGAATAGAGGAAAAGAAGAATGCCAACTAAACAACTACAGTTTGGAATATGTAGAGGAGTTTATCTATTTGGGTCAGATAGTATCCTTCGCAGATAGAGGAGCAAAAGAAATCCAGAGGAGAATGGCACTAGGTTGGAACAAGTTTTGGTCCCTCAAACATATTATGAAAGGCAATATAAGAATGGAGCTAAAAAGACATGTTTTTGACAGTTGCATAAGCCCAGCGGTTACATATGGATGCCAAACGTGGTCTCTGACAAAATCTCAAGAGAGGAAGATCCAGGTGTGGCAGAACAATATCGAAAGATCTATTATGAAGGTGAGAAAAAGCGACAGGGTGAGAACTATCCGGATTAAGAAAGAAACAGGGCTCACAGACACACTCAGGCGGATAAAACTGAGCAAATGGAAGTGGGCTGGGCATATTCTTCGGTGTGAAGAAAATAGATGGTCGAAAATTGTTACTGAATGGACTCCATATGACCTAAAAAGAGGAAAAGGGCGCCCAAAGAAAAGGTGGAGTGACACGTTTAAACTGCAGGCAGGACCCCTCTGGTGGAGAGCTGCTAGGGACAGAGACGTTTGGAAGAAGAAGTGGACCGAACTCACATCCCAATAGGGCCAGTCACCCCGGGAAGTGCTGACTATTACTCCCGAAAGGGAAGGCCTATGCATGAAAGGAAGGAAGAAAGGAAAGAATATGTTTATGATTTATATTTATAGAACAGAATATGCTTATGACATGTTTATGATAACAGAATATGTTTATGATTTACATTTATAGAAACCAAAAAGTCAATATTTTTATTTTATATACTTTTCTTTTCTCTTGTTTAGATTCTGAATATTTATTGTGAATCTGTATACAATTTCTTTTGCATAAATAAAGGCTATTTCATTTCATTTCATTTCACTTCATAAGGTCTAGGACGTGGATTATTATGTAGGTTACTTTTCTTGGAAGCTTTTATTGCAAAGGATTTATGACTGGATATGTACGATATATTAGGTTTTCATTCTCAGTTGATGCCCATCGGTCTAAATAGGTTTTAGGATAGTCTTGTATTAAAATGTATTCTACCTATTGAAAAATTAATCTATCACTCCGCCTAAAATTAATGATATGTAAGTGTATTAAGACATGCTATCTTTTGTGGAGCTCCAACGTT
Source organism: Euschistus heros (assembly GCA_003667255.2). NCBI lineage: Eukaryota > Metazoa > Arthropoda > Insecta > Hemiptera > Pentatomidae > Euschistus > Euschistus heros. The sequence continues at coordinate 1,136,922 of RCWM02000231.1, forward strand.
AGTAAAAATCCCACACACAACAGCAAGAAGACTCAGTTTTAGGACAGGGTACTGAAAAGATAGTTCAGCGTTCTATATTACACAAAAGTATTACAAACAACCCTAAATTTACCAAAGGTGAAAGATTTTTATCTCACGGACACATATAAAATTCTATGACATCCTTGGACAACCGGCGATCCATTTATTTAAGACGGTAACACCGACAGAAAAAAACAACAACACAAAGGTAGGGAAAATATGTTTAACAACTTAGACTGGCTTAGTTTAAAACATTTATTTTCCATTCATTCCGAAACCCTAGTGAGCTTCATCACTAGATATTAAAACACAATTTCATTATCACTGCTCTTAAAATGCACCACTGTTGCAGAAGAAAAGGTAAATCGATCATTTATTTATTTTTTTAACCATAGGGGCTTAATTCCTTAATCAATGAAATACTAAAATTTATAACGAAAAGGATTTCACAAAGGTAAAAAAAGTAAGTGTTATATACTGTCGGACCTGGATAAGTGGTACCTGCTTAAGTGGTTCGAAACTCCTGATTTCATAATTTTTCCCTTAAATAAACTCTTTAACTGGAATGTTTTCACCTCTATAAGTGGAATCAATTTTTTTTAGATTTTTCTATATAAGTGGAATTCGCATTACTACTAAGAATTGTCACATTACTACTAGGAATTGCCGGATTTTGAATAATAAAAACAAAATAGAACATGAGTGTTCAGAAGGACATGGAAAAAAAAAGAGATTTTCGGGCTTGTGAATACCCTGAGTTAAAAAATGTCTCCGAATATGACTGCGGCAGTGCCCAAGTAAAAATGTACCATTTGGTCGTACGTTGGTAAAACGAAAGGCCCAGTATTTTGCAAAAGAAATACATTTTTACTATTACTAGTTGTTTGAAAACCTCTTTTAGTGGTACATGCAACATTAATGACCTGGATAAGAAAAACCTTGTTTAAGTGGAATACCTCTATAAGTGGGATTGAAATGAGTTTTTTCCTATACAATCTTTTGGTGGAAAGAAATATATCAAGTAACCCATTCTATGTGACACCACAAAACACTGATCACTACATTTGCGTCTGATGAAGTGATTTGTCATCAAACGATGATATCGAGATTGCTATAAATATTTTACAAGAGCATGATATCGGAGATTAGATGTAAATTAGGCTATAATTAAAAATCAATCATCATTCTTATTTACTTTTATGTGTGGCTAGTCAACAAGTTCATTTAAAATTTGTATTTAAATAAATTAAAATTATTATTAGAAATGATTCCAATAATGAACCACCTTGGGATGTATCTGTTTAAAAGTTTAGCTTTGACTAGCCACTATAACCATTTTAACTATAAATGTTTATTACTTTTAAAATTACAACCAAATAGATTCTTCACATTCAAAAATAATTCAGGACAATTCTATTACAATACAATTCTGTCACCTATTAATGCTAATACCCAGACGACCCACTGAATAAAGAGATTCGTGTCTAATTTAAATAGTCAGTTGAGGTACGCTCGATGGTATTAAAGGATAAATAGGATTAGCATTGATGAACTGTTTGTCACATCATTGGATTTTTTTTATTTGAAAACTAGTTTTATGGTTAACATTTACATCAGTTTTAAGGAGGCATAACGGAAGAAGTGGCGAAGAATACATCAATCATAATTTTCATCTTTTCACTCTCTCCATTTTATGATAATTGAATTTTAAATGATCCACTATAAGTAAAAACTAATAATATTAAGTCTTTTATTTATCTTTTATCTGCGAAACATCGTCACCATTGATTTATTTTTAGAAAGTTCAAAGTTTATAAATTGTTTGAATATGTTTATCATTTCATCCAGTCTGAGAGTTCTGCCCAAGTCACTTGTCAAGATTAAATCCCTACTAACGCATTCAATCCACTTTACCCTGTCCAATCCGACATATCTTGATATATATCGTATTAATATTATTTTCCCTGCTATATTTTTAGAAATGTGCATAAAGTTGCTATTATTATAAACTAGCATAATATTTTGAAATATTATAAAAACTTTATTGCAGGTTCATCTTTAACTAACTGAAATCGAACCTCACTTATGAAAACGCTAGGCACTACTCTTCATACCAACACCTAACAAGGTTTAGTTCTGACTTTCGATAGTTTCAATCATATTAAATGTTGGCTATCGATATTTACGATTCCATAAAATGTTAATGGGCAGGATAAACTTGATATGTTCCTGGCTTATCACTTTAGGCTTTACTTTGAGTTTCCACCTTCCCAGGAACTTTTTCAAAGACCTAAAAACAATCAGAACTTAAAATTATAATTGTATTCATTTCGAAACATAACACCACTGGTCTCAAGACTTTATTTAGTCTTATTCGCCAACAGCTGGTATTGGTTGTTGGCTCCATATTAAAGAACATCTCCGAGGGTTGGGAAAGAGCATGGGACCAAAGAGGTGTCGGATAACCTAAAATGTCATATGAAAAAGAAAATTATGTATTTTATTCTCATATAACACAATACTCGTAAACAATCCTACGAATAATGAATGTGTAAAACATATACAAAGGAAAAAATCTCGTATATTACCTCAGAAAAATAATAGGAACTTGGTAAAATTCATATCTATGCATTAATTAAATCTTTGGGAACATGGTTTAGCATACAATTTTCCATAAACATTTAAAATTATAAACTGAACACAGTATCAAAAAAAAAAAAAAAAAAAAAAAAAAAAAAAAAATCATAACATTATGATATTAATAACATCATTATTATCATTAGCGCTTTGAGGTCTATGATGAACATGTATTCAGATCACATAGGAATACACTGCATTCTAGATCTCGTCAAGAAACTATATGAAGGAGGAAAATTGGTTTACTTCATCTGGTCACCAAGTCATATCAGTATAAGAGGTAATGATATGGCTGATAAAGCAGCAAAAGAAGCTCTCGCCCTCCCAGGACCTGGCAAAACCTTTCCAACGGCACCAGAACTTGCACGCTCACTTAGAGAGAAGATATCCCAAGAGTGGCAAGCATTGTGGGATCACAGCCCACCGAGTAAACTCAAGGCTATTAAGAAGGAAATAAAACCATAGAGCAGTTCCTACCGCAATAATCGCAGAGAAGAAGTGATCCTAACGCGATTAAGAATTGACCAATCCAGAACAACACATCTTCACCTTATAACCAAAGAGGCTCCTCCCAATTGTGAAATGTGTGGCAATGTTTTACGCTCCAAAACTCTCAAATAAATAAATAAATAACATCATTATTATGTTCTGCTCACACGGTAACTTTATTTAGCAAAATGACTCTTTCTACCAGTTTCACAATCGACGTTGTAAGAATTTCTTGAATATCCTCCAATTCTTCGTCACCGTGGAGAATTCTTAAAGGGCCGGATTACAGGGAGTGTCGGCTTATTATAGGGCCGGGTTATCGATATTGTTAGAATTTACATTATCAATTATCAATTAGAATGCCTACATTATCACTAACTCTCAAAAATATATTAACGTGAAAAATAGACAAAAATCTACTGACAATAATTTCTGTTTTGATAATAATTAGTGTCTTTACTACATTTACGTCCACCAAAACCCCATAAAATTAATTTAATTTAATGTATTTTAATTATCATTATTTTTTATTCCTCATTATTTTATTATGTTATTTCTTTATTTTATTTTTAATTGGCATTTTAAGACTAATAATCCCAATTGCTTTTTCGATAGTGACTTTCTTTTGTGATATCAAACTATGCTTCACATGCTTCATTTGTTCCTAATTTTCAGCTATAAAATTAAAGATTTTAATTAGTAAAGTATCATTATTAGTTTTTAAAAGATGTTAATAGGGAAGATCCAGTCTGGGTTAAAATTTATTCCGTTGCACTACCGCGGAATGAATTTCGACCTTCTCACTCTGACAACTGTAGAGTAGGTTGGTATCCTGCAGGATAACTCGGCCTTTCTGGCTTAGTTGCAGCGGATAAGGAAGTTAGGCCCAAACAAACAACTGACATTGCGAATCTCATGATAACTTAAAGAGACTGAATTTCCATAAACCACCTCTATTCAGAGGCACTTAAATTTGCTGTAAGTTTGAATCAGATTTAAAGCCTTTGTTGCCACGTAGCATAAAATATTTTTCTCTGTGAAGTTAGGTAAATTTATCCAGTTCTCCGTCACTTTTTTTCCCAGTTCGAAATTTACATGGTTTTAAGAAAATCCTCAGTAAGTATAACGTAACGTTAAAAATAAAGAATGCCAAAAATAACAAAGACAATCAAATAAGTCATCATGATTTCTGGATTCGTGTAAGAGTAGTTTAAGCGAAACCTGAAATAACGTCATTCTTAAAAAATATAAAATATGAAATAAAATAAAAAGATTGCCGCGTGTGATTTGTGTTTATCATGGTTTAAGATTTGTCTTATGACTTCCGGATTGTCCCAGTTTAGATCAAGAATCAAAGCAAGGATAAATGGTACATGTTTTTCGAATAGGTGTGTATTTACATTAGGATGTACAATCATTTTTCGGTTATAGCTTATATAGGGTTATGATAACTTAGATATGATAACTATAGATATGATAACTTAGATTAGTGTTATGGTAACGTAGATCTTACTTGTGAGGTTGATTTTACGTGCAAACACCAAGTCTATACAAGGACTACTACATGTTGTACTGCAATGTTTGTTATTAATGAGTACTAATCCTGCCAAACCACCTTCTCTGACTTCATATATTTTAGACTGTACTAACCGACGGAAGCCTTGTATAGGCAATATATCGCTCATGAGCTGAGAGAAGGTATAACTTAAAGGTAATTTTGTTTAAGCAAACTAAAGCATTTCCTATGCATTTTCCTTAGCAATGAAAACTTTAAACCCACTTATCTCAAAAAATAATTTTTTGAGTTGTGATACTATTGAAGCCCATGAGCGATAATTATTAATAATAAAATTATTTTAATTCACATTAGACTTTAGTTTGATCTTGAAGCGGGAATGTCTTATTGGAAATATTAATATTAATTTTTTTTTTTTTTCTAACCTCCGACTTTATTATAAATTCATACAAAGAAAGAAAATTATGGTAATGGATCTCTGGAGGGTCTCAGTCTGCTGGAGGCAATCCGTATACATGTCGAGTGCGGAGGAAGCACTCTGCCGGCGATGGTGGGTATCGGGTCAGTCCGTATGGTCTGAACCCCTTCCCTCGGCGAGTACGTACGCTATGTCCCTGAAGAGAGGGTTGGCACAGTAGCTCAGCCCGTCAAAGAATTTGACGTGCCGGCGACTGATAAAGGCCGGGATCGTGGGCACCCTCAGCTCCCCGAGGATCCGGGTGTTTTTGGCCCTCTCAAGGCTGGTCCCGCGGACGATTTGTCGAAGGACGGTGTTCTGGAACGTTTGGAGGGCGCGTAGTGTAGTTTCGTACATATGATGCAGCAGTGGAGCACCGTGGAGGAGTGTGGGTCTAATGATGGACTTATAAATCTGAAATTTCAGCCTGAGGGATATCTGGGGAGAGGTAAGGAGGTGATTGAGGCGGTATGTCCGCGCCCGGGGCAGCTCGATTCTGCTTCTGACATGCGTCGAAAAGGTGAGGTGCCTGTCGAGACTGACGCCAAGGTATACGATGGAGCTGGAGATGGTCTGCTCGATGCCATCCACTGTAATACTCTTCGGCTGTTTTTGAGATTTACCGCGCTTACTGAAGGACATCACTATGGCGTCAGTCTTTCTAAAGTTCACCTTAATGCCGCATGTTTTCAGCGCCTCAACGATGGTGGAGGTCGCCCTCTCAGCCATCCTGAGGGCCCGGCCGGGGTTGAGGCTGGACGTGTAGACCACGATTCTAATATTAATAATATTACATTTTTTTATTAATGAGTGACAATAAATTAACTGTTACGAAAGTTAACGGACGGACGATTACTTTCTTGGAACCGAGTTAAAACATTTAAACATGTACCATGTTAAAAATAAACAGCATATATGATTCTGTAAAATTAATACTTTTTGAATAAAATACTCTTGTTATTTGAAAATACCGAGTGAAGAGAGTATTTCAGGAATCCACCTTATTAATCTTACATTTGAGGTTGATAACCGCAAAAGATTCTTTACTTTTATTATTTTCGTTTTCCGGAGAACAGTTTTGTTGAAGATATACCATACTGATATTAATATAATAAATAACTTTCGTTATTTTTATGTCAGTGTAGGTTTTAACTACTATTAAGGTTGAGAAATAATAATAATAAAAATATCAGGTTTCATTCCTTCCAAAAAATAGTATTAAAAATGTGTTGAAACTTCAAACTGTCAAGCTTGTTAACAGGCTAAATCTCTTCATTAACGGACGCGCCGATATTATAACTGACATTTTTTTTATATTGTTCCTATTTTAATCTGCCTTCAAATTTTAAATGAAATCTTTTTATAGGGATCGATTTTATTTATTTAACTCCGTGCACCATGTGATAATTTTACAATTAATTTATATTTTTTGTGTTTTGTGATAAAAGTTTGTAAAACAGATATAACATTAAAATTTCATTTTGCCTTCTTCCACATCCAAGTGTGGAGGAAAAAATGTATCTGATTGGTGTTAAACTAAATAACGAAAATTATATGTATTGATCTCCACTAATAAATAAATGTTTAAATGTTAAATAATTTGTATAATAATGCCTATTAATTAATATTATTATACATGATATTAATATTTAATATTAATATTTGCCTATATTATATTATTATATTTAATATATTATTATATTTAATATTTGCCTATTAATAACTATTAATATTTAAAAAAAATTAAGTTATCTAGTTATTGTCGAATAGTTCAACGATAATTTTTATAGTGTTTTTTTCTGAACTAAATGTGCTTAAAAGATTAATTCTCTTAAACCGAACAGAACAATCACTCGTTATGTAAAAAAAAAAAAATAAATTACAAACAGGTTAAACCTCATATTTGTAGAAATCTGAACATGTTAATTGGATGTTGTATGTAAAGTTGCTATTTTGATTTTGGAAATTCATAAGTAAAACTTTTATTATTTTATAGTTCAAACTATTTATTTAGGGATAACATTCAAGCGTGATCTTTTTCAGTAATTTTTAAACAGGTCGACAAGGGATCCATTTTGTAGGATTTATGTGAAAACTGTTGCAGTAAGGAGGGTTTTGAGCGAGTTATCGAGGAAAAATAATGCAATATTCGAACATAACAAAAAATAACACATCCAAATTTGGTTTCACAATTGGAATATTTATTTTGCGATTAGCACAAAGCTAATTTACTTAAGTTTTTTTTTGTTAATTCTTTCCAACGATTAACAATAAATTAAACAACTCTTCCAGGTCATTTAAAGCGATAGATACGTTTGCCTTTTATAAGAAAATTAATTTCAAGCTAATAGTTCCTTGACCAGGGTTTAGTCTGTGTCTGCTGTTCAGAAACCTTGGAAGATTTTTGGGAATGGAGTGCGAGGCAAGTTGGAAGATTAGTGGTCTTTTGGGGGACACAGAGACTGTCAATACTTTCACTGACAAAGGCTTATCACTGAAACCAAGTCACTGCCACTGAGTAGTCACTGACTCTTGACTACATTCACTGACACAGGCTTATCACTATTTGATTTACTGACACAAGATAGTTATTGACTCATGGCTAGCACACTGTCACTGGACAGTCACCGCATCAGACTGACTGACGACTCCCCGATGACTGCCCCTTGACTAACTCATCACTCAATCATCATTGACTTACTGTCACTGCATACTGACTGGACTACATCCACTGACACATGACTGAATGATTGCCGAGGATGGCCAATTTAAACCCTTACCAAACATTCCAGACTGTTCAAGTCTGGAAGTAGCCCCTGTCAGGTAGCCTCTCCCAGGCCTACAGGAAGTAGGCCCTTTTGTTGCCTAGGCGGTCCTCGACCCCAGTTACTCCCTCGGACTGTAACATTATAAAAATTAAATGATATACTGTGCACAGCAAATATTTAAATTTAACATTAAATTATATTAAAAAAATTATAGGTATATTCATTCAAGAACTATTTTTTTTTTTTTTTTTTTTGGTGAAACGCAATTTATTATTTTACCTAACTTTATTAGTTCCTGATCTAAAAAAAATAATTGTAGAGTGGAAATGAAAACCGGGCTAAGTGCCAAAAAATCAAGAATTGAGTTAAGCGTCAAAATGCGTGCTACGTGCCAAGCACAATACACTGAAAAGCGGGTTATCTGCAAATACCACTTCTTAAGAGGTTAATACCATGTCTTAAGAATGCGCATGGGTCAACTCCCTTACCTCAGTAAATAAAAACTGGGCTAAGTGCCAAGCTCCTTAAACCATTATGAGGAGTAATTGTTTTAAACATATTTTCTTCATTTACTCAAAACTATGTTTTTGGCACTTAGCACGGTTTTCATTTCCACTCTATAATTTATATTATATAACCTTTTATTTTCTATGTTTGAACAATCATTTATTCACCACTCTGCAATACCTTTAAAGCTGTAATTCACTTCATTATTAATTTTCAAATAATTCTTTCTTCTTGTTGCCTTGGGCCCAAGAGATGTTCGTTGACTGGATCCTCAGCTCACAGTTACTTCCTCCAGCAAAACTCCTTTCTCATTTCCTTCACTGTCTTCTCAATCACCATCATCTCTTTTGTTTAATTACAACTATATAATATTTTAAAATTTATCATAATCCTTTACATTTTGCAATTGGCAAATACAGCAACTGCTATGCCCAACGTATTATTCCAGTGACCACCAAAGGTAAATCGAAGAGCAGTGGCCTATTCTCCACGGCAGAAACATCTCTTCAAATGTAACAAATATTAAATTATAAGACTTAACTTTATGAACCTGCTAGATTTAAAAGACAGGAGACTGCTCGTCTTTTCCGGATACTCCAGCAAACAAGTGTTCAAATCTCCCAATAAATTAAAAAAAACTTAGAGTCCTCTAAAAGACCACTAATCTTCCAACTTACCTCGCACTCCATTCCCTAAAATCCTCCAAGGTGTCTGAACAGAAGATGTATAAGAGACCTTCTAATGTTGAATTATTTAAATGCTACCTGTGAGTAGTTCTTTTCATGTTATTGACTTAATTTCGTGAAATTACGAACAATTACTAAATCTTTAACATTGCAGTAGCTTATCTATGAAGTTACAAACTAGAGTACTTAAAATGATTTGTCACAGTCCATTCAATTGAATATTTCACTCATCTACTTGCTGAGTATTGTTACTTTGATATATTCGAGGATAGCGCGAAGAAGAGGGAATCAGTAAGACAGGAAGGTAAGATATGATAAATAAATAACATATTCGTATCAGGGTGTAAACTGCCGCGGTTCAAGGTTCATGAATAATGGATCAATAACGATATTTTTTTGGGTACGCTTTACTTCCTTTGACTACGCCTGGAAAGGGTATACGCTTTACTTCCTTTGACTACGCCTGGAAAGGGTATATTCGTTTCAGTATTGCTAAGCTTCCTAATAGTTTATTTCTTATACAAAATCAATAATTCAATAGTAGAAAAATGCCTTCTGAATTCATTACTTTTTTAATTGTATTTAGCTCTTATAAGTAATTCCTCGCTGTTTCAACATGTGGTTTTTAATCCATTAGGAAACATATTTTTTTTATTAGATATTATTAAAGGTATTCTCATAAGACTGATAACTAGAGACCGGATTTTTGTGCAGTAAAAAATCAAAAAATGTGCAGTAAAAACTCGAAACCTGCAAAATCGTGCAGTAAAAAACTCAAAGTATGCAAAATCGTGCAGTAAAAAACTCAAAACGTGAATTTAAAAACTTAATACATAAAGCAATCCATTTATTTACACAAATATGCAAAACTTAACCAGCCTTGAATAAACTTTCGACAAAAGTTCGTTTTAGAGTTAATTCAATCTAAAATACTTTAAAATTTGGGAAAAAATAGTAGATGAAAAAAATTGTTAATTAAAAGAAATATAAAATATCTTTATTAACATTTCCTTTTACGGGGAATCAAAATCATAATTTAATGTTTTTGAAAAATAATTTAGTTTTTAAAAGCTTCGTGGAAATTACGACATTATAAATTTCAAAATATTTCTCAGTAATATTATGCCGCCTGTCACTTAATAAAATGTTCTTTTGCAAAGAAAAGGAACGTTCTACATCTATGGGCGTAATAAGACAATTTTTGTAGCATGCGATTGTGGATGGATCCAGATTATCAGCTTCTATTTCCTTTCCTACAATTATTTAATTTTTTTTAACGAATGTAGCCGTAGTTTTTCTCAAGGATTTGCTCGAATTTCGAAAACAAGCATCTTCCCTTTTCATTTTAAATTCCTTTTAAGCATTCTTCGAGAGTTTAAAACAACTATCAGCTCTGGATATCCATTTGTCCATTGTTTCAAGTTTGTAGAAACACTCGCGGACGTTTTTGGCATTTTCAAAGTTGATAGTTTAAAATTTTGTCAACAACTAGCCCTTTGTGCTAAATCAGAAGTGGGGAATGAAATGGGAAACGGGGAGTAAACTTTTCTGAGGAAATGCCTCAGTTCTAGGAAGTACGTCGGTCCTCATTGTTTGCCTAAATCCTTAAAGCTCCCAATTCAATATGATCATTTAAAACTACATATTTGGTCACAAATAAATTTGATTCATATTAAGCGATTTTTTACTTTCAATTTAAAACTAATTAACCTATTTAATATAAATAATTGTTATAAATGTTGCCTAATTATCGTAAGTAAAATTTTCAAAAAATGAATGTTTAAGTGAATAAAATTAGATGAATTTGGTTCAATTTTGCAATTTCGTGCAGTAAAACCCGAATTCGTGCAATTAAGCTCAAAAAGTCAAATTTGTGCAATTTCGTGCAAAATAAAATTTAAGAATAAGTATCCTTAGGTCATGAATGAGATAATTACTTGGGTTAGAGAGCGCTAAACCAAAGTGAACTAAATGTGCAATAACACAGAAATCCGGTCTCTACTGATAACTGAAGCCTGGATTTTTTTTTCAAAAATATGAGTTGATATCTCTACGAATCATTTGAAAAAGTTTTCTGCTTGTTATATTTGCATATATGACTACTCATATATGAAACTTACAAATTATAATTTTTTTACTAGGCAACAAATTAATTGAAAATTAGTAGATTTTATTATTACTTAACTTCATTGAACTATGAAGATATGGTGAAAATTTATAGAATAAATTTATAGATATAAATTTATTATTTGAATGAACCCCAGACAATTCATTTGTTTAAAATCAAATTGACATATTGCAGTATTTTCAGCAAAACATATTCAAATAAATAATCGTGTATTTCAATTTCAAACACCAATTCGTAGGCAATATGTATAAGCCACCTACACCTATTCGTGCAATGACAATAATTGAATTGTCCTGGCACGAAACTGAAACCTCTGTATTGGCTATTTGTCCAATTTCTGGACGGAATGGGATTGAAATCGAATCTTTTAGTTTTCAAACAATTCATGAGTTTTTATTTTTCAATTTGTAGTGGTGAGCTTAGAAGGTGAGGCTGCCAAGCCTTTATATATTCTAAGCTAATAGCAGAAAAATTGACTCAAAATTGAATGAAAACCAACACTACATAGTTTTATGTTGTATTTTAAAACTTCAATAGGGATATACGTATCTACATTCAATTTACATTTTTTTATCTCCAAATAAATTATATAAACAGAATTCCCGATAACACCCAGAGAAGGCTAAAAAGGAGCTGGATGAGAGACCTCCTAGACAAAAATAAAATAAAAATAAAGACTGGAGGTGCCGCTGGGTTCTGCTCCCCCTCATGCCTTTCAAACCATTTACTAATAATAAATTTTTTTTTTTTTTTTTTTTTTTTTTCTCTTTCAATTTCTAATTCACACCTGTTATTATGGTAACAATTAGTGAATGTGGTGGAATTGAATACTTCAGGCCTTGTATGCGTGTGGGAGACTAGTACTCAATAGTACCTTCTCCTGGCATGGGTTAAAGAAATTTAATTGAGCAAATCTCTCATCCAGCTTCTTTTAAGCCTTCTGTGAGTATTTCCAGGTATGTCAGTCGTGGCCATGTCATTAATGAGTATGTTGTTATGTCCATGAAGTCTGTGGTGAAATCGTCTATAAAGGTCATGTATGTGTTCCTTTATTGTGGGTATTTCTAAATCAGTGTGAAGTGTGTGGTTTGAAACGTACCAAGGTGATTTCGTGATTAGTCTGAGTAATTTTGATTGGAATATTCGTATTTTTTTAAGGTGTGTATTTTTTGCAGTCCCGTATATTTTGTGTGGCGTATGTCCATATGGGTTTAAGTAAGTAAGTGTATGTATTCAGTCGTTGTCGGAGTTTTAATGTTGACCGTTTATGAAGCATTGGATATAGAATTTTTAATCTCTTGGTTAGGCTGAGACGTTTTTTTTGTTTTACATGTGGGCCCCAGGTCATTCTTCTATCAAATGTAAGTCCTAAGTAATGAATTTCGTTTGTTTGTGGTATGGGTTGATTGTCGATGAAGACAGGTGGACAAGAGTCTTGTCTGAGTGTAAAGGTTATGTGCTGTGATTTGGTGTAGTTTAGTTTTATTTTCCATCGTTTGAACCAGTCTTGTAGTATTGTTAAGTGGTGTTGAAGAGTTAATGATGCAATTGTGGGGTCTTTATGTCTAGTTAATATTGCTGTATCATCAGCGTATGTTGCTGTCAATGTTTGAGGGCTAAGTGGCATATCGTGAGTGTAAAGAATATATAACAATGGAGCTAGTATTGACCCTTGTGGTACTCCGGCTTTTACTGGATAAATAGAGGAGATTTCTGAACCTTGTCGGACTGAAAAAAATCTATCAGAGAGAAAAGATTGAATGATCAGATAATAGGTAAAAGGAAGAACATTTTTCAATTTAAAAAGAAGTCCGTCATGCCAAACTCTGTCAAATGCTTGAGCTACATCTAGAAATGCCCCAGTAGCATATAGTCTTTTCTCGAGTGAGATTGATATGAAATCCGTTACACGGTGTAGTTGATGAACTGTTGAGTGAAAAGCACGGAATCCAAATTGATGTGTAGGCAGTACTTGTTTATCTGTCAGTATGTCTAGTATTCGTCGGTAAAATAATTTTTCAAAAACTTTAGAACACAAAGGAAGTAGGCTAATTGGTCGGTAGGATGAGGGTGAATCGGTGTTTTTGTTTGGTTTATGTATCATGGTAATATAAGAATATTTCCATTGAACTGGGAATTTTGTAGTCCTGAGAATTGCGTTGTAAAGTGTAGTTAGAAAGACTATAGCTTTTTTGGGCATTTTCTGGAGAAGGTCAGCGGTGATTAAGTCAAATCCTGGAGCTTTTTTTTTGGTGATAGCTTTCTGATTACTTGCAATACATCAGAAGGAGTGAAAGACAGTGGTGGTAATGTCAATTGAAGGGGAGCTATTAGAGTTTCTTGTAGGTAAGTTTCATGTTCATTGTCTTGGTAGTCTGTATGTGGTGTAAAAACTGTCGACAAATGTTCAGCAAAGAGTTCAGACTTTTCTTTGTCCGACATCACCCAGGACCCATCTTCTTTTCTGAGAGGCGCTATCACCTCGTGATGCTTTAAAAGTTTTTTAGTGTGCCTCCATAAGCTTCCGTCGTCTGTCGTGATATTGGATAAGTAATAATCGTATTTGGTCTGTTTGATTTTCATAATTTGTCGTTTCAGTTCGTTATTCAATTTATTAAATGTTCGTCTGTCTGAAGGAAGTCTGTTTGTTTGCCATACCTTTCGCGCCCTTCTCTTTGCTGTGATCAAATCCCTGATGTACTGTGGGTAACTCGGTAGAGAACCTCTTTTGTTCATTCTAGGAACGGATGAGGCCCATGCAGATTCCTGTACAGCTTTGGTAAATACATCAACTGCTTCTTCAATTTCTTTTTCGGTTTTTAGTTGCATTGGTATCAGCAGTTTCGAATTTAACCTGGATTGATAGCTATCCCAATCCATAACGCCTTGATTTAGGAATAATCTTTTCTCTTTTATTATAGGTTCATCAAAATGTGTCAAATGAATCAGGGAATGATCAGAGCAGAGATCAGAACTGCTACTTATTGTGTAAGGTATGGCGCGAAGTCCTTTAGTGATGAAAAAATCAAGTAAGTCAGGGGTTTTTTCTGTCTCGATGTGGGCCAGTAAGTTGGAGTATTTGGGGATATAGTGTCTAACGAAAGTTTATGGAGAACAGATCTTAAATTTCTACCTCTCGGAGTACACAAACGGGAGCCCCAAGCTTGGTGTTTGGCATTATAGTCTCCACCAGCGACAAAACATTTTCCCAGTTTCTCGAAGAAACTATTGAACATGTGAGATGAAATGGCAAACCTGGGAGGACAATACACAGCTGCCAGTGTTATAGTGTTATGTTTTTGTGTAAAGTGTGATTGCAGTGGCCTGTATGTGGGGTGTATGGGGTGTATGTACTGAATTGTGTCGAAGTGAAGATTTGATGACAATGGCTGTGCCTCCGTGAGCAGTGTTATCTGGATGGTCCGTTCGGTAAATAGTGTAGCCAGGAATGTGAATTTTATGTCGGGAAGTAAGGTGAGTTTCGGTTATCAGGGCAACGTCCGTTCGTTTCTCATGTAGGTATATGTCAAGTTCATTTTTATGTTGAGGAAGTCCGTTAGTGTTCCATAGAAGAATGGACAAGGAACCCACAGTTAAAGAATTAGGGTGCATATGATGGGAATAAGGCTTGTTTTACATCAGAAATCTGTTGCAGAAGGCTTAAAAGAGGTTGAATGAGGTCATGTAACCCACATAATAAGGATACCATTTGATGTGGCATATTTTCAGGAGGAAGCACCTGCCGAGTTGTTCTTCGCTTCATATCTGAATGATCCGCACATTGCTGATGTCCCGTAGCTGATGAATGTGGATAGCTTGAGGGTTCTTGCAACTTTGGTAACTTGTCTTGTCCTCGATGAGCTGGTTCAGAATACTGCGGTAGAGGTGGGTACTCTTGTAATGAAGGTGGGTCTGGTTGCTGAACTAACACAGGCCTGAAGATTTTAGGTTTTTTCAGATTTCTTAAATCTTTGAGAGTTTGGCAACCCCTGTAGTTGGCAGGGTGCGCTCCTTCACAGTTTGCACAGGTTGCAGGCGTTTCCCGTGTTTTTAGGCAACTGCTACTCTCGTGGTTTTGTCCACAACGGACACATTTTGGTGGATGGTTACAGTAGGTCTTTGTGTGACCATACTGTTGGCATCGGATACATTGTGGTATTGTTCTTTTTTTACGCGGTTCTTCAATAGTAACCGCTGTGTAATAAATTCGTTTTATATCAAAGATATGTTCGTTGAATGATTGCTTTGTAATATCTACAAAAAACATAGGCAATGGTGTTTTAAAACGAGACAGAACATTTGTAACATTGACTACGTCATAGCCTATGTTTTTTAATTCTTCTATTATAAAATTGATTGAGTTATGCAAACCTTTTATCACCACCCGTGGGCATCTATCCTCAGGTAACTGGAAAGTGTGAATAATAAATATATAAAGTAAAAAAACAAAACAAAAAAAACAAACAGAATTATATAGAAAAGCTAGAAGATTGTGATTCAAGAAGGGGAAAAAATAGAGAATGGTGTGATTTTTGAGTGTATCGATTGAAAAAGACGATTTTTTTTTTAAATTATCATATAATTTACCTATTCCATGAATATTTCCTCCAATGGTGTAAAACCTAAGTGAACATAATATTCGTTCACTCGCCTATTCCATTCTCAAGAGATATACTCTAAACTTGAGACAGATACCTCAAAAAGATTATTTGGATATGAAGTCAGAGATAGTGGTATTCGAACAACGCTTGATCCAGATCGACCTAGCTTTATTTAAAAAAAAAAAAAAAAAGAAGTTTTAAATGACTATTAAATATATTTAAAATTTTTTTTTTTTTATTATTATATAAAAATAATATATGATATATCACAGAGAATGATTTGTGAATGGCCAATGAGAGTTACGTTATGTTGTGATCATCCCCAAAGCAGTCCCCAAACACTGCGAATTTGTTTTAATTCTAACTTAAACCAAGAACATGTTTTCATTTAAAATTGTTTCTGTGTTGACAACTGCTGTTAACTATTTGCTCAATTTGGTTTCTCATTCTCAGAATCTCATTACCGCTGATAAGAAAAAAATACATGCTCTCTTTTTTGCAATTGATTGATACACCTAGACCTAGTATTCCAATGCTTTTACCAAAACATTGAACTAATGAAGAACCTGCAATCTATCATCTGTTGAATATAAATCGACTAGGATTAACGTTTAAATTGAGTTTTATTTACTTTTAATTAATTTTTTTTCGGTTTTTGAGAATTAGATTGTTTACCAAATAACTCATTCTTTGCAACCACAGATATATTCTATATAAGTTACGTTTTAACCTAGGGAGAGGGTTAAACTGTAATATTATCACATTAATACTATGTAATTTGTTAATATTATGTATAATAATAACATTGTTATTATTATTAGACACGATTTTGACCTAAGATAGATCACTTGAAGCTTTTGAGGTTCTTCTCTCCTTACGAGGCGCCCAAATTTTCTCTCAATTTTCTTTTTTCCTATCTTTCGACGAATTTGTTCCAGTCTTCTTGATTCTGTTCTCCGGTTATACTTCCCACGTTTTTAACTTTCCTCCCTATGCATATACAGGAATTTCAGTCTACGTTTCCTGATGTCCGCTTCGATGTTTGAAAGCTTCTCTGTGGTTTTGTTATGTTGGAATATGTAGCCATCTTCAGTCTTTATTGGACCAATAATTTTCCTAGTTATTTTACGTTCTGCTTTTTTGATATTTTCAATGGGTTGTTTTTTCTATAGTACTAGGGTTTGAATCACGTACAAGACTGCTGGTTTGATATAATAGTAACACTATATATATTTCGTAAAATATAATATTTATTATGTATAATTTTATACATATCATGCAGAAAATTACTCCTGCATTTCGCCTAAAGCAACAGAATAATCCCAGTTTTAGATTTAATGATTTTTGACGGCTGACAGATATCCTTGTCCACTCCTTCCATTCAAATTAATTTTCGTCCATTAAAATTAAAAAGTCGATCCTTTGCTTTGGTAATAGTTTTTATTCGGCAGAAATAGTTTTATTATTGGACAGGTTGGACTTTAATTTAGTATAGGGTAGTGTAGGAAACATCGTTTCTGCCTCTCAACATTGTACATTTAAATTTTTATTGTAAATTTTATTTTGGCTTAACCTTCCAAGAACTATGAATATAGTTTAAAAAATTGGTACATATGGGTTCAGTAGTTTTACCATTGCAAAGTCTGTTGCAAAATGGCGGTAGCCACTATCGGACGATTTTCAAACTTCACTTGGATCCACATATCGCCCCTCACATTTATTTATTTTTTAATCATTTTTGTATCAATTTCAACACCGTGCCATTGTAACCTTATGTAGAATGGCGCTTGCTACTTATCGGTCAATTTTCAAACCTCTATATGCATTATCCCTTTTTTCGTTTGTAAAAAATTAATTGAAAATCAGTATTTATTATAGCTAAACCTTTCTAGAACAATGAAGATGATGAGGTCAAAATTAATACAGGTTGGGTTAGTAGTTTTCGTGGTTAGTGATCACAAATGGCCTGTCCTTTTGTATAAGAGTAACATAATCATAATGATGATTGATAACAAATGTCATTCTCAAATATAAGTTCATATTTTAATTTATTTATCGATTTACGCTTCTTAAAATTAGATCTCTTTATATATAGTAAATTTATATAATAGAATTTGTATATGAATTATTCAGAGTGTTGTTTAATGTGAAAAACCATTTTCATGTATTACTAAGTGTATCTCATATGTAATTCTAAAGGTTTCTCAGAAAGCTCTTTTCTTTACACCGTAATCCGAGCTTAAGTGGCTCTATTGCTATGAGTGGAAAAACAATGAATGGATTTGTACTTCATCTTGGAGTTTAGAGATTAGTTGCTATTGTTGAGAGTAGTTGACTTCAACACCAACATAGCAAATTATATTCGACCCACGTGTCAATGAAACAAAAAATAGTACTGCTATAATAGAATGTCAAACGTGACTTATTCAGAATCAATTCCAGTCAGATTAAACTTTCTTTTCTTTCAAATATAACTTTTAATAAAATAATGTTGGCATATTTTTATAAAAATCCCACGGGTATTTATTTTTAAATGACATAATGTAAATGTATATTATTGGTCTGAATGTATTAAGTTGGAATAATATCTTAACATCTTTTATTCCAACTTAATACATTCAGACCAATAATATACATTTATATTTATATACATCATATAAATCATTCTTCCATTTATTAGTATATTACACTAAAATACTTTTGTACCTGCATCTTTGGGAATACCACCCAGTCCTTTTAACTTAATTTTTAAGAAACAGGGATTTCCCCACAACCTTTGTAACTGTCTGTTCAAAATTCCCCTAGGTTAGTTGTGTACTAGAATTGTTAGTCTATTCTATATCCACTAGTAACATTGTAAGTAGCTTCATACTCCTCTATATTCTGCAATTGTATATATTTTTATTATTCTAACACATGTTATATACTTGTAATGTAGCTAACTTCATATTTTGAAATAACTTGTATAACTTATATAATTTTATTGTAACCTGTTTTTTCACTGTAGGGCATGATTATGAGAACAATATAGTCTCGAAACGTCGCCAAAATAGTTGTTTTTTATTTATTCACTGAACCTCAAGAACCTTACTAAACACACACACACACACAACACACACACACATATATATATATATATATATATATATATATATATATATATATATATATATATACATACAAATTTCTTATGAGTAAAATAAGTTCATAAAAGATTTGAAAAGATCGAGTTCAACTTTATGTAGTTAATGTTTTACTCCAAGTCGATCGAGACCAGTCCAATGTCGCTAAAGGCCGGTTTACACGCTACGTCATATTGTACGTTTTGTCGGACAGGACAAACCCTATCCAATAAAACGTGGCGTGTAAACAGCAAAACGTAAGTTTTGTCGAATCGAAGGAGAAGCATCATTTTTCAAGGATTGATAGGACAAAACGTAACCTGTAGACGCATGTTGACGTCAAGACATCCGATCATGGCTCAGCTCATGACTAGCTCCACTCCAGTTGGCTTCCTTTTCTCCAAAACAACCTAATAATGTCAGACTCATGGCAATGCACCCACGATTTATCGTGGAATACATTGAAATTTATAAAAGTTTTCTGTGTTCGTGGCAAATAAAAAATAAAGACTATAGTAACCCTAATAAAAAAAAAAAACGTCGCATTTGAAGAACTTATAAAAAAATACAAAGAAATATACGCGAACAAATTAAGAGACTTACAAAAAAATAAAATAAAATCGATTATAATTGATAAAATGAAATAAAGCAGTTGTGTTTCCTCCATAATAAAAAAAATAATGTCTCTCAAAATAATTCACCAAACTTCACACTACTCAAGAGTCTGGATTAGTACAATAAAACGTAGCGTGTAAATAGGTCTTAAGACAATCCATTCCCGAGATACGTATTTTTTTTTTTTTCGCCTTTCAGTGATTTGACCCCACTGTGCGACGTTTCGACTTGTCTCGCAGGTTTTCTTCAGGGCTAAAAGCTACAAAAAAACGAATTTTGGTACATTCAGATTTTTGTTGTTCCTAACACTGAAAAAGACGTGCAACGCATGTCGAAACGTCACGACGCGTCAGTACAATATAGCTCAATATCCTTGTCGGCACTCCATAAAAACTAAAAATTTCAATAATAATTTTTAAATTTTTATATTAAAATATTTATGAAAAGAAAGTTAAATTGATATTGTATCAATCTTTAATTAAATAAAAAATTAGTCATTAAAAATGAGATGACTCAATGTGAAACAGCATATTATAAATTTTTTTGATCGTTTAGGAGATCCTTAGAGGTTGTCTAAGTCATCTTGAGAATTTTGATTAGTAAGTTTTTTAATTGTTATTGGTATCTATAATTTTAATTTACTTTGAAATTTTTTTTTTAATTTAATGCAGTGAATTAAATTAATTCACTAAATGAGTTAAAAAATATATACATAGAGGGAGGAATGTGCACTTAATTTATGTAACGAATGTATTGGCCAGAAATAGTCCTATTGGTCGAATGGATTAACCATTTGTATTTATAAAGTTAAAAAATATTTTTCAGCGGCGTAATTTTCAACTTCACTCTTATATCTTCTAATTGAATATACATAAAATCCAGCGAACAAAACAAAAATACCGTGCCAAATTAAAGGTTCCTTTATTTGTTCGACCATTTTTTATTTTATTTTTCATCTTTTTATTAATATTTATAGGACATATAAATCAAGTAAATGTGTAGGGAAATAAATATAGTTACATGATAATAATTAGTTAAGCAACTACTTATTGGCGGTACTATAATGAAAGTTCAACAGTAGAATGTCTTGAGGCCATTTTCTTTTTAGACGCCTCAGACGGATATGGGAAATAGAATGGGAAGCAAGTTGAGAGATTAGTGGATTTGAGTGGTTATGTAGTTTACTATAGAAGAATATGTATCTGGTTTGGGCTAAATATCCAACATTTGGAACATTCAAATCTTTATGGATAAGTTTATTTGTGACAAAGTAAGGACTATTATAGAGGATTTAATGAAGGATTTTGGATTGTAAGGTGTGGATTCAAGAAGAATTGGAAGGCTTAGAAGTGCCCCATAGTTCGACTCCATATGTCAAAATAGTGCTAATTACTGTCATGTAAATGAGTCTCTTGTAATTAGTCGGATGGTTCAAACGTTTGTCTAGAAAATGATGATGAAGTCCAAAATGACGGGCAGTGTCCTATCGTTGTAGTCTTGTATCTTGGTTCCAAGTGTACTGGTAGTCCTCACGGCTTCCGCTATGATGCTAAATTACTGTTCAACTCGATTATAAAAACATTAAATTTTAAAAATTTACGTCAAGACCTATTCCGCGAATTTTTATGAAATAATCAAGTTGGAGAGTAGCGTAAATATGCTGTAGTTTGAGAGTGTTAATTGTTGCCAAATCGCTGCAGGGCCTTGTATATACAGCTGCGATATTTCATTAATGTGCCCTTATCACAAGCACGCGTCAGCCTGCGGTCAACAAAACCCAGGGTATGAATTTTCGCATGTTTACCATAAACACTCCATTAGTGAAATTAGCAAATTTTTCCTGTAGTGATTAAGGTATAAAAAATGGAGGAAGGGGAGGGGCACTAAGATATTGATAATTCTTCTCTTAACATCTTAAACCAACTTAATATTTTTCCATTACTGAATTATCTGTGAAGTACATGAACGTGTTTGGTCTCAGCTAATTTATTAATTAAAAACAAATTAATTATTCTTTTAGTATTCCACTGGTTCCAAGATATTACAGTTCCTCTACTTTGGATTTCGTTCGGACAAAAGTCTTACTTGGAATCGACATGTAAAAACATGTAGACACTTCTAGTCTTATGTAGACTGCTTTGAAATATACTAACAAATATTCAAGGCTTCTAGTTAATTACAAGTGACAATTTTGTTTTCTTTTGGGGCTTAACATCCTTATATACTACAACTTAGGCAAGAAGTATGGGTTATCCTACAGGTTAGCAACCTATTCTGGCCAAGGAGGGAAGGCCGAGATTAATTTCGTGGGTTTGCCAGGAAGTAAATTTTAACTCGCCTAGATGGGATTCGAAGCCACGACCTTTAATACCGAGCGCACTGACCCTAACTAACTATTCCAACGACTCCCAACAGACCTTTTTAGACATACTGAGCTGAGCTTTGGTTCTTTGTAAAAGTCTTAATGCTCCTTATTAACTTATCGATAAAGATCTAGACGTTCTGATGTCACTGAATTGGCCTAAACCAGACTTTTATCCTTCCATGACTAGCTTCATACCTACTCGAACCCATTAGTCTCCCGATTAACTCGATTAACTGATAACCCTATGTAGCACCTAGAAAAAGGATGGCCTAGAGACCTCCTAATATACTCGTAGATTAGGATTATGCAGTCAAAGAGGAACACCACGTCAGAAGAAATACTTTAATACGTGCCAACGTTTCGACCTGCGTTGCTGATCTTCTTCAGGGCCACTGACTTCTCATCGTCCTTCTCCTCGCAAGTGTGGTTTGTTGGCCCTGAAGATGATCTACAACGCAGGTCGAAACGTTGGCACGTATTAAATTATTTCTTCTGACGTGGTGTTCCTCTTTGACTGCATCCCTGATCATCTTCTTCTCCATTCATCTTACCAGTCAACTATACTTTTATCTTTTTTTTTTTTTTTTTTTTTATCTTTTGGATATTTGGGATTTGACCATTTACTTTTGTTGTATATATCCTAAATGAATCCTTTATCATTCACATTGCTTATAAATACTAACTTAATGCAAAATATAAAATTAAAATTTTATCAAGAAAAGAAAACTAATGACAATTGTTTTTATAACTTATTCTTTTTACTACACTTTTACTGTACTTTTATTCTTGACAACACACCGATTCCTCAAACAGACACTGTACACTACCTTGGTCTTACGTTTGACCGAAGAATGACATGGGGTCCTCATATAAAGAAAAAAAGTAAAACGCTTAACCAAAGCCTAAGACTTTTATATTCACTCCTCCCCAAACGTTCAACTCTACAACTTAAACAAAAAATTAACGCTTATACTTACTTACTGAAACCTACTTGGACATACGCT
Organism: Euschistus heros; assembly: GCA_003667255.2. NCBI lineage: Eukaryota > Metazoa > Arthropoda > Insecta > Hemiptera > Pentatomidae > Euschistus > Euschistus heros. Next base: position 1,159,838 of record RCWM02000231.1, read on the forward strand.
ACTCAGATATACGGGACAGCTGAAAAGACACATATTAACAAACTCCAAATCTTCCAGGCAAAAACATTCAGGACAATTACAAAAGCCCCATGGTACGTAAGCAACATAACTTTACATACTGACCTACGCATAGCAACAGTTAAAGAACAAATACAAACCTACTACAAACGATTCCACGAAAAACTACATGGACATCCTAATACACAAATAAACAACATGGCCACAACATATATTCTCGACAACACACAGAGAAGACTAAAAAGGAGCTGGATGAGAGACCTCCTTGACTAAAATAATAAAATAAAATAAAGACTGGAGGTGCCGCTGGGTTCTGCTCCCTCTCATGCCTTTCAAGCCATTTAAATTCGTACAGCAAATTCACTGGTTGTCAAATTTTATTTGACAGGTGTGAATAAATATATAAAGTCAAAAAAAAAAAAAACTTATTCTTTTTAACAAATTTTAGGAAACAACTTGCTGCTAAAAGTTTCCATTTTTAAATAAACATATTATTTAAAGACATTGTAAACAATAAAAAAATGTTGATTTTCTAAATTGGAAACATCCAAGAGCCAACCCGTTTTATTAAAATTATATTAAATATTACTACATTTATTTAATTTTATTTTTCTTAAATTAATATTATGGAAATATGAACAGTATTAGGAATAGCTGAGACCTTCAATATCAAGTGAAACGCCTTCAAACATTAGAACGTCTATATTTTAAAGCAGCTCGGTTGTGCGGGTCTTAGAAAGGCATCGCTGTTGTTTTCTCTTTCTAATATACCATTAGCGACAATATTTAACATTAATTGATTATTTGAGGATGTGAGATGCAAAACTCGTCCGTTCCATTATTTTTAAAAGTTGGATATTAATTATATTTTAGAAAGATAACAAATATAAAGATATTTATAGCTAAAGATATAAAGATATATTTATTATTAGATTACAAATATAATATATATATAAAGATATTTATTGATAAATATGTAAAGATAGTTAATATCTTTTAGAATCCACTGACACCCCAATTTAAAAAAAAAAATGGAACGAACAAGTTTTGCTTCTCACCTCCTCATTTATTAATAAATTATTATCAAAATAGCATTAAACTTAATACCAACTATGATGTTTAGAATTTAAAATATATGCACCCATGAATCACATTTACACTTTTACTGAACTTTTACTGCGATGATTTGAAAATAGCCACAAATTTGAAATATTTTTCTTATAGTCCTTGTCTGTAAAATACATAAATTAAAATATGTATAAGAATGGCATTTTATTAAGAAAGCTATTACCCAGAGGCACATTTGTATTGGTTTCAATTCACTTACGTAATACGTAACTAACTTACGTAATTAATGTTTACATTTATTCTAATGCCTGTTAAATTTAACTTCAGACAGTTTGTTGTGCTTCCAAGTGTTCATTTAAATCAAATACTCAGAGCGCATTTAATGTGTTTTTATTTAATCTGCAAATGGAGGACAAAAACATATTATTGGTCGTTTTTATGAAATAAAATAATATTGCATGGTTGTTTTATTTGTATAAATTTAGTGTTATTTCTGCTGTATAGCTTTATTTTCATATTATATGCATCGTTTTATTATCATAATTATGTAGATATATTGTTATTTATGTATGTTTTTAATATTTTCAGATATTTTTTATTATCTTGTGTATTAGAATATTTTTATTGGTACAGGATATTCTAGTATTTTATTATGAAAATATATTTTTGGTCCTTTTAAAATATCTATATATAATTCCATGCATTTTATTTTTTTATTTTTTTGAAAATTTAATATCTGTTCACATCTAATAATTGTAGTAATAACAATCATTGAATATAAAGAGGAATAAGAATGTAAAGCAGCAGATTCAATAACCAGCTTCTTTTCACCTTCCTTTGAGAGTTTTCTTATTGCGTATCGTAGCTATTACGTTTGATATGTAATTTATGCAATACGATGTGATACATATGCAATTGATCTATTGCTTTTAGCCATTAGAGTTGAATATTTTAAATTCATGACAGCTACGGTTTTTTCAACTATATTTGCCATGAATACACCTCACTGGTATATAGTAAGAAAGGAATATGAAAATAAACATATTCTTAGGAGAACTGCAGTGAATCGCCATGAGTAGAGAGGAAGTACTGAGAAGGGCAAGCTCCTTCATGGATAGAGTTATTTTAGGTAATTATTTTTAAGTCTTAACAATCATCTGAGTGGTTGCTTAGTTGAAACCAGCACTTCCTTTACATGCATAAATATATTACTTTCATAGCCTGGTCTTTTATTAGAGATCCTAAGGCTCAATTTTATGGTGTGCCTCTGAAGGAAAATAAGCGTAGCTATACTCAAGACGGAGATGAAAATAGGAGATAGAGGATAAAGGAATGTTTTTAACTAACTGGGCTAATGGTACAAGAAATACTGGATGAGTCAATGAATCACTGTGGTAAAATGGGCAGTCTCAGATGGGTGAGTTAATCTCATTCGGAGGGTGGTTTAGGTTTGATTAGTTACCATACCGTTGTCTGGAGAGCATCGTGCGTTGATTATTGAGAATTTTTCCAAAAATGGTGAATCTGCAAATGCCACTCTGAGGGCCTTCCGCACGCGATACAGTTTGTTGTCATCTGCTGATGTTCCCGACCGGGAAACTATTTTATCTTGGGTGCACAAATTTAGTGCAACATCATCTGCGCTAAGCCCGGCTGTCTCCGTCAGAACCCCCGAAAACATCGCTAGAGTGAGGCATAGATCGAACATAGTTCAACGCATTATGCATGAAACAGGCATCTGTTATTCAGCACCCGAACAAGATTATGATTGCTCAGTAATTATCCCCAACGAACTGGAGGTGGCGTGTGTAATGTTGTCAGGCGATCATTCAAGAAGTGCCTTCCAGCGCGATTTTGTGGACCAGTTACGAAGCTCATTTTCATCTCTATGGGTGTGTGAATAAATAGACTTGCCGATACTGGGCAGCTGAAAACTCTTGAGAGCTTCACCAAAGACCCTGGAAGACCTAAAGACTGCAAAAAGAAATTGCACGGATAACCCCCACCAAACTCGAGAAAGTCATGCGAAACCTCCACGAAAAGCTCAATAAGTGTATTGTCCACCAAGGTCATCATTTGTACAATATAATTTTTAAAGCATAGTTTGAAAAAACTACACAATACAACCTTTCTGGCTAATATATTTTTTTAACTAGCTCCTTTACTTCGTTTTTACCAGCCTTTTGAAAAGTGGGTGGTTCCCGTGCCGCACCCTGTATATGACAGCATAAATCAGGAGGAAAATTCCGTTAAGAACTTCTTAATTATTAGGTTTTGAAAAAAAAAATGAACTTATAAAGGTATAAGAATCTTTTCGAGAAATTCGATTAGTGTGAATTTAACTCCATAAAAACTAATGAAGATCTATTTATTAATAAATTATGGGAAATATAATCTTTAAATCGAGCTATCAAACTGCATGTGGTTGATATTAAATTGTTATAACTCATAAAACACTGTGTTGGCCGGTTCATTAATACTTTGGTTGACTAAAGTGGTGTCATTAATACTTATCAAGAGATTTAATTACAATTTTTATACTTGTCTAATAAATGAACGAAAAACCTTCTTTCTTTTACATAATTAACTTTTCAGTTTCTCGAAAATGTTCATTTGTGATATCTTCTGATTGTATATTATAACATTTTGAAAAAAAAACAAAACATAACAATAAAATTGTATTTTCATTGTGATATAAATTGTTCGACCGTAATTAAGTTGAAAATAAAATAGTTGATGTGAACAATCGTTAAAAGACACAAAATAATAAGAAATAAAGTTATTTTTCAAACGTTTCGGCTCATGTAGTAGCCATAAAAAAAAAAAAAAAAAAAAAAAAAAAAAAAAAAATTAAAAACATCCAAACAAAAATATGAAAAATATTTTTTATAAAATACTATAGGTATGATATTTCAAGGTAGAGAAAATGATTACATATTGGGATTATAACAGAGGATAAGTGTATATCACAAAAATAAAAAATAAAATAAATAATAAAAACATACTAATAAAAATATGAAAAATATTTTTTATAAAATACTATAGGTATGATATTTCAAGGTAGAGAAAATGATTACATATTTGGATTATAACAGAGGATAAGTGTATATCACAAAATTAATAAATATATAGCAAAATTAATAAAATCTTTACTAAAACGTATAAATGTAGTATTAAAAGCAAGAGTAAATCTGAATTTATTACAATTGACATTACAAAATAATATGAAGAAATAATTTATATACATATAAGATGACAGTATATAAACAAAGCTTTAGTCGCTTCATATTTATTTTATTTTAGTTTCAATTTATTGGTTCAATAAATTTATATATTTAATTCATCATTTATTGAATTCTTACTCTAAATTCGCACCAAAAACTAAGATCCCTACTAGTTCTATAAAAACTTTAAACTGAAAATCCCAGCACACTTATATTCGACCTACATTTTTTCACCTTAAGTCTAAATTCTTTTATAATACAAGAAAAAATCTAAGCCTCTCATGAGAATGTTTACAAACTAAAATCTATTACTTTCTCAAACGATATCTAATTGCTATTCCTAAGCATTCTTTAACATCAGCGGTGCTTAAACCGGAACTGAACAGGTTCAGTTCTCGGTTGGGAAGTAAAGTTTCATGACCAACTGTTGTAGGAGGTAATGTGGTTGGCATCTTCCCTCAACTACTAGGTACCTCAACTCACTGATGGATCAGGTTCTCACTTTATCAGGGCTAGGTATGCCTCAGAAGGTTGAGTAATTGATTTGTGGCTGATAATACAGGTCAAAATATCTTATCAATAAACTGCCAGAAGCACAAAGTTCTTTGATTTTTTGACCACAAAAAAAAAAAAAAAAAAAAAGGATCTGAGAATTTAAAAATAAAGTACTAATATTAACTATATTCATTTTCTACAACAAATATTAATTATTTAAAATACATCCTTCACTGACTCTACGTATGACGACTCTATGTCATGATCGCATGACTGGCATTACCTGAATAAATTATGACAAATCACAGCAAATAAGTTCTAATCTTCGAAACAAAACATGCTCTCTACATTACTTTTACAACACACTGATTCCACAGGTACTGTACAATTTCCTAGGTTATAGATTAGGCGGGGGAATGACGTGAGATCCACACATCAAAACAAAAAAAAAAAATGTTTTTAATCAAAACCTAAGACTATTATACTAATTTTTCTCAACCCTTTCAGTGTTGAAACGTAGACACAAAATGAACAACTATGCATACTTAAATCTACTTGGACCTAGGTATTACATACACTGGGAACAATTAAAAAACACCCATGTTAACATACTAAAACCTTTTCAGCAAAAAGCAGGTGTACCACAAAAGAAACCAGGTCCGTATGCAACATAACTTTACATACTCAACGTAACAAGCCAATTGAGGAGTCAAGTTGATGAAGGTGATATGTAACATTTTTGGACCATTACCTCTCTGTCTCACTCTCTCTCACTCTCTCTCTCTCTCTCTCTCTCTCTCTATATATATATATATATATATATATATATATATATATATATATATATATATATATATATATAGGGTAGATATAGCTTGTTTGTCTAAACATGTTATAACTGTACGACTAGCTATATAAAAAGACAAGCCATTCTTCGTTTTGTGATAATTAACTGCAAAAACTACTTAACCAATCTGTACCAAATTTTAACTACACCATCTCCATACTTCAAGGAGGGTTTAGCAATAATAAAATCTACTTATTTTCAATTAATTTGTTATTACAAAATCGATAGTACGTGGATAACAGTGAAATTTGAAAACTGATTGATGTCCAGCGCCATTCTACGTGAGAGGTTACAAACGTACGGTGTTATATAGAGCTTGAAATTTATAATAAAATTTGAAAGTACAATGTTGTGTGGCAGAAACGAGGTTTGCCACACTGTCATATACATTTATGATTAGAAATTAGAATCCGACTAGATTTTATTTTTTTATTTCGTTTAACGTCACTTTATGCAGCTATGGCTAATCAGACGATGCTACGGTGGGAGTCCTAAATTTTTCCTATCCAAGTATAATTAGGATAGGGATCTTTAACGAGTACCTGACATCGCACAGGCTCGGGACCCCCATTTTACGTCCCTTCTGAAGGACGGCATAGATAAGGATTTTTTACTCCCTTTAAAAAATCCTAAGGTTATCTGCCGGGCTGCGAACCCGCGATCTTGGGTTTTGTAGGCTGCTATGCTAACCACTACACCACAGGTGACCCCGAATCCGACTAGATGAATTAAATAAAATTATTTCTGCCGAATAAAAATAATTACCAAATGAAAATTTCGATCCTTTGCTGTTTTATAAGGTCTTGTCGTTGTAAGAACTGCTAATACCGTCCAATATCCACAAGTTTCTTAATAGTTTAATAAATTAAAATTAAAAATTGGACGTCTAATTATATTTTTAGGTTATCTTTAAACACTTGACCACTACAATTTTATACAGGTTAAATATCACAATACATAATTTTTATCAATAAACTAATAAAACACGTTCTTTGCTTATGAGAGCGGGCGAAACCGCCGGATGCCAGTTTATAATGCTTCCTGCTCACATTTTTTAAAATTCAATAGAAGGCTCAAAATTCAAAAATCTGCATTTCTTATATAAAAATGGTTTTTCAAAAAAACCTGCCAATGCCGAACTTTGACTTCAGTTTTCTCGAAAAGCGAAATATGTTACTTAAATCCTCAATTTTTAATGAACAAATATGGGTTCTCTACAAACGATTCAACGAAAAATTAAATAGATATCCTAATATTGTCATAAACGATATGGCCCCCATACTAAGAAAGCGGAAAAGAAAAAGGATGAGGTATTTCCTGGGCTGTTATAAAAACAAAAAATCAAGTCAGAAGGAAGTTTCTTAGGGTCACTCTCATGCCTCTCAAACTATCTAATTTCTTATCTCACTAAATACACTGATTGTTATCGCTTGAATTGAAACATGTGAATAAAGATTATAAATTGAAAAAAATATATAATTAAAACTAATACTGTCGTCAGGCTAATTATCTGAATCTAAGATTGCATAACGTTTCAATAATATAAATATTCTCAGTACGTGATATTTTTAGCACTTGTTTTCAGCAATGGCTTTGATAGCTATAACTACCATCGTGATACAACATTCTGTAAACACGTTTTTGAAATCTTTTTAATCTCATACCGGAATTATCATATGCTCTTTTCGTTAGCAGTTTGGAATGTAAGATGGGGTCAATTCTGCGACAATCATCTGATTATATTCCTTTTCGAGTCTGTACACCGCTTGCTCGAGACGCTGCTTGAAGGTGGGTCATTTTGTATTTGGTAAAACGATTAATTTTTTCCTTTTACCGTGGGTGTATCGATATTCAAACATATTTACCTGTGTTTAAGCAAAATCCTTTATTTTATACTAATTATTGTATTGTGTTTTCTCAGATTAATTTATTTTAATAATTTCGTTTTGAATAAAATAATTAATCTTAATTGTTCAAATAAAGATAAAAAAAAATGCCTGTATATTATCTAATACAAATAAGTGGAAAAAATCATCGTACATGGATTCAAATTCAAATTCACAGTATAATAATCAATATTATTACATACAATGGAAAAACACTGATAGAATTAAAACCCCGTAAATTTTAGAATACACTTTTTGTATAAGGTTAAAAATATTTTTATTTAAATAATATGTACTTGAAAATCTTACTTACACAAAGTAGAAAAATAATTTAATCTGAAACAGTCGTTGAAATAACGTAGGCAGTGAAAACATGGTTCCCGTGTCAAGTGTGTGCTCTGACGCCGAAAAATGACATTTTACTGTATACAAATATTTTCTGTACCAGTTATTTGAATTTAAAAAAAATAATGTCACGAATGTCCTTTCAATCAGAGTTGTTCTCAAACAGATCCGGATAATTTGCAAGGTTTTGGCCAAAATTTGCATACGGTAGAATGACTATGGTATAAACAAAATAAATACACTATATATACATTTATATTTATACAGAATGAACTTTTGAAATGGTTGGTAGTGCTTTTATTTTTTTCATTTACTTTTATTAACATCATTCTAAAAACGGACAGAGTTGCAAATAGATAACAAAACTGTTAGGCATGAGGGGAAGCAGTAGATAACACGTTTCAGCATATCTCTCATCCTTTATTTCAGTTGAGTATTAGGATTCATAAACTAGTATTTACATGTAATAAAATGAAAAATAATCTTTATTTTTTTATATATCGCCCCTTAAGAATAACAAAAAGTGTATAATAAAATGTTATTATTGTCTGAGAGACATTGATTCGATGTAATTCTATTTCTTCATTTTCCAATAACGATTAAATATCTTTAACAAACTAAAGTTTAGCTTGCATAGGATTCGTTTTTAATTCAGTACAAAAAAGTCTTGTCCATTAGGAGAAAAAATTATGTATAATAATAATTTAGTCAGATATAAAAAAAACTATTACCAGCGTCAGTGGTGTCGATCGGTCCCTAGCACACATCCCTATATTAAATGATAGATATAAAGTTTTGCTTAAAAACAAAAATGAGCTTCAGTAGGTAGTATTTGAAGCTGATTTTATGCACTGCTGTCTGCTCAAATACATACATATTCTTTTTTTTAATTGTGTCATTTTTGAAAAATAATTTGTCTAAATTCATGATAACAAAAAAAAATTATATCTTAAACATGTTAGTTGCATTATTAATTGTTATAAACATTGATAACTTTGGTGATAACTTGTAGTAACTTCCGGGAGATGATTGCTTATCCTACCAGCTGCCTAATTGATTTATTTTTAGTGTCAATTAAAATTGTGTTTTTTTAATTAATTTTTTTTTATTTAAAAAATATGCTCGAGCAATTATTAATTAAATATTAGTTAGAATTTTACGTAAAATACAAGATTGTTCCAGTCCATGTGAATAGCTTTATTTAAGATTATATATATAATCCAAAATGATATTATCGTTGTCTGACTTATCCTATTCTTGTTCGAGACATGCTTACAATTCTCATAATTGTTCTGTAAGCGTGTATCACCCAGTAAAAGATGATGAGTTACACGGGTAGAATCACCACACGGTTGTACCATTGAATTATTATTTCCGTTTATTACCTCTTCCCCCATCAATTAACTACTAACAACGCTGTAATGTGAGAAGGAATAATTCCATATAGCTGAGAAACAGTCTACATATTTCCAAGACACGGGAATTCCATCGTTTATCTCTCAACTTTTTTGTTTGTTTTTTAAATTATTTTTTTGTTTTTCCGTATGATTTTCCATTGTTCTTACTTCCACACGATATGAACGAGACAAATAAACACCGATAAGATAATATCATAAATTTATGTAATCGAATGACCTATTGATATAAAGAAAAAAAAAACGCTGGCCTTAATAACAATTTAAGTTCTTTAAGGTTATAATTAAATAAAATCGCGTCTTAAGGAAACTTTTTTCATTGTTAATTATTAAAAACTGTTGTTAGTCCAAAGGATCATAAGACGTGTGGGCAAGCAATTTTATTTTACGGATTTGATGTAACAATGTTCTTATTTAAACGTTTATGTAGATAAAAAAAAAAAAAAGTCTACAATAGTCATTTATATATATATATTTGACATAGGAACGTCCTTTTTCTAAGGTCTATAATTTTTTTTTTTTTTTTTTTTTTTGTAACGTTATTTACCCTCAAAAATGTATGATTTTGCCACGCTCTAGCTCTGTTGGTGTCGGATCGAAAATTTCTCTACAACTTCCTTATCAGAAATTTAATGGAAAATATTTTTTGTTATATAACATATGTAGATCAGTCAGAAAACGCCCAAAGGTAGTAAAGGAGTTGGTTAAGGAATCAACTTGATGAAATTATTTAAAGATCATGTTAAGTGAAAGTACCGTAGGGGCTGATCTCCCTCATCCCTGTCAGACCAGTTATATTTTATATTACCTAGGGATCTGCTTATTGTCACGAAATAAGTGACAGGTGACGATTTCAAAATTTCAGAATAAAAAAGAAATGGTTTGAATAAAAAAAATAAAAAAAACACGTTTAAAACTCCTGTTTTCTGTCAATTTTGTTTATTTTGAATAATCGTTAATCGCTAATTTAATTTAATTATTAATATAGGTAATTAGATCCTCTATTGATTCTAAAAAAAAAAAACAGTAGTTTACTGATAGACATACCCATGATCTATTGTTTTTCCCAGTCAGGGAGAAAATTGCGTTTTTTAAAATATTTTTGGTTACAAAATTAGGATTTTGTAGCTTTAATTGAATAGGTCCGCCGAAAAACGTTCTAAGCGACAAACAAAAGTTTGAGTAATCAGTGAAAGAAAATCATAATCTTAAGTTCTTGATTGTTTTGTAGTTTTTTTTTTTTTTTTTTTTTAGTATTTTTTTTCACATAGAAATTTGTTATAATTACTTGTATAATAACATAGTGGATTACTATATCATACTATGACGTACTATTTATTATACATTTAAATACCTTTAAAATCGCCACTTAGGAAATTTATCGCTTAGAACGTTTTTCGGCGGACCCATTCAATTGTAAACTGGTTGCAACTTTAATTTTATATAAATAGCAGGTGTTCACACTTCGGTTGATTTAAATCTCCACAATTAACCAATTTAAATAATAATCTCGCAAGAAATGCACCCGTTTCGTACAGCAAGACTTGGCGATCCTGATTTTAATCTCGTAGAACTGTGGATAACTGATACTAAAAACCATGTTTTCATTGGCTCCTAGACTATTAGATAAGGACCAGGAAGAGTTAAAAGGTGTAGTGGAGACCGTAAGCTCAACTCCGTTTGTCCAAATGGGTCTTATTATTGTCAAGTAAAAAGTCTTTTCTAGTTATTTAGGAACTTTGAACGGTATAAGGATTTCAAGTTAGTCGTGTATCCAGAGGGATTTCCAGGTATAGGTATTCAGGTATAGTCCAGGAACCCGCCACATTCAAATTTAATTGGAAAGGCATGAATTTGTTTCCGAAACCCATTTTATAGTATCATCCGCCTTGAAATGATATATCGTGGTCTGGCAGCCTGTATCCGTTGTAACGCGGTGTGGCGAACGCATAAAATCGCCCAAAATAGCAAAAAATAATTGGAAAGGTATGTTCTTGAGTTTTTTAGTGTATCCTTTTCTAAGCACAAACCAATTGCAATTTTTTTAGTACTCGAAAAACCACGAAAGCTTTGCACTATTTTTATTTTTTCGCTTATATCTTGTAAACTATGAAAATTTCATGTCTTTCCAATTAAATTTGCATATATCCCGGTCTAGTAGCGGATCTGTTCAACGGGATCAGTGGAATATTATTAAAAGGTACTGTAGGACAGGAAGTCGTAAGGCTTACGACGAAGGGTAAAAGTTATTTGATTAGATTTATTTAGTTCTCTATTTTTTATACCATTCATGAAAGTTTGTGCCAGGAGATTAGAGTAAATAAAACCAAAACATATTTGAAAAAAAAAGGGAATGGTTTTAAAGAAGCTGGAATGAGATGTGAAATTGTATACTTAATTAAATGAATGAAATCTATTATCTTAAAACTTTAAACAATATTGCTACATTAATACATACAATGCATACAATACAACAATATATATTGATCAGACATAGAAAATAATAGAATCTTATAATAAAGATATGTTTCTTTTTAATGAAAGTCATTCGATATTGAATATTCATTTTCTTATTATGAAAATTACTGGCTAAACCTAGATAAAAATAAGGTTTACTAAAATGATCTAAAAAAAGTTTAAAGATATAGATAGCTTTACAGATTAAGAAACGAGAGATATGATAAAGAATGAAAGTAAAACAAAAAAGCGTTAAAGAAGAAAAGAGACAGTTGAATTCCCGAAATTGGAAAAGTGTAATATCCCCGGGGATAAACTACACTTTTAACAAGAAAGAAAAGAAAGAAAAGCCTTCTTTTCACGTTCTTTATTGAGAGGAGTGTTGATTTTAACTTATGATTAAACTTTTCTTTCAGTAATGCTTTTGTTTGCCGAACTTACGACGCCCATTGGGAATATTGGGTAAAGCATCGGATGCACAAACAATGAACTCGATTTCCTATAAAAAATAAAAAAATAAATTGTACATAAATAAAATAATAATATAGTCTTACACATTATTCTTGTCTTGGAATCACAGTACCTCGTGATAGAAGCCGTTCACTTCAGAAAACTATTACTCTGATTATATCTGGAATTAAATCCAAAATTAAATATTTGTTTTATTATTATTAATTTTAACTGACCTTTTTGACACAGATCATTAATTACCAACAAGGCTATAATCAAATAGGTAGGTCAGTTTTCCAATATGAAGTTAAAAAAAAAATGTATTTATTTGCAAATAAAGTGATTTTTAAAAAATGTTCTATACCAATAACAATTTTTCAAATAAACCTGAAGAAAAAAGATAAGATAAGTAAATAGAAGGAATGAATAATTTTATAAAAGGTACTCGAACAAATAGGTTAATGAACATTAACCCACAAGGGAACTTTGATTTCAATAAAATCGTAAATTTCAATTTAGTTAATAAAATATTTTTAATTATATTTATATATGCGATAAAAGTTCGAACCTTCCGATTAATTACAAAAGATTCGATTACATTACAGTAATTAGACCTATTTACAACTATCACACGAAGCTGAACTTTGGGGCTCCACTAAGCAATCGAGTTCGTCTCATATCCAATCCTCATAATCCAAATTCTTCAACGCTCCTTACTTTGTCACAAACAAACTTATCCACAAAGATCTTAATGTACCCTCTGTTGTTAATTTAGCAAAAACCAGATACCTTTCCTTTCGCAGTAAACTCCATAACCATCCAAATCCACTAGTTTCTAGACATGCTTCCCATTCTGCTCCCGATAACCCTCCGGGGCGTCTAAAAAGAAGATGGCCTCGGAATCTTCTAATATATTACTTACTATATAGAAGTTTTATAAATGGAATTGTTAGTATTATTATCATATTTACTTGATGTATTGTTTTGTATATTGTATGCAGTTGTAAATTTCAATAAATAGCTATATATATTTTTTTTTCTTTTAGATGCTTTAAAAAAAATTAAAATAATGAAAGTAAATAAAACACCTATTAAACGTATACAAAATGTTCGTCCGTGTTAATCTCACGTTTTCTTATCTTTCTGTAATTCAGCCTTTACAAATATATTAGGTTTTAAAACATCAGTGATTTGATGCCCGAGTTTATTTATTAATTTTAAAAATTTAAGACGAAAAATCAAACATGTTGATACTCACCTATGAAACTAAACCTGGAGTGCTTCTTGAAGCTAATTCTCTAATTCCCTGTGACTATTAAGGTTTTCTGCTTCTGCTAGAAAAAAAAATTTAAATAGAACTGAAGCAAATATTTATTAGGACACACACATTCAAAAAACACAGACTTTCCAGTCAAAAAAACTAAGACCCATTACACGATCACCTTTTTACATCAATGACAAAACATTACCCCAGAGACTTTCTCATAACTCTACGTAGATCTCTACTATCTTATACGAACCATGGCCTCGAAATACCCGAAGAAGACAGAAAAGGAGTTGGTTTAGGGATCTTCTCGGATAAAATTAATTAAGGATCATGTTAAGAGTAATTACCATTGGGTACTGCCTCCCAGTTGCCTGTCAAGACAGTTATATTTCTTATTATTTTCGGTTCTGTTTATTGCCTCGGGACAGGTTTCAAAATTTAAGGATAAAAAAAGATATTGTTAATAAGTAAATATGCTTTTTCTCATCACGTATTAGGCTATAATAAAATTGAAATAATGGTTAAGAAAGTATCGAGCAAAAAAGAAAAGAAAGACAATTGATAATCTCAAACCGACATGTCCATATCCGCAATAGAATTATATAAGGTACTTTTTCATGTTACTTTTTGTAACCGTTTTACATAAAAACTTTTTAACTTCAAGGTCTACCATAGAAGCTTCAAGTCACGTCTCCATAAACTACACAACTAAGTTTGTCGGTATCTGACGTCCTAAACCAACCACCCTCTTGCTATTTCAAATGCCTCAATTCTTTCATTTCCTTCCTTACTGTACATTGTAATAATAACTGAGAATGGATAATAATTCTAAAAGAAGAAACGATATTAATTACTATTCTTAATAATATTTTATGATTTTATAATATTAACTCATTAATCACTGTTGTTAGTAATTATTATTAATTAATATTCGTTTGCAGTAAATCGGGAGATCAGAAAGTTTGTCAATTAATTGTTATTGCAGACGATATCGAATAGGAGCTTGACGTATTTTCACTCTCGTATGAGGATCACATGCGAATCTTTGATATTATACCATTGATTAATATTTAAAACATCAAATTTCCCCATAATTTTTTTTCCATTTCATTGCATATTAATTATTTAATTATTATTAAAATTTATTTGTTTTAATTGATGAATTAATGAATGTCCTAAAACATTTGAAATCTGTAATCAGCTAAATATGAGAGTTAATGATTTCTAAACTTAGAAATTCATAGAAAATACTTCATATAAACTAAATCCAGAGGTTTACAGATGTTAAATAAAAAAAAAAAAAAAAAAAAAAAAAAAGATATATTATCCTGATTAAAGCATTATTGTAAATTATATGAAAACATTAAAATTAGACAAAAGAAAGAATATGAGGAATCAAGTACTGCAATATATTTTTAGCTGATTAATTTCAGGTAGCAGATTCTGCTGGATATTGTTATTACTCTAACATGATTGGTTATTATATAGTTACAAATCTGCTGATTTTCCATAAGTGTTTTACAGGTGTAGGTGAGGTTATACAATTTTATAAAAACAACAAAAATCGGTAAAATATAAATATTTTAGCAGTGTATATATATATATATAGATATATATATAACTACCATATAAGCTAATACTGCTATTAAAAGTTTAATGTATATATAGATTTTAAACTGATTACTCATTAAAAAATTTAAATTACTGAATCGATTACTAGAACCACGAGACATCCAAAACTATGCATGATTTTTTCCCATCTTAAAATTATTATAAATTATTAAAATTATAAATAAACAAATATATTACTTTGATATAAAGACTGAATTATAAAATAATGTTTATTTACAACAAGAGTTATTTCCTTCTTAAGAAGTAAATCTTGAGAAAAATAAACCTTAGCTCCATTAAGCAAGTGATTTACTATTATTGGGATCTAAAAACAGTAATTTCTTCTATGAACGGACTACAACTTCACTTTTTAGAGTGCTTCAATTCACAATCTGTTGGGTTTATTATCAATTTTCACTTGTAAACTTTTATAGCCTTATTAGGTTGTTTATTTAAAAATTTATCGATAAATAATATTACGATATCCAATACTTGAAAAAAAAAAAATCGTGGTTGAATTCTTTTTGGTTCAAAAATAGATGTTACGTTAAAAATTATAAATGTTTTATTTTTAAACTAGTATCTTCGTCGCGACTTCGTCCACTCTCATAAGTAAATAACTTTGAAAATGTTAACTAATAATTGGAGTTTTATTTGTTCATCGATAAAAATATTGTATGCAATTGAGCACTATTTCTTCATTGATATTTTCACGCAAAATGGTATTTTCTGAATTTAGCAAACCTCGTTTCTGCCACTCAACATTGAACGTTAAAATATTATATTATCATATAATAATATAAAATACTAGCTGAAAGTACCCTGCTCCGCTACGGTTTAAGATCATTAGGATGAAGGACAACTTAAATTAGGAAAAGTTAAGCTTAACGTTGATAATTATTATTACTTAAATAAACCTAAAGAATCCCATTCTTAGAATAATTTCAATAAGTAAATTTGACAATTTGCAAAAGTTCATTTTATATTATTTTGATAGTCCTCCAGTGAATCTTCGAGACAGCACTACCATCTTACCCAGCTCTGACACCAGACCATCAGCTTTTCTTATGGCATACTTTAAGTGAATATAGTCTCAACTACTTAACTTTTTTGATTTTTTCGAATAAAGTTTAGTGTTTCTGTTTCTATTTTTGCGTACATATCAAGCATAAATTGTTTGAGGAGATAACGAAATTAAAGTAAATATGGTTCTTCACCTCTTCGCTCCACTAACATTTAGGCTTAAAAATCAGCTGCAGACACAGTTTTCTTAAGTAGTGTATTGGTGTTTGGGTCTCACTGAGGGATGTTAATACTTTACTCATCTTCTCCATGGCAGAACATGAGACTATACTGAAGAGAATCATACACTTGATAGAACTCACTGATTCTTATCAGTTTTTTGTCCCTACATCGAACTGGCCTTACATGTCATCACCAGAGAACATAAGTCTTTTAACCTCCTCTTTAACATAAGTCTTTTAACCTCCTCTTTAACATAAGTCTTTTAATAGCTTCTATTCACGGAACAACTCAAACTTGTGAGGGTTCACCTCTACACCCACCATGAGTTCACAGAAAGTAACATATTATAAGGTTTCGACATCGATCGTGTTTTTGTTTGTTTACAACTATAAGGAACTTAATTTGTGGTCAAAGTGTGCGGCTTAAACATCTAACCTATTTTTTAACATAGCTTATCTCCAAATACCATATGACAATTATTATTTTATTATGCACCCAATTAAAATTGTAATCGCATTTTTCGCGAATTAGCCGCGACCCAGGCTGATTTTTTTAAATTCCTTTTTTAGCGAGCACCTACGGCCCTATAGAAAGCTACATATCGAATTCCATTTGAATCCGTTCGATAGTTTCTGAGATTTCGTGTTAAATGAGTGAGTGGTATTTGACAAATATATAGTAGATTATATTATTATAAATTTTATTTTTGTGAAATTTTAACAGAACTATGAAAATGAGGTATTTAA
The DNA here is from genome assembly GCA_003667255.2 of Euschistus heros. NCBI lineage: Eukaryota > Metazoa > Arthropoda > Insecta > Hemiptera > Pentatomidae > Euschistus > Euschistus heros. Next base: position 1,176,912 of record RCWM02000231.1, read on the forward strand.
AATTTGGTACAGATGGGTTCAGTAGTTTTACGGAATAGAGCTAAGCACATATCGGTTAATTTTAAACTTCACTGGTATCCACACGTCGCAACACATGTTTATATATTTTTTAAAACAAGTTACCTGAAAATAAACAAATTTTCTTTTAAATTTCCAGCTCTATATAACACCATATCTTTGTAACCTCTCTCGAATGATGCTCGCCACCTATCGGTCCAATGTCAAACTTGCATGCACACAACATATTTATCGCTTATTTATGACAATTTAATTCAAAATCTGTACATTTTATTATTGCTAAACCTTTCTTGAACTATGAAGATGATGTAGTTAAAATTTGGTACAGATTGGTTTAGTAGTTATCACGGTTATTGATCACAAACGAAAAGTGGCTTGTCCTTTTATATAATAGTATAGATTATTTTCTAGCATTTAAAAATAAACAATCAACAAGAACAAGAACAAAAACAAAAATAAGAACAAATCTACAATTCTTGATGATGCATTATTATTATTGGATCCAGTTTTATTTACACATTATAAAACAAATTAAATAAAAACATGGTTTGAGACGTTTCGAATTATCTTTTGATAATTGAAAATGAAATAGGAAGATATAACTTTGCAAACAATAGTCCAATTGAGATAACAGCCTCCAAAAAAATGGTATGTAGGTATGTAGGCGGCAGCTGTTATAGGCCCCCTATCAAATCCAATTCAGTCCAAGCTTCCAAATTAATCCCTGCCCAATTCATAACTCCTTTCTACCATAGCTCTTCCTTTGTGGAAAGTTTGCAAACTCTCTCCCGGCCGTCAGGTGATCGCAGGCAAAACCGTGATTCATCTGAAGAAGAATTAATTAGTGGTATACGGCTGCGATCTTCTCACAAAGAACGAGCAACGAAGTCCCTTAACTCTGAAAGGCACTGAGAAATATTGCTAAAAAAATGTGTCGAAAAATATTTTAAGATCGATTAAATCAGTTAGACCTTAATCCAATAACTTTAATTTGACATTAAGTGTGGTAATTTATTTGTGTTATTTAGTTTTATATGTTATGATTCAGAATCAAATAAAATCACTATGTTATGCAACCACTACTTCTTATTTTGAAACAATATTTAAAATTCAATGCTATTATATCATCTACGTTTTTTAGACAGACATATAATTATGAGGTTCGAACCCAATAAAATAGCACGTTGATATAAATTAATAATAATTTTAGTTTGAGCTAAAGCAGCTTTGCTTGATCTACCGCCAGCTTATAAAACACAAGAATACTCGAACCTCATACGTGTATTCATAACCTACTGATTAGAAATTAGAAAAAATGATAGATCGAAATTTGAATAAAATGTTATATCTCGTGTATTAAATAGAACTATTGAAATTAAGAACACTACCTCCCTTCTGACTCTCTCTCTCTCTCTCCCCCTTTCTCTCCCTCCCTCTCTCTCTCTCTCTCTCTCTCTCTCTCTCTCTCTCTCTCTCTCTCTCTCTCTCTCTCTCTCTCTCTCTCTCTCTCTCTCTCTCTCTCTCTCTCTCTCTCTCTCTCTCCTCTCTCTCTCTCTCTCTCTCTCTCTCTCTCTCTCTCTCTCTCTCTCTCTCTCTCTCCTCTCTCTCTCTCTCTCTCTCTCTCTCTCTCTCTCTCTCTCTCTCTCTCTCTCTCTCTCTCTCTCTCTCTCTCTCTCTCTCTCTCTCTCTCTCTCTCTCTCTCTCCTCTCTCTCTCTCTCTCTCTCTCTCTCTCTCTCTCTCTCTCTCTCTCTCTCTCTCTCTCTCTCTCTTTTTAGAGATATATATCTACATCTTACTTGGAACCCACATACAAGACTAAAACGACCAACTAATACTTGACAAAAGTTGAAACCATCTAACCCAAAGTCCTTAGAAAAATCCTGAATGCTGCTTGCTTCATCACATACAGTTCTTCAAACATATGTTGTTGATTTAGCCAAAACCGGATACCTATCCTTTCATAGCAAACTCCATAATCATTCAAATCCATTAATATCACAATACGCTCCCCTCTCTTTTCCAGATAACCCTCCAAGGCGCCTGAAAAGAAGATGGCTTCGGGATCTTCTAATATATCAATTTATTATATAGAACTTTTATATAGTTGTAAGTTTATTATTTATGTCAGTTGCTTGAAAAGCAATTGACATGTCAATTTTAGCATTATCATAACATTTATTTGTTGTATTTTATTTATATTGTATAAAGTTAAAAATTTCAATAAATAGCTACTAAAAAAAAAAAAATGTCGTCTAGAAAAATAAACAATCGCTATAAATGAGTCTATAAATAACATATACCAGCAGTTATAAAATTAAAATATATTTTTAAAAAAACGTAAAGTAAATAAATTGCCAAAAGATTCGAAAATATTAAATCTCCTATATATTAAAACCATTTCACCATTTGGCATTTTCCAATTTATTAATTTCTTTACAGGTAAATAATATTATTACAATAAAACAATTATAAATAATATGTATGTAAAAAGTTTAAAACGTGAAATTTTAATATAAACGTCACTAATTAATATGGCGTATTGTCAAATTAAATCAATTGTTCATCAGAAATATAGAATACGTAGAGACCCAATACGAAACCTCAAAAAAAACAAAAACAATAAATTAAAAAAATAAACTTGGGGGGAACCGAACCTTCCTAATAAATAACGGACCCCTAAACGAAAAATATATAACCTACACTACGGCCCTTCTTTTTTAATGAATTATTTTTGAATTTCTTTAAAAATATTATAGACTAATAGCGGTTTATAAAATATTGATAGTCAAAAATAAAATAAGTTAGATTATAAAAGACACTTTTACAAATAAACTTAAACGATAAGAATCTTTGTAGAATATCATTTCCACTCTTGTAGGATATCAGCTGCAAATCTTTTGCACATGTGAACAAAACAATTAATTTTTAATTATAAGATATAAAATGTTAATTTACGTCTTATTTTAAATATTGATTATAAGATATTATTACGATAATTTAAAAGGATGTCAAAGAATGTAAAGTTAAATGATCCTTGTTTGTAATTATAAACTAAAAATCTCCCAAATGCGTGGTACTTTTTTACGTATCTGTTTCATCAATCCCTAATCAATTTGAACATATTAAAACCTTTTTATCATATTATTGCATATTTAATTGTTTTGAAAATACCAATATCTTTGATTAAAAAAATTCTTGGATATGATAGAAAGAAATGTGAAATTTTTATCATACAATTTTAATTCATGAACGTAATTCAGTTTTCACGGTTATCCATTTACTCATGAGTGATATACTGTTTTATTTTTCAATTAAAAGTGGAATTCTATAATAATAATAATTATTTCTGGTTTCGCAAAATGATTTGTTTTCTTGTATTTTCTCTGTTGATTTTTTTCTGATTTGATGTTCAAATTTAGTCATGTTTACAGCATTTTTCGATACAGATTATAAAAAATCTCAAATTCACTTCCTATATGCATTACTGCTATTAATTCTTGAGAAAAGTATTTAAAATTAAAGCAAGATAGGAAAAATTAAATTAAATCTCCAATCAATCGCAAAAAATTTCAGAAAATCAAATTATTACTTCGTGATTCAAGGAAAAATGTTTAAAATTAAACAGCCATGCTATGGAACTACAGTAAAGCTCGGTAAGTCGAAGTGAATCTAATTTCCCGATTACTCGTTAAATTGAACCAACAATCGTTAATTCTTAAATTTTAACGTCTCTCCAATCCAAAATCCTTCGAAAAATCCTTAGTGTTGCTTACTTTGTCACAAATGAACTGATCCACAATGACCTTAATATCCCATATGTTGCTGATTTGTCACGAACCAGATACCTTTCCTTTCATAATAAACTTAATACTCATCCAAATCCACTTGTTGCACAACTTGCTTCCCATTCCATTCCTGGCAATCCTCCGAGGTGTCTCAAAAGAAGATGGCCTAGGGAAATTCTCCTTTTGTAAATATTTCAATGGAGTACTTCGGATGGGTAGTTCCTCTACAAGTGTTAAGCATGTCATTATTTTTCATTGTAAACCGCTTATTTACTAAAGGTATTTGCAATAAAGTTGTAAATTTCTATTAATAAAAAATAAATAAATAAAAAAAATCTTTAGGAAGTCGAATTTTCTTAGGCGAGAGACTCTGTAAGTTGAAGTTTCCTAAAACCATGCACATGTACAAACCAGTCTATCTCAACCCTACCACGCTTATCCTCAGTACGTTTTCATTTAGGGGACAAGACAGACATTTATTTTGTTAAATGTTTTTTTATTAGATATGGCTACCAGTTTTGATTTTAATATATCAATTTGAAATTTATATAAGCCACGTTATGATTTATAAATTTATATGTATTCTATGCAGCTATATCATGTTTTTTTTTTTGTTTTTTTTATATATACATTTATTGAAATTTACATCTGTACAAAATATATACATCAAGTAAATTTATTGACAACCATTATAATAACATGTTAAAATTTGAAAAGAACTACTTGTCAGTAGCACTTTATTAAAAATTATACACTAGAAGGTCTCTAGGCCGTCTTCGTTTCAGACGCCTCGGAGGATTATCAGGAATAGAGTGGAAAGCAAGTTGAGAAACTAACGGATTTGAGTGGTTATGGAGCTTACTATGAATGGATAGGTATCCGGTGTGGGCTAAGTCAGCAACATATGGAACATTAAGATCTTTATGGACAAGTTTATTGATGACAAAGTAAGGAGTATTGAGGATTTTTCGAAGGATTTTGGATTGTAAGAATTGAATACGAGATGGATTGGATACAAGAAAAAGTCAAATCCTAATTTTTTTAACCTACGTTTTATGTTTAGTCGAGAGGTCAACGAACTGTTCCAAATTTTTGGGGGTTTCGAATGAACATATTAAAACCCTAATGTTTCAATTCATGGCGTCTATTTTTAGGCCAAACCTGACCGGGACCCCCGAAAATATTCAACATAATTTGAAATCATTTGGTATTTAGATAGGGGTAGGTATACGTTTACTACGAAAACTATTACCAATTCACTTGAGCTTTTACTCCCAGAAACTGTCAACATTATCTTATTTTACATATATTTTTGTTTAATGGGCTTTACCTATTTACCTCTGTCCTGAAATTCAATAAAGCCACAATTGCGAAGAGTTGAATGTTAAAATAATTACTTTTTAAAAAAATAATATAAATTTGAATGATATCCAAACTGTATGAACGATGGATGAGGACAATACTTTGTCTGGATACAGATTTTATAGAGATCGGACGCAATATAGCACTGCTCTTGTTTTTTAAATGGGTAAATGTTTCAGTTGGTACTGTTGAATGAATACAAGATTTAGCCTCAAAACCAGGTTGATCCGATTAAACAACCGTAGCTTGAGCCAGATTCTGCAATAAATATCCAGTCAGCCAAACTTTATAACAAATATTTTTTTTTAAAACTTTTTTTATTGACAAAAACTACAATCAGTCCAGTAATTATATGTGTGTATGTCTGTGTAATTGTAATATATGTATTTATTTATTTAATTGCAATGTTAATTACCGTGTATATCACAGTAAAAAAAAATAATATCAAACTAATTATTTTTAAAAAAATGCACATAGTATAGAAATATCAAAATTCTAGAGATATTGTTCAGGTATTTCAAAAGTGACAAAATTAAATAATCTTTATTTTTGAGTAATCATTTTTAAGTTCAATGGTTTGAACGAATAGAGTGTGCATTGATTGTTGTATGTATATATACATATAGTAATATTTCTACTAAATATCAAAATTTAAAAATGTTTATTTTAAATGGAAAATAATAATTAAAAAGGGTATCTAAAAAAATTATTATTTGTTATGTTGGTATATAAAATATCTGAGTGATATTTTTCGAACTATTACAAATATGGAGGATATATTAAAAAATAAAAACCTTCTGTATGCAGTTTATATCCGTCGTTAGCTGCATACAAAGCGTTGTTGTGGAAACAGGGTATCAACGAAAAAAAAATATATTACAAAATTATTTTATTTTTACAAATGAAATTAAATCATTTTAAAAGATGATGTACATAAGCACAATTCAATATATTTTAACAGTTAAATAATTTTACTATCACACGAAACATTTATTGCTAACATAATATTATATTTAAAAATTATGCTCATTTGATAATAAAACGTTTTTTAAGCCCAATTGATCATTTTCTTTGTATTTATTATTTGATGAACTAAAAAAGTATTTAAAGAGTACATCCTTCATTTTTTTTCTTTCTTGAACAATCTGCTATTCACTGTTCTGCCATAACTTCACTGCTGTAATTAATTTTCAATTGATTCTTCTTGTCGCCTTGAACCCAATTTACGTTCTTCCACTCGATACACAATTGCAGGTAAATAAGTAAACATGTTGCTTAATTGTATTCTGGACTCACAGTGACTAATTAAACATATTAGCTCGCTGGAGTTCTGCCTCAGAGTGTCAACCCTCTAGCAAAAGCTTCTCTTCCTCCTTCACTGCCTTCTTAATCCGCACCTTCTCATTTGTTTAATCACTACTTAATTTCAATCAACAACATAATCTTTCAAAATATATTTCGATTTTTACATTACACATTAAATAGTTACATATTGAACATTGCCATTGAGCATTATTCCTTTAATGATATTTTCACCCATAGCAGTCATTTTTAACCTGCTTAAAATTGCTTCAGTGTTTGCAGATTACATAAAAGCATAATTAGGCATCTAATTTTTAATTTTAATGTATGAGTTGGTAATCCAGATGGACGGAGACTGCAAAGAAACTCTAGCGGGTAATAGAACGCATTATCAGTGTTTACAACTAAAGACCCTGGAATCTTTCTTTGGAATTTTTCCTTAGTTAAAACCTATAATGACTGGAATATTTAGTCCCATTAGTTAATGTATATGACAGTGTGCAAACCTTATTTTTGACACTTAACATTTTACATTTAAATTTTTATTATTGAATTTTCAAGCATCACTGGGATCTACATGTTGTACCACATCTATATCTCTTTTTTTAATCATTTAATTGAATATTATTAAAATGTATTATCAATCCAAGCTTTATATGACAATGTAACTTTGTAACCTCTCATGGAGCTTGTCACCTATCGCTCAATTTTTAAACTTTACTGTTATTCACATACTATCGCTTATTAATAACAAATTAATTTAAATCAGTAGATTTTATTATAGCTAAACCTTCCTTGAACTATAAAGACGATGTGTATAAAATTTGGTGCAGATTGGTTCTGTTGTTTTCAAGATTATTGATCACAAACGAAAATTGGTTCCTCATTTTATATAGTAATATAGATATAGATTTAATTCAAACTCATTATGTTAAACGGAGTAAGCTATACCCGAACCATTACCGACAAAAAAAGTACTTTTAATGTACACAAAAAAAAAAAAAAAAAAAAAAAAAAAAAAAAAAAAAAAAAAAAAAAAGCACCTCTAATGTGTGAACATTTATACTAATATTTAATACAAGACAGTATCATTTGTACCATTACTATATAATTTGTTTATAGTATTATTACTATATAATTTCCCACCCTATACCTGAATAATCAACATTTCACTTTCTGTTCCTCTGCCAAAAATTTAGGAATCATTATTGACCAAAACCTTTCATGGAAGCCTGGATAGCCCGAAAATCAATAAGAATCCTAAAATTATTCTATTGTTCCTGTCATTTCCTTCCTCAATCCACGCGAAAACTCCTAGTTTCCTCTTTCATTTTTCCTCAGTTTAATTATGGTTATGTGGTGTATGGGGTCCTCTCTATGAGTCTCCGGGACAGATTACAACGAATCCTGAACAGTTTTATCAGATTTGTTACCGGTACCCTGAGACGTTCCCATGTATCGCACCTCTACACTGCCTTAGACTGGCTCTATGCATCCTCCCGTAGACAATATTTCCTGGGCATTTTCCTGTACCATGTCATTAATAACCATTGTCCACCCTACATCTAAAGCCTATTGAAATTCAAGTCTTCCGTCCACTTCCAACTCACAACAAGATCACATTCCTCTGACCTATATATTCCCTTCCACCGTACAGCATTATACCAACACTCCTGCCAAGCTCGATCCACTACCTTCTGGAACTATACCTCCTGAAATTAGACATGATCCTTCCTTAAGCTCATTCAAAAATCTATTACTCCAATATCACCTTAAATTCCGGTTAGACGCCGCCAATATGTGTAATAATTAAAAATCTACTCAGTCAATCTCAACTATATTCTATACCAATGAATTATTCTAATAATTATATCATTATTTGTAAATTTGTCAATTTTAATCATTTGTCTACCTAAAAAATTGCTTTTTTTCTCATACAGGTATATAAAATAAGAGGACAGTAAGTAGATGTGTAAATATATGTTTTCAGGTATTTGTAAATATTTTGTCTTATTAACATTCAAATTTATTCAAAGTCTTTTTCCTCTATATATAATTTCCTTTCAATTCACTATATTTATTTTATTTTATTGATTTATTTTTTATATTTCTTTATTTTTCTGAACGCATTGTAATTATTATTTTTTGTCTTTTTTTTTTCTTTCTTCTTTTCTTATGTATATATATCACAAAGTTCTATTTTTACTTGTACATAAAGATAATCATCTTTTATACATATTATTATCCTTTGTTTGGAACTAATATAGTCAGACTATTATTCAACCTTATTATACATGTTTGTTATTCTTATGGGACAATATGTCCCAGAATAAAGATTTTTTTTATCTCATAATGTAAATTTTTTAAAAATAATATTTGGGAATTTTATAAATTATTTCATTCATTTACTTCTAGTTGTTGTTTCATTTTCTAATTTATTTTATATGTATAAACACTGCCTGTCAAATGTTTAGGACCTCGCTGAGCCAATTTATTACATATGTATAAATTAAATTAACAATCAATATATGTACTGAATATAGGTTAAAGAAATAAAAATTAAATTACTATCTAGCCATATATACAATACCAGGTATGCAAGTTTAAAATGTCGTTTTAATTCCAATAGAATGCGCTCTTAGCCTATTGAAGGATTTTCTTATCTCTAAACGCTATTTTGTTTGTTAGTCATTTGTTTACAAAAGTCAGTTGTTTTTAAGTCGTTTACGTGGACGTATCATACCTTTCTTTGGTGTTAAAAATGTCTAATTTTAAGCCAAATAAAGAGCATTTGCGGCATGTCAGGACATGTGAACGTTGGTTTCAAAGTTTCAAACGTGGTGATTTTGATGTTACTGATCAAAAACGAGAAAATCGACCAAAAAAGTTTGAGGACTTCGAATTGCAATCTTTATTAGACGAAGACAATACCCAAACCCAACAAATGATGGCAGAACAGTTGAATGTCACTAGGCAAGCCATTTCCGATCGCCTGAGAGCTATGGGAAAGATTCAAAAGGTTGGAAAATGGGTTCCACATGAATTGGACGAACGACAGATGGAAAAAAAAAAAACGAAAAACTGTGTGCGAAATGCTGCTTTTACGCCACGAAAGAAAGGGTTTTTTTGCATCGAGTTGTAACTGGCGATGAAAAATGGATTTATTTTCAGAATCCCAAACGAAAAAAATCATGGGTAACGCCAGGACAACCATCCACATCGAGTGCAAGACCGGGTCGTTTTGGGAAGAAGACAATGCTGTGTGTGTGGTGGGATCAGAAGGGAGTAGTCTACTACGAGCTTCTCAAACCCCGCGAAACAGTCAATACCGAGCGCTACCGACAACAAATGATCAATTTGAGTCACGCATTGATCGAAAAACGCCCAGAATGGGCTCACAGGCACGCCAAAGTCATTCTTCAGCATGATAACGCTCCTGCACATTCAGCCAGATTGACTAAGGAAACGATTTCTTCGCTTGGTTGGGAACTCCTACCCCACCCGCCGTATTCACCTGACCTGGCGCCTTCTGATTATCACCTCTTCTCATCGATGGGACACTCATTGGCGGAGCAACACTTCAACAATTTCGAAAACGTACGAAAATGGCTCGATGAATGGATTTCAAATAAAGATGAAGCATTCTTTTGGAATGGTATCCATATATTGCCCGAGAGATAGGCAAAATGTGTAGAAAGCGAGGGTCAGTACTTTGAATAAAATATATTATACTTTTTTTTAAATTACTGTGTATATATTTTAAGAAATAAACGACATTTTAAACTTGCATACCTGGTATATGTAATCACAGCTTGGGGAACCCCGAACCACATCTGAGGTTTAAGCCGCATTCCAAACCAAGCTGTTCTCTCAGCTGCATCACTGGATTCAGATTGTCTTATATTAATATTTCTATTTATTATCTATATAGATTTGATGGATAAGGAATTGTTGATAAGGAACTGATGAATGTTCATCAATTCTATCAAGGAATATCTATCTGTATTCTTTACTCACAGGTTTCTTTACTTGCACAGAGTGCAATTATTGACGTAAGACGTAAATCATTACTTTTCTTTAATTCACTTATTATTGCACTTTAAAGTCTAAATAAATAAATAATTTTTGTTTAAATCTCTGTTTTTCTATTTAATTTATTTTACGCAATTTAATAATAATAGATCATCCGTGTGCCACCGTAACCACTATCAGTTTATTAGTACTAGTTTATTAGCGAATTTCGGATTATTTTCATAATTTGTAATCTTTAACCACTATCCACAATAAAATGTAAAAACTAAAAATTAATCTATTGTTCACAAGCAAATGAAGGTTAATAATTAAGTAAATTAAAAATAAATATTATCATTAAAATAAAAAAATTAGTGCGATGGCCGGGAATCGAACCCGGATCAACTGCTTGGAAGGCAACTATGCTCACCATTACACCACCATCGCAGTTGTTACTCGCTACCATATTTTTATATTAAAAAGTATAATTCTTTATAGTCAATGCAAAGAAATTTTTTATAAATTGATATATTTTTTAACTGCACTTATTTAAAATTATTTTGCTGTTTTAATGCTTGTTTATATACTAAACATATAAAAATAAGAATACATTCTTTACAACATATTACCTCAATCAAACGCGTCAACTAGGATTTTCTTGTTTATACATATTTTACATTCTATATAATATTTAAATTATTTACAATTATTTATGATGAAATGTGTATATTATAATGTATGTGTAAAAACACAAATCCTGATTATTCTAACCATACAGTTTTATACCTACTGGTCAATTACAGAAATATTAGATCAAACAATGAATACGCTTTAAAAAAGTTGTACTGCGTTAGCTAGTGAAATGTCTTGGGTTTAGAGCTTTAGAAAGGGTGTACCTGGCTAACGGTAGTAATAGAAGAAGAGGTGGAAGAAATCCCGTTCAACCGCTAGATTATTTCCACAAATAAGGTAACAACTTCATTGAGGATGGATGTGCAGCAGCAGGGTCTCAAGACACAGAATTCGAAACAGGTCTAAATAAACATAAAATAATTTTCATTTAAATAATTCCGAACTCCAGTCCAATAGCGTTTGGGATAAACTATGAATAATAACAGGGGATAGATAATGGTCTATAAATCTAGTATAACACTTTAAATTGTTAACAATATGGAAAACGCACAATATCACGTAGACGAATCTAAGGGAAAATATCAAATTCATCTTAGGCAATGAATAAATAAAAGCAGGCAGAAGGTAAATGTCAACGGATTCCAAAAGACATGATGGACGGGCGTCAACCAGAAAGGGGTCGAGAAGGGAAAGAAGAAATCATAGTTACGAATTCGGTTCGTGTTGGAGAAGGTCAATAGGTTCTGCTAGGTTATTTTGAAGGGGAGCTAACTTTATATCCTTCCTGAATCACTTTTGATCCTAACTACACTAAATTAACAACATTCAACACTTAAATTTTTAAAATAGAGGAAAAGGTGTAAATTTGGGCACCCTCTTTTGTTTTTGATTTAAAGTTACTTTTAACTTGAAAAATTCTAGATTTTTGTCTCTCATTGACAACTATAACAATTTTCTTAAATGCGAGAAGGCAAAACAATGATCAATTATTTCATTTCATTAACGATGATTTACAAAAATCATTAGAAATCGTAATGATAAATGGCTCATTCAGCCCCGCACGATCTAAATTCTCACATTTGGGAAAATTTTATCCACACCTCTCCCCGAGTGTTTTCAGAGAACTTTCCATCACAGAAGACACAAGTTATGATCTCTACCCAGAAATAAGTCGAAGTTCCTGTGGAAATGGGAGTTAATATATACACCAAGAAAGGGTGCCCACATTTACACCAACTTAACCTAATAAAGATGGCCACTATCACATGCAACCTTAAAGCGTGCGTGACTAAACGTGTACTTCAAAAAGTAGCTTAAGATCTCTTGATATCATTGCGAAATTATTGCACATCACACGAATATTTATAATATTTACAGTCCAGAATGAACGCCAATTTGAAAACTCAAGCTGCATCCACACTAGCTGGAAGAATGTTTTCAACTACTCACTGCTATCTTATCACCTCTTAGGGAGAGGTGCCCATATTTACACCAGTGCCCGTTTTTACATCTTTTCCTGTTTATAAAATGGTAGATTGTAAAAAAAAATTCTAGTAATCTCTTTTGAAGAATGGATTAATATAAATATTTCAAGAAAATTTATAATTATCTAGAATCAAGTAATGTAACCATAAATTGAATCAAATAGATTTCTGACTGATATGTGGTTAGCACCAATCCGCAATAGAATTAACAATGGTAAAACTACTGAACCCATCTATACCAAATTTTAACTACATCATTTTCATAGTTCTAGGAAGGTTTAACAATTTAAAATAGTAAAAATTTAAATGTAAAATGTTAAGTGGTAGATACGAGGTTTGGCTCAGTGTCATATACTTTTATGATTGGAAATAAAAATCCAGCCAGATGAAATCAATAAAATTATTTATTCCGAATAAACTTTATTACCAAATCAAAATGTCGATCCTTTTCTTTTTGATGTGTGTAAAAATACGACTCATGGGTCTTAGTTGCAAGCGTTAAATTTCTTCTGATTTTCCGCAAGAGTTTTTTAACAGTCTCCGTACATCTGTTAATCCAGATTTGTTCATTTGGTTATCCACTCACACTTGAAATTTAAAAATTTGATGTCTAATTATGATTTTACGTTATCTTCCAACACCTGATCTGTGAAACTCTAACCAGGTTAAAAATGACTGCTATACGAAAAAATATCATTGAAGAAATAATGCTCAATTACATACTTCAATACATGATTTTTATCGATAAGCATATGAAACTTCATTTATAGAGAAATTATCTAAGTTCTTTATTCATGAGAGCGGGCGAAACCGCGACTGGGGTATGCTAGTATAATTATATATGTTATAAGGTTAATACGTTTCTGGTTTAAGAATAGGACTAGAGTTATTGGTTTTCGATCTAATCTTCTCTAAAATCTACAAACCTAATACAACGCTCAGGCAAGATTTCTAATTCATGAAAAAAAAAAAATTAATGATAAAAGTATGGTTGACTGGTATGATGAATGGAGAAGAAGATAATCAGGGATGCAGTCAAAGTAACACCACGTTTAAGAAGGGATTCTTTAATACGTGCCAACGTTTCGACCTGCGTTGCAGGTCTTCTTCAGGGCTATAATGAAAAATACCGGATGTGACAAAAATAACAGACCGATAAACAGATGACAGATGGAATCAAGAATGGCATAGATAAAAAACAATATACAAAAACCGCATAGAAAAGATCAGATACATAAATAACAAAGAATGCAAAGCAGCAAGGTAAGAATAAGGACAAGACAGGAATGAATAGGAAAAAAAACTAAAAATAAAAAGTAAAATAATAAAAATAAAAAATAAAATAATAAAAATAAAAAATAAAATAATAATAATAAAAAATAATAAATAAACAAAATAATATTAATGGTAATGGATAAAAGAATAATAAAAAGGACAGAAGGAAATTAAATGTTAATTTAAAAAAATAAAATAAAATAAAATAAAAATATGGAATATATATACTTTGACTGCATCCCTGATTATCTTCATCTCAAAAAAAAATTTATCGTTGTTTGAATAATGTTGCTGGCTTAGCTGTTTTTTTGTCCAAATCTGGGCTGTAGAGTGCATAAGATTTCTTGGGATCCAGATTTCTTCACAGCGGCCTTGGGAATTAATGCTGTGTAAACAGAAACATTATAGAGAAGCCAAACACCTCATCTTAAATTTGTCTTCCTTACCCTTCGCATGCAGTGAAGTAGGGCAGTAATATACTTACTATGGCTTACTGCGGTGTTATTTTCCTAATCAATCAGCAGTACTATACTATCTAGTATATCTACTATACAGTACTACTATCTCAAGAAATAGTAGTCACGCCTTTTATTTGGAGGTAAGGTCCTCTGTACAAAATAAACTGCTATGTGTTAGTACAAAGTTTCCTTCAGGATTATATACAAACTGATAGACCTGAGAAAATGCAGACGATGGATATGGAGAGAGGAGGAATAGACGTACATGGATTATCATGTCTAGGCCTGCCAGAAAAGAGCAGGCCGGAAACCTATGGAATTTACTACATTTCGTTTGTGATCACTAACCACAAAAACTACTGAACCTATCTGTACCAAATGTTAACTACATGATCTTCAAAGTTTAAGGCAGGTTTAGCAATAATAAAATTTACAGGTTTTAAATCAAATTGTTATTCAAAATGCAACAAATATACCAGTGAAATTTGAAAGTCGACCGATAGGTAACGAGCGTCATTCTGCTAGAGAGATTACTATAGTACGGTGTTATCTAGAGCTATTGATAATAAAATTTCCTTATTTTCTATTAAACTGGTACTAAAAAGAAATAAATAGATGGTGGGCCATGTGGATCCCGGTGGAGTTAAAAAATCAATTGATATATCGCTAATAATATAGTTAATATATTCTATCCACCATTATTACCAACTCATACATTAAAATTCAAATGAGTAGGATGTACAGTGATGTTTTTACGCAACCTTCATCCACCTGATCTGTGCAATATTACCAGGTTAAAAATTACAGCCAAGCGCGGAAATATCATTGCTAATATAATTCTCACTAGAATATCATTTTAGAGAAATCACTTTTATTTCTGGAATCTCAATGATTCTACCACTTCAATTCAAACGATTAAAACTTCCAATTATTTCTGTTGCTATAACAATTGAATGGCTCCGCCGAAAAACGTTCTAAGCGACAAAATTTCCGAAGTGGCGATTTTAAAGTTATTAAAATGTATAATAGTACGTCTTCGTATGATATAGTACTCCATTATGTTAGTATACATGTGAATATAACAAATTAATATGTGAATATAAAATCTAACCTACAAAACTAACAAAAACTTTAGATTATGATTTTCTTTAACTGATTAATCAAAATTTTATATTTGTCGCTTAGAACGTTTTTCGGCAGACCTATTCAATTAAAAAATCAAGGCCTGACAAAAAAATCATTGAAGTAAATATTCAGATTGTCTGTTTCTTTTACGTTCAATTTTATGTAGCACTTTCAAGAACTGCAAACCATTACAATCATTGTCATAATGCCGGGAGAAAAAACTCGGAATGTAGTTGATTCGGATGCCTTATGAATTTATTATGTCCTTTTTTGAATGCTCTCTACAATAAAAGATTTTTATTGATAAATAAATAAAACTTCAATTCTTATTTAAAATTATCTAATTGTAAGTTCTTCACCTGTGAGAGCGGGCGAAGCTAATAAGCGAAGTGAATACTAATTTATTCAAAAGTTTTTTGTTTTTTTTTATGAATATGCATGTCATTTTTTAAAGTAATTTTCTCACAAAAATTTTATTCTTTTTAGTAGAATATATATACCATATATACAAAATAAATAAAAAAATATTATTAAAAAAAAAATACCACTTACAACCCATTTCTTGAGTTCAATACTTAGGCAAGGCTGCACTGTTACTCAGCCAACGATAGTGAAACTCCTTTCACAGATTTTTGCCGAAATCACGCTCAACCCTCAGGTTTTTCCCACAATCAAGTATACCCACTTTATAGAATAGATTAAGCCTATAAGAATAGATACAATACAGCAATATTGTATTGTAAATCCAATATAAAACATAAAACTTCTTTCAAAATATTAAACATTCTTTAATTCAATCTCACGTTATTAAGTACTGATGGAAAAAAATAATTATTCTTTCTCACAAAATCCTATAGGAGATTGAAAATTGAAAACTTTCAAGTTTAATCTGCACTGAATAGCTTTCGTTATTATTAAAATTACTATTAGCCTTTTCAATTCTACAAATAGTTTCCAAACTATACTCTGGCGGAAGTGTAGACGGGCAGAAAAGCAAATTTTCATTGCTTCTGATGCTCCATCCACCAACTCTCTTCTTTGCATTCTGACTTTAATTTAATTTAGTTTATATTCATGAGACAATGCTTGAGAGTTTCCTCAAATCTTAATCCGACAATAGTTTACTTAACAAAGTGAAATTAATTCAATATATTTTCTAAGGATCTCAACCATTATACTAGTTAATATTTTTTATCAGAATGGAATAATATAATTTTGTATTTTTATTACAACCAAGCAGGTATTTTTTATTTAGATTATTTTATTTAATCTAAAAATAAAAATATAACCTTTTATATATGTATTAAGATTAATTAAATTCCAGCTTAAGAATTTATAAAATAAAATGTTTACGTAAAGTCAAACCACGAGATGAACACTCATAAGATCACTTTTCCTTGACACCCACTCAACCATCCGGAACCTACAATTCTTTTTCACTCTCTTTAAAACCGGATGGGAACTTTCATCGAGATGAAATTTCAGTTTAGATACATTAGTTTGGTTGCTAGTGAATTCCAAGCCCTTGTTTGTTACTGTAAAAAACATACAAATACGTGGAAATCTCGTTATGTTCCCAAACCTCCAAAAATCTATACAAGTACAAACATGAATAGAGCAATGTTTTCAGTATACACCTCCAAGTATGCAACCTCTACCAGTGTTTAATTTTTCATTCTCTGAAGACTGGTGTCAATGTCCATCTTTTCCCTTATCTTACATCTTCCAGTCGACTCCTTATTTTCTGTCTCGTTATGATTCTCTTTTTCTTTTCTTATTAGTACCAAGATAATACATGGCGGATTCTTTCAATTTATTGCTAACCCCAATTTCTTCCCGGCTGGGAAAAACATCATGTCTAACTATGATCTACTGCTTTTTCCAATTTACATTTTAGAATTAAAATTATCAAATTACTTAAATTACTAATCAAATTAAATTAACAACCAATGATTATTTTAAATAAACAAAGTTGAGAGAAACGTGACTTTTTTCATTCAAACCAAAGCGGTAGGTCCTAACGATAAATATTATATAATAAAAAATATTATCTAATAAATTCATGAAATGAAAACTGTCGTCATACGTTTAATCCGAAGAACACCAAAACAGCTAGTGCGTACCAAAATGTTACATTTTTTAATGTGAATTGAACGTTACACCAAAAAAAGAATAGATTCCTAGACAAAAACTAAAGTCATGCACAACATACGGTTCAATACCCTCGTATTTTAAACAGCCTATGAACGGCCTTGGGTTTGGTACTTAGGTATAGTTGTACTGTCGCAGAACCTACGGTTGTGAAAGGAGGTGATTGATTTTTGGCATGAATTCACGCTCAACCGCCAGGTTTTGTTCCCCAATTAAGGGTATCTACTTTTTAAGAGGCTGGGTGTGCCCCAGGAGGGTCTCCCAACCTCGAAATCGATCCACGGCATGGCAGAATACAACTTTTCAGCCTTCAGTCGGACGACTCCAACTCGGGCCCGGGAGTTTAATAGTCAAGCCCCTTACCCACTGTTCTACCGAACCTCCTGTATGCATATAAACAATAAGAAAGTTTGAGGAAATTATTAAAATGACTTATCAATAACATGTAATGAACTACTCACTAGTACCACTTCAATAAAAAATTCTCTCGGCCATCTTCTTTTCAGACGCGTCGGAGGATTATCGGGAATTCGACTGGGTATTGAGTTTAATATGAAAGGATAGGTATCTGGTTTGGGCTAAAATAGCATCATATGGAACATTATGATCTTTATGGACAAGTCTATTTGTGACATAATATACAACATTGAGGATTTTGCGAAGGATTTTGGATTGTAAGGATTGGATACGAGAAGAGTTGGAAGGTTTAGGGGAGCCCCAAAGCTCACTAATGGGTCAAAGTATTGTCATATAAATAATTCTTATGTAATTTATTGGGAGCTTGAAATGTTAGAAAATTATATATATATATGTATATAAATTTAAAAATAAATGGATATGACACTTTAATTCTCCCGTTTTTTGTCTCTACTATTTTCTTTTGACGGTTTGGATCTTTAGTCATTAACTCTGTTTTCTCAAACGATATCTGTTAAACTGCCTGGTTTTTAATATTTTTCGCTAGGACCTACCGTTTAGGATCTATATTGGTTTGAATGAAAAATACCATGTTTGAAACCGCTATTTTCTCTCAACTTTGTTTTTCTCGAATAATCATTAATTTGTTATTTAATTCAATTATTTAACTAAGTAATTTGGTCCTTTCAATTCTAAAATGTAAATTGGGAAAAGCATTACATCATAGACAGATCTATTGTTTTTCCCAGCTTGGGAGAAATTGAGCTTTATTCTTTTAGTCAGTAGTTACTTATAAAATTCTTGTAGGTTTAAGTAAAACAAGAAAATGCTGAAATGTAAATACGATCGCGCAAATGGAATCTACTCTTCGACATTGAATGTTCTTGTTTACTTTGACAGGCAGACCTATACTGGCATACCCTGTACATTACCATGGTTTAACTTTAGACCATCACTGTTTTACAGATCTGCCAGGATCTGACGATTTTTTGAGGCCGAAGGACATCCTTGGTCACTCCCTCCTTCCACAATTAGAATTGGTTTTCGTCCTTAAGGATTTTAAGATAGCGGAATTTAACGATTTTATTAGTTTTTCGTCCTTGAGGATAATATGTTGACATATTTAACGGTTTATTTTATTTAATTATTAATTTATGTAATTTCTTCTTCCTCTTCTTTGTAACGGTGCTTCCCTTCGTTGAGTTTCCGGTAGGTCAAACTATCCTTCCACAGTTCTCTATCCCACCAATCACCGTCCCTCGGACCTCTTCCTGCCATTTCCTCCTCTATCTCATCCTTTCATTTCTTCAACTTAAAGAAAAAATGACGACTTATACTCGATGAAACCGATTCGAAAATTGCTAGAAATATACATATATAGGAAAATCAAAAAGTACCATGCTACGTAAGCAACTTAAAATACTGACGCATACCAACGCTTGGTTTGAATGAAAAAAGTCACGTTCAAGAGTTGGAAGGTTCAGCGGAGCCATTTTGGGTGTTTAAAATTATTTTTTCATTAGCATCAGTGGTTGGCGTTCATGTTCGGTTGCGAGCTTATATAGTCAGGCCTAAGCTTAGAGAAATTTATGAAAATTGAAAGCGTTAACTTTATAAAGGATAAATAAAGCGTCTAAAGCGTGGGAGGAAAAATATTAAGGAATAAATGAGCTTATAAGATTTACTCCCCTTAAATTAATAATAATTTCATGGCGTATGTAGTACAGCGTATGTAGGGTTCATGTAGTACAGTGTGATTAGGGTAAGAAGCAAGTAAAAGGTGTTGTACATTATTAAGAGAACATGAGTTCTTCCTGAAATTTGAACAGTTTAAAATATAATGAAATGTGGTTAAGAAAGATTTATTTGATAGGGGAAAGATAATGAGGAGTAACGTGTTGCAGGTAAGAGAGCCTGCGCTGGAGGGGGCTATATACAGCGCTCGCCGAGCTCGCGGGGCGGCAGACGTCGTTATGAAGGCACCCGGGCAGCTCGCCGTCATCCTCATCCTTGCGATCGTCGTCTTGGAGGCCTTCGCCTTCCCCTACAAGGGTGGGTCTAATAGGAAACATTTACTAATTTATTAAACCTTCTTAATATGAATTTTATTTATATTTAAATTTTTTCCAAAAAAAAAATTTTTAAAAACAATTAATAAGCAATATGAAAAAATATATTTCTTCACTTACAGGTACATGTTAAACATTTTACATATATCAAAAAATAAAAGAAAAAGATAAGTATTTAGAATAGAAACTATAAGAAAATTATAAAAAAGTGTATATACCCACGATTTTGAAATTGGCTAATTATAAGATGCTTAGATTCGACCTATAATAGGTATAGCTGTCAAAAATTTAAATACATGTATATTTTTTAAAACAAAAATTAAATAACTAATTACGACTACTTTCTGACGAATAATCCTTAGTGTATTTCAAGAATTAAAAAAATTATTCATTATTTTTAAACTAAAAAAAAAAATATTTCATTATTATAGAAAAACATTTCTATCGCCTGTGTAAATCTTGAAATTACAGTTTTTATAAGCGTAATTTATTAAATTTCTGTTGGCGTAAACCCATCCGAAAATCTCTGGTGATTAACAGTCATTAAAAAGATAAATACAAATATGTTTTTAAAACTAAAATTAAATATATTACAACTGCGGTTCGTTCTTTAAGTAAAAAAATTACTACTATATTCAGACGAATAATCATTAGTTTGTTTCAAGAATTTAAAAGAATATTTATTTTACACTAGAAATAATTATTATTTTATTGTTGAAACACATTTATTTTAATTTTTCAATCTTAAAATTACAGTTTTTAAAGCGTAATTTATTAAATTTCTGTCGGCCTGAACTTAAACGAAACTGAACGAAAATCTCTTAGTAAATTAGGAACGACCGCACTAAAAGGTTCGATTAACAGTCATTAAAGAGATTAATGTTTTAAATAATAATTAAATAACTAAATAGTTTATAACTTCTGTACGGAATTGAAGTAAAAAAAAATACAACTATTTTTAGACGAATAATCCGTAGTGAATTTCAAGAATTTAAAGGAATATTCATTTTACACTAGAGAAAATTATTATTTTATTGTAAAAATACTTTTATTTCAAATTTTCAATCTTAAAATTACATTTTTAAAAGCGTAATTTATTAAATATCCGCTTGAACTTATTCAAAAATGTCTAGGTAAATTAGGAAGTCCGTACTGACGGGTTTATGGATAAACAGCCATTAAGAAGATGTTTCTATTACAAATATGTTTTTAAAACTAAAATAAAATAATTAAATATATTACAACTGCGGTTCGTTCTTTAAGTAAAAAAATTACTACTATATTCAGACGAATAACCCTTGGTGTATTTCAAGAATTAAAAAGAATATTCATTATTTTTAAACTAGAAAAAATTATTATTTTATTGTAGAAATACATTTATTTCAATTTTTCAATCCTAAAATTACAGTTTTAAAAGCGTACTTTATTAAATTTCTGTCGGCCTGAACTTATTCGAAAATCTCTTAGTAAATTAGGAACGACCGCACTAAAAGATTCATGGATTAACAGTTATAAAAAAGATAAATACAAATATATTTTTAAAACAAAAATTAAATAATTAAATATATTACAACTGCGGTTCGTTCTTTAGGTAAAAAAAGTACTACTATTTTCAGACTAATAATTCTTAGTGTATTTCAAGAATTAAAAAAAGAAGTACTCATTATTTTTAAACTATTAAAAATTATTATATTATTTTAGAAATATTTAAATTTGAACATTTTAATATAAAATCATCCACCTATAACGTAAAAATCTGAGGATTGATTATACTAAAACATTTATTTCAACTGTCTATCTTAAAATTACAGTTTTAAAAGCGTAATTTATTAAATATCGGCTTGAATTTATTCGAAAATTTCTTGGTAAATCAGGAACGACCGCACTAACAGGTTTAATTAACAGTCATTAAAAAGATAAATAAAAATATAATTTTTGAAATAAAAATTAAAAACTAAATATCTTATAACTGCTGTACGAAATTAAAGTAAAAAAAAAAAAAAATACGATTATTTTCAGACAAATAATTCCAACATACATTTTACGGTTATATCATTTATCTTTCATTCACTGTAATTCAAAATTCCGAAGCATATTCATTATGTTTAAATCATAGAAAATTATTGTAGAAAATTCCATTATAAAGTTGAAATTGAGGAATAAATTTATTAAAATTTATTACTATCATTAAAATATTTATTTAATTTTTTTAATTTTCAGAATTACACTTATCAAAAGGAAAATCATTAAATTTCTGACCTATTAACTCAAAATGTCTTGTTTCGAAAATCTGTTTGTGAATTATGAACGTTCACGCAAACGTTATTAAATATTAAATATCAAAATTGCTGTTAAGTAAAATTGCGGTTTCGATTGTATTTGAAGTATAAAATTTATATCTTATTTTAGTCGCTTACGACTTCTGTATGTGAATTTTAAATATTCCTTAGAATATTATGTTAAAAAAACAAAAAAAATATGTATATATATATATATATATATATATATATATATATATATATATATATATATATATATATATATATATATATATATATATATATATATAAATTTCTGTTTGTTGAAAAATGTTAGGTTCTATTTGATCTTGGTAAGAATATCCATTAATTTTAAACTAGAAATAATTAATACATGATTTTAGAAATATAATGTTTAAAAGTTCCATTATAAAATTGAATGGCTCCGCCGAAAAACGTTCTAAGCGACAAAATTTCCGAAGTGGCGATTTTAAAGTTTATAAAATGTATAATAAATAGTACGTCTTAGTATGATATAGTACTTCATTATTTTATTATACACGTATAATATACACAAATTAATATGTGAATATAAAATCTTACCTACAAAACTAACAAAAAATATAGATTATGATTTTCTTTCGCTGATTACTCAAAAGTTTATGTTTGTCGCTTAGAACGTTTTTCGGCGGACCCATTCAATCATCTCCTCCTAAACTTAAAAACTGAGGAGTTATTAAATGTTAATTATTTTATATTTCTGATTGCGTGAACTCATTCCGAAATCTCTTTAATTAGAAACGTCAAATACAAACGTTTTTAGATTAACAAACATTAAAAAGAAATATATTTAAAAAAAAAAAAATTTTATAAAGAAAAAATTTAAAACTAAACATCCTACAAATGCTGTTCGTAGTTTAAGTAAAATATTTACTTTTTTCTAGATTAATAATCCGTACATAAATTTTACGTAAGTAAAATTATCTTTCATACCGTGTATTTCAAGAATTTAAAAAGAATATTCATAATTTTTAATTTAAGAAAATCATTATATGATTTAAGAACATACATATTCACATATTTTCTAGTGCCGTGTACCACTACACTCGGTTAAAGCTGAGACTTGAAATTTAAAAACTGTTGTGCTTTGAAAATTCCATTTTGACATTTTCCGCTAATAAGTTTAAAAATTAAGGAGTAATTATATTAAAATCCAATACCACCATTAAAAATATTTATTTCAAGTTTGTCAATCTTAAAATTACATATTTCAAAGCCTAATTTATTAAATCTCTGTCACAGTGGACAAATCCAATTTTTTTAAAAAAAATAAATAAAACGTGATTTACATACTCCATTTTTTTTTCTCGGCTCCCAATGTTCATTGGCGGCTATAACTCTAGTTTTGCACTATTATACGTCCCTACTACCCACACAAAAAGCGGCATTCAAATCTGTGTGTTACAAGTCAAAACGTTCCCTTGTCAGCTCCAAAAATTAAGAATAAAATTGACTATTTGACCAGAAATATCAATAAAGTTACAATGAAATTTAAAATTAAGGTACCATTTATACAGAATTAGATAGCAATTTTTTTTCCGTTAGAGTGGACGTCCTTTATTCATTAAATTAATGTTATAAAAATTAAATAACTAAATATATCACAACTTCTGTTCATTATTTAAGTAAAACAATTACGACTATTATCAGACAAATAATCCTCACATAATGTTTTCGTTTATATTATTTATGTTTCATACAGTTTATTTCAAGAATTTAAAAGAATATCCATTATTTTTATATTTATAAAATCATTTTATAATTTTAGAAAAATTGATTTTTTTATAAATCTCTTCAGTTTTTTCTAAAGTTAAAAATTGAGGAGTAATAATATTAAAATTCAATACCCCTAATAAAAAATACATATATCAGTAAATCTGGAAATTACCGTTATTAAAGTCGAAATTCATAAATTCCCAACTCATCCGACAATTCCTTCCTGGATTTCATTATATTTCATTTATATTTTAAGTTTGTCCATTTACAGTCGCTTAACATTTCAGTATGTGTAATAAATTTTCTAATTTAAAGAACTCACAAGGGGACGTTTTGACTTGTAAATCACAGATCTGAATGCCGATTTTTGTGTGGGTAGTAGGGACCTATAGTAGTGCAAAACTAGAGTTATAGCCGCCACTGAGCATCAGGAGCCGATAAAAAAAAATATATTAAAATCACGTTTTATTTTTTTTTTCTCAGCTCTCAGTCAAGATAGAGAAATGACCTATATTTTAATTTCAAATAGCTTTGAAACCCTTAGATTGACGAATAATCTAAAAATAATATCAGGTTTTGGTTAAAAAAAAAAAAAAAAAAATCTCCCCTTATCTATATTTTTTAAAAATGGTCTAATTTGAAATTTAGCGTGTAAAAATTGAAATTATAATAGAAATAGATGGTTTTTAAACGTATTATTTATATAATATAGGTGAGGACAATTTTTAAACTAAAAACTGATATAATTTGCAGATTCCTTATCTCAAAAAACAAAAGAAGAAATCAAATTTTGTCGAAATCAAAAATTAAATTATTTTACTCCTAAAATTTTGTAGGATTATAGAAGGCCAAGAAAAGAGGCAGTCAATTTTTGAAAAAAATATAAATAATATGCGCTATCTCACATATTTTGCCACAGATTGAAACCAAATTTTAAAATCATCTAGAAGCCGTAAAACTGCTTAGTTTAACCCAAATGCGGAAGTCGCAGGATTTTTCCTTACTGAGATACCTCAAGTTATATTTGACCTTGGAATTTTTTATTCTCATCAGTTTTTGTCCACTAAAATCTTGAGTAAACCCAATTTTATATGCATGGATAAAAATCAGAATGTATGCTGATTCTTGAGATGCTATTACTATTGTAAGCTGTTATCGTCGTTAGAAGTTGTTGATGGAATCTCAACTTAAAAATGTTAACGTCCTTCAAAGGGGTAAAAAATGAATATTTTTTTTATAATGATAAAATTTCAGATATAAAAGCTTTTGGTGTATTAAATCGAGATTTGAGATCAGTTTATCATGAAAAAAATTGTTAACTGATTTACAGCGGATTTTAATGGAATTTTGTCATTTTTTGTAGTTTTTGAGCACCCTGAAGCCGGATCGTGTCTTGATCATAACGAAAGTATTTTAATTTCAAATATCATACAAAACTACAATTTAACGTGAAAGAATAATTTCTCTATCTTCACAGAGCTCAGAAAAAAAAAAAAAATAAAACGTGATTTTCATACTCCATTTTTTTTCTCGGCTCCCAATGTTCATTGGCGGCTATAACCCTAGTTTTGCACTATTATACGTCCCTACTACCCACACAAAAATCGGCATTCAAATCTGTGTTTTACAAGTCAAAACGTCCCCTTGTCAGCTCCAAAAATTAAGAATAAAATTGACTATTTGACCAGAAATATCAATAAAGTTACAATGAAATTTAAAATTAAGGTACCATTTATACAGAATTACATAGCAATTTTTTTTTATGATTTCAAAATTTTGTATTCAGAAACAGCTAACAGCAAATATACTCAGGAAAATCTATATTTTGTGCTGTATTTAAAAAAAGTTTTTCAAAATAGGAAACTTTGTTTATACTCCATATATACAGTGTATTTTAAGAATTTAAAAGATTATTCATCATTGATAAACTTTAGAAAATATTATGTATTGAATTTCTGAAGAAATATTGAACTTTGCAAGTTCCATTATAAAATTATCCATTCCATTAAAATATTACTAGAACCGTTCGTTATTCAAGTATAAAAATTAGGAACATTTTCAGACACATTATCTGCACATAAATTTTGCGATTTTTTTATCATTCATAAAGTTTATTTCAAGAATATAAAAGAATATTCATTATTTTTAAACTTTAGAAAATTTGTGTTTAATTTTAGAAATAGTGAATATTGAAAATTCCATTTCAAAATTATCTATTAATACAGTTAAAAATTGAAGTGTAAATTTAATGATATTCAATACCACCATTTAAAACATATATATGTTTTGCAAAATTAAAATCACAACGTAAATTATTAAATTTCTTTCGGCTTGAACCCACCCGAAAATCTCTTGATAAATTATGAATGTTAGTGTGGCTCCGTTTGTATTTTAAGTGTAAAGTTCAAATCTCATTTTTGTCCTTTTACAATTGCGTGCGATTCCGGTATGTGAATTTCAAATATTTCTGAGAATGTTATGTTAAAGATACGAAGATAAATTATTAGATAATTACTTATGTAAATAATAAATTTTCTGTTTGAAAAAAGCCACACACAGATTTGATCACGAATATAAATAAAATTAAAATAGAATTTGAAATTAAGAAAGCCTAGACGAAATTACAGTTCTTAGTGAGTAGATGAAAAAAAATTCGGGTATTATTGGATTATGTACACAACTGCCTAAACTTTTTTTAAATTAAGGAAGCATTTATATATATATATATATATATATATATATATATATGTAATTTTTCTTGATATAAATCAATATTATTAAATATATTATTTTATTTTTGAAGAGAAAAGACTTGACCCGGTCGGGATTCGAACCCGAGTTTCCACCTCTCTAGCGTGGCGCCTTATCCAACTAGGCCACCGGGGTCGTATCCGAACCAGGCTAATCTTCTCTCTTCAGTGATCCATAACCCCCGGGCACTCGCAAATCGCGATGTGATTCCGGGGATGAATGTTCATATTGAACATTACATTTAACTTGGATCTATTGACAATCCGTCACCGGTATATATACGAGTGTATGTCCGGTGGTTATGTATGTCCATCCGGGGGTTATGGATCACTGAAGAGAGAAGATTAGCCTGGTTCGGATACGACCCCGGTGGCCTAGTTGGATAAGGCGCCACGCTAGAGAGGTGGAAACTCGGGTTCGAATCCCGACCGGGTCAAGTCTTTTCTCTTCAAAAATAAAAAATATATATATATATATATATATATATATAATATATATATATATATATATATATATATATATATATATATATATATATATATATATATATATATATATATATATATATATATATATATATATATATATATATATATATATATATATATATATTGACAATAATACACTTACGGTTAAATCGTAAAATTTCTGTATCGCTAAAAAAATATAATATATCTTATTTAATTTTTTTTTTTTTACGATTACGTAATTTTAACCAGCAACAGCAAACAGACAAACAAAAAATATGCTCAGATATAAATATCTATATTTTATTAAAATCGGAAATTGTAGCCGTTCCTTAAACTCTAATACCGGTTTGTGTTCGATTTAGTCTATTATTATAGACTATTATTATAATACAGAATTAAAAAAAAAAAATGATCGTTTTATTTTAGATTATGTTTGTAACATTTTAGTACAACATTTCGTAAAATTATATGGATGTTGAAAAATACAACAAAAAAAACATGAAAATATCCTCAAAGTAATACCTATTTATATAATTGAAAAAAAAAATTCTAAAAGACATTTAAAATAAATGCAAATACATAATTTGTCAACAATAAAAATAAATTAAATTAAATTTGTAATGATTTATAATTATCTTTTTAACAAATCGAAAAAAAAGAAATCATCGTAGATTATTATAAATGTTATCAAATCTTCAGTTTTTGAAGCATCTTTTTAATAAAATTTTTATAAAAATTCTAAAAGACATTTAAAATAAATGCAAATACATAATTTGTCAACAATAAAAATAAATTAAATTAAATTTTTAATGATTTTAAATTATCTTTTTAACAAATCGAAAAAAAGAAATCATCGTGGATTATTATAAATGTTATCAAATCTTCAGTTTTTGTAGCATCTTTTTAATAAAATTTTTATTTTATAAATTAGCAGAAAAAAAATATTATTATTTTATTGTACAAA
Source organism: Euschistus heros (assembly GCA_003667255.2). Classification (NCBI taxonomy): domain Eukaryota; kingdom Metazoa; phylum Arthropoda; class Insecta; order Hemiptera; family Pentatomidae; genus Euschistus; species Euschistus heros. Next base: position 1,205,222 of record RCWM02000231.1, read on the forward strand.
TATATTGATCACTATCGAATTATTAGGTCGTTTTTGAATTTCTTTTGTTTTTAAACTGTGCAAATTTCAATTAAAAAACTTTCGCCAGTGGAAACCGAATTTTCGAAAACCACAAATAGATTGTGGCTTGACCATCACCGCCGTTAATTTACTTTCACATTTCATGTCAACTGTTAGTAAATCATCTCAATACAATTACCTATAGCTAATGATCACACATAGTATTACGATAGCTTAAACATTCTGTCTGTTTCAATAAAACTTATCAAAGAGTTTTCTTTATTTTAGTTCAGACTTACTTATTAAATAACTCTCGCCTAGCATCCCCTGGCGCGGCTTATAACTTAGATAATTTTAACTAATAATTGAAGTTTTATGTGTTAATTGATAAAGATATTGTATTTAAATATGCAATAAAGCAAAAATAATACATTCCTTTATTTTTTCTGATTTGATATTTTATCCGATGAAAACAGTGTTGCTTGACATCAACAAAGGTCTTAGTCTGAAACCATGAATAAAAAAAAGTAATTTTCTAAACATATTTCGAAGGATGGAATATAGGGTTTTGTAAAAGAAATATTAATAAATACCAAATTTCAAAAATTCCATAAAATTACCAATCTACCCTACTTATATGGAGTCGTCTCATAACGAAATAAACATTCAAATTATTAAACAATTTAAAACTGCTAAACGTTTCTTATTTATACTAGAAAGTAGAAAGTTAATGACATTAAAGTAATTATATCCAGTTAAATTATTCAAACATATCTCCAAAGTTCCGAATAAAATACGAGCACGCAGTTCCTCTCTCTCGCCTCAACGCACAGGTTCGTATCAGTGAATTACTTAATTATATAAAATATGAAGGGTGACTTAATTATACGAAAACAGTATGGGATATTCAGCGTTTGTTTACAAACAGTATGTTTAATTATTTAATTAAGGAATTAATTTAGCTTCATTTTAATATTTGTTTAGTTTTTAAAAGTTTAATTCAGAATAGAACTAGAAGTAGGCTGTCAGTAAGAGTATAAAGGGCTCTTTCCGCCGCATTCATGTCCATTTATTTAATATTTAAAAACCAAAATTAAAAATATAAGTACACAAACAATCGATTTATATTAACTGATTTGTTTAGATAATTAATTCAATTAAGACAATTACATGTTTTAGCTCATGCGGTAACTTTAATAAAAAAAATCAACTGTTTTGTATTATTTTATTTTTTTTTTAACTATTTATTGATAGTTAGGTATAACAGTATTAATTTTTGTTCAAGCAAATTTGAGGAAAATTATTAAAATGACATTTCAACAGCATGTAAAGAACTACTAGTTGCACTTCAAACATTTCTACAGGTCTCTTGGCCATCTTCTTTTCAGACACTTCGAAGGATTATCGGAAATTGAGTGTGAAGTAAGTTGGGAAACTAGTGAATTCGATTGGGTTAGAGTCTACTATACAAGGACAGGTATCAGGTTTGGGCCAAAGCAACATTTTGATCACTAAGATCTTTATGGATAAGTTTGTGATATGATAAGGAAGGATTTTGGTTGTTAGGATTGGATACGAGAACAATTGGAAGGGTTAGGGAACTCCAAAGCTCAACACCGTATGTCCGAATGAGTCTAATTTCTGTCATGTAAATAAGTCTTTTGTAATTGAATGGAAGCTTTGAACGTTTGTCTAGAGTAGTCGAAAACGAAAAACAGTTTCTTCTCTTTTAAGTCGGGTATGCAAAACGTAATAAAACAAATAAATACTATGTAATAAAACTTAGGATTTAAACGAGTCATTTAGATGCCATTTCTTGAATTTTATGTATATTGCATATTTTCAATTTTTGTTAGATTTTAGATTTTCTCCTAATTCTGACATAAGTGAACAAGGAATTCTAACATAGCTAATACTCCTCTGTATATAGGGCAGTCTTCAAAAATAAGCTGCATTGATAGCGCTGTTTGGCATTGCTGACTCATAGGTGCGGTTTCGTTGGCCATTAGATTGTCGTGTGTCAGACAGAAGTGTCCAAGTCGAATTCCAAGTTTTTATAGCTTTACGACTTCAATTCTAGATTTTCTCGAGCTAGTTGTCGACTTTTCAGTCTCTTTTTTATTGTTCCTAGCTTAGTGTTTTATTTCCCCATCCCCTTTTCCACCGTTTTAAGGGATGCTTCATGCGTTGGTGCATAAAATGTTTCAAATTGGGCTTTTTTTATTTTGCAACAAAGCCTTAATTTATTTTAGGCTCGAACTATGACTGTATACTTTCTTATTATTTTAAAAAGGTTTAATATTTCGAAGAATAGGGATGTTTTTGCCATTTTTATTTCTACACTTAAAAATAGGTTGATTGAAATGAAAGCACGGCCTTTAATGATTATAATTTTAATTTTCATCAATTATCGAACTATAAGAAATTACCATTAAAAAATAAATTTGATAACTTTAACAGTACCGAATAAAGGACTTACGTAACCTACTATTTCATTTTTAAAACACATTTTTGGTTTTGTGTCATAATTAATAAATATTAACTCTAATTTGAAATGTAATATAAAGGTAAGAACACGAAAAGGAAACTGTTATTTTAGAAATTTGCATACGTGTTATTATAAAATTGGATGTGAACTATTTTTTTGTTATAAATATATTATGAAGTCGTCAAATGAATTCCTTAAACACGCTATGGAGCAGGGTAGGAAACTCCGAGAACATACAACATTATTCTATAGTAAAGAGATCAGATATATTGTAAACTAGTGCATCCTCAGGAGATGGAATTTGCTAAATAACCTTATATTCTGAGACTCCATAGAACGTTTTCCCACAGAAAAAAAAATCATGAACCCCAACATACATTATTCCTACCATCCAGTCAATTATCAAAATCAGAGAACAAATGTCAACTAAAATGTATGTGTTTATAGTGAAAATAGCCGATCAAAAGTAGTTGATTGAAGTGTTATCACATATTATTTAATAATGATATTGCTACTATTAATTTTTCAGAACTATAATGGAGTTTTTTTTTTTTTTATTTCTTTTTTAACATTGTTAATACATTTTTTGAAACACCAAAGAAAACAATACGGGACTGCTACAATCCAAAAAAAAAAAAAAAATGAGCCTAATATCGAATTTAAAGAAATCTAATATGAATCTTTGTTGCATTTGCCATTATTTTAGTGAAATTGCCAGCTTTTCTATGTACAGAATAAAATGTTTCACATCAAAATATGACACAATAAAACTGACTTAACACATTCAAACTTGTGACGTACATACTGGATAGGAGTTCAGTGACATCTACAATCAAAAGTTTATTAATTCCTGTATCATAAAGATAATAATATATATTTTTTTAATATATTAAAGTGTTTAAGCGTTCATACAGAGAAAATTAAAATATGACAATATATTCCTAAAATATTTAATACTTAAACCTAAAAAGTTAACCCTTTTTTTGGCATGGTATCCCTTAAGATAACATCCCTTTGTGAGTTAGTTTCACAAATTTCAGGCATATTCTGACGTATTTGTAGGTTCCATGCCAATATTTCACTACCACTGAGATTCTCTTGAGTGATTGAGAACCTCAATCTAGGTTTAGTATCTCAGGAGATAACATTTAAAATTAATAAAAGAAAATGTTTGGTCAGAGGTTTTTATATCACTGTTTTATTTGATTTCCTTTAAAGGGATTTCATTGGGAATCTTGCCAAGAAAAGGGTTAAGAATTCATACTTCAGTAAATATATTTTCAATATTGAAGCCATCTAACAATTTTGAAGCAAACTCTAAATTGTGTTTAGGAAAATTTTAAGTATTTTACTCTTGTTGACTTATTTTCGATGTCGAATTTGTGAATATCCAAATTAGATTTTTAAGTAATATCATAGTTTATTTTAGTTTCTACATCTGTCATGAGTGATTAATACTAATAATAAGAGATCCTTTGTTGATAGTTTTTATGTTTATTAATTAATTAACATGATGATTATTAAAAATCAAGAAATATAAATATATTTGATCAGTCTTTTAAGATATGTAAAATAATAATTTGTTTTACTAAAAATTTGAAAAGTTATCTAACAACTTTAACTAATCTTTAATTTATGTTATTTTTTTTAACTTTATAAAAATAATTTTTTTTTTTTTTTGGTATACCATAGGTAAAATAAATTTGGTAATCAATTTTTTATTATTAGATTAATTTATTTCTTTGTCTTATTTTTTTCTGAAATTTTTTTTTTTTCACATTTTCAAATCTACATTCGTTGACTATATTCGGAGTCGAAATATTTTAGAGTACATTCGGTATAAAAGAAGACAGACTACTTTTTCATTATGTGCAACGTTACGTTTCACGTTTTCATATACTCTGTTTTACCACTAATAATTCTAAACCCATTGCTCATTGCCGCCCTTTGAAACACTTTTAACACTATGATCCCTATATATATTTTTTTATATATATATATATATATATATATATATATATATATATATATATATATATATATATCTATTTATTGAAATTCTGTACATAAAAACATACATCCAGTAAATGTGATAATGACAAAAAATAAAATGACAATTGCTTGTGAAGCAACTACTCAGTTGCACTTCAATAAAAGTTCTATTTTAGAAGGCCATCTTCTTTTCAGACGCCTAGGAGGGTTGTCAGGAATAGAATGGGAAGCAAGTTGAGAGACTAGTGGATTTGAATGGTTACGGAGTTTACTATGAAAGGACAGATATCTGGTTTAGGCTAAATCAGCAACATATGGAACATTGAGGTCTTTATGGATAAGTTTATTTGTGACAAAGTAAGGAGCATTGAGGATTTTTCGAAGGATTTTGGATTGCAAGGATTGGATACGAGATGAGTTAGATGGTTTGGTGGAGCCCCAAAGCTCAATCCATATGTCCAAATAGGTCTGATAACTGTCATGTAAATGAGTCTTTTGTAGAATATCGGAAGTTTTGAACGTTTGTCTAGTAAATGTTGAAGAAGTCGAAAACGACGAGCAATTTCCCTTCTTTTTAGTCTTGTGTGTGGAGTCCAAGTTAAACGTTTGTCAAGTTGGAGCCCTAGGTAGCGGATCTGTTCAACAGGGATCAGTGGAATGTTATTAAAGGACCTGTATATTTAAATATTATTTTAACTGTTGAATCAGATATCCTACCCCAGGACCGCTTCATTTTTTTTTTTTTTTTTTTTTTTTTTTTTTTTTTTTTTTTGCGGATTAAGATTCGTCAGATGTGTACAATATTCTATAGGAATATTTAGTGATATATTTAAGAATAACGATTATTATCCAATTGGCGGGTACTTGGGCGAAATTTCGTAGCCGAGAATAAAAGCTAAGTGCCAATACAACCTTGACGATAAAACTCTGGCCTAGTCGTGTCACGTACCTTTCTCCCATAATATCGTAATAGCCGACAACTTTTAAGCACAGATTCATTCCTTCTTAAAAGAATATTATTTTGAAAAATGTCAGTTGAATCAATAATTTTATAGATAGTTAAAACCTACCTGTTTTCTCTCAACTTTGTCTATTTTGAATAATCATTGATTGTTAATTTAATTTAATCATTAATTTAAGTAATATGATCCTTTTTAATGCTACAATGTAAGCCGGGAAAAATCAGTAGATTACAGACAGACATATCCAATATCTATTGTTTTTCTCAGTCGGGGAGAAATTTAGTTTTTCATTTAATATTCATAAATAAAATTACCTCCTTGATTATGTTTATTATTATAAAATAAATATATGTTCTTAAGAAGGTAAAAGTCAATATATTTATAGGACATTTCCACAAACGATCCTCATTAAAATTATGTTGACAATATCGGCAAAGATAGCTTGTTAGGCCTAAGTGTCATTTTTTTTTTTTTTTTTTTTTTTTTTTTTTTTAAATATCAAATCAATAAAATTATAGTTAATGAATTTATTTTAAGAATTGAAGCCATTGTTGGAAGAAAGAGTTAACTCAGTTTTTTTTTCAAAAATCAATTTTTTTTTTTTTTTTTATTCGCATTTTCTCACCTGTAGTACAGAAAAATGCCAATAGAAATGGCGAATGAGCTTAAATTGGATATTGAAAGATTTGATTTGGTCAAATCAAGAGAATGAAGTTTATTCTATAGCAACGAGTTATTAACAGAATTATTTAAAACATTAGAGTATGGTTGGCCTTGTGTGATCAAAATGAAGAATGAATGATAAATAGAAACAATTTAGTAGAGAAGATACAAGTAGAAATTATTATTAATTTCTCCTATCAAAATGTAATTTCTATTTAAAATATTTGTTATCAGTATTACTTTCTTAATTATAAATACGTCAGTTTGGCCACTATTGAATTGTACATTATAACTCAATTTAGAGGGAAATGGTTTTATATTTTAGGTTAATTATTATACTAATTACGATAAAATGCAGACTCAGCTTGATACATTTCTTTTTACAGATTAAAACTTTTATAAAAAATACAATAATTTTTTTTTAAAAAATTGCAATATTAATAAAGCCAAGGTGCATAAAAAAGAAAATTACTATAACTAAAAATTGTACCTTAAACCACCGAACCTAAGTATTTAAGCATCCAAGCTGACGCTTTCTATCTACCTACTTAGTCAAAAATTGTTATTGCATAGCTAGATTCAGACTCAGATTCAGCTCGTGCATAATTAAGATTCCAGTTAATGCAAATTTCACTTTCTATGAATATAACATTGGGTACTTCTATTGTACGAGGGTGAATCAAATATAAACGGTAATTTTCAAAATTATATTTATTGAATAATATTATACAGAAACTATACCTTCAACATTTTTCAATGTAGTCTCCTGCATTATCTACACACTTCTGCCACCGATTTGGAAGCTTGAATATTCCCTGTTCATAAAAAGACTGAGGGCGAGTTTTTAACCATTCGCGCACGTGCTTTTCGACGTCTTCATTGTTTTCAAATCGTTTTCCTCCAAGTGATTCTTTCAGGGCCGCAAACAAAAAATAGTCACAAGGGGACAGGTCTGGACTGTAAGGAGGGTGCTCGAGAGTTTCCCAGCCCATTTCTTCCAATTTATCCCTTGTCAACAATGCGGTGTGAGGCCTTGCGTTGTCATGGAGAAGGATGACATCTCTAATGGGCACACCTCGTCTTTTGTTCCGGTAACTGGTTTTTGCTGACTGTAGCACCTGGCAGTAGTAAGCCGCATTCACTGTTCGTTGATCGTGAAGAAAATCAATGAGTAGAACTCCCCTTGAGTCAAAAAAAATTGTTGCAAGAACTTTTCCGGCTGAGAGACGAGTTTTGGCTTTCACTGGGCAGCCTTCATCCTTCCTTCGCCACTCCTTACTTGCCATTTTCGATTCGGGGGTGTAATGGTGGACCCACGTCTCATCACATGTGAAGAATCACTTGGAGGAAAACTATTTGAAAACAATGAAGACGTCGAAAAGCACGTGCGCGAATGGTTAAAAACTCGCCCTCAGTCTTTTTATGAACAGGGAATATTCAAGCTTCCAAATCAGTGGCAGAAGTGTGTAGATAATGCAGGAGACTACATTGAAAAATGTTGAAGGTATAGTTTCTGTATAATATTATTCAATAAATATAATTTTGAAAATTACCGTTTATATTTGATTCACCCTCGTACATACAAATCCAATCATTGAACTAAAAGATTTTTTTTTTTTCTTATGTCATTTTATTTTCTTTAATTTATGGAATGTTGTCTTATTTTATTTTCTGTATATTTAACGATCATCTATGTACATAGTGTGATTATTTTATTATTGTTTTTCTTTATTTTTTTATCTCATTATGTCTCTGACCAGATTTAATTTATATATACCTGTAATTATCTGTTATTCTTAAGGGACTTTGTCCCAGAATAAATATTTTTCTATTCTATTCTATTCTATTTATTCATTTTAAATTTCATTCAAAAATTGTTTTACTTCCCTGTACAGTATCTTATTCATCATTCAAATGTTTTGAGAAAACAGTGTTTAGAAGAAAAAAAAGAAGAAGAAAACGCCGGTGAAACAATTTCTACTATATGTTTGTTTGTTATAAAAAACATTATAACTGTTATGGGCTCGTATTTATTTTAGATATTGCTGTTCGGTAAATTTAATTCATGATTATTAAAACAAATTTAATTTCCTTTAATACGGTCAAGTTTCCTTTTAATAAAAAATAAAAAAATACTTTATTTATTCAGATACACATTCAATAAGATCAATAATAGATTGAACTACCATGAAAATGCTTATCAATGATTTTGAAGTTACTTAACTAAGGTCAGAAATGAAATAATTTTCACAATGTAAGTACTTTAAGTTCAGATTAAACAATATTCATAAGATAATAAAAACATTATAAATGCATTTTTTGTATAGAGGCAGCGCACGTCTCCATAACATTATCCTGAAAGTGGATCATGTACAATCTTCGTCATACGTGAACATAATTTGGTTTTATAAATGTCACCAATGTTAACACTCCAACGCACCGCAAAGGAGTAAAATCATTAAAGCTTGAACCTTTAAGGCTTGAAGCTCCATTCATAACCAAAACGTGGATAATCCTGGTCAATGAAATAAAAAAATACAAAATAATCAATGAAAAGTTTCATCATATATATAATTAATTTATTCAAAAAGTCGTATTTATTCCTCATATACAGTTATATACTTTCTGTAGTGTTAAAAATTATTGTACAATAAATTTTAATTTATTCATGAAAATACTTTCCAGTTTTTAGAATAAATATTATTAATTTTGAATGTCAAGAAGATAAATTTGATAATAAGAATGCCCCACCCAAAAATAGAATAAAAATTAAGAAAACTTTCTTCACAAACCTGTCTACATTGCAATATGACGCGTTAAAATCTACATTGCTGATAATGTTTTATATGCCATTTATAATATTAAATATTTAAAAAATAAACTGAAAATACCGATTGATTTTTATCTCTTAGACCTCCTGAGAACTGAAGATGAATGTCTAGCATTCGAAACTAGTATTCTAATAAAATAATCCCAATAGAAGTGGCAATTAATTCATCAATCCTAAAACTCTTTTGATTAATGATTATCAAAATATCATTTCGGTCGTTCAAAATAATCATAGTAGTCTGATCCGAGTTTTCATTAAGATTTTTTTTATTTCCTTTAATTTAGGTTTGTAACGCCCTGTCTTAAACGATATGCATTGTGAAAAGGTTAAATAAATCTAAAGACACTCCCGAAAACATAGAGACCATCCGCCGTATATTTTAGTAGAAACCCTTTACTTTGACAGCCTGACAATGAAAGTGATGGATTAGCACTCAATCTCAAAAAGTCAAATATCAGTCTACATAATGTTCTAGCCTTCCCTAATGTTCTAGCTTCTCTTGGAAGTAGTTCCGTGCAACACTAAGGATTTACTTTAACATTTAAGGTTAACAATTCTATTGTTAATATTAGAAAATTAAATTTAAAAAATAATTATGCATTGAACTGATTTATTGTCATGGGATTTTAACCTAGGGTATGTTTAAGATTTTTTTTCTACTTTAATTTATATGATAAACGTAACTGGTAATTTTGCATCTAATTTCATAGGTAAATAATTTTTACATATAAATTAAGTACAATATTCTTTTTTCTTTTTTTTTTTTCCTACTTACAGTAACCATGTAAGTAACATGTAACATGGCGCATATTTAAATATTTTGAACATGTACCAGGTATCTAGTATATTAAATGTATTTAACATATTTTTATGTATTTTATAAGATACTAGCTGTATGTACCCGGCGTGCGTAGCAGAATTTTAGTATTGTTTGAATGATTTTGTGTAATTTATTATTATTATTTTTTTTTTTTGAATTTAAACAAATTTCAAATAATCAAATTTTTTACTTTTATTCATTTTATTGAAGAACTGATGGATATACAATATTTTTCGTTTTTACATAAGTTGTACCAATCTGTATACAAATAAATCAAATGGTTTTCCAACGCGTGAGCAGGCCACATATAACTGTCCATGAGAGAAGCATGGATTTTCCAAATTTAGTCCGCAAACTTGTAGTGATTGCCCTGAGCCTTGTTGGTGGTCATTGCAAAGGCGACTCGTAGTAGAAATTAATGACACTCGTTTAAATTCCAATGGCATATCAGTTGTAATCATTGGGATCCTCGCCCTTAAATTTACCATTCATAATATGTATATATATATATGTAAATTATTATTTCTATTTCCCCATATGGTCCATACATTCTATTTTAGGTTACATTATTATAAAAGCAATATTCAAATAACGTTGTAAATTAATTATCCTTTCAGAAATGTTTACCTTTCATTGCTATTTATTTATTATTTTGTTTATTCTGTATCTTATTTAAATAAATCCTTTCAGAAAAAGAATAATAATTCTCGTTTTTGAAAAACCTGTTTACACACACACACACACACATATATATATATATATATATATATATATATATATATATATATATATATATATATTTTTAATCATCTGGTTGTTCGTTCTTTTACAATAAAAAAAATGGGAATGACTCAGCTGTTAGAAATACTTTGTTGAAGCAAATTTTATTAATTAACGATTTTTACATTTTGGTCCAAACTAGTCACCTATGCATCCAATCAATATACCAATAGGCATATAATCTTCCCCTGAATATGTGGGAAAAAATGCCACCTCACATGGAGCATTATCTCTTATCGTTTCAAAGCATATAAAGGACACACACACATACATTGATTTTTATATATATAGAAGAATAAAAATTAAATCTATAAATGACTTTTTTTTTTAAAATTTATTTTCAATTTTTAGTTATTTTAGCCCCGATGAAGACCTGCAAGGAAAATCGAAATGTCGGCACGCCATATATAAATTTTTTCATTTAAAACGACGTGTTTATTTACCTGACTGCACCCCTGACCATTTCATCACTTAAATTACAACTAACAGTCAACAACAGAATCATCATTATAAATGATTCAGATTAATCAGAGCAAAAGAGTGAATCTTCTTACAGGATGATGATTAAAGTTTTATCATAAAAATCATTAGTAGTGAATAAAACAAAAATGAATGAGTATTTCCTAATATAACAATAAACATTAAATGAAAAAAAAAAAAAAATGTCTTTGGACATTCATGAAGTCCCAAGTCAGCTATTTATAATTAATATTGGACATTTTTTTTTTTTCGATCTCTTCTTTCTGTTTCCTAGCATTTTAAGAAGTCATATTTAATTTATTCATAATTTTGTTTATCAAATACAGAGTTTAATTAATGATTAGAAGATGGCACGCTGTTGTTTTTTTAAAAAAAATTATATCCCTTAAAAACTAAAATAAACTAAAACCTAATAATTCATTTTTATAATAATCTCTAATGCCGTGCTCCTGCATGTGAAATTTGGCTGTTTATATGTTTTACGGTATCAAAAACTTTATTGTTCTTTCGTCTAATAATTGTACAGTAGCGTAGTGAGGGGGGGTATCACGCCCCGGGCGCTAGTCACAAAGGGGTGACAAATGGTCCGCAAAACAAAAAATTGCTGGATAATTTTTATTTTTAATCCTAAATTTAAAGCCTATCTTGAGCCTATAACTTTATTTATTTATTAATTTGCGAGTATATTTTACATATAATATTATATGGTTTTCGATTGGGTGGGGGGGGGGGGGCTATAAAGGTATTGTGCCCCGGGCGTGAGCTAAGCTCGCTACGCCACTATAATTCTGTTAACTCCATTAACTTTTACCTCTTTATATACTTTAGGTGTTTTAGATCGTTGCATTGTGGTTCCTTTTACCATTTTACTCATTATTTCATTTTGGAATGATTGGAGTAGGGTTTTTTGTTTTTATAATATATATCTCTCCCTTTGAAAACGATGGTGCCCCGTACAGACAAAACAGACGACTCACACATTTATATATAATTATATAATATAATATAATTATAATGATTATATATAATTTCAAACTTATTGATAAGCTTGAAGCGGGTAAGTGGTTCAATCTTTATGATTTTAAGTTTTATTGTATTTTTTTGTAATTTGGCAGAAAACTTAAGGTGCTTATCAAATACAACATCTAGATAATCTGTGTTTCGAAATTTCATTCTCATCTTTCAATGCCCTTTCTTTTATCTGGGTTTACATCAATAATTACTTTTTTGATTTAGTGCTATTTTCTGTCACACCTTTCCTGAATGTTTTAAGGTCTGGCTAGCGTTCAATCAGCTACATTTTATATAACCGTGCAAAAGCAGTCATGGTTGCGTTTTGGTGGTAATAATATTAATTCTTTTTTGTAGAAAATAATAATTTTATTACATTAATAATTATCATACAAGAGATTACCTACTTTTATTTCGTGGGATTGTTATCTAATGCACGATTGACATTTTTTAATACCAGTTTATTCACATGACAAGGTGAAACAAACTGGTATTTTCTTAACTAAAAACTAATTTAGTAGTTCATCATATTTAATCCTCTATTATTTTCATATATTACTGATTGATTTTTTTTTCTAAAATTTACTCATAAATGACCATCAGCTCTGAGCTAATAACAATTTATAAAATATGTTTCTCTGGCACAATTCATTGCCTGAGCAGTTAATTTGAATAAAAAGAGATTAATAATTTTTAGAACCTTTATGTATGCTGGGGGTTTAAGATAACTCCTCCCTTCACTTTTGAAAGACAAAGCGAAATTTCAGCAACGGGAGATCCCAAAGTTACTCCCTCAATAATGCGATTGAAACCCGGTTTGTGATTTTTGAAATCTCAAAAATTAGTGAATAATCATTCTTGGAAATTCGAAAAATTGGGTCAGAGTATTATAGGGATCCTCTCCTTCCTAAAGAAAAGAAATGATAAAAACTAATGATCATCTAAATCCTATGACAGACCGGTCCGTATATACTTTTGAATACTATCTGCTCCCATTCATGTCGTAATATTTTAGTCTCCTTGCTCAGCACGCAGGATTCACAATCATACGTCACTACTATTAAATTAACAGCCTTAAGATTAACATTTTTATAGTTATTAAACCTATCAGAAATTAAAACAAAAAAAAAATTGTTTAAAGTGAAATCCTCTAATACTTTTGTATACTATAAAACACGGGCAACAACAAAATAATGTGAAGATACCGAGTTCAAATCTGAACCGTGGAAGGATAGTATTAATGCCTCAGGGGCAATGAATTCCTCGACTAGAAAAACTAACAAACAGTATTTATAATTTGACAAGAATGAGGGAAAGAAAAAAATTGTCATATTTTCTTTTTAAGATCCATTTTATAAATCCAATTTATTTTGTAACCAATCTTCACAATTTATCGTGAAATTGTCAATTTTCTATATTATGTCACAAATAAACTTATCCATAATGATCTAAATGTCCAATCTTTTGCTGAATTAGCCACAACTTTTTTTTTTTTTTTTTTTTTTTTTTTTTTGCAAATACATCTATTGAAATTTACAACTGTACAGAATATATACATCAAGTAAATGTATTGACAACGATTATAATAAAACGTTAAAACTTGGAAAGAACTACTCATCAGTATCACTTTATTAAAATTTCTACACTAGAAGGTCTCTAGGCCATCTTCGTTTCAGACGCCTCGGAGGATTATCAGGAATGGAGTGGGAAGCAAGTTGAGAAACTAACAGATTTGAGTGATTATGGAGCTTACTATGAAAGGATAGGTATCTGGTGTGGGCTAAATCAGCAACATATGGAACATCTTGAAGGTTTAGGATATGGGATTGGAGAGTTTGAGAGGCAATGAAGGGATCATTGTTTACTGATAACACACATGTGTCATCAGCGTAAGTAGTGAGGACAGTGGTAGGATGAGTTGGGATGTCAGCTGTTGCCAAAACTAGATACCTATCCTTCCATGATAAACTTCATACCCACTCGAATCCACTAGTGTCCTCACTTGCTTCATATTCGATTCACCAAAGCCTTCCAATTCTTCTGAAAAGAAGATGGACTAGGGTCCTTTTAATGTAGATATTATTTGAAGTGCTACTATTGAGTAGATTCTTTAAAGTTGTAGATATATTATTGTAATCATATTTCCAGTAATTTTCCCGATGTACATATTGCATACACCTTTAAATATCAATAGACAAATTTTTAAAAATTAACTATTTATCGGTAGGATGTCAGGATCCATGACTGTTTGGGGGTGTTCTTTGAACAAAAGAATATGTGAGTATTCTTCTAAAGAGAAATTAGAAGGTTCCACAATGCGAAACTGCGGGAGTTACCCACATTACCACGAAGAAGAAGAAGAAAAGGATGGCTGAATATCACCATGCCGAAATTTATTTTACTGTTTTGATCAAAAATATTACAATATTGGTTTCATCTGCCATATTGCGTAAAGATAGACCTAACGATGAGTATCGAAGAGTACGTCTCTTGAATAAATTAGCCGAGGTTGTCCAAAAGCTAAGAAAAAAACAAATCAAGCGCGATACTAATAATTCGCAGATCATTATCAAAATAAAGTTTTTGTATTTTCTTTAAGTACAATTTCGCTCAATAATTCGATAATAATTAGTTTTGAAGATTTCGAGCATGATTTTAAGTATCTAGAAAATACTTATAAAAAAATAAAATAAAAAAATAAAAATAAAAAAAAGAGAGACTTTGTTTATGAAGGTTGGAAAATTTATCCAGTAAACATAGTTCAGGTAAACGACCAAGGACTAGACCGAGACGCAGATGGGAGGATTGCGTCAGGGCCGACCTGGGGGATTTGGGTTTTGCCACGGTTGGTGGTGTCGGTACCTTCGGGTTCGCCAAGCCTTTTTGTTATTATTATTAGGATGTCAGGGAAGTTGAACATGAAACCTTGACTATTAATAAATCTTTGAAAAATATGTACATAAAATGCTTTATAACGTACTGCTGTTCTTTCGTCTGAAGTCTTTGTGTAAGCTTTTAAAAATCATATTATTTAAAAACAAAAGTAAGAAAAGATGCCTTATTTTACTTGTTTTTTAGCTCACTTTGATCTTCTTTTACCTCATTATCTGAAAGGCAGATGCATTAGTAAAGAATGTTCGTAATTCAATGGAAACTCTTGGCATTTGTTCAGAGTTGTAGACTTTCCCTGTAACATGATTTCGTCGTTCTAAAAACTTGGAGACAATAGTTTATGCATTAAATTGGATTTGTTTTGCAATAAAAAATATAATAATTTGTTATATCTATTACGAAATAATAATTATTAACTATTATTAAAAATAATTGTGTGTGAATTTACAATTGCTGAGGTATTAAATGTGGAAATGAAGCTTCAGAGAACGTTGTTAATTCACTGTGCTAAGTCCTGAGTTATTCGTTCTTTGCCACAGAGTTTCAGAATACTTCGAAGCCGGAAACCTCCTGAAGTTGATAATTGGCTGTGAAAATTTATTCCTTGAGAAAACTTTTAACACCTATACTTTGAACGTTTCAGAACGTTATACACCTTGAGGATTGATACTGGGTATCTAATGCATTTGTATATTTATTTACTCAACTGCTCAATTTATTTTTTTATGTGATTTTCCTTCACAGGAAATTGATATACAATTTTTTTTTTTTTTGTATTGATTGATATTTACAACTGTATATAGCAGGAAAGATATTTAGTGGTCGACCACATAATTAAAATTTTAAATCAAATTATGGAAAAAAGTAATAAAAAAGCTGGTTCCCTTGAGCCTGTCGGCTAAAGAAAGATTAAAATGGAACATGTTTTAGGGGTTGCCTCCTCGACCGTCAATGATAGGTCACATTATCGGTGAGATTGCCTATTCCTTTATGTGCATTTTTTCGACTTAAGTTATTTCTTGCAGGTTTCGTTTATAAGAAATTCAAATGTAAAAACCCGAATAAGCAAATTCTGCTGTGATTCAGTTTTCGGTTGGATAAATTTTCAAATTTAATAGCTATTCTTACTGACTGTCTATGCTCGTATGTCCTTTATTTTTTCGCTTACCTGAATGATTGTATTGTTTATTTCCAAAGGAGAATAATTTTTTATACACAACAGCCTACAGCGATTGAGCAAGATCGGTCAAATCTAGGTTAATTTTTTTATTTCGTATCAGGAGACACAGAATCAAAAGGAGCTCACTCATTAGTGAGCTAGTTGTATTTAGTACGATTTATATTTAGTATTTAGTCCTTATACTCTCGTATAAGGAGAGTTGAGCTCTTAACTGTTCCTACTCTCCTAATATCAAACTAAGCGTAACACCCTCGCGTTCCCCAAAAGCGTATCGCTTTTGACCAACTTGGCCACCGGTAAAACATGTTTCATGTTAATAAAATAATATATATATATATATATATATATATATATATATATATATATATATATAAATATATTTTTTTTATTGATATCCACAACTGTATTCAATATATACAATAAGTAAATGTTCGGTAATACAGTTACAATGTCAGTAACTTGTAAATAAAACCACCCTTTAGCAAAACTTCAATAGATCTTGTGCATTAAATGGTTTCTAGGTCATGTTCATTTCAGAAGACTCGGACGGTTATTGGGAATGCAATGTGAAGCAAATTGGGAGACTAGTGGATTGGAGTAGTTATGTACCTTATCATAGAAGGATAGGTGTTAGGGCCAAACCTGCAACATGTAGTACATTTATTTTGTGTTTTTAATAAGTTTATTTGTGACATATTAAGGAGCGTTTAGGATTGTAAGGATTGGATACGAGAAGAATTAGAAGGTTTAGTGGAGCCCCAACGATCCAGACAAA
Organism: Euschistus heros; assembly: GCA_003667255.2. NCBI lineage: Eukaryota > Metazoa > Arthropoda > Insecta > Hemiptera > Pentatomidae > Euschistus > Euschistus heros. The sequence continues at coordinate 1,222,095 of RCWM02000231.1, forward strand.
CGCTTGTCTACTAAAAATGTTAAAGCAGTCGTAAACGACGAGGTTTTTCTTATAGTTTAAGTCTTGTTTGTGGATTCGAATATGTTTGTCTATATAGAGTCTGGATCTGTTCAACAGAGATCAGTGGAACAATATTTTATAGAAATTTCCATTAAATAATTCTTGCATTGGACTAATTAGTCTAAGCAGTCATTAAACCATTAATGAAAGTAAGAAAAACATAAAATAATGTTTTCAACTTTGAATAAGAAATTCTTTTCTAATATCATACTGACAATGTTGTATGAGATGGCGTTCCCAGACTCGCATTATATGATAAACGTCTCTGTCGCACTATTTCTACAAAACGTTTTAGAGTAGTAGCAATAGAGTAATATGAATAGATAAATAGACAAAGTTACTATTTTTTTACATTTTTATAAACGGTTTATTTTTATTAAAATTTTAAGAATTTTGAATCATTTAAAAATATGATGAACATTTAGATACCTACGCGTTTTAAATTTAATTTCTAAAGCCCAAAATACGTTCTGACTTATACCTTAGTCATAATGAATAACAATAAAATGTCATATTTTTCTTAATTTTCTTTATTAAATCTATGGAAGTTACGTATTGAGAAAATTGAGCTCACCCTAGTATATAACCCTATTATATACTTTTCTATTTCTATTGTTTCTTCTATTTCTTACCCTCCATGTTACTAAGAAAACAAGCGGAGACTCTGATTTGTCCTTGTTACATTACCTGGGAGCTCCAACATGAAACCTTAGGACTTCTATGTTGGTTTTATACTTTTTAATTTTTTTTTTTTTTTTTACTAAACCTTCAAGTTATAGAAAAATAAACAGGGAATCTGAAAGGGTTTATGATGTGCCCGTGTTGCCGTCTCGCACTATATAAACTAGTAATAAAAGTAATGAATTGAAATAACAACAGTGAGAGAAAAAAAATTTAAGAAAAAAAAATGTTCATTGATTGCGCACTAAATAACCTTCGGACAAAGTAATCCAACTGAAAATGTTAATTAAAAAAAAAATTTTAATTGACCCTTCTACACACATGATGATTGTATTGATCAATTGAAATACGTCAAAAGTATATGATTGTGTTTGTTTTGTTTATCCTTCACGTTGTACAAAAAGGTCAAATCCTTTTATTAGTATTGATGAATTGTTTGCCACTTCTACTGCAAATTAATATTTCCAATAGTCCAATTTCGAATCTGTTTCCAGCCGGAACAAAAAACTGATTAGTCACAGGGAAAACCTACGGGATTCTCTATTAATCTGATAGTACCTCAAGTGATATATATTCTTGTTTTTCCCTTCATAGTATCCCCATGGAAGAGCCGTGTATTTGATAACAATACATTACTCTCCATGCATTTTGCATAATATGTCACTTACGTGAAAGTTTAAGCTTACTGTCATATTGTCATATATGGAATAATAATTAGATATGAATTAAAAAAACTTTAAAAAATAAAAAAATAATTAAAAATGAATACAATATGAAATAAGTTTAAATAAAACAATTTAAAAAACTCAAAAAAACACGCTTTATTAGCAAACCGAACTGAACCTATCTTAGACAAAATTTAATGATCTACAACTATTAGTAAAAAGATTTTTCGATTGGATTAGCCATTTTTGTGTTATAGACTCTTAAACATGGCTAAAACTAACATTTTGAGAAAGTTGGCGAAATTCGTCGATTTTGATAATCGGTTGTGGCTAAACGTCAAAATCAAATTCAGCTTAAGAGATCTCTTTAGACGCACAATTTTATAAATATTAATTTTGTAAATAACATATTTTTCGATTTAAAGCATTTTTGTATATGTTTTTTGCAAAAATCTGAAAAAATGTTGGCCCCCCCCCCCCCAAATAGTTTCCCCTTATCAAATGTGGTCACATTTTTGATATTTTATTTTCAGGACCCATCCGGACCATACTGAATCAAAAAACCTACTACCCCTTTTTGGGGGCATTTCGACTAGACTAAGTAATAATATTATAAGAAATATTGTTGTGCAATTATTGTATTCTCATTGGTTCTTGACACGTGTGCAAATTTTCAGATAATCAGATAGTTGGAAATTGGTAAAAATTATGATGCAAGATTCCGTTACATACAGGTAAAACTGAGTAATAAGACAATTGTCTGTAAACTCAAAATTGAAACTAGTGGTTTCTTCATTAAATTCTTGTCCCCGCAAATCCTTCAGTTCTTGGTTTTGGATCTCGATGTTTGTAACATTTTTTTAAAATTCCGTTTGGTAATTTCTGTAGACTTCCTTTTCTTCAAGTGGCCATTTTTTTCACCGTTCAGGAATATGAATCAAACTGATCTGTCCTTTTCAAAATGAGGGCAGTTATAAAGTATGTGGTTAAATGTCTGTGTTGTTTGTCCGTCGCAGAAACAATTATTGTGTATCGAATGAGATGAAAACGTTTGAAATAATGTTTACTCTGCCCATGTTCAATAATTGTGTTAGATTGTATTGCGTGTTTTTGAGTTTGTCGTATTTTTTAATTGTAATATACAGAATAAATTGATGTTAAGGTCAACCCTTTGTTGATCGATTCCAAGCTTTGTTCCAATTCCTAATTATATCGATTTGAATAGACTTCTTTATGTGAGTCAGAGGAATCAAAGGATATTAATCAAAGAATTAATTTTGATGCTTCATCCGCTTGCTTGATACCCCTATACCAGAGTGACCCTTTACCCAAATTAATTAAACATTTGTGTCTTCGTCAATTAAGGTTATTAAGTTTTTTTCTGATATTGTAAATCAGTGGGTAATTCCTAGTTGAGCCTGATCTGCCCGTTAATGATACGTGATTTCACTTGAGGAACCTCATGATGGTATAGAAGGATCAATACAAACAGGATTGATGAATCAATTGTCACTTCTATTGGGATTATTTTTATTCGAAGATTCGTACCCAATGAACTTGTCATCAACCCAATCAATTCCATAAGTCTTATAGTATATCCCTTAATGCTAATTAATTTCAGGTAATTTGTTTTCTTAATTTTTTTTTGTTAATTCAAGTGTTTTGTGTTTCCGTACGAATTCAATCAGTACTTTATTAAAAGAAAGAAAAATTGTCGAGCTTATTTATAAATACACATTCAATAGCCAGTTTATCAATATACGTCAAAGAAGATCAGAGTGAAATAAGATTCAGGGATAAAAAGTTATCAAAGAGAAGAAATCTTTTTAAAAAATTGAAGTTACCTCACAAAGAACAACTCGTTAGCAACGAGCTAATTCTTTTATAAAACTTTATCTTTTCAGTTGAGGAAGTCCCTCTACAGCTTCTTGTTATGTCTTGCTGTCATATCTTGAATAACAGACATCTTATAATTTTGAATGAAATCGCCTGTTTTGTGTCCTTGATTGTTCGTTACTTTTTGGAGATTAACCCTCTGATATTGCTTACATATATTAAAATTGCAAATATTTATTTATCCGTTTATTGATAATTAACAATGGAGGTTTTTCACACAGTCATATACATTTAGGGTAAGAAAAGAAAACCCAAGTAAATGAAATCAGTAAAATTATTCGTCCAAATTAAAAATTTTACCAGTGCTATGGTACAGTGTTAAAAATTACTGCGTGAAAATATCATTGAAGAAATAATGCTCAATTACATAATTAAATACAAGATTTTTATCGATAAATAAATAAAAATTCAAGTTTTAGTTAAAATTGTCTAAGTTCTTTAGTTATGAAAGCGGACGAAACCGCGGCGGGGGAGGCTAATATATATATACAAAATCCGAAAATAGTTAAACCTAGATTTTTATTGATATAAATAGATTTTACAAAGCTCTTTCATTAAAACGGTATTAACTAGCCAGTACTAGAATTATCCATGTTTGTTCGATCACCAATTTTAGCTTAATAAAAACACGATAGGACTAGTTGAGAGCAATTTTAACTAAATTTTCGGTGCACACACCTTTTTAGTAGAAAGTTCTATGAAGACATCAATAGTTGTATTAGTTATTTTTAACTGGCCATTTCAGACAAAACTAGTTCTAGCTAGAATGATCGTTCACTAAATAACAGTTTTCACTGAAAGGATTCGGTGAATACTGGTACTGTCTTGTCAGGTAGTAGGCAAAGTGAGGCTCCAGAGCCGTATGTGGTGGCTCTTTGGCTCCTTAAGTGCGGCTCTGGCACAAGTATCCGCGGATAATAAGGCGAAATAATATTTTCATTTTAAAAAAACTGGGTAAGAAAAAAAGTACGTCAAAATCAAAATTCTTCTATAAATCGAGAACATGTATAATTTTTTGTTCAAGTTGGATGAAATTTGTAAAGTTATGAAATTAGTGATTGCCATTATCAACTCCATTCTAGCTAAAGCTCTTAATCATCTCCAATTAAAAGATTTTTTTTTGAAATGGAGAATGAGTACGCTGATCTTCTGCTTCATAACAAGGTACGTTGGTTATCAAGAGGGAACGTTTTAAAACGTTTCGCGTCCCTTTTTCCGTAAATTAGAGCATTTCTCTTTGAGAAGGACGTTCACTATCCTGAACTAACAGACGATCAGTGGATCCAAAACTTCTATTTCATGGTAGACGTTACGTCTCATTTAAATCAGCTTAATCGTAAACTACAAGGGAAAGGAAACTTTTTTTTATGTTAGAAGAAGTAATAACATTCGAAAACATATCATCTATTTTCGCTCAGGATTTTGAAAAAGAAACATTGTTTCAATTTCCAATCCTACTGAAGCATTGCCAATAAAATAATTCCTCTATTAATAAACACTATTTTAAAACAATAATTTTAAATATGAGGGAAGCATTTCTCAGCAGGTTTCAGGAATTTAAAGACAGCAGAGCAACTTTAGCATTTGTCAAAAATCCTCATAACGCTTCGATAACCGAGTTAAAATTTTCTCCTTTTGAAATTGACATTGGTAGCTTTGAAATACAATTGCTGGATTTAAAAAACAAAGAGATATTGCGCTCTGAATTCGAACGTCTTTGTGTTGAATTGGAAATATTGGAGAAGAAAAAATGTGATCTTAGTTCACAACACAAGTGGTCTGCTTTGAATGACCTGGAAAAGGAAGACATGATCATTTTCCTTATATGATCCTTCAATAGTATTCCTGACTCGTACGATCAGCTGAAAAAGCTCGCGTTTGCTGTTCTGTCCCTTTCCAGTTCTACATAATTTAGCGTACAATCTTTTTCAAGCATGAACATTATCAAGAGTAAACTGATAAGTCGTCTCATTGATGAGAACTTGGAATCATGCCTAAAATTAAAAAAAAAAAACATACAAACCTGACTTACTCAAACTTTCTAAGGAGATGGAAACACATTTTTCGCATTAATAAATATTTATTAAGTATGGAATTTAGTTTTATTTAGTTTACTACTTATTTAGTGTAGTAAAAGTTTACTAAACTTTTACTTTTACCAAGCAGATTTGGCTCCCAATTTTTTTAAAAATTGTTGTAATGTCCATATTTGGCTCTTTGGCTAATAAGTTTGCCGACCACTGGTCTAGTCAATAGTGTAAGGTTTTACGAACGAGCTTTTAAAATCTAGTTCTATCGAGAGAATTCTAGTTTTCACTAATTTTGGGTTTTACCGGTAAACAATTGCTAGTGAAGCAACTTAAATAACTGTTCTACATGTGAAGTTCCCGAAGCCATCTTCTTTTCAGAGGCCTCAGAGGGTTGTCAAGAATAGAATATGAAGCAAGTTGAGAGACTAGTGGAGCCACAGATTTTAGCTCCCTATATCCAAATAGTTCTAACTACTGTCACGTAAATGAGCCTTTTGTAATTAATCGGTGACTTAGAGCGTTTGTCCAGTTAATTTCGAAATTGAAAACAGAATTTAAAAATATTTATATTTTCATAATATAAAGATCTTCCTAAAAAATAATGTATTTGAATCTTAATTTTTGTTTAACTTATTATCAATTAGTTATAAATTTATTAGTCCCATAAACTTTAAACTTAATTAAAAATAGTTAGCTAAAAACATTATAAGTCACTTAAATTACTTGCGCTTATAGTAAACAGCAGATTATCTTGGGGTGGAGATTGATTACTTTATTTAATTTTTTGGAAACCTTTTAGTTTGAAAGCTGACAGAAATTAAAAAAAGAAAATGTCTTCCCACTTAGATCTGATTTTTTACCATAATTAGAAAGTGTTTTAGCACCGGTAATTTATTTAAAAAGAAATTAAAACAATTTTAATTTTATTAATTACACTTAGGTAATGATTATAAGAAAAATAAACCCATTTTTTAACTAGTTCAATTAAGGTTTCCTACGAAAAAAAAAGGAATTACATCCATGATGTTAATAGTTATTCCAGAAATATTTTCTTTATTGTTAGCCTCATCAAGGAGAGAAAAATATTTTCTTTAAATTTTAAAGCCAAAATTTAATGCCTGACCTGATCATGATAGAATATCAGGAACTACCTAATTTGTGAAACTATCCTAACTATGTGCTGTTTCTATGAACATTTCTTTTCCTATCTTATTGTTGAGTACCAACATACTGGATTTTATTTCTTACATTAGTACAATTTAAAAATGTATTTCGAATTCCTGGTGTTCTTAATGTGCGTATGTCTTCAGAACTTAATATAAAAGTATAATATTCAAACAAAACTAATAACATAGAGCTAGCAAATCGTTTATCAATTACTAATCAACAATAATTGGGTTTCAATATAACACAAACTATCTATCAAAATAGTTTTAAAACATACACATATAGAATGTATTTATATAATTAATTTACAATGATATTGCTTTCAAAATATATATATATATATATATATATATATATATATATATATATATATATATATATATATATATATATATATATATACAAACACATCTTATTTATGCTTTTTCTTGCTTTCTTCCTTAGTTCTAATCCTTATTAATAATCAGATTCATAAAAAATTTATCAGAGGAGATCCCTTAACCAACTCCCTTTTAGCGTTCGTTATATCGAAATCGTAGCTTTCTGATTCAAGGCTAAGATAGAATCTAGGATAGTTTTTTTTTTTTATCTTAGGATCTATGACTATCAGTTGTTACTAAACAGAGTAACATAATTTTTTCTTTTTTTTGAAAGATGCAATTTATTATTATTAGTAATGCGAATGAGAATCTAAGGACTACGCAAAGCATTCACTTCTTTTGAGCCTTTTTGATCTTCCATATCTCTTTCATTTTTTCAGTGTGTGCTATCTTCCTATCTTCCAACCATTTGGTTCCTGTTTTCATTTTCCTTTCTAACTTAAAGAATTCCCATTTGTCTACCTTATGTCTGGATTGTTTTCTATTTATTGTGTCTCTCTCCGTTATTCCAGCTTCCCCAAGATCCTTCTTTACTTCAGCTATCCATCCCATATTCTTGATATTTTCTTTATATTCCATAATTTGTTTAGTTAGACGTGAGTTTTCTATCCTTAAGCTGTGTCCAAATAATCTCAACCATCTCTTCTTCATGTTTGATGTTTCTTCAGTCTATTGAGTGCTTTTTAGCCTTTATCATTCGTCCGTCTTATTCAGCCCCAATATCTTTCTGATGTTTTTTCTCTCAGTCTTCTTTATTTCCTCCATTTCTCCTTTCCTGTTCATAGTCAATGTCTCTGTCGCATGAAGGCTTTCCGGCTTCATTATTATTATTTATTGGCACTATTATTATTATTTACGTCCCAAGTTCAGACTTAGCCTGCTCCAATATTGACCGCCAGTTTTCCCGATCAAGTGCTGCAGCCTTCCGATTTCGGGTACCAAGCAGAATCATCAGTAGCTACGGAATCTTCCCATCTAAGCTTTGGACGACCAACTCTTCTAGATCCGTACACTCGCTCACTTAACACCTTCTTCGGAATTTCTTCAGGGTTCATCCTTATTACGTGGCCGGCCCTTCGTAATCTGACTAGTTCAATGACCTGCACAATATCAACATCCTTATAAAGGCCCTTTAGCTCGTTATTTGTTCTTCCTCGCCAGGTTTGATTAATACCTACTGGTCCGAATATCCATCGGAGAATTTTTCTCTCAAACCTCAGGAGCGACGATACGGTTGCTTTAGTCATTGTCCACTTTTCTGAGCCATATGTAAGGACTGGGCTTTGCCTAATTATAAATTCTAAGCTTTGCAACCCAGAGACAGGGCTCTGCTTCGGAAGTATTTCTGCAGTGAGAAATAGTATCGGTTTGCAGAGTTTCCGGCTTCACAGTGTTGTAATGTCTAATCTTGGTGTTTCTGGGCATTTTTTTTTTTTTTTTTTTTTTTGTAGTCTTTACCAGTTATCCAAAGAGCTCTCTTCATCTTACGATTACTAAATTAATGTAAACAACATTGTTATTTTATTTTTACTTTTTAAAAAATGTTTTATTTTATTCATGATTCAGATCAATCAAATTTTATAAATTTAAATAAAAAGACATTTAGAATTTATTCGATTTGATTGGCCTGAAGTCTGTAGCAGAGCATACTAAAATTATTTTTGATCATGTACACACAAATAAAAATATAATATAAAAAGTATTTTAAAGTTATGACGTGTATTAAAATATAACCCTAAGTAGTCCTATTAGAAAACTTAATATTTATGTCTTTCAGTGTAATAATTTTTTCTGTGACTACGTCAGCTTTGTTTCTACAGGAGTAAAGCTGTGATATTATTTGACACGAATTTATATATATATATATATATATATATATATATATATATATATATATATATATATCTGTGGCTTGGTTCTAAAAGGGCTAATGTCAATTTTTTCATATTTTGAGTTATTTATACCAATAGTTTCCAATTTAGTCAATCTTTAATTCTACATAGGCCGATATCTAATAACAAACTAAAATAGGTTGCATTTAGTTTGTTATTAGATATTGGACTATGTAAAGATTTACTAAATTGGAAACTTTTGGTATAAATAACTCAAAATATGAAAAAATTGACATTGTCCCTTTTAGAACCAAGCCACACATATATATATATATATATATATATATATATATATATATATATATATATATATATATATATATATACATTTTTTTTTATTTTTTTTTTTTTTTTATTTTTTCCCTTCCATAGTAACCCTATGGAAAGGTCGTTTATTTTAATATTTTTTTACAGATTCCATGCGCATTTGCATACTACCTGTAATTCACAGGTGCAATATTATTTTTAATTGTGATATATTACAAATTGTAAAAGTACTATATAGAAATTAGAACAAACGGGAAAAATAAGAAAAGAAATAAAAAAAACAAATAAAAAATAAAAAAAAAAAAAAACATGAACAAAACAGAAGAAAAAAAAAAAAAAAAAAAAAAAAAAAAAAAAAAAAAAAAAAAAAAAAAAAAAAAAAAAAAAAAAAAAAAAAAAAGGATAAAGAGTAGACATGTTGATTTTCTGATGTGTCTTCAAGTTTTTTTTTTTTTTTTTTTTTTCTTAGTTTTTGATGAAGGGTGGTCTTCTTTCTTCACTTGTGTGGTCCAATTGATGTAGCAAATTTCACTAAAGGTTTCTTGAATTTTTTATACAGTTTCGCTTCTGGATAAGGCCATGTGTCCCCATTCATCAAAACTGTCTTTATCAGTAAGTATCTGTTGTGTTCGTAAAGGGGGCAGTCATATAGTAAATGATGAAATGTTTGTGGAGTCTGTCCGTTGCATTCACATGTATCTGTGTTTTTCAAGTGAAATCGTTTCAAGTAGTGATTAGTTTGTCCATGTTTCGTTAGCAGTTGTGTAAATTTGTGATGTGTACTTTTTGGTGTATCGTGATTTTGTAGTGTGATGTTTGGGATGTATTTGTGCAAAGGTCGTCCTTTTGTTGAGTTGTTCCAAAGTTTGTCCCATTCAGTAAGTAAGTCTGTTTTAATATGTTGCTTAATAAATGAGATAGGAATGCGGTTGTAGTCTATAGCTAGTTCTGAATCGTGAGCAGCTGTCTTTGCCAATAAATCTGCTCGCTCGTTCCCTTCGATTCCACTATGGCCTTTGATCCAGATCAAGTTAGTTGGTGTTCCACGGTTCATTAGTTCAATCAAATTTGTCTTGAGTCGATGTGTCAGTGGGTCGTTGGATTTGGGGTTATTAGTTGAGTCTATTAATATCTTGTTGTCCGTGTAAATGGTGTATTTGTGTTGAGGAATGTACGTTTGTCTTAAAATATATTCTGTGGCCTTAACTACAGCTAATTTCTCTGCCTGATTATTAGAGCAGTTTTGGCCTAGTCTGTATTGTTCATCGTAGTAGCTAGCTGTTATTGTGATATAGAGTTAGTGCGCATCCTGTGTGCTGTTCGTCTTTGCTTCCATCCGTGTAAATGTCAATACTTCCTGTGTCTATGTCTGCAGCTCCTGTGTCTGTTAAGTACTGTGTTAGTTTAGCGTGTATAGCAGGATGTATCCAGTGTTTGGTGGTTAGTTCGTTTTCAATGTCCCTTGGCTCCATGTCCTTGTATTTTAGTCCTTGTTTTTTTATTTTGTATAATGTCGTTAGTTCTTTAATTTTTAAGTGAGTTGGTTTTATCCCTGCAAGGACACAGGCAGCGTCGTAAGAAACAGTGCGATATGCTTTGCTTATCCTTATTCCCATCAGTCTCTGAACCCGCTGAAGCTTTTTCAGATTGATTGGTTTGACTGCTCCCGATTCCCAAACGGGTATGGCGTAAAGCAGTTTTGGGATGATAGCTCCTTCATAGATAATAGCTCCTTCATATAATAATACATATATACATATATGTATATATTATATATATATATATATATATATATATATATATATATATATAGATATATACATATATGTATATATTTTTTTTAATTTATTGAAATTTACAACTGGACAAAATATATACATCCAGAAAATGTTGTTGATAATAATTATAATAACATGTCAAAACATGATAAGAACTACTCATCAGTATCACTTTAATAAAAATTCTACATTAGAAGGTCTCTAGGCCAACTCTCAGACGGCTCGGAGGGTTATCGTGAATAGAATGGGAAGCAAGTTGAGAGACTAGTGGATTTGTGTGGTAATGGAGTTTACTATGAAACGTAGTTTATAAAACTAATAAAATTAGTTTTCTATTATCCTACTGATTGCATTTGGCGGCCTATTAAATGATTTATGCTGAGCACCAAACTATGGGAAGCTTGTTTTCAGCACTTTCCCAACTTTCGCAATTTTTCTGATCCAAGTAAAAATTACAAGGCACATGAGTTTGAGAATAGCCATAAATCAGATGAAAAACGAATCAATAGAAAAACTTTTTAACGACCACATGAATCAAAATTATTCAATTTTAATCAAATATCTATGGGAGTATCGCTACAGCCATTTGATAATGAGAATCCAATGAATTGCTTGTGATCCTAGCGATCAGTAGTCCAATGGTGACCAGCGCAGAAAAAAAACAACAAACAAACAAGAAAAATAAAGATCTAGCGATAAACTAGAAATATTGTGTTAGAATGTTGTAAATCTACTCTTCGACATTGAACATACCATCATATTTACTTTGACTGGCAGACCTATACTGGCAAACCCTGTTTATTACCTTGGTTTAACTTTTGACCAGAGAATAACAAGGCCCACATAACAAGAAAAAAACGGAAAACCCTCAATGAAAAGCTAATACGTCTATACTAAATTCTTCTAAAACATTCAATTCAACTTAGAGACAAAATGAGGACTTATACTCAATGAAACCGATTCGAATATATAAGGAATAGATAGAAATATACATATATAGAACGCATACCAAGGCCGAATATCGGAGTTAATCTTGAGAATCCCAGTATGGCTAATGTAGGTTAGTAAGCTGCAGAATAACCCATCCTTCCTTCCTAGATGGAGTGCATAAGGATGTCAAGTCCCATAAAACAAACAATTTTGAATGTCAAACATTCTATTTCATCATACACCAGGGATAGGTCAATCCTCGATTCAACAGATTCCTAGGAACCGATCGATACCATTAATGTTGGCAAAAGTTTTGTAATGCCTGATTATTAAAATTATAGATTTATTCGTCTTCATAATGATAAGAATAACTATATTTTTTGTTTATAATTTTATTGAATTTTTTTTTTTATTAAGAGAAAAACGTAATCTATATCAGACCAACATACCGTAGTAGATAATTTAAAATAAATCCCTTGGTGTTGCAAGCCAAAAGTAAGTTTGTAGAAAGTATCGCACCTATTTAAAAAGTGACAACTCAAAAACCTTTATTAAAATGTCTTGTATGAAATATCAAAAGTATACCTGAATTATCCTTTAATTCCAACCGCAAGTGAGATGCATCAGGTTTGATTTGAAGTTAATTCGATATATTTTTGACATTTCATAGAAGAGTATTGAACTTCAACATGATGATAAATCAAAAATACAGATTTTTGAGTTGTTTCACTTTAGTAATACATGTGCGATATGTATTTACTATTAGAAAATGAAATAAAATGGATATAGAATTGTAATATATTACATGTTGTAGATAATAAATGCTACTTTTTTTAAAATAATTTTTTTTCAAACCTAGGTACCGATATAGTAAATCGAAAAAAAAATGGTCCTACTTCAATGTCATACTCGTTTACTGTATTGTTTGAACGGTAATAAGTTTAGGTTCTCTTAAATTCCACCATATTATAGATATTATGTTGATCAGTAACATAAAATAAAAAACCTCAAAATAGCTGAATATAAAGATCACAACAGAACGGAAAAAAATAAAAAAATCGTGGAACTTAAACAGTCTTATCACTGAACACTGTCGATTTGATAAAATACTAATGGGCTCTCTCTGAGTTATTTAACAAAATTTTATGTGATAGAAAATTTTGGCTCTTATCATTTCTTAATTTCATCCTTCTTTAATAAAAAAAACTGGTGAAATCTGGAGACAGCGGACTAATCGGGAACTAGACCAGCTGTTCAACGAGACCGATGTAGTCCGGCTAATAAAGATAGGCTGGTCACGTCGCGAGGATGAGCCAAGAGGAGATACCAAAGAAGAATCTGGAGGAGAAGATCCATGCAAAGCGCCGAGTCAGCAGACCCAGATGGCAGGATGGTGTTAGTGACAACGCATGGAATGAGAGACTGGAGAGCGGCGGCAGGGAATCGAGACGACTGGCGTAAAACGGCGGAGGAGGTCAGGACCCACTCATGGGTTGTTGTGCCACCTAGATAGAGATAGATAGATTTAATCAAAAACGTATACAAGATTAGTAAAATATCGTTGAGAGATAAACAAAGTCATTAAAAATTGTATTTCATTTTAACTTTTTTTTTTTTTTTTTTTTTTTCATCTTTATATTGATATTTACAACTGTATAGAAAATATACATCAATTAAATGCGTGGAAAATGATTAGAGCAACTCACAAAAACTTGTAATGCAACCACTCATTTTATCTTCTATAGTAAAAGTTCTATGATAGAAGGTCTCGAGACCTTTCAGATGCCTCGGAGGGTAATCGGCAATAGAAAAGGAAGTAAGCTGAAAGACATGTGAATTTGAGTAGTTATGGAGTTTATTTTGAAAGGATAGGTATCTGGTTTGGGCTAAATCAGCAACATACGGAACATTAAGATCTATATGGATAAGTTCATTTGAACAAACTAAGTGACATTTTTAGATTTTTCGAAGGATTTTGGATTGTAAGATACGAGAAGAATTGAAAGGTTTTGTTGAGCCCCAGTAATAAAAGTTGATAACTATGAAGAAAATGAAAGAGTACAGTAACTCGGTATGGATGCTCTTCATTGACTTGAAGGCGGCATATAATAAAGTGGTTAGGAGAGAACTTAACAAGGCCATGGAAGATCTGTGCATACCAGCGAAGCTAATACGTATGACGATGGCAACGATGAATGGAACTGTCAGCAGAGTCAAAGTGAAGGGTAGCATTGGTGACTCCTTCGAAGCTTGCTCGGGCCTGAGACAGGAGACCTCACTAGCCCCGCTCCTTTTTAATGTTGTCCTGGAGACCAAAAAGAAGCTCGCCCATCCACCTCAACACTACGTCGTAGGAAGCCATTCGCTCCAAGTGGTCTCGAGCTTTACTTACCTTGGGTCAATAATAAATGATACCCACAGTGAAGATGAGGAGATACAGACTAGAATAATGACTGCCAATAGAGCTTATTATTATTAGCTAAGTGTCTCGCAACAAAATTTAGGCTGTGTAAAACTATTATTAGGCCAGTTGCGTGCGTATGCGTCCGAGACTTGGACGCTCAGGAGAGCATCTTCTGAACGTTTAGACCGTTTCGAGAGAAAAATATTAAGACGTTTGGTTGGGCCTAAATTTGATGATGGATTTCCTCGCTTGTGAATTAACAAAGAGATGTATTTAATGTACGGCGACCTATCTTTATCTCAGTTCGCTCGAGTCCAACGTTTGAAGTGGTTGGGATACGTCCTCAGAATGGATAAAACGAGAACTGTTTTGAAGCCGGAGAATTTACCTTGAGAAGCCGGAAAGAGTTAGGTCTAGAGGAAGACCGAAATCTAGATGGATGGACAATGTAAAAGCAGATATAAGGAAGAATGGAATATCCATCAGGTGCGCTACCAGCAGCAAGGACGACTGGGCAAAGGCTGAGCAGGCCAAGGACCGCTACATGCGTCTGTCGAGCCAATAATAAAGTAGAATATATAGTTATACAGGTGTCACTTATACAATGTTATTGTAAACTGTTTTTTCTCTGTAGGTCATAATTATGAGAACAATACAGTCTCGAAACGTCGCCAAAATAGTTGTTTTATTTATTGACTGAACCTCAAGAACTTTACTAAACATATACATATACAATGAAGATCTAAATGTTAGTGTAAATATCATCATATAGTCCTCAATTATTCCCTACTTCAACTATTCCAATCGTTCCCCTTTATCTCTCCATCACCTCGCATGGGACTATCAACGATACAATTGCCAGCCTTTAAGTCAACACTGATAACCTTTATTGAAGGGCATATTTACGCTATTATCTACAAAATACACATAATATGTAAAGTGTAATGTTCTAAATCGATAAAATTTGTGATTAAATTTACTAATAAACTTTATGCGTTTCAACAGATTTTAGCAAATCAATATTGTGATAATAATGTTAAAAATCTGTATAGCATCTCGTATAAATAAAAGGATTGCTAGGGTAAAACCGGTTTACCCCAATAGTCATACCTTTAGACATAAGGCGAACGCGGCGTTTAGGTCTACAGTAGACTTATTGCTTTCTAGGCAGCCCCATCGATTCTCTGACTGCATTGCGTTGGATTTCATCACTTCAGATCACAGGCCTGTGCTGTATCAGATAGATGGCATGATGCCTATTCCAGCTCCGACGAAATTTAAATACCAAGAGGCGGATTGGGATCTATATAAATCTCAAGTCTACCATGAATTATCGACTGTCCCTACCCTCCGCACGAAGAGAGAAATCGATGATTATATAAAGTTCTTCACGGCCACCATACAGCAAGCCGCTGAAACGGCCATACCGAAGTTTTGCCCTCTTCCACCTGCTTTGCGAACACCGCCAGACCACATTTTGACACTGATTGCTTTACGCAATAAGTGGAAGAATAAGTGGTACAGGACCAGGGATCAAGAGGTCAAATCAGTCGTCAATTCTCTCACTACCCAAATCCGCAACCTCATGAAACAATGGAGGACCACTCTTTAACACGAGAAATTGAGGGCCACACACGGTGACCATAGAAAATTTTGGAGACTGTTGAAAACGTCTACAAGAAAGAGAACTTCTATGATGCTCCACGATGGTGACAAATTGCTTACAGCAGAGGAACAAGCATCGAAGTTCGTGGACCATTACGATATGGCCATAAAAAGGCGTACTGGGACCCCACTAGAAGCACCTGAAATAGAAGAGCCTGGAAACAACTACATGTTCGTATCCCCGAAACAGTTGAAGGCCATCCTTCGTCGTTCGAGGGGAAATAAAGCCCCTGGTCATGATGGGATACAAACAATATTGTTAAAACAATTGCCCAGGAGAGGTATAGTCCACCTTACCAATCTTTATAATTCATGCCTCAGGCTACGGTACTTTCCAGAGGCATGGAAACAGGCCACTCTCTTCCCGCTTTTGAAACCCGCGAAGACTGGCGCTCAGGCAGCTGATTACAGACCAGTAAGCTTACTTCCGCACTTAGGCAAAATTTTCGAAAAAATTATTCTAAATTATTTAAAAACTTTCTGTTCAGAAATCTCAATTATTCCACCCGAGCAGACCGGATTCCAGGCCGGCCTCAGCCCGGAACACCATCTGGCGAAACTACAGGTTGAAGTAAGCCAACACATTGCTAAAAATGAAGTGACTGCAATGATATCAATTGACTGCACGGAGGCGTTCGACTCAGTGTCACATGGGTTCCTATGTAAGATACTGCAGGACCACGAATTCCCGGAGCAACTTTCAACTTTATTGTGGTCATTTCTTGATCATCGTAAAATCAGGGTGCGAGTCGGCCAGGCATTATCCAAAGAAGTCCCTCTCACATGCGGCGTCCCTCAAGGGACGTCTGTGCTTTCTCCAGTATTGTTCTCAATATACGCGGCTGAAACTGTTGGTGCTAGATACAGAAAAGCGACTGTGGCGGCCTACGCCGATGACATTGCTATATATAGTAGTTCATTAAACGCCACGAAGGCTCTACGACAGGCGGAGGAGGTTTGTAATGAAATCACGCAAAAATTGAAGGATTAAATATTGCAGTTAACCCCAAGAAGACTGACTGCATTATCTTCTCCTTCCAGAAAAATAAGTGTCCTCTTCCTAAAACCTATAAGGTAGCAGGAATCGCTAAGACGCCAGCGGGCAGTATAGTGTATCTGGGAGTCACTCTAGACAGGCACCTTACACTTTCAAGCCACTGCAACCGAAAACTTAAGTCGGTGAGAACAAAATCATACAGGCTAAATCACCTGCTAAGTACACCAAACCTCTCGCTCCGCCTCAAACTAATGATTTATAAATGTTTGCTGAGACCGGCTCTCCTTTATGGAGCTCCATGTTGGCAAACATATTACAATCGACTTCAAACAGACTGCAACAGTTTCAGAACGGGGTATTGAGACGAATCGTTCGACATACAACGTTACAAAGGACTAAAACTGACATAATGCACAAAACACTAGACTTACCAAAGGTGACAGAATTCATTACAAGGAGGCATATCAAATTCTTTGATAGCCTCAAATACTCGACTAACCCACTATTCAACACATTAACGCCAACTGAAAAGCCACAGAGGTGGCAAAATTACGTCAAAACACTTAGACTTGACTTATATGACTCAACAGACCCTCTTTTCCAAACATCCAAACATAGTGAGCCCCATCACTAGATCAACATCTATTGTATTGCTGTACTTAATATAATCATAATTTTTGTACTTTAAACAAAACTCCCTTAAAATGCACCAAGTGCAGAAAAAGGGATGGATTTAAATGTTTGTTATTGTATTTTAAATCAATAAAAATAAAAGGGGATTAGAAGAAAAAAAAAAAAAAAGAAAAAAAAAAGTTAAACCGGCTTTTATACGGATTTCAAAATGAGTTAAGAAGGAATTAAATCAAATATAAAATGGTTAGATACCTAAATATTTACAGTTTAGAATTCTAGCCCTTCTGTAGGTTGGCAAATTGAAGAAATGGACAAAACTCATAAATAATAATGCTTTACAGAATAATAACAAGCCCCTTACGTTTATAAAGCAAGGAAGGAGTAGCTCGAGTATGTGTTCCGGATGGAGGACACAAGATTTAAAAGTTTAACTTAACCAGTCAGTTTCATGGGGAACATTGGCTGCTAGTCCTGTCACTTAGAAAAAAGTGAATGAAATCAGAAATAATAAATATTTTTCTCAACTGATTTTTATAAATTTAAATTTTCCAGCGATACCAGATTTAAAAGACAAGAAACTTCTCGTCGTCTCCGACTACACCAACATTTACAAGCCAAGCGTTCAAAGCTTTCAATTAATTACAAATGAATTATTTACATGACAGTAGTTAGACCCATTTGAACATACGGAGTAGAGCTTTGGGTCTCTACAAAAACTTCTTAATCTTGTCCGGTCAAATCCTTACAAATCGCAAAATTTTCAATGGTCCTTATTATTTCACAAAAACGATCTTAATGTTCCATATTTTGCTGATTTGGGTCAAACCAGATACATATCCTTTCATAGTAAGTTCCATACACACTCGAATCCACTAGTCTCCCAACTTGCCTCACTCTCAATTCCGATAAATCTCCGAAGTGTCTGAAAAGAAGATGGCCAACAGATTAATGCAGACATTTTTGATAGTTCTTTACATGTTATCGATATGTTATTGTAATAATTTTCCTCAAATTTACTAGTACATTTATATGATGTACACAGTTGTAAATATTAATTAATTGTTCAAAAGAAAAGTATTCCGAAAAAAATTCAAAAATCTCTAAAATGTTATTTTTGCTTTTGTCACTTCAAAAAGAAGGAAGAAAAAAAAATACTTTATTTTCATTTAATAAACTTATAGACATAAATTACAATGAATTTCTTAAAACGTTTATATTATAGGTTTTTTGAATCAACTATTTTGTCAATAGTACGAAAATGGAGCTGGACACGAAAATAACACCACATACTGCATCTGGCTGCACAGTAATTTTTCACCTTGACAAAAATAAAATAAATAGCAATTTTTTATTTTTCACTTCAGTTTTTTCTAGTGGAAACAGTAAAGGGATTTTTCCCATATTTTTTAATGAAGCATTTCCAAAAAGGATTATGGTAAAGGAAGATAGTAGTTAATTGTTTTCAATTTTAAATTTCAATGCCACAGGAGAACATTTAAGAGGAAGGATGAGTGTTTGTAACCGTTCATAAAAGAATGAAAGTAGTTCCGAAGCTATAAGGGATAAATATGAAGGAGTTGGACCATTATTTAGGGCATTTATCACATTTTTTTTTTAATAATTCATTTACAATCTTATTATTTGATATGGTATAATAATATAAACTTTAAAATCCTGAGTTTTTTTTTTTTTTTTTTTTTTTAAATTGACATTTAACTTAAAGGTCATGATTTTCGTTTTCCAATTTTTCATATTATATTTCTTAAAAGAGAAAGAGAAAAATATATTGTTTTATTCATAGGATAGTTCACAATAGAATTCAATCATAAAGAAATACGCCAAGGATAAGTGCGATACAAATAAGAGATACGCAATAACCGAAACACGAGGTTTATATATTTTGTATGAACAAACCTTAGATATCATCCCTTTGCGTGATATTCTTGTTATCCTTGAGCCTCTTATGCAAGATAAATATAAATCATAAGACTTACAGCCCTTTATACCTTTATCCATATTTCTAAGCAGTATAATACTAAGTGCAAGTCCTTTGGAATTGCATATTCTTTCTTCAGTAATATTGTAAGTAATAAGTATGAATGTATTTCGAAATTCCCATTTAAATAACACATGCTGTATTATTTAAGTATAGTTATTTTATTATAGGTTTTCTAACTATAATACATGGAGGAAGTGAGGTTTTTTATCATGTTTTTAATATTATTTAATTAATACATTTTATGGCCCTATCTTAAAAAATATTTATTTTAACACCAAAATTTATATAATGAATTGCCTAAAAAGTATTTGTTAACTAAACTACTTTTTTTTTATTTTTTAACTATTTATTGATATTTAGAACTGTATACATCATATACAACAAGTAAAGTTGAGGGAAAATTATTACAACGGCATGTTAATAATAGGTGAGTCCTGGTCTATAAAGGAAAGCCAGGCCAAAAGACTTCTAGCCCTAGAAATGGGCTATTGGAGACGTTTCTGCGCAGTATCGCTGCTTCAGAAAGTTCCAAACACTAAAATTAGACAGAAAGTGGAACAAATGAATAGCATCCACTACACTATTGAGACTATGAGGCTAAAGTGGTTTGGGCATGTTATAGGGATGGAAGAGAAAACGGAAGAAAGGTAGCCCTAGAAGACGTTGGGTTGAGGGCGTTAAAAAAGGAATCATAAATAGGGCATTGTGCGAGGGAAACTGGTTGGATAGACAAAAATGGAACTAACTTATTTTTGGTGAAGCTATATGACATATTGTTGTAAAAAAGTCTTTAATAAAACAAATGTCAATAACATTTAAAGACCTACTAGCACTTAACAAGTTGTACAATATAAGGTCTCTTGGAGATCTTTTTTTTAGACACTTCGGAGGATTATTGGGAATGCAGTTTGATGTCGGCTGGAGACAAGTGGCTTCGAGTGTATTGAAAGGAAAGGTATCTGGTTTGGACCAAATCAGCAACTTATGGAACATTAAGATCTTTATGAATGTGTTTGTTTGTGACAAAATTAGAAGCATTGAGCATTTTACGAAGGATTTTGGATTGTAAGGATGGGATGATGATAATTGGAAGGTTTAGTGGAGCCTCAAAGCTCAACTCCGCATATCCAAATGGGTCTAATTGTTGTTTAGTAAATATGTTTTATAATATTGAGAGCTTTTCTATTATCTGTTGGATTAGTCGGAAACGATGAAAAGCTTTTTGTCTTTTAAATTTGGTATATGTAAAACTACTTAACCCTAGATAAGTAAGAATAAAATAGGTTTTTTAAAAAGTGTTTAGTAAAACAGCAATGTTAAAATAAAATAAAAATTATTAAATAAAAATGCTTCCCCTAAAAGTTTTCACATTAGAAATATTTCCGTAATTTCGTTCGTAAAACCATCATAATATTGATCGTGGGCTTTTGATATTGAAATAGTCCAGGCAATTGTAGTTTTCGAAGGAAAAAGTTGTCGATTTTTTTTTCTTCACAAATCTTGTTTTTTTAGTTTTTCACTAACATATCATGTCTATGAATTTTTCGAAGACGGCCCCACATAAAATTTACTAGACTAAAGTTCTAGCAGAAAAAAAAAAAAAAGCCATCTTCGATTTTCAAGGGTTCTTCAGCACTAGAACGCACAAAAGAAGTCTTTCGGTCTTCTGCGAAAACAACAAAACCGTACAGACTCACCCTCTACTACTCCAAACAATATCGCGCTGAAGAAATACCAATACCAGGCCCAGGTTTAGGGTGAATAGCGCCCTGGGCTGCAAACAGCTTTGGCAACTCCCCCCCCCACCTTCCTGCCGAGGGGTATGAGGGTATGGAATAGCAAAAGCGCAAGTTTCATTAATAAGACAACCAAAGTTGTAAGCTTTAAACGTTTATTCAACACCAATAAAAATTGAAGTTAGTACATAAGTTGCATGAACCTTAACAAAACATAAATAAATGACAAATTTTTTTCTTAATTTCGCTTGGGCAAAGTTTTTAACAATCTCAGAAAAATAAAAGGTTGTGCGTAGGATGTAAGAGCGCTCACTGTACTGAAACAGAATAATTTTTACATAAGCAGAGTAGCTTTTTTTTTTTTTTTTTTTTGTTTCCAAATTGAGATTTTCTTTAGAGTGGAGCATTACAACAAAACTAATAAAAACAATATTGTAGAAAAAAAACTTTAGGGGGAAATTTGGCGCCCCTAAAAATTTGACGCTCTGTGGCCTGACTATTATTGTAATGAACTATTGTTCTTTGTAATTTTCGCTTTGCTCTCTTCTAACTTAAGAGAATTAGATGTCTCTTATAGAAAACTTTATTATCATTTACACTGAGGGTTTTCTTGATTAAAAGTATGTTTTAAGAACCGGCACACTGGGATATGTAATTTTCCTCCAGATATTGACACATAACAGGCTCCCGGATCAGAATCTACTACGTTAGCATTGTTATGCCGACACATAGATGTACATCCAGGATACATATCCACTTATAATTTTTTATTTTTCCGATTTTTGTTCAAATTTTCTGCCTTAGCATCCCGACTTTAATAGTTAGGGCATTTGGATAATTATAAACTCTGGAAATTTCCATATCGTTTCATGAACTTACTGAATAACCTTCTCGAATATTAATACAAATAACGCAAATAGTAAAGAATAACTTGAATGAAATAGTCGATAGAGATTACCATGGTAGATGGAACGTTCCAGTTTTTAACCTTTTCAGGAGTAAATTATTGCACTGCTTCACTGCTCAGGCATTTTCTCGTCAATCCAAATGGAGAGAAGCAATTTATACATTGCTTTGTATAAAAACTTATGTACTACCCCCTTTTCCAACGTTTATATATAAAAGCTGGTTGTCCATCATCTACTGAGGTTTTTTTGGAGCTCCAACTAGTGACAATTGTTGGAACAATATTAAAATTAGAATAATATTTTATTCAATAATTAGAATATTGTTTATTTCATATTATTTTCATTTTATATAATTATGTAATACACTTTTTTTATTTAAAATATAAATGGAAACAAATTAAAATTGAAACTGAACATATAGAGAGAAAAGAGAAACTATCTTGAATTTCCACAAATAAAATAAAAAAGAAATTCCTGTGCATTGTAAATGCTTAATGAAGTCAAAAATGTAAAAGAAAAGTAACTCTACGTTATATACTCGTACATAGTAAAAAGAATCCTTATAAGTAGATTCTAAATTTATTAAAATAGTTATTGTTACAACTAAAGAATTGAAGTAACTTATTTTAATTGAATAAGCTAATGGCTAGGGAGCGTCACATTGGATTAGAACTATATGTTGGAACTGTCACGAAACTGACACACCTAACCCACTAATCATCTTAGAATCCTTATCTTAACTTATCTCTGTAGAACTTTAGACAGAAAGATTTCTTGGAATGGTATGTTTTGAAGATCTGTTTAAATTATTTCATTACTCTTCGTAGGGAATATGGGTATGAATTTTGTATAAAAGGTGTACCTTACTTCATTGTGATTTCGCCTAGATACCGAGTTACCAGTATCCTTCATATCAGTTTAAATAAGGCCCTTATTTGTTAAATTCCACCAATCCAATATAATTTTGTCTTTGGGTAGAAAAAGGAATGACGTTTCTTCTTGCCTGATATTTTCACCTAAAGTTTAAAAAAAAAAAAAATGCTGCCCTCCAATATAATCTGTTTTTAATTTCCTGGTGTTCTTCAGCTCCTTTATTTTCATTGTGGCGAACAAGGATTCCTGAGTCTTAATGTATTACTGGTATATCAAGCAGAATTTAGGCTAGGAAAGATAAATAATATTTGGATTAAGTAATGAGAAATTTCTCAATTGTTTAGAAAAACAATTTTTTTTTCTACATATACCCGGAGCAAATCCGGGTATAAGAAAAGTTCTTTAAAAAAATAATTTAGTCTCAAACAAAAGCTATATAAATATTCAAAAACTTTTATAAGCAAGACTTCCAGAAATATCTGATTTATGAAGATAGGGTGGAGGCGCGGTAGCTCAGTGGGTAAGGCACTTAACTACCATGCTCCCGGGCCCGAGTTCGAGTCCGACTGAAGGCAGAAAATTTATTTTCTGTTATTTCGGCCGTGGATCGAATTCGAGGTCGGGAGACCCTCCTGGGGCACACCCAGCCTCCTAAAAAGTGGGTACCCTTAATTGGGGAAAAACCTGGCGGTTGAGCGTGAATTCTGGCCAAATCACCTCCTTTCACAACCGTTGGCTTAGAAACAGTACAGCCTACCTAAGTACTGAACCCAAGACCCTTCATGGGTTGTAAGTGGTACAGGTTTTTTAAGAAGATAGGGTGGTCACTACTAATCCTCTGTCAGCTCTCACTTCAAGGTTGGTTGCACCCGCGAAGAATGTGCAAATCGAATATTGAACTTGAAATTCAAGATATCAATTCATTGATATTAACTACAGTGTACATCATATATTCTTATTTTTCTTTTTTAAGGATTTTCTTAGCCAAACTCCTCCCTCAGTCGGTTCCTCCGCTCCGCTCTGTCCATCGCTTCTTTATCTTTTACTCCCCGGCCTGCCATACTTTCAGCCACATCTCTCCACCTAGTGCGAGGCCTATCTCTCCTTCTGCCCTCTTCTTCCCATTCATAATCTATTTTGAGGATTCTTTTATTATCCATTCGTTTAATTTGGCCGAATCATCTCAATCTCCTATATACAACAATTAAATTTGAGGAAAATAATTGCTAATACATGTCAATAAACTGTAAAGAACTACCTACTCATTTGTAGCACTTCAATAAAAGTTCTAAATTGGATGATCTCTTGGCCATCTTCTTTATGGACTGAATTGGAGGATTATTGAGAATTGAGAGTGGGGCAAGTTGGAAGACTAGAGGATTCAAGTGGGTATGGAGTTTACTATGAAAGAATAGGTATCTGGTTTCGACCAAATCAGCAACTTATGGTACATTAAGATCTTCATTGATAAGTTTGTTTGTGACATAATAAGGAACATTGAGGATTTGGGATTGTAAGGATTATATACGAGGAGAATTGGGACTTTTAGTGGAGCCCCAAAGCTTGACTCTGTATGTCCAAATTAGGGTTGGGCGATAGTCGATAGTTACTATCGATATATCGTTAGGTCATGCCTATCGATGGTCACTATCGATAGCGTCGACTATCGATAGATCTTTTTTACTATCAAGTTTTGAAACTCTCGGAATTATGCTGATCTGTGTCAGTCCAGTGTCGAGTTCTATTGAAACTGAATTCGAAATTCCAAGAGCTTAAGGGTTCTCTCAAAGGTTAAGCCAAAGGAAAGCAGAAATTCTAGTTTTTCTTTCGGGAAATATGTGGCTCAAGGAGCACACTTGACTCTTGAAATTA
Source organism: Euschistus heros (assembly GCA_003667255.2). Taxonomy (NCBI): domain Eukaryota; kingdom Metazoa; phylum Arthropoda; class Insecta; order Hemiptera; family Pentatomidae; genus Euschistus; species Euschistus heros. Next base: position 1,246,928 of record RCWM02000231.1, read on the forward strand.
ACTATTTCGTTATTTTTTCTTTTCTTAAGATTTGATTTGTTCATTATTATCGCAACTATGTAAATTGTAAATACTCTTTTAAAATTCAAATAAATTAGTTTTTTCTCTCATCTTTATGATATAATCTTATAACTTATAACCCTGCAAATTTCAAATAGTAAGTAGATAATTTAACTGAATTAAATTAGTTGAAATTCTTTAATGAATAGCTTGGGTGAAAAAGGAAGCAACTATCGAAAAACTATCGATAGCAATCGATAGTTCTCGACCGACAGTATCGGCCTATCGATAGTGCTAAGTATCGACTATCACTCAACCCTAGTCCAAATGGGTAATTACTACGATATAATAAATCTTTTGTTATTTATTGGGAGCTTTGAACGCGTGTCTAGTAAATGTTAAATATAGCAGTTTCTTGTCTTATAAGTCAGGTATGTAAGATATTAATTAAAATTAGTTTTCTGCAAAGACCAAGTCAAAGTTTATGATGAAATAACTTATTTCAAATAAGCAATGTAGCATTGAACATAAATTATAATGTACTCATTACCATAATTCAGCAAATGTATCATATTCTTTATACATTTGAAACAATCAAACTTTAAAGTTACAACCTCAGTCCTTTATTATTTTGGTAGAATTTAAACGAAAATATTCTCAAGCGAATGATAAGATAATACCCCAATTTGCATGGGTAATATTATACGCATCATTATGGAAGCTGCGTAAAATTACTTAGAAGGGCTTTAATTCAGTACATGAAAACAAAAAATAATTTCTAAGATTCATAAAGCTGTCTTGTTAGGAGGCTAAAGGATTATAAAAGCTTCTCTTTTCTACTTTATTTTTTTAATAACTCGTTTTCTGTGTGTCAGATATTACACTTCGCCCAGTAACAAAAAGATTTAATACTCTTATATCACATGGTCACGTTCGATTATTACTTCCGCTTCCTGTTCTATACAACTCATCTTTATGATTTTAAATTACTTTCTTATAACAAAACATACCAATTATTTTTTATGGTTCTGCTTTTTTGTCTAGATAAGCAAAATAAACGTTTGGTGGTTTTACTTAATTTATAGAGTTATACATATCCCCGTTTATACTTGTTAGAATTAGAAAAAAAATCTGTTTTTCATAACCTATTTATATGTGAATTTTTTACAGTCTTAGATGTTAGAAACCTGAGAGAGTAAAAGGATCTTGGAACAGATTTCCTTATAATTTAAAGGGTTATTGTTTAAAAATTGAATTTATTTTTTAATTCCCCTTTAAACCTTTTTCTGTAATTCATTTTTGTATTTTGCATAGTTAGAGATTTTTTATTTATTTTCATTGTGAATGTTGAATGGATGAGTTCTGTATTAACCTTATTACTTATTATTAGGTCTGTAAAATATTGGGTTGTTTCACATGAAATGTCCGTTTTCAAGGTAAAGGGATTTTAGTAAAAATACAATATGAAAACAATATAATTTTATTCGAAGTATTTACGTTCTTTTTCTAAACATTTTTCCCAACGTGACAACTTTTTTATCCCGGATTTGAAAAACTCTGAGCTTTGAAGTGAAACAAAATCTGAAAACGCACTTTTGATTTCAGCATCATTTGCAACAATTTTTCCTCTGCAGAAGTTGTCTAAATTTCTGAAAAAGTGATAATCTGTTGGAGACAAGTGGGGAGAATATGGTGGGTGCGGAAGAACTTCGTACCCCAGCTCTTTCAATTTATGCACGGTAAGTTTTGAAACGTGGGATCTAGCGTTGTCGTGTAGGAGTATAGGGCCCTTCCGATTTACCAATCCAGATTGTTTTTTCAATAATTTTTCGTGCATTTGGCCAATTTCATTGCAGTAGATTGTAGAGGTAATGGTCTCCACCTCTAGGCAAAAAGGAATAATGTATGATTCCAGCCATGGACCACCATACTGTAACCATCAATTTTTTCGGGTGCAAATTTGGTTTTGGCATTTGTCCTGGGCTTTCGTCGATGTCTAACCACTGCCCTGACCGAAGCTGATTGTCATAAAAAAACTAAAAAATGTTTAAACTCATAAAAAAATATTACACGAAAATCGCGTGTTTCCATGTTCATATTTGAAGGTATACTAAACAGTGTGTAATTGATTGGAAAGCTAATGTTTATAAAAAAAAAGTAGAGGATTAGTAACTGCTTGATTATGATATGTGAACTTTGGAAGTAAACAACAGAGACTCGCAAAATCCTCTATGTATTTCAAATATTATAAAATCGGACGTTTCATGTGAAACAACCCAATATATGCATTCGAATATTTCTCCTGGGCAACTTAACATATATTTTATATGTTTGTTTTAAGGCTTTTGGAATGAATTTAAATTATTTTTATTTTGCGTATTTGTGTATATTTTGCCATAAATAAGTATTTTTACATATCTTGAACTGTAATTGCATATTTATCTACACATTCGCAAATGTCGCATTAGTCAAATTTCACCCACATTCGCTTCTTTTTTTTAATTGAACTAATTTTTCGCTAAGCTGAAATGCTTGGAATATTACTTCACTTTTCTTATTTCCTTTCTCCCTACCATCATTCCATTATCCAGTATTTCGTGCAGTGTCAATTCGTCAACTGTTTATTTATGTATTCCTGAAAGCCGAAAATCACTCTTGCAAAGACGAAAGATCTTCTAAACGTTTAAGGAGGATGAAAACTTTTTAAACTGTATTTGTTATGATAAATTTGTATTAACTACTGCACGGTTTTTAATTAAACGAAAGAATAAATAAGAAGTCAAAATTTGAACAAACTTTTGTAACCCAAACTGCCACTGGATCAGAAAAGTTCGGTTTCGATACTGATTTATGTTGTACTTCAGTTCGAGCTTATATACTCTTTCATAAACTTAACCACTTTAAGGTTTATATCGTGTTTTTTTTTTTTTTTAATATTCGTCTTGTCTTTTTGAGATATGATCATCCACATATGCATGGACCCTTCGTCCAAGTTTTAGGGCGGATGATAAATTTCTAGGAATCCGCCTCCCTTCACAGAGGCCTTGGAATTATTGCTATATGGACAAAGACATTATCATGAAGAAGCCGAACACCTCTGCTCAAATTTCCCCTCCCTTTCTCTTTCACGACTCATAAACAGTGAAGTATTGCTTCATAATACTTATCACCTGCTGTATTCATCTTCTGAAAATCAATCAGGAGTATTCTGAGCGAACAGTATATTGTTTCAATCTATAACAACACTAAATTGTATTCATAATCACTAATTAGCTTTGATAAAAAATAAAAAAAAAATTGGTTAGCTATTTAAAATTTTTATTAGTAACATATAGATTTAAGCATTATGATAGGAATTGATAAAAACAATATTCTGGATAATGGAAAGTTCTAATAAGGAAACCAAGAATATAATGAACATTACATATATATATATATATATATATATATATATATATATATATATATATATATATATATATATATATATATATAGGAATATTGAGAAGATATCGAATAGTAGCAATCCGCTGGTAGATTTATTACATTAAAAGGTCGCGGTGCAATTTTCCCTACAGAAAATCCTCCGCCTTGGAATGTTATCAGGGATTGTGATGAGGAAAAGTTTAAAAGGGTTTGAGTGATGTAGGGATTCATTGATTTATTGTTTTTTGTTAGATCATTTTTTCGGTGTAATATTGAGGCCCCTTGCAATCTAGTGCAAGTGTAACATGCAACGATTGTTAAAGGCGTTTTAAGTACAATATTTAAGAATGTGAAAGTAAATATTATACTACATTTTTGACGAAGAATAATGTGGGATTTATAAGTGTTAATTTACATAATTCATTTCAATGGAACTTAAATGCTTTGGAGCAGAAATATTAATTTTAAAATGTATCTCCGATATACCAGGCCGTTACAAAAGTCCTGTCGCTTAATTAACTAAGATTTATTTGGCCTATCTTTTTCATATGTAATTCTATTGTATATCCGACCTTTTCCAATGTAAACAATATTGTTATGTGTCTTTGAAAAAGGAATTACCTTTTAATCCAGACACTGCTAAATGTTTAATGAAATATATTACAATGGTGAGTGTTTAGATTCAAATTTGGTCAATTTTATTATCTGAAATTAAATTTGGCTTGAAGACAACTGAGGCCGCTCGAAAAATATGCTCCGTGTTACTTTCTGAGCGTAAAGCTCAATTTTGATTTACCAAATTGTAATGGAAATTATTTTAATGAATAAAGTTATTGGTTCATTGATTTTTTTTAAATTTCCTAAAAAATTACCGGACTTCCGAAACGGCCTGGTACTTGGTTTTTATTCATATTAATATTATTTATTAAACGTGAGGCATTAAGGATTAGACACGTCAATGTTTTCCTCTGTTAATAACAAACGATGGAATTTTAGATAATTATTTTCAAATTTCCTTCAGCCCATGTTTATCATTCGTTTCGTTAAGTATGCCAAGACTAGTGGAAGCAGTCATTCAAGCCATAGGGGGAATATGTCTTATTAGATATAAATTTAAAATTTAAAAGTTAATATTGTAAAAAAAATGAAAATTTTAAAAAGTAAGTTTTATAACATTTTTGTTAATTGGTAGAAATATTGTAATTTATTTTAATAAAAATTGTTCATGTCTTTAATATGAAAAAAATTCAAATATTTCAAAGTGTTGTGATACTTTTGACGGGGAGTTTATTTATAAATATGGATATTGAAATAGATAAAATAGATTTATGAACTTTTCTTTTTTTTTTTTTTTTTTTTTCTTTATATTTTATTCAGACTAAAAAAAGAATTATTTGATTAATTAAGGATGTGATTTAGAGGAAGGTATACTAATTTAATATAAGTATAATAATATAATATAGTATAATATTATAAGGTATAATTCAAGATTTCCATCTACTTTGGTAGTTCCGATAAAGGGGCAATCCACCATCTATTCCTACCCATTTCTGGTGAGCATGGCGTTTGTAGTAGAATATTCCATGACCCCATGTGAAGGCGAAAAGAATAGGCATGGAAGTTATGAGGAGGTTGTCGGGGTCTTGTACAATAGCAAACCGGTATCACTTGTCCCCCGTCCATCAGTTCATTGTTTTAACCGAATTAATCTCAGTCAATGGTAAAGTACGTCACTACTGTCACCTGTTTTACAAGTTTTTGATGGCTGAAATCAATAATATTGGCACGGATTTTTCATTCGTGATAGAATTTAAAAAGTCAAGTAAATGTATTTGACAGTGTAGTATGGAAAATTTGAAGCGGTCGATAACTTAAATTTTATTTTTAATCGATTAAGTAAATAAAAATCAATCGATGGTTTTAATAAGGGTGAGAATAAAATAAAAAGAAAATTCAGCATCGTTTTTATACTTTATTGATCTTTACAACTGTATTCAATATATGTTGTTGTTTTTCGTGCTTCAGCCAAGGATGGACCTTGGCTCCACGCACAATTCTGCTCCATTCATTCCTATCCAGAGACCTTCTCCAAAGTTCGTAACTCCAAGTATCCTTATATCCTCCTCAACAACCTTTTGCCAAAATTTCCTAGGGCGTCCTCTCTTCCGTTTTTCTGGAAAGCTGTCTCTCTCATAATCTTCTTCACCATTCTCTCACTGGGCATCTTCTCGACGTTTCATGTATTAAATATATGAAATAAATAAATGTGCGGTAAAATTATTAAAATGACATGTCAATAACTTTTTAAGAACTTCCCGTTGGTAGCACTTCAATAAATGCTCTACAATAGAAAGGTCCAACACTATCTTCTTTCCAGAAGAGCCTTCGGAATGATATCGGGAATCGAGTGTGAGACAAGTTGGGAGACTAGTTGGGAGACTAGTGGATTCGAGTGGGTATGTAGTTTCATATGAAAGGAAAGGTATCTTGTTTGGGCCAAATCTTCAAAATTTAGATCGTTATGGATAAGTTTAATTGTTACTTAATAAGGAGCATTGAGGTTTTTACGAAGGATTTTGGATTGTGAGGATCGGATACGAGAAGAATTGTGAGCTTTAGTGGAGTCTCAAAGATCAACTCTGTATGTTCAAATGGGTCTAATTACTATCATGTAAATAAGTCTCTTTTAATTAATCGGGAGCTTTAAATGCTTTTTTAACATAGTATTTTGTTTTCCCAATTGTAATTATTTTGTATACTACCAGCAAATGTTTTAGCAAAAACAGACATTATCAGGCGTAAGTAAGTCGTTAGCAAGTGGTACAATTTCCAGGCGTGATATTAAATTAGTGATAAGAAAAGGAGATCCCTCCTTTTCACCAATCGTTGAGTTATATCTGGAATTTGAAATATTGTCATATCCTATACCTGTTTGTAAGTGTCCACGTAATTTGCCATGAAAACGTCTATAAATTTTATGAATATGGCTCTTAACTTTGGGAATATTTAAATCTGTGTGTAGCGTTTAGTTTGATACGTAAGCAGGGGAGTCTATCATCAGTCTTAATAATTTTGATTGTAATATTTGTAGTTTTTTAATACAAATTAAAATCAGCTTTAAAAAATTGATTTTTATTATGAAAAAAAAAATGTTTCCTTATAAGCAATTCTTTATTTATTGTTAGGAGCTAACTACTTCCAAACTACTTTCAAAAAAAATTCTTAGTTTAAAAAACTTGACTAAAACAAATTTATTAATATTTACAAAATACAGGTGGAATAATAAAATTCTTAAAAAGTGAAAACATTTAATAAATTCATTAATAAACTTATAAAATGATGGTTTTAACTCAAGGTTGGTTTTACAATTAGATTTATTTTTTTTAATGCCAGAAAAAACACTAATTAAAAAACTGCTATTTTCCGAAATAAAATTTTAAAAAATATATTTATGTCTGATCATCTAGTATGATGGTAGCACACGAACTGAAAGCGTACAAACAAGAGTAAAAAAAAAAAAGGTTGTCTTTTGTGTTGTTAAGATAATTAAGGAACTCTGCTACATCTTTTTTACTTTCCTTAACACACGCTAAGATGTCGTTGCCTTACCCCGCCCAAATGTTTTTTCCTGATATAAAAATATGTTCTTTATATAACATATACAGTGGACAGAAATGTACAGATATATATGTACAATCTGTATATATTTACAAATCTGTCTAGACAGGAAAATATATGTAGATATAAAAATGAATGTCATAAATCTAGGATGCCTCAACGAATAACATTTTAAATTGACACCATTGCTCCCAGTGAATCCCCACCGCCAGCCATTACTAGCAGACCTAGATCCAGCAAGTGATATATTTTATTAGCATCAGTTCTAGCTAGATTATTGTTATTTTAATTCTAACAGAGCTAAAATTATTATTAATAAATTGTTGCCAAGTTTAAGTTTAATGAAGGCTTTAATTGCGACAAGGATATGTCATGTGGTGTTGCCCTAACCGAAATTTTTCTGATTATTTCCTGATCAGAAATTTGATAGGGAATTGTTATTTGTTATATAACATTTGTAGCTAGGATCTACTGTTAAGGAGCTATATTGGTTTGAATGAAAAAAGTCGTTTGAAACCTCTATTTTCTCTCAGATTTGGTTATTTTGAATAATCATTGATTGTTAATTTAATTTGATTAACTATTCAATCCGTTTAATTCTAAAATGTAAATTGGGGAAAGCAATAGAATATAGATAGACATGTCCTTAATCTATTGTTTTTCCCAGTCAGGAAGAAATTTAGTTTCTTTTTTCATCAATTATAATAAAATCCGCAACCAGTCTAAATCTACAATATTTTTTTTTCCTTCAAAAGTTATTTAAAAAATTTAATTTAAAACATCTTTTAAGCAGTAAATTTATCTATACAAAGGTGGTAAATTTATTTTTCATTTAAGATGGTCTCGTGGAGGCTCAAGAGAGGATTAAGCGCATGTTTTGAAGTATAAAGAAACCGTTCACTATCGAGTAAATAAAGATTTCGTTATTTATATATCCGATTTTTTTCAGAACTATGGTTACCGGACTTTTAGTCTAAAACACATCTTATAAGAAAAATATCTGCACCTGTTGGCTAGTCTTAATAACTGTCAGAGAACATGATATCATTTAAACGCTGTAAGTCCCAGCTTATTCTTTGTTTCCTCGTTACATTTTCTATTTATTTATTTATAGTTTGAAAAAAACAAGGAATATTATTCACATAAAATTATCGCCAGGAATACTAAAAATACATAATCAATCAAAATCACAAAACCAATCGCAAAAAAAAAAAAAAAAATCAACAACCAATACCAATTCTCTTTAATTCATTTTGATACCATTAACAGTTAACCCCTAATTAAAAGATTAGCTGTTACATCGTTATCGCTGTGTCCTCAAAAACTTAATCGCCATGTTTACAAAAGAAGTGAAGTGTTTCATCAACAAGCGAAAAACAAGGAGGAAGTGACAATATATTGGTTTCATCAGCTTTGATATTTGTGATGATAGTGCCAAATTCATCGTTTTACTCCAGTGACAGTTGTAAGAAATAACGATGGATACATTTTTTAAATAATATTTTATATAACTCGTACACTATTCACCAGTAAATAACTGTCAATAACATTCTAGGTTATTCTAGTTACAACGCAACAAACGGAAAATACCCTTTAATATGTATAAAATATTTTCAGACAACATCGTCCTTATTTATTTACATTTACGATACATAAATAACATACTTATAAAAATGATGTACCAATCATTCTTCTCACCATACTTCTGTCAACAGTACGAGACAGCTACACAGCATTTGTATAAATTAACTAACCATAGCAATTATTTAATAAATTTTAAGTTTACGCATCAATTAACTAAAAGCTATACTATTATATAAAAGGACAAGCCATTTTTAACTACATCATCTTCATAGTTCAAGGAAGGTTTAGCAAAAAAAATATTAATTGATTTTCAATTAAACTTGTATTAAAAATTACACAAATATGTGGATTCTAGTGAAGTTTGATAATCGACCGATAGGTGGCGAGCGCCATTTTGCGAAAGTGGTTATAATGGTACGGTCATGGAGTTATAAAGTAGAAGGAGCTTACTAGGGATGGGCATAATCGATGATTTTCATAATCGAATGATCCTGTTTCGAGTGATTGAGATAATCGAATGATTTCATAATCGATTATTTGAAGGAGCAAAAAAAAAAAAAAAAAAAAAAAAACCTTGTTATAGGGAGAGATATGAATTACACTTTTCCTTTTTTAAATAAATATTATTCTGCCTTATTAAAAAATTATTCTTCCTATCTTCTCTTTCCAATTTTGTCCTTACCATACTACTTTTCATCATAGAAATCTAATTGCAATGATTCCCTGATTCATTTTTATCAATCAGATATGAGTCACCTCTTAATGATTCTGCATGGATTATCTGTGGTATTACAAAAACTAGAAATCCTACAAGTTTTTTTTATTTAGTTTTCCCAACACTTGAGAAGTTAGCGATGAAAGGAATAGTAAGAATGGAAAATGGATTATTTCCTTTAGCCTTGCTAATAAATGACACCAATCATGGGAAGTTTTATGCACAATAATTATGGAAGATAAACCATTTGTTACCTCATTTTTGTCCAAAATTTATAACTTAAGGCTCAATTTAAGTACAGATTACAGAGTAATTAAGTGTTTAATATCTGTAAATTATGAAACATAAAATTCATTACACAAATAATAAAACGGGAAAGTTTTTTTTTATAGAAAGAAACACACTATTTTTTCAGTTTTTTATTTAACAAAGTAAAGTATACATACTAGACAATTAACTATAAATAAGGATACACAATATAAAATTCATAATGATGACAATATATTCTACCAAAGTTACATTATATATTAAAAACATATTACAATTCATTAATTGGGACACTTCCATTAGAATTTTTATATTAAGAGAACAGTTTCATATGTTCAACATTCAGCAGTTCTAAAAACAACACAAAATATAAAACATCAGCAGTATATAGATTATACAAAAAACATGTTAAGAAGTAGATTGATGGTTGGGGTATGCAGTCAAGTAGTTAAAATTAAATTTTAATTTATAATGCCAAACGTTTCAACTTGCATTGAAAGTCTTCATCAGGGCTAGAATAAATGAAAACAAACAAAAAAGTATATTGTAGTTTTCTTTTATTCTAGCCCTGATGAAGACCTGCAATGCAATTCGAAACGTTGGCATTATAAATTAAAATTTAATTTTAACTGCTTTGTTCTGGACTGCATACCCCGACCAACAACCTACATCTTAGATATATCACACCAATTGTAAAAATACTCAATTATTGCACATTCATCTTCATTTAGTAACTTCTATTTACATTATTAGTTATTTACATAATGCAGTCACACATATTTTAGGCCTGCCTATAAATGTTATTTGATGTAAAAGGTCTTTGTCATTTTTATAAAATGCACCATTTAGATGTGAACTTATTTTATAATATGATGAAAAGATTTTAAAAAGTCACACACTAAAATTTCTTGAAGAAATCTTTTTATATGTTTCAGAGAGGTCTTCATTCACAAAACTAATTCATAATCACTAAAATAATTTAATACATACTAAAATAAATAAGGTAACACAAAGCAATACAGTTACAAAAAGCAATCAATAACTCAAAAACTCCTAGTAGAAAAATAAGCCACTAAGAAACAATAAAAAATAAAGCAGGAACCACAGAATGAACTAAGAAAGATGGCGGCAGAAAAGGTTTAGATATTAAGCGAGTGAACGTCGAATATATATCAATTCAAGATCATCATTCGAACTGAGTCCGAAATATGAATGATCACTCGGAGTAATAATCGAATAATCATCCAAAGTCAGTACGAGCGATAATTCAAACTCGTAATCGAATGATAATCGAAGTCAGACCGAGTGATCATTTAAACTCATAATCGAAAGATCACTCGAACTTATAATCGAAAGATCATTCGAACTTATAATCGAAAGATCATTCGAACTCACAATCAGTTCGAAATATGAATGATCACTCGGACTGATAATCGAATGATTTGTGGTAGCCGTTCTAATTTTGTAACCGTTATTTGTAAAGTATCATTCTGACGATTCGTTAGTTCAGGAAATGACCTACAAGAGAGAAAAAAGCGCTGTCTTCAGTTCGAATGATCACTCGTTCTCACAGACCACAATCGATTAATCGATGATTACAATAATCGAATGATGTGATAATCGTCATTCGATTATGCCCATCTCTAGAGCTTACCTTCAATCGCTGGGGCCGTAACTGACTAGACGCAGCCATTTTGAATCGTACTATATAGTCAGCATAGTAGCCGTTGTTCAGTTCAAATTTTGGTTTCTTATACTTTATTATGGAATATTATTATATTAAACCTTTATTTTTCTATTTCATAATGTAGAAATACCCTAGCCCAAAGGGAATGCATGTCGCCAGTTATGGCAAAGTGGGCTTGGCTGGTTGGTGTTTTGGCCTCACCCCTCACTGAAGAAAATACGGGAAGGGCCTTTCTATGTCTTATGACTCCATGGGTACGGTGTTATCTAGAGCTTGAAACTTATAATAAAATTAACACATTTTTCATTAAATTATTATTAAAGAAAAAATAAATATGTGGTGTGACTTGTGGATCCCAGTGGTTTGAAAATCGACCAATATATCGCTAATAATACAGTAAATATTCTCTTTCCATCTGGATTGACAACTTATTCTTTAACATTAAAAATTCGATGTACAATTATCTTTTTAAGTAGTCTTCAATCACCTAATCTGTGTATTGGAACCAGGTTAAAAATTTCAGCAATGTGTGAAAATATCATCCCAACAGTTCCAACTTATCTACCATTTCAATTCAAACGATTACAATTAATGTTTTGCTTTGCTAATACAATTAACAAACCACATGATCACACTTACAAAACCTTTGCGGTGGATCTTAAGACAGACTTTACCTCTCATGCCCAATTATATGCAGGACTTTCCAGAAATGGAAACTCCAACAATCATGTATGTTTTTTGCATAAATCATTCTCCATAATATTGGGAGGCAAAACTTAAAATGCAGTTTATTCGGATGTCTTGTGAATTTATTTTTCTCCTTTTTGCATGCTTCCTACAATACATGATTTTTGTTTATAAATTAAAAAACTTCTATTATTTGCTTTATATTAAGTTATCAATAAGTTCTTCACTTACGGGAGCAGGCGAAGCTAGTTAAACATACATTAATCATATAATTAAATAAAATGGCAAATTCCATAGTATTAATCACTATTTTCAATATAAGTAGTTTATTTATTTATAAAGGGTCGAAAAAATATTATAACAGTTTAAATTTGTATTGCTTTACTTTTGATTAGATTCATCACACTTCATTCCATGTGAACAAATATATGCTTATTAAATTATTTAAAGTGGTTAAAAAGTCTCCTTTTGTGCATAGCTTAGCATTGCATCATAAACAGTTTAATGATTTTTTTTTCCCCTCTTTTCAAGCCATCACTCATTAACGTCACATTGGTGACAAAGAGTTGAGTAGCCATCCAATTTTGTCCCTTTGTTCAGGAACGCTTCTATTCGGTTATCCCATAGACATCACTGATATTCTGTATATTCTAATTCTATTTTTTTAAAGTTTTCCAATATGCTAAATTCATTTTCTGCAAACGTATTTATTTTACGTATTTAAGACTCCGGTTTAGTAACAAATGTCAAGGAGATAGGTTTAAATTGATAATTTTTATAACTAAAAGTATGCTTAACTTCTGAAAATTTAAAGAACATTGTTCGAGTTGTTATTAGCACGGCTTTTAAACTGATAATCATGAGGTTTTCTTAAAAACTGATTGATAGGGCTTAGCTTTCATTGATTGTAAAATTGCGTTTTAAGAAATTAAAAAGTGTTTCTGAACTATGCAGATAATATAATGTTGGTAACTATAGTTTGTGTCAAATTTCTATGAAAATACGACTTTTAATATAGTACATCAGGAAACCATATTCATTACAGATATAGACTTTGGGCCATTGAAAAGTTGGAAAATCGTGGCCTATATACAGTTTCGGATAACGTTTTATGCGGAATGTTGAAATTATAATTTAATGGTATCGAGGCCAAATCTCTCACAACTTTTCGTCTAGTAAACAGTAGTAGTGGTAGTAAACAGTTGATTTTTAGTGTAACGTATTTTTTATAATCCATAATTATATTACCTTATATTTATAATCAACTGTTTTAAATGATACCAAGCATAGAGAGTAGATTTATTTAAAGTACAGTGCCATCTCGATAGTTTGAAAATTTCGCTAATGAATCCCAGTCATTTGTAAAAATACAATGTAATTATTTCGGTAGTTCTTAATGTTTTTTTGTAACCCTGTTTAAACGTCTTATAATTTGTATGAGTGTCATGTTTGATTACAATTTTATTCTGTTTAGATTGAATTCAATAGCATTTACTTTCATATCACTTCAGTGTGGTTTCACCATAAGCTAGAAAGGTACCTGGTAACTTTCCTTCCATTAATAAAAAAAAAAAAAAAAATATATATATATATATATATATATAAATAAATATATATATATATATATATATATATATATATATATATATATATATATATATATATATATATATATATAAGCAGCAAAATAAAATAAAAAAAGCAATGTCCAGTTAATAATCTAAACTAAGAACTAAAGCCCTTCTCAAATGGTTTTCTCAATGATATCCATAAAATGAAACAACTGAGGGAGTGATAATAACCATATACATTGTCTAGTTTGTGTTGTTTTTTTATTTTTCATTAAATGTGTTCATTTTATGTATTGTATATTGTAGGGGAGACTGCTGTACCCACGGACGAAATTCATACTTTTATTTTTCTCAGCAGCAGGGAAACATATTTTCACCGAGTAAATTGCTAAGTTTAAGCTCTGTACCCATCTAGATGAGCTTTCCTTTTTTTATTTAAGATTTCAAATAATGTAGTTTGATAAATTTCAAAATATGGAAATGCAATTAGTTATTATCCTAATAACTTGATTTACCTTAAGTAAATAAGATTGGAATAGCTGACAGATATAAATAAATATTAATAAAAAGTTAATTATTCATAAACGTGTAAGAACACTTAAAAAATAAAAGTAACATTGCTTCATTGAGCTGTCGGAGGAACTAAATACGATGTGTTTTTGTTTCAATTCTTTAATTCATTTTGAAAAAGTTTTCGAATTTTTTTCTGTTCATTTTAGTTTCTTCGATTGATTTCCGAAAGTCTCCTCCGAAACGCCATTTTCTTTATTCTTTTTTTTTTCTACCTCTATTGATCTTGATGACTTTCTGATGAGTTTCTTGAAGTATAATTTTTTTTTTTTTTTTTTTTTTTTCTGTAGTGGAATAGAAACCATTAGATTTTGGTACCTATAATTGCACTATAAAAACTAGTGCCATAGCCCGTCCATTAGCATAGATAACAGAGAAAAACAAAATTAAAATAACGTTTTATTTTTTTTTCTCAGCCCTCAGTCAAGATAGAGAAATGATTTTTTCACTTAAACTTGTAGTTTTGAAATTAAATGAAATGAAAAAATAATCTTTATTCTGGGATTGTCCCCTAAGAATAATAAAAATGTATCATAAAGTAGTACAATGGTCTGGCTTGCATAATTTCATAAAAAATTACTTATATATGAGGAACATGAGACATGGAAATACAATTAATTATAAATAATTCTATAAAGAACTTCTGTAAATATAACATAAGAGGGAGAAATGAAATAAAATAACTATGAGAAAATAAGAAAATATATATACAGAAAATAAACTATATCTACATGTACATTGAATGAAGAATATATTTACAGATACCACGATAGATATTTATATATACTGCACACATTCTCTTATATACCCATACACACAACCATACACAAATGAACTGTCATGTTAATAAGTAAGTGAAGTGAATATTTCTTTGTATAGGAAAAATAACAACTAGTGTAAAAATAAATTTGAATTTTTATAAAAGAAATGATTATGTACCATTGTGGAACAAATAAAGGATTATTATCCTAATAATTATATAAAAGAAAATTGATCAACTAATTCACCGGTATCAGTTATATTCAATTTGACTAAATGAAACGTTAATTATTCATATTGACAAGCGTCTGACTGGGATGAGAGGAGATATTGGAAAAGGAGTGTTTAAGCTTTTAATGAGCTTAAGGAAGGAGCATGCCTTATTTCAGGAGGGAGAGTGTTCCAGAGGGTAGCGGATCGGGCTAGGAAGGAATTGTGGTATAAGGGTGTTCGATGGATAGGCAAGTTAAGTTCAGAGGAACGTGATCTTGTGAATTGGGAGTAGACGGAAGACTTCAACTTTCAAAAGATTATTAATGTAGTATGGGCGATGGTGATGAATGAGCTTATAAAGGAATGAACCCAGGAAATATAGTTTGCGGTAGGATGGGTAGAACCACTTCAAGGCAGTGTACAGGTGTGCAACATCGGTGTTCCGAAAACAAATCGAATGAAGCAATTCATGATTCGCTTTAACCTGTCTCGGAAACCCATAGAGAGGCCCCCATACACCACGCAGCCATAGTCAAAGTGAGGAAAAATGAGCGAGGAAACTAGGAGTTTGCGAGTGGATTTGGAGAGGATGTGACGGGAACGATTAAATAGTTTCAGGGTTCCTATTGAATTTGAGGCTTCCAGGAAAGGTTTTGGTCGAAGATGATTCCAAAATTTTTGACGGAGGAGCAAAAGGTAATAGGTTGATTATTTAGGTTTAGAATCTTATTTAGAGTTTTGTAATCTATTTGAAATAAAAATACTTTCGTTATGTTCAAAACACAACCCGGCTTCAGGGTGCTCAAAACCTCCAAAAAAATCATAAAATATCAATGAAATCCACTGTAAATCCGTAGGAAATAATGTCAGGTTCTGGTTTTAAAAAAACTCTCTATACTATACGAAGCGATCAAACGTTTACAGCAAAACTGAGGAGAAAATCTTGGGTTGTCCGGAAATTATTGCAGGATTTCATGTTTACTTTAGATAATTTACTAAATCTTCGTACGTTCGGTGGATTATTGTTTTGTATTGTCAAAACTCATTAATTCCCATCCAAAAAAATGTAAATAGCGAATTCGGCCGAAATAAAAATTAAGCGTTTTTTCAAAAATATAGGTGAGGAAAATTTTTAAACTAAAAACTGATATTTTCAGATTCCTCATCTAAAAAAAAAAACTGTAAAAACCAAATTTCGTCGAAATCAAAAATTGAAAAAAATAACCCCTTAGATTTTGTAGAAGGCAATTTGTTACAAAACGTGAATAATTTGCCTATAAATAATCTCACAGATTTCGATCGATCATATATCATAACTTTTATGTGCTTATAATTTATAATTGATTTTATACCAACGAGACCTTTCCTCGCTTTTAAGTTAAACCAGAGAAAAAAAAAGTTCCGTCTCACTTATTATTCTTAATTAACGTCAATAACTTTTTCTTAATAACTTAAAACTGAATTTATGCGGAACTAAAATATGGAAATTTATTATCCAAGGAAATCCCATCTCACCTTTCCTTTAACATTTAATGGATTTTTTTTTTTTTTTTTTTTTTGTTATTCGTTTTATTTCTAAATTTAGATCTTCAATCTCTACTACTTTGAATATCTCTACTACTCTACTTTGAACATCGAAAAATGATTTCGATGTGATTAGCGATGGGGGTTGCAGAGGTCATTGTAATATTAGGATTGGTGGGAAAATTCGAAAATTGGCAAAATTCCGATTTTTTGACACAGCAACGATATTCTATTATTCATTATCGATATATTAATGAATTTATTGTCATTTCATATCGATATTAATTGTTTTATTTTAAAATTTAGAATACTGATATTTTGCTTTCGATGTCCCAGTCCTTCTTGCCATCTAAATGTGTAATAATATAATACCTGGCTCCAATTTTACGGCTGGATTTTCAGATACGATAGGTTATCTTGGTTAGATAGGGACAACGCACACCGTGTTGGCTCCCAACAGAGCGCATTTTCCTATCTAACCAATTTTAGCGAAAAATTCATTTAGAAGCGCTCCGTTCCGATCCATCAGCAGTGCACGCTAGCCTTAAGATGGTCTGTACCACCACAAACTATGCAGCTGTAATATATTCTACATCAGTTTCACTTCCAGTTTATTCTTGATTACAGATTTATTAATCTCTTTTAGCGCATCTTTAAAACTTCCTTAGTTACCTTATTTCCATTGCAGTCTTTTCTTATTTCTTGCTTAGCTTATGACGAACAAACAACTTGTGAACACATAAGTGTTAGGAGGAATATTGACCTGTTTGTTTGTTTGTTTATTTGGTCTTAACTTCCTTATGTACTCCAACTAGGGCAGGAAGGGCGGGGTATCCTACAGGTTACCAACCTATTCTAGCCAGAGTGGGAAGGTCAAGATTTATTCGAGGGCTCGCCACGAAATAAAGTTTAAAGTTTAAGTGTGGTTCGAACCCAGGAACTTCAGTACCGAGCGCGCTGAGATCCTCGCCCCAACTCACTCGGCCATCAAGCCCCCGTATCAACTTGTTAACCAAAAGTTAATGAAATAAAATGTATTCGTTCAGACTGTTTACGTAAGATAGAACATTGAGGTCATTAAATAATTTTATTTGTTATATAATAATTAGCAGGAGTGAAGCACGTTGTAAAGTAGCTTGGTTGTAAGGATTGGGAACGGAAGGTAAAAACCTAAATAAGAAGTTCAATGTAGAGAATCTAATTAACTGGATAATTGGATAATTGAAAATTCTAATGTGGTAAGGTAGGGTTTGGTAGGTTTACGAAGAAGTACTTGAATCTTTAGTTCAATATTGCTTTGAATATCATTAAATAGCGCATTGGGGTGACAGTCTGGGTGCGCTGAGGGCGTAGGTGCAAATCCCATGCAAATGTGTTTCGTTGCGGACCCAAGAAAATAGTCTTGACCTCCCCACCTTGGCAAGATTACGTTTATTACCTGATGGATACCCCATCCTTCCTGCACTAGTTGAAATGCATAAGAACGTTAAGCCCTAATAAAAAAGAAACAAAATATACCTATAACCCGCAAGACATGAAGCGGTAGTTATTTCCCGTGGCCTCTTAATAAGTGTTTTTCCCATCTGGTCAGTTTGAGCCTGTTGATGTGAAACAGGAAAATCAAAGTTCTCTACAGGCACGTGTGCGTTTCTTCGTTTCTTACACGATACTAAACGGTATTTTAAATTTGTAAGCAGTCTCCCTGATAAACTCAAAGTAAAACATTTAAACCATATTGAGTCTATATAGCTTTGTATTTTTTTCCCCTGTCATCATTATATATTTAATAATTTAAAACATTAAAATAAAAAAGAAAAATGAACAGGGATAATGAGGGTCAGTGACTACCATCAACCCCGACTACATCAACTATTATTACCTTAAAGGGATAGTTTTATTCAATTATTTAAACATTAATTAAAAAAATTATGTCGTAAAAAAATGGTTCTTACCATCAGAAAACTATGGTATTATAAAAATTAGTGTCAGTAGAAGTAGTGAAACAAGCCATTGTGATCTTTATCATTGCCCTGCATACATCAAATAATAGAAAAAAACACTATATAGCGATCGAATTCCAAAAAATATACAGGATTGAGTACTTTAATGCAGTAGTACCTTTGAGATTTACTAATTTTGTTGTAAGAACAAATAACTTGCAACCTGTACTGACAACGTTGGAAGAAATATATATGAACACGATCCAACCCTCGTCTTCCATCGCCATATTCTCCGCTAACATCTCGCTTCAAGAGTGTATTTGAACGGGTGTGAAGGTATGGTGTGTAAAATCTATCCTGTAAAATAAGCAATAACTTCCTCAGCAAATATAGGTAGCACTTATAACACGAAGAATAGGGGGTAAAAAAAAAACATTTCTGGTTTATTGAAATAACCTCGAGTGGCAAACAGCCGGCGAAACACTGTTTGGTTTTGTCGGAAAGGTTCGCGAAGAGAGGGCTTAACTAAATTATTTTTGTTTATCGGGTTGTAGAAGCAGCCTTACAATATGGTCATTTTTTTTTATTTTTTGTTTTGTAAAAGATAAGATGTCCCTCGATGCGGTTATAATAAACATTAATTAGTTTATATTTTGGATATATATATATATATATATATATATATATATATATATATATATATATATATATATATATATATATATATATATATGGATAAAGTTCTCGACTGTTACTATTGAATATTTAGTAAGGTTCTTGAGGTTCGGTAAATAAATGAAAACAACTACTTTGGCGACGTTTCGAGACTATATTGTTCTCATAATCATGCCAATGTTACTGGTGGATATGGTATGGACTAACTAAATTCTAACAATTATAGTACTCAACTGAAGTTAGTCCATACCATATCCACCAGTAATAATAGCATGATCATGAGATCAATATAGTCTCGAAACGTCGCCAAAATAGTTGTATTTATTTTTTGACTGAACCTCAAGAACCTTACTAAACATATATATGTATATATGTATGTATGTATGTATGTAGGTATACTATTTATTATATATTAATGAAGCTTAATTTGGAATTTTCGTTTATGGATGTAATTTAAATGAATGTACCAACTCATGCACATCGAATAACATTTCTTTGTTGGCATAATTTCGGAATTATAATAATTTATTAAGAAGATGTATACCAAATAAGTCTGTGTGCACTATTCATAAACAGAAAATATCCAATCAAAACTCGTTAACTCTATGAAGGATTACTGACATTGTACTCTTCTGAGCTATTTTTAGTCTTCTGATATCTTTTACCGTGCAAGGAAGTAAATTAAAAACTATATTTGTTCTCATTATGGAGATTTTCGTAGAAATCATAAAATTAGTCATCATTTTAAGAAAGGAAGAAAAGTTATTAGAGGAAATAGGCAAAATATTTTCTGAAAATCACTCTATATCATAAAAAAATCATCAACAGGTTTAAAAAAGTAGGAACTTTCACTGTTGGCTAATGTCTTGCCCTCAAAAACAGTATAAAGGGTACGTATGCGAGAAAATTAGAAAACTATTCACAAAGACCCAATCCCCAGTGCCACCTTCATTACAGGTATGCAAGAAAATGATCTTGACATTAATGTTAATCCACAAACAGTGCGGAACATAATAAAAAAGTGCGGGATATAATTTGCAGTCAGCTAGGAAAT
This sequence comes from Euschistus heros, assembly GCA_003667255.2. Lineage (NCBI taxonomy): Eukaryota > Metazoa > Arthropoda > Insecta > Hemiptera > Pentatomidae > Euschistus > Euschistus heros. Next base: position 1,267,218 of record RCWM02000231.1, read on the forward strand.
AATCCTTTATAACTTAAGTGAATTCGGTAAAACGTAAAAATTTTGCAAAAGAGTAAGTAAACAAGCCAAATAGTTTCTAGGAATAAGTTGTTTTGTTTTTTTAGTGAAGAATGTAAGTATAATGTCTTTTCATCTGTTGGGAGCGAAAACCAAAAACAGGCCTAGCGACTAAAAATGTTTGTTTACCCTGCTGTTAAACATTGATGGAATGTAATCATGGTCCTGGGGTTTATTAGTGCGCCAGGTTTTGGAAAACTTAAACTCAACATTTCTTTGCTTTTTTATTTTATTATGTATCTGCATTATAACAAATATAAATTGGAAAAAAAGGATAACTATCTTTTAGTGAGCCCCTTCGCACTTTCTTCTGACAATATAGTTTTCTAATTTAGAAACAGACCCAAGCAAAAGATCTGTTTCAATACAAACAAAGCTAAGGTGGGATCAGGTTGAAAAGCTTCTGAACCCACTTGTATTATGGTTCGGATTTCCGTTTCAAAAGCTGCGCTCAAGGACTTGTGACCCATCTCAGAGGTCAAAAGCAATCGGACACCAAAGCTGAACCCAAAGTCTTATTAGATTATATCAATCCTTATCCTTACAACGGTTTGCTATTCAATGAATACTTGAAATTAACATTGTTAAGAATTATGGTTATGACGTCATCATCAAGAATTATTACTAGCGTCTATAGATCGCGCTGAACGGGGCCTTGGCCATCTCGAACGATTGAAAGCATGGACTTCAACATCAAAATTGATGAAGTAAAATTTTAAAAAATAAATAAAAAGTATGATGAAAAATAGTTGAAAATAAACTTTATTAAAGCAAAAAGAGCAACTTCAAGATTTAGTTGTTAGAGTTAGGGACTCAAAGACAGCTCAAGGAATGAGATCGGATGCTAATCACAATAGGTAGGTTGGAACTCTTAATAAGCGGGCAATAAATGGCTCTCTTCCAGAAAGGAGAGAAAATCGAAGGTACTTTGAATTTACTAAGTAGGTAAATTTATTTGTTATATTCCATTTAATTAGTTTTATGATATCTAATTTTTTTTTTTTTTTTTTTTTTTTTTGTCAAACGAATACGTGTGATTTAATAAAAAAAAAAAAAAAATATTTTTTTACCATGACCATCTTGATAAAAACAATCTTCTTTAATTAAATAAATATCTCAATGCTACATGAGACATTATTCATTTTATTTGACAAAAGGGACTTCCATATCCTTTTAGATAATATATCTTTGTTTGATAGTCTTTAGTAATATTGATTAATACATCAGCAAAACGACAACGAAATAACTCGGAATGCAAAATTGAACGGAAAAAAGAAGGAAAGAAAATGCAAATCAGATAGAGGAAGAGGTAATAGGATTTCAGCCCACCGAGGAAGGTTAACAATCTAATAATCTGGAAACGACAACCCATCCAGTTATAACATCTGTTTCTTTCAGTCTTAGGCATCTTACAAAAACAATCTTTTACTCAAGAAATATATATTATTGTACTTAGCCAATAGAATTATCCATCATGATAATATAAATAGATCGTTAAGCAACTAGATGAATTTCAATTATTTAAAATCAGATACATTGTCTTATGTATATTAAGACCTAATGATTTTGTTGTTTAATAAGCTTTTAATAGTTTAGTATAATAATCTGCTCAAATTTAGAGAAACTATTTTATATGAGAAAGTTATCATAGTAATGCATTGTTTACTGAAATAAATACAAATAATTATTTTAAAAAATTAAGAATTAATAAAGCCATATTCATACCTATTGCCAGAACTACACACATACGGTAAGATCTAAGTTAAACATTCGTGGATTGAACTTGAATAAAGACAAAGTGCCATAAATTATTAAACATATAAATTAATTCTGGGTAAATGGTTCCATACATACATATTATAATTAGTATATAAATTCTGTTGAGATTCTTAAGATAATTAGCTTAGTTTCCACAGTAGTAAGTAGTAAACCTAATATTTTTTTTTCATGACATTTGTTATGATACATTTGATTGATTCATTATGGTGTATAAAGAATGTTTCCCAAAATTAATATTTGTTTGAATTAAAAAAATTGCGTAGCACTGTAAGGCGCGGTGCACACTGGTGGTTTGATTTTATGCAATGGGTTTGTACGTTATGCAATGTTTCATTGGGACGTTCACACAGAAGAAACGGTTTTCCATCAGTTTCCTGATGGATTCTGACGACGATGGGCTTGTGTTGTGGTGGTGGTTAATAAATAAGTAAAGAAAGAAACGCAAGTCCTGAGCTCACCCGTTGATCAGGGATCTGCAACACAGCTGTTTTGTTGTAGCTCGCGAACTAAGCAGAGATTCTAATAAATTTGAGGATTTTTTAAGAATATCGAAGCCGCTTTTTGATCACTTGTTAGGACTTGTGAATCCACTAATAAAAAAAGACACCGACTGGAGGTTAGCTCTGAGTGGTGGGGAAAAATTAATAATTACACTGAGATAAGTGAAAACAGTTTTATTACTTCGAAATATGTTTAATAATTGTCAAGTAGTATGTAACAGTGTGAACTACGTCGATACGGAATGGTTATTTAAAGTGATGGAAAATCATTATAAAAAGAGGAAAGTCATTGTAAGTGAAGAAATGAAAAAAGTAAAATACACTTGGACTGATGATAAGTGAAACTGAAGCAACAGGAAACCGATTTATGGAATTTCTTGAAACCTCGTTTCCTAAAGTCAATGAAACTATCGTTTCATGAAATGATGTGTGCACCAACTTACGTTAATCGTATATATCAGTGAGCACCGCGCCTAAGTATTCTTGTTTTGTCACTTCAGAACTGGGGTGGAAACTAATCCAAGCACCTTCAAGAAGTAATTTTTTAGATATTGATACTTTTCTGACGAATCTCCCATAGCCAAGTTTATGATTATGGTTTAAAAGTTGGGCAATAGACATGCGATATAGCATTCTAATAATTTTTTTTTTTATTTTTTCTACAAATATTTGGTTTGAAACACGCACTACATTTTTTTTTTTTTTTAATTGTTGGGTAAAATTTTGCCTTTCGGATATTTTTTAATAATATTAATTTATTAATGTCACCTTTAAATATAATTATGATTTGGATAAGTTGCTCGAAATATTAGGAGAAAACGATAATCAATCAGTGACACCTAAGGTGCTGTAGATAACAAAATTTAGTTGTTAATTTATTTTTTGTTTTAGTCGTTTGTTTGTAGCTAGTAAATTTGCATTGTGTTCCAATTAAGAGACCATTATATTTAGATTGCATATAAATAAAAAATTGAAAAAGCGAGGGAGCCTCATCGGAGTGACGCAATAGAGCTGGCTGATATCGATCCTCCCCACTGTGTCCCTCTGCCGTTTAAAGCAAAAACATCAGTTCATTTCTTCACTTAGTATAGAATATAGGCTATCGCTTCACTTTATGAAATTTTTTTAACTTATGTTTTCTAGAAAATAATATGAAGATAGTAAAGTTCTTGATAATGGTAGCATGTTGGTAACAGTGTTGTAAACGTGAGGGAAGGTTTCACAGTTCTCTACGTGTTCTGCTAAACAAAGAGCAGCTTGTAGTTAATATTTAGTGACAGCAGGGCTAGGGCTTATAATACTTGTTATTTAACAAATAGAATCACTCATCAGTGAGAAGTACTTAGTGCGTATTAAAAACTGATACAATTGTAATTCGGATATGGATCACGTGTCTCATTTTACAGCTAACTAGAACATGATAAGCAATGAATTTTTAGAAGATCTTGACAGTTATTTATCAGAACATAGTTACATTAGTGGTTATGAACCAAGTGAAAATGATGTTTTAATTTTTGGCCTCATGCCAAAGGAGTTAGTCTCACAATTTTGTAACTTAAGTAGATGGTATAGGCATATTAGTTCTTTCGGTAGTTCTAAACAGTTATTTTCGAAACCTGTCAACTCATTCCCTTCGTTTGAATTTTCCAGATATCTTCAAAAAATGAGTGCCACAGAAGCAAAAGTACAAACTAACAAAGTGTCCAAAAAAGAAAAAAAAACTGAAAGTAAAGTTTCAGAACTTAATCCCTGGCCATCCTACATTGAAGAGAGGATTCAATTATGGAACAAATTCAAGGAAAAGTATGAAGAAGAACTTAAAAATAAAACCAATGAAAATATTAGCATTACTCTTCCAGATGGAAAGGTTATTGAAGGAAGTTCCTGGAAAACTACCCCCTATGATGTTGCTAGACAGATCAGTCAAGGTTTAGCAGATAATACAGTCATTGCTAAAGTAAATGGAGCACTGTGGGATTTAGACAGACCCTTAGAATTTAGTTGTAGACTCCAGCTGCTTAAATTTGATGATCCTGAAGCTCAAGCAGTTTTCTGGCACTCTTCTGCTCATGTGTTAGGTGAAGCTATGGAAAGGGTATACGATGGTTGTCTGTGCTATGGTCCTCCAATAGAATCTGGTTTTTATTACGATATGCATACTCCAGATCAACAGGTTAGTAATCTTGATTATCCTGTTATAGAAAACATTATGAAGTCAATCGTTAAAGAAAAACAACAATTTGAAAGATTAGAACTTTCTAAAGAAGATCTTTTAGAAATGTTTAAATATAATCAGTTTAAAGTCAGAATTTTGAAGGAAAAAGTTGATACACCAACTACTACTGTTTACCGTTGTGGTTCTTTAATTGATCTTTGTCGAGGTCCACATGTACGAAATACAGGTAAAATAAAATCTCTTAAGCTAACTAAAAGTTCCTCAACATATTGGGAAGGCAAAGCTGATGCTGAGTCCCTTCAAAGAATATATGGAATATCTTTTCCTGATAATAAGCAAATGAAAGAATGGGAAAAATTTCAAGAAGAAGCTGCAAAACGTGACCATCGAAAAATTGGTAGGGAGCAAGAATTGTTCTTTTTCCATGAATTAAGCCCTGGATCATGTTTCTTTCAACCTAAAGGTGCACATATTTACAATACTTTAATTGAATTTATACGATCTGAGTATAGAAAACGAGGGTTCCAAGAAGTTGTATCTCCTAATATATATAATGTAAAATTGTGGCAAACATCTGGTCATTGGCAGCATTATGCAGAAAACATGTTTTCTTTTGACATAGAAAAAGAGCAGTTTGCTTTAAAACCAATGAATTGCCCTGGACATTGCCTTATTTTTGATCATACTATAAGGTCATGGAGGGACTTGCCTTTGAGAATGGCAGATTTTGGTGTATTACATCGCAATGAACTCTCTGGAGCACTCTCTGGTCTTACAAGGGTAAGAAGATTTCAGCAAGATGATGCTCATATATTTTGCACTGTAGATCAAATCGGGCAGGAAATAACTCAAGCATTACAATTTCTTCAACATGTATACTCCATATTTGGATTCACTTTTCAACTTGTACTTTCAACTAGACCAGAAGGTTACCTTGGTGAGTTATCAGTTTGGAATGAAGCCGAAAGACAATTGGCTAAGAGTTTAGATGCTTTCGGACAGCCTTGGAAAGAAAATCCTGGTGATGGAGCTTTTTATGGCCCCAAAATTGATATTACAATTCAGGATGCTCTGCGTCGATCACATCAAACTGCTACAATACAGCTTGATTTTCAACTACCCATCCGGTTTAATTTAAATTATATTGGTGAAAACGGAGATAAAATTAGACCAGTTATGATTCATAGAGCAATTCTTGGTTCAGTTGAAAGAATGATAGCAATTCTCACTGAATCCTATGCTGGAAAATGGCCGTTTTGGATTTCCCCAAATCAGATCATGATTGTTCCTGTAGCAGCACCATTTGATGACTATGCCTATCAAGTTAAAAAAATTTTGTATGATGCTGGTTTTAATTGTGAGTGTGATTGTGATCCTGGAGATACAATGAACAAAAAAATACGTAATGCCCAATTAGCTCAGTATAACTTTATTTTAGTTGTGGGTGAGAAAGAAAAAAATAGCAATACTGTTAATATTCGTACTCGTGATAATGTTGTCCATGGAGAGATGACAGTGGAAAATTTGGTTGAAAAATTACTCAAGCTTAAAACAAGTCGAGCATTGAATAATGATGAAGTTTTTTTAGATAAATAATTTTTTTAATCATTGATTGAAACAGAAAAAATAATTGAATATTGGGTAATAATCAGGATTATAATGTATAATGTATCCAAATCAGTTTAATAATTTCAAAAGAATTTTCAGTTTTTTTTTTGTTTTTTTTTAGTTTAAGCCGTATTTCCTATGTATATTTCTATTTCTGATAGAAATCAAAATACAGTTAATTTTATTCATTTCATATTATTTATTAAAATAAAACAATTTTTGTTACAACTGAGCATAAATAAATCTGTATAACTGAAATATCTTTATTTATTTATTTCCGGAAATGCTATGATTTAATTGATCTCCATTAACCAATAATTTTCCTAATATTTATAAATTATTTTGGTTTTAGGATTCAGGCATATGTTTAAGTATAATATCTGCTATTGTAGATGTGTTTTCTTTCACGGTTGTGAGAGTATTGTTAATTGTGTTAGAATTGAGTACAGCTATATAATTTTTTCAAAGAAGGATTTTCAAAATTTTATATATATTTTAAAAATAACTTCATGGGGAATTAATTTACAACATAGCATTGCGGTGTCTTCTTACCATTTTTTCTTTTCTAGTAGTTATTTTTATAAAATGAATGGGTCCGCTGAAAGATGTTCTAAGCGACAAAATTTCCGAAGTGGCGATTTTAAAGTTTTTAAAAGGTATGATAATATGTCATAGTACTCCATTAAGTCATTATGCATTTAAATATAACAAATTAATTTGTAAATATGAAATCTAACCTACAAAACTAACAACTTTAGATTATGATTTTCTTTTACTGATTACTCAAAATTTTATGTTTGTTGCTTAGAACGTTTATCGGCGGACCTATTCAAATGTAAAAATCAATTTTAATAATACTTTGAAAACTTAATTATTTTTTTCTATAAATCAAGAGGACCATTTATTGACCAAGGCCATAGATATATTGTAAGAACATATTCATGGTGTTCTTGTTAAATTCAAACCAAACATTACATAGAAAGATAAAATATAAAATAGTTATATTAATAGGATAGGAAACTATACTCAAGGTATTTTTTCACAAGGTGAAAAAAACTAATGTATGTTAATAAAATGAAATATTAAATTTTAGTTGCTAGTAAAATGTTTATTTCCTAAAATATAGAACTGAATGTTTGAAAACAAAAGCATTCCTTTATTTTATTATTAAAACTAAGGGGTCTCAGAGCTCTCAGTACTGAAGGTCATGCGTTCGAATCCCACCTGTAAGTTAAAATGTATTTTGAGTCGGACCACAAATTAATCTTGACCTTCCCACCGTTGCAAGAATAGGTTGGAAACTTGTAGGATAACCCATATTTTCTGCCCTAGTTAGAGTACATAAGGACGTTAATCCCCAATAAACAAACCATTAAAACTGAAAAAGCCATTTATATAGTTTGAATATAACTTTCTGTGTAGGTTTGTATGGAAAGAAATCACTGTCAGCTTTCCTCATGAAATTTTAATGATTAAATTTACTTTATTTGGAATTAAGAAAGAGATTATTTATCTAATGAGATCTTTTGTACTATGCTCTATTGGTTGGAGGCACCATTTTGTAATCAATAAAACAATTGTAATTATAATAAAATGAGAACTTGTTACAAAACTATTTTCTCCTGTTATTTATATACTTATATAAAGTTCAGCCTGGTGAGCATTGCATTGATGATTTAGTGATAGAAATAATATTTTAATAGTGGAAGAAGTGTGGCTATAGTCTAAACAAGATATTCCTTATAATTCTTGAGTAATTATAAGCAATAAAATATGCAAATAATAATAATGGATTTAAAAAACTCCAACAATGATACCAGAAAGATTATAATTAGAGTTAAACAAATAATTAAAATGATAAACACAGTAGATGCTAATAATTAAATTAAATTTTATAACACTAATAAGAATAAAAACTCTGATTGCTGGTAATTAGCATTGAAATTTGGTGAAAATACTATCAATAAAATTGTCAATTGACTCAACTTTTAATTTAATTTACCAAAAGTAGTCAGCTATTTCTTACAGCCTTTTAGGCATCAACTGCAATTTTAAGGACCTTATATGAAAAGTTTGTAATTTTGTATTCTTGTTTAGTAGAGGGTAAAATTGAATTTGTTATAAAACCTTTTTATTTTTGTTTGAGGTACATAAAAAGGTTCTTTTAGTTTTCAGGTTGGAAGTTGCAGGTACAGCATTTTCCTTTAAATACTGATGATTCAGCTTATATCCAATTATATGACAGGTTATTATAGAATAGAATAGAAAATAAATTTTATTCTAAGACTATATTTCCTAATAATACATTGAGTCTGGTTACCAAAAAATAAAATATAAAAGATTAACAATCTAAGTCACTATTTATAAATTTTATTCATTTATTTTTATGTTGTGCGGCTCTATCTTTGTAGTATATGTAGTTGTTTTTTTTTTTTCATCTACATTTTGTAATCATATTAATGTAATTAGCCTAGCTGAAAGTTAAAAAATCGATTATTTTGACTTAATTTTTTCACTTTTAACCCTACAATATTAAATCAATTGAGTTTTCAAAAGTATTTAAATGAAAATATAATAAGTGTTTATATATAAAATAATAATCCTTTGTTCTTAATAAGTAACTTGTTTTACTATATAGGAGTATTACTGTGCTTTATAATTGAACATTGTTAAACCATAGCAAGATTTTATTTTAGGAATAAAGTAGTAGAGTGTTTTATTTAGTTATCATGCATCAAATAATATGTAAATTCTCTAATACAAATAAAAAAAAAAAATGAGACTCGAAAAAGCAAGCTAAGTACCATTGCCAACAACCTAAAATGTGGGCTATATTGCATGACCATTAATTGATAATTAATTAAGCATTTAGCCCACGTTTTAGATTGTTGGCAATGTTACATAGCTTGCTTTTTTTAATATAACTTTAACTTCTTTTTTTCTTTTTTTTTGGTTTTGTGTTTGTTTTGAATTGAACTCTCTATATCTGCTCGTTTTATACAAATATCAGTTCTACGTTTATACTTTGTTACTCTCAGTCCAGAATCTTCATTGTACACAAGTCCTTAATAAAGTCCAGGATTAATAAATAAATTTAATATAAATAATATTTATTTATTTTCTTTAAACTTGCTTCTAACCATTGCTCCTAATCAACAATACTCATAACTATGAGTGGATCTTTGAGTTCAGAAACATATTAATTTCCTCTCTTTCAGATTTCATATTAATTCCTCTATTTCTAAAACTTTTAGTTTTATTTTGCTCTTCCATATTTCACTGTTGTCTTCGCCTCCAATCACTAGATTACTCCTCAAATTATTTCTTAACTGATACTATGTGCCTTCTCTCTTATTTTTCATCTCATCTATTTTGATTTTGAAATTAGACTTTTAAAAAATTAAATTTATAGTTCCTTCCTTAACCAGTAGAAGTGAAATTATTTCATGTCTCTTTTCTTTTTATTTTTGTATGGCGAGATGTCAAGTATGATCATTAATTTAAGTCTGTGGTTGCTTCCTGTTTCAGGTTTAACACACACTTTCCTGAGACTGGTTTTAAATTCTTCCCTCACAAGTATGTATAGACTTCCCCCTGTAAAAGTTCACGCCAATGTGAACCCATAATAGCTATTTACAAACTTCAATTTTAAAATTTTAATGTCTTTGATGAAGTGGAATTTCCAATTTATCATTTTGTATTCTTTCTTTTTGTGTCGTTATAAATTAGTTTTTGTAGCTTTTATTGTCCTACTAGTTATTCCTAATTATTTGTCACTAGAATGTTTCTCTTTTTTGTACCATTGGGCGGCTCATTCTAAACTTGGATTTTTTCACAAATATTAATATTCATTTTTTAATTTTTTTAAATAACAATAATATATCACTTTCATATTAACAGAAATAATAGGATTTTTTTTTTCTTTTTAATTTGATATACAAAACCAAATATCCTTGTCACTATGAACCCCTTTACACTTTTCTTTTTCTTTTCTCTTTTTAATGAAATCAGTCATCTATTATTATTTCCAAGCATGTTTATGACTTCACTAACTTTGAAATGTGAATATAAAGATAGATACTAAATAATTTTCAGTTCTTTGACTATTTATAGATATTAATAAATTTATGTTTTAATGAATATGATGGATAAATCTATTTTGTGAGTTTAAGCTTGAACAATTAGTTCTTGGATGGAACTTGTAAAAATTCATTTAATTGTTATTATATGGAAGTACTTTGTTTCAACATTTTTATAAACTGGTGTGTTTTATTGAAATAAGGATCAAAGTGAGACAAATAATTTATTCATCTATGGCTAATCATGTATGATTGGTTCAAATGGAATAACGTTTCACTGAAGGATTAATCTGAGAAAGAAAGACACTTGATTACATGGAGCTCTGTCCTCGGTTCTTCAGATATCCTAATCCAAATAGAAACTACATTTGGTCTTCTTCTACTCAAAATACACTAAATTGCACCTATGATTTATGCACTGGGCCATTTACATTAATTTTTTTTTTTTTTAATTATACTGTATGGCTTGTTCTGTCATTGTTGTTGAAGCAATCATTACCAGCCTCAATACCAGAGCTCAAGTTGAAACATAATTGGCAATCCTAAGTTTTATAGCATAGCAATATTATCTTCAATTGGTGAAATATTTATTTTCCTCATGTGAACTATTCATATCTTATTTGTACCATGTGTTCGCATTTAATTTATTGGATAGTTCCATACAGCCAGATATAATAGTTTAATTAATTAGTAAAAATTGATCTCTTCCGCTTAGTGTTATTATTTCTTTATATGAGTTTTTTTCTGTGAGGTGTATATGCCTTACATTCCATAACAATATGGTGCAAAATTGCAGTTTTGGCAGGCGGCCGAAAATTCCGATACGATGCAAATAACTTACACAAACCTTCGACCGTAATCTACAATAAGTTTTTATTTCTTGTTTATTTAGAGTAGTGTTTGAAAACCATGGCCAGCGTGAGACACTAGAAATAATACGGATTTGTAATACTGCCCTGTAGGAGATAGTGAATATTATACTGCCATGTGTTATGACAGCTTTCTTTTATTACTAAATTAAAATCTGTAAATGGGACCGAAATTTTTACCTGTTCGCCGCTAATCGTAGCATCTTCGCATTTAATATATGAGCAGGATAAACTGGTCATGAATACTAAAAAAAAAAAAAAAAATTTTTACAATTCTTGGCAAGTGAGAAATTCAATTTATATCAATTTGCTCTTTAATTGGGATTATTTTATATTTAAGCCTAAGCTTTTACCAAAATTTTGCAAAAAAAACAAAACAACAACATACATATATACAATCAATAAATAGGTATTGTGCTCAAGTAGTGTATACAGTCTCGGAGGTCTAGGTATGAGAAGCTTATTTCACATTAAAACAAAAAATAAACTCTGTTTTAATAATTTTAGTGGTTTTATTTTGTTTTAATTGCCCTTTCTTTTAGTCTGTTTCCCAGCCTTTTTGATTGGTGGCATTAATATTTTTTCAATATTAAAAGCAAATATAAAAAAGTTTATAAACCTTTAGTCATGACTTAATTTTTACTTGGTTAATTGAATCAATTTACCTAAAATAATTGTAATGTTTTTAAAGACCATTTTTGAAATTTAGATTCATCCTTACCACATGTTTGGCTGCAGTGCGTAATGAAGTAAAGCTGACATTTATATATATATATAAAAAAAAAAAAAAAAAGTAATCACAAAGCAACTAGAAAAAGGATGGGAGATTGGTAACATTATTTAATTTACCTTAGGTCCTTGCCAGCGAGGAGATATACAATAGAGCTGACTCAAGTGGAGTGGGGATGGTATTTGTTCCCCCTCCACTATACTACCCTAACCTCAAAAGTTATAAGTGTTTGCTTTTAATTTCTTATTTTTTTTTACGTAAACCTATTCTCGTTGAATTTTTATTTTAGATATTAATTCATTCCACATTAAGTATGCCTTTTAGTGCTGCAATTGGATGTAAAAACAACAACAAGACTGAGACTAAAAATGATAAGCAGCTCAGCTTTCATAGGTAAATACCTAATGCAAAATTCTTTCATAGTACCTAGTCAAATTTAGTTTGCGATTGTGTTAAATGCAATTACTTTTTTATTATAAACTCCACGTCAAAAGTATCACAATACTTTGAAATATTTGAATTTTTATTAGTAATTTTAACTTTTTAAATTCAATAAAAATCCTTTATATTAACAAAGTTTAAGTAAAAATTTATACACTGTGTTTGAAATAATTTGATTACGTATACCTGCTTCAGTAGCAGTCTAAAATTATGTTGGTGAGTTGGGAACTGGGTTAACTCTGGGTAGCGTAGTGGTGAGGATTACTGCTCCCACCTGCCTGTAGCTCCGCCCTATAGCAGCTCTATTTGTATATCTCCTCGCTGGTCCTTGCTAGTACTGCTGCTTATTATAAATTGTAAATTTCTTATAAATAATGACCTGGGTGAAATTTAAAAAACTTTGTTAGCAACCTCTGGAGCCCAAGCAGCCCCAATTTATGATACCTGGTATTATTACAGCAACCATATAAAAAAGCAACTAATCAAACATTTATGGCTAAAATGTGTTGAAAAAATTAAATCAATTTTATTACTACTTACAGACTATTACCCTTCCCTACTGTTTGTACGTTATATGTTTTGATTGATTTCCAATCTTTTTCTTGCAAATATATAAAATTTTCTTGTATAAAAAAAAATAAAACAAACTTGGATAACGATTTAAAAAATAATCAAAATAATAATTTGATTCAATGTGGGGGCCAGTTTTTTATTCTTAATGTGTATCACATCATGTTTCAAAGCTTATTATTAAGATAAACATAATTTTTTTTTTACTATTTGTTATTCTCAGCCAAAATAGTCTATTTTATAAATAGCTTAGTCAATATCGGAACTACTTTTAATAAGATTTGTTATTGATATATTACCAGTGTATTATATAATGTTAACTACAGCCTTATTTTGGCAACAATCATAAATTGAATAAAAGCGTTTAAAATGTTTAAGAATGACAAAAATATATCATAAGCTTTGCTTTTACGCATTTAGAAAGGTTTAGTAGTACCATTAAATTCATCAAATTAAAAAAATATATCTATCATAGTACAAACATAGAATTTATTTGATTTTTAAGCACATCTCAGATTAATATGATTTCTACATAATACAATTAGCTTATGACAATAATGAAAAGGAAACCTATGGTTAACAACTAAGAAAGTTTCCTGTGCCCAGTTTAACTAACCAAATGTAAAATAAATATTATTTTAGAAATGCAAGTTCAGTATAAAACTCTGATTTTGAATCATTTCATCGGACTTTCACTACGAGAACAATAAAATCATACTGGTCATGTTATCTTTATTGTTTGGCATATCCAACTTAATTATTAACAAGAGTGGTTTAAGTAATTCAATGAATCTAACAGTTAAAGAATTTAATATTAAGCCAATTGTAATAATCTTGGATTGGTTATGTTTAGTTCCTATTATATCATTAATGTAAGGTTTAACTAAGTTTTTGTCTGAACAGGGTGGTTTATCATAAAATTTCAATCAAAATAAAATTAAATTTTTCCTAAAAGCTTATGAATCTAAAATTTATAAAACTGAAAAATCAAGTCTGATGGTTTCAAAATAACTTATTTAACAAAGAAAAACAATCATAGATAACAATTCCATCTGGAAACATCCAACTAACGCCTGGATCCTTGCCATCCTCCTCTTTGCATAGAACCTCTTCCTGGGCCTCCTCTTCCTCTGACTATAAAAAAATAAATAAATCTATGTTATGTTAATTGATTTTTAAGAAATAATTGCTTCATATTGATTAAAACCAAAGTATTAAGTAACAATTTTAAGAATGATTAAAACTAGGAAACTGAACCTTGTGCCCTCAATATTCCAGATTTTCCTCTTCCAGGTGCTCCTCTCCCTCCTTGCCTCTTAAACATTGGAGCATTTTTCAGCATATCTGGAAGTATGAAGAACTTTATTTTTGAACCTCTTAAAAAAACGTTTTCAACAGCAACCACTCTCCCATCACGATGAGTAACTGTAACTCCTTGCATCTGACAATTCATGTTATCTTCAGCTTCCACCAGTTTGCCTCTGAAAACTTCACCTGTGCTCGTTTCACAAGTAATGATATGTCCTTCTGCTTCATGTAACACCTTTATTGGTACTCCAATTGACATTATCAAAACTATTTAAAATTTGTAAACTTTGAAGGATATCAATTGACAGTAAGACCAATACGCTGAATAAAAAAATATATGTTTTCACGTGAAGTATCGTTGAAAACAGTTGTTCTTATTTGTTAAAACTTTATGATAACAGCTAACGTAAAAAAAAAAATTAAAATAAAATGAATATTATATATCTTTCTATCAGATTACTCTTTTAATTTCTGTGATATAAATTGTTACGAACACAGCCTTTTATTTATCCCGTTATTGTTTTGTTTTTCTTTTAGAATTAAATGTTTTGTAATTGCTTGTAGATTTGTTATTATGTCACACCAACATTTGTGTAAACTGATATTAAACTTTATTTTATAACATTTTTTTAGAAGTGTAACTTTAATATGAAAATGAATTAATTATGCAACGTGAATACCGTGATTAATATTAAATTTATCATTATATGATTACTACATGTGTTCAATGGTTATAAGTATTTGTTTATTTAAGTTTTGAAGTACAATAAAAAAAATATTAAAAAATCAAATTTTATTATCAAGTAGGCAATGATTTTCTTTATTGTAATGTTGGTAAGGGCTCTGAAGTTGTCAGTCAAGTAACAATCGCTCGTTATGTTTGGAAAATCACTGGTCCTAGTTACCGATACACAATTTTTAAATATTACAGAAAATAATCCATTTATAAAAGATACGCTATTAACATATTGTGGGCATGACATGTAAAGATATGTTTTCCGCAAACTTTGAGTTGAGCGTGAGTCGCGTAGCGATATACTTTTTGTCTTTTCATATCATAGCAATTTTTTCTGCCAACAAAATTCTTGCACATTTTTTAAAAAATTACTCGCTCCAGCCATAATGTGCTGGCACAAAACCCCAGAGCACAATGTGTTGAACATGCCCTAAATAGTTTATATTAAATTTAGATACTCATCCTAGTTTAGAAAGTTATACCCAAGGTTAAATTAAGATCCACAGAAATCCAAGGGTTTGTACTTTTTGTACTCAGGTAAAACAAGCATTGCCAACAGAAACACTGTTTCAATAACTTACTATAACAATCCAGTTACGAATAATTTTTCTTTTGATTTTCAGGTGAAAGAGATGGGGAATCGTCGTTCCGCAAAAAGCCTTTGAGAAGAGGTAAATGTAATAAATAATATTTTTTTTACTACCATTGTTGGGTATCTATTGCTGCTATCAAAACGGGGTTCTTTATCTACCACATTAAATTAGATGGTTAATTAAATCATAGTGAATCTCTGGATGAACAGAATTTGCATACTTAAGTAATGGATGTATTTGCTGTTGGACAATTTAAAATAAATCAATACCTAACGGTGATCTATTAATGTATGATTCAATACCATGGAGTTATTAGACTTGTTTATAACTCCAAGCTAAATACGTAAAACCTCAAAGTTTTGAAGCAGAAGCTGATCCCGCATGGTGGTATCGAATAATTATCAAAAATAAATCTTAAATCTTTTCTTTACCTATTTGTTGAGAAATGGTGGAAACAAGATATTATATTATAATGTTCAAAATCATAGGTGGAGAATGGTCAACTGAACTGGGGAGGGGAGGGGGGGCTCAAACAGATATGTATTATCATAGGTGTGTTTGTGTTTGTGTGTGTGTGTGTGTGTGTGTGTGTGTGTGTGTGTGTGTGTGTGTGTGTGTGTGTGTGTGTGTGTGTGTGTGTGTGTGTGTGTGTGTGTGTGTGTGCGTGCGTGCGTGCGTGCGTGCGTGCGTGCGTGCGTGCGTGTTTAATAGTTTTAAAAAAAACTGTTTTTTACATAATAAAAATGTCGTGCTATTCACAGGTGGAAACATTTTGTAGTCGAGAAAGCCAAATTTCCAAAAATACATAATTTCGACTTAGTGTGTTTCATTTTTATTTATCTTCATCTGTTAATATTTGTTTGTACTTGAGAATTTTTTACTTAGTTGATAAGAAAACTGAAATTTTATTATTTAATGAATATTGTTTCTTTCTGCAGGAGGTTGTTCATCATTCGGACATTCGTGTTTCGGAGGGCATGGGAAAAGATCAGAAGATTACTTAAGTCAAATAAGAAGATTTCAAAAAGTTTCCCCTCCGACAGACATTATCCGACAATTGGTATTGTATTTTATATTTATATCCTTATGTATCCATAAACTTTATTAACATCGATTTTTTAATATTAGAATAACTTTTATTCATACAATTTTCTTTTCTTTTTTCTAGTTAAAAGCATATCATAGTTCATCACCTTCCTTGCTGGAATAGAATCTGACCCATGATTCCTAGAGTAAGAAATGGAAAAATTGTTAGACTTAAAATAATTTCAATGTGAATATACCTATCACCAATATTAATGTATTCGATTGGTTTTGTAAAGTAAAGTTATTTTACTAAGTGGTATTTATTTAACAAAAACAATAAAGCATTATTCCCCCTCCTTTTTTATCTCACATTGTATTAAGATATAAATTACTAATATGATTTAACAATTTAACATTCAATACAGTAACAGTTATTGGACATGGATATTATATATGAAATTGATAGTTTACTATTCAAAGAACACAATTATTGTGGCAGCCTTGGGTAACTTCAGAATAGTATCATGGTATGTTAAAACAAAAAAAAAAATGCCGTGGCAGTATGTGGATAAGCGGACATGAACTGCTGAATTATATACTCTGTGTATACATAGTTCTTTAATTTCAATTAGTTACTAAATGTCACTGCATTATAATTACTGTTTTATGTACTATAATTACAAAAGCTTCTACTTGTTTAAGTTACCGAATCGAATGAAACAATATCAATTTGTTAATCAGAAATTGTTAAAAGTTTTAGGTCGAAAAGTCAAGAATAAAATAAAATTATAATTATAAAAAAAGCTACTAAATGTTTGACCGGTAAAAAACCGGTGAGTGTGAAAGCACCGGCAAAATATCGGTCGGTTTTTTACCGTGTGTGCAACTAGCCATACTTATCTAACAAATTTTGTTAGTTTGCGTAATTTCGGAAATACAGTAATTTAATAAGTAAATGTAAGCCAAAAAAATTCTGTGTACACTATTCATAGAAAAAAAATAACCAATCAAAATTTGTGAATCCTCTGCAGGCTTACTGACGTTGTACTCTTTAAAGCTATTCTTAGTCTTCAAATATCTGTTGCCGTACAAGGAAGTAAATTAAAAATTATATTTGTCCTTATTACGGAGATTGTCGTTGAAAACTAGTCATTATTTTAAGAAAGAAAGAAAAATTTTTGGGGGAAATAGGCAAAATTAATTCTGAAAATCACTATAATATAAAAAAATCAACAGGTTTGAAGAAACTGGTAATTTTCGCATTCAGCTAAGGTCTGGACCTCCAATACACAATAAAGGGTACATATTCGAGAAATTTTGAAAACTATTCACTAAAACCCAATAACCAGCACCACCTCCTTCGCAGGCATACTAGAAAATGGTCTTGACATTAAAGTTACAGCAGAGACAGTGCGGAAAATAATAAAAACTCCCGGATATAGCTCACAGCCACCTAGGTGTATAATCACTAGGACTATAAATCATATGCAATAAACACTGAAAAATATAAGCACATATATGTAAATAAATAGGGTAAAATATGCAATTAAATAACCAAAATATGCAACTATCAACATTATTTAGGAAACTAAAAAAAATGCAATACATACTTATACATAAGCACAAACACAAGTTGTTGAATTGGAAAAAAGAAAACCTTTTGCAAACTAACTGCTATCGTGCAAGGATAAAGAGGGTAATTTGCTGTCTAACAGGACTCAAGTTCTTGCAGAATGGAGAAATTATTTTAATAATCTTCTCAACAATACATATGGAAGCAATACAATAACAACAGTAAAGTAAAGAACTGAGAACGCAGGAAGAAGAAGATGTAAATAGAAGGCAGCAAGAAGAATAAGGCTAAATGGTGAAAGATCTAAGGAGTTTCCCGCAAGAAAGGGACTTAGACAAGGGGATGCATTGGCCTGCCTATTTTTCAATCTGTCCCTTGAAAAAGCAATTAAAGATGCTGGTTTACTGAGAGGAGGGCAAGGGCATGGAAACATCTTTACCGGGCTTGTTCAGCAACTAGCTTATGTGGACGATATCGACATCGTAGTGGGCTCTTTTCAGGCTGCGACTGAGGCTTTTCAGGCTTTGGTGGGAACTGCCAGTAGACTTGGGCTAGAAGTCAACCAGTCCAATACCAAGTACATGGTTACAGAGGAAGTTCCTATCCCAGGTGAAGGTGTCACTATAGGAACTTGAGGGTTGCAGAATTTAAGTACTTGGGATCTGTAGTCACCCTGGACGGTAACCCCGATGTGCAGAATAGAAGAAGAATTACCACAGCCAACCAATGTTACTTTGGATTGGGCAAGCTGCTGAGCAGGAGGTTACTCTCAAGAAAGAAAAACCTTCATTTATATAAATCCCTTGTGCGACCAGTACTTCAGTATGGATCGAAATGCTGGACACTAACTAAGGCTTCTGAAAAAGAGCTATTAATTTATGAAAGGAACGTTCTTCGCCGAATTTTTGGAGGTATTACGATTGGAGGAGAATGGAGATGACGCTCCAACCAAGAACTATATCTCGCCTTTGGAGAGGCAGATGTGGTCAGTGAAATTAAGTTGAGGCGTCTAAGGTATGCAGGGCATATCGCCAGGATGCCAGAATTTGAGATGCCTAAAATGTTGCTGACACATCAAATTAATGGAAAAAGGGCGGAGGTGTAGCGGAGGAAATTAGAAGTGTCTTAAGAGTCAGTGACTGGATGACGTCCGCACAAGACCGTGACGAATAGAGGAAGTGGTTGGAGGAGGCCAAGGCCCGTAACCGGACTGTGGCGCCATAATAAAGAATAAAACACAAATAAAATAAACTCAAGTTTAAGTAACTAATTGTGTTGAAAAGGGAAACAATTGGAAGAAGACTATTAAAAAACAATAAGAAAAGGTGGGCATTAAAAAGAAATTGTCAGCTGGACATAAATCAGTATCGAAACCAGATTTTTGATCCAATGACAGTTTGTGTAATACAATTATTATTATTATTTTTTTTCAATTTTTTATTTTTTTTCTTTGTTTTATTTGTACTTTGCTGTTCTTATGTTCTGCATTACTAAAAGCTGTGTAGTAGTTGACAAAATGTTATAAAAACAAATAATATATAACGTGTAATAAAAACGGGACTTAGACAAGGAGACGGCCTCTCCCCAACATTGTTCAACGTTGTATTCGATAAAATAATGAAAGAGCTATGGAAAGTTAATAATACGGGTGCGATTATAGGGACCAAGAACAACCATGTCAAAGTAAGATGCCTTGCCTACGCAGACGATCTTGCCCTTTTAGCGGAAACGGAAGATGAAGCGATTGAACAAATAAACATCCTGACAGAAATTTCGGAAAAAAACAGGTCTACAAATCCCTTACGAAAAAACAGAACTAATGACTACCGACCCAGACTTCAAAAAAAAATCATTGGAAACCAAATACGGAACAATAAAAGTAACAAACAAATTTAAGTACCTAGGTGAGACTGTATGTAGCAACGGTTCGGAAAAAGAAATTATAAAGGAAAGAATAACTAAACTACAGAAACTATCTTTTGCAACCTCTAACAGTTAAAACAAGAAAACCCTGTCCACAAAAGCAAAAATAAGACACTAAACACAGTCGTTAAACCTGTGATTTTATACGGGACAGAAACCACTTGCATTCCTAGTCTGGAAGAACTACAAAGGATTGAACGGAGAATTCTGAGAAGGATCTATGGCCCCAAAAAGACTCAAGAAGGATACAGGCTTGTTAGACCCAACCGGGAAATCTATAAAGATACAAAGGACATAGAAACGGAAATCCGGGTCAGAAGACTGAAATTCAATGGACATATGATAAGAATGGTTCCGAAAAGACTAAATAAACAAATATTTCAGAAAATCCGTGGATATAAAAGCTCAGGAGGATATATAAAACAGATGAAATAAGAAACGGAAAGATTTGGTATAACAGACCAGGACTGTCAGGACAGAGAAAGATATAGAAACAGACTTAAGGAATTGAAGGTTTTTGTGGGCAGGAGAAGTTCAGAAAAGGAAGTGGCGTGGACAGAAGAAAGAAAAAAAAGACACGCAGAAATAGTGAAAGAAAAATGGAAAGAAAGGAAAAACAAGAGAGGAGCCAAAAATTGATATTCGCGTGGTCTCCAAGGCCGTTTCGTGGGAAAAAAAAAATATATACAGTGGACGCCGCTTATAAGACTCACTTTGGGATCAACAAAAAGTGAGTCTTATAGGCGGATGAGTCTTATAGGCGAAAAGGAAAAAATAATATTAAAAATCTCGTTATTTTACGAAAAAACTTAATTTTATCTGTTAATTTAATATAGCGTGTATGAGTTGAAGATAATGCTCAAATATAATTTAAAAATAATTTACGTTGGTTTTAAAAAAAATTTTATTTTAGTTTGTTTTTTTTATTATTTTCTAGTATTTCAAGAATGTATCGCTCGTAATCATAATGCTTTTCAAAATTGGTCCCTTGGTGCTGGACAGCTCTCCTCAACACCCCTAGAGCCCGTAGAGCCTCAGAGTGTGAAGGTGGAAGCGCCACTTCATCAGTTTCTTGCTAGTCAGCTTCGTCATCGTTAGTGACATTCGACGAACTGCTGCTCCCGGCTTCTATCATGACAGATTCACAGATCAGGTCCTCAGAATACGCCTCATTGTCATAAATTCGGACCGAATATTTTAGACAGTTTTGAAATAAAATTGATAATGGCTTAAAATCAAGTCTTGATTGTAAATATATTCAAGTATGAGGAAAGGAATGGTTCACGTATGCATTCATATGAATCAATAGTTCTGATGATGATGCTTTTTAATAAAATGCCAACTGCCTAAAATACGAGAGTTTCTCCGTAAATGAAGGAGAATAACCTTTTCCCTAGCGACTAAAACATCGAAATAAATCGGAAGAAGGTTAGAATCGACAAAAGGTATTCTGGGCGCGCGTAGGTTGGTGGCTGTCTTCTCCACCAGTACCCCCATTTATTCTGCCAATTCTTCAGCTTTTTGGCAAAGCAATTTTCCTGAAACGCGAGAATCCTTATCCCTAACTTTTTGAAACCATTCTTTTGACGAGCATTCAACATTGGTGTTCTTTCCAACCCTTTTCCGTTTCCGACTCTGAGATTTATTTTGTAATGCTTCACTTTCGATTTCTGGTCTATTTTTTCATAATCCTGCCCAATACAGTTTGTGAAACGTTCCTGCTTTTTTTTTTTTATTTCGGAGAAACTGAGTCTTATATCCGGAATGGCAAGTCTTATAACCGACTTTTTTTGTGAGTATTTGGATACGTCCGGAACGTTCAAGTCGATTCTGAGTCTTATAGGCGGCTGAACCTTATAACCCATGAGTCTTATAAGCGGCGTCCACTGTATATATATATATAATATATATAACGTCCCCATCACACTTAAAAGTCCCAATTGAGAACTCATATACTTCTTTCCAACAAGATGGTTTGCCTTTGCTAGAGTGATTTTCGGCATTTTTGGTATACACTTAGTAGATCTACCCTTTTGAAAATTGATATTTTAAATGCCTTAGATGGTGGGTTCCAATCAACATTATGTCTAATCCAATAATAACTAATTCAGATGTTACTTGACATATTCAATTGAAGATCCTGCTAATCTCAATTGGTAGTTCTGGTGACATTTCCGCCTCCATCAATGTATTCGGTTTTTACGGTGGATCAGTTGAAATCAGTTCATTTTAAATCCTGCTGTGTCTTGCACTTATATTTTTTTCTTTTATTTTTTAAATGAAGGATACCAGCGATAAATAGTAAAATTTAGGCTGGTAAAAATATTTATTAAAAGATTGTTTGGTAACATAACCATAAGTAGTTATGGCCATAAACTGTACGTCATGTTTATAACTGGCACCAGTAAAAACTGTTATTTGACCCATTGCTTTTTGTTAAAAAATATAAAAAATTGAAAGGAAACCGTCAATTTTACATTTAATTAAAGTGTGTAACCAAAGATGTCATCAGGCAAACTGCAGACGACATTGAAAAACACCCTTAATCAAATCAACTGGTGATAAAGTCTGCCAAATTCTTCGTTAATTAACTAAAATATATATAAATAATCACAATGAAGAATCATTTGCATTTATGTTGTCTCAGAGGCTCTTGGTCTTTGTTTGTTAAAAATGAACACATTCTTCAATACGACTGTTGAAAAAATTGAATAATAACTACAACTAATATGTTTTAAACATAAAAAAAGAAAGAAAAAAAATTATTCGATTCAGAAGTATTTCATGCATATATACAGATACATTCTCGTATTCTCAAAATTTCACTTGAGAAAACTTCTTTTTTTTTTTTTTTTTGAGAACGAATCCAAGCTTATATTCTACATATAGAATGGAGAATATCATAGTTATTTTTAGTGATTTGTGCTGAAACATAGCAGAGAGTGGAGGGACTACAACAGGCCCGGAACTAGGGCGGGGCAGAGGGCACAGGAGCTAAAAGCTGTTAGGAAATAGAAATATGCCAAACAGCAAGTGAAAGATAAAAGAAAATAGAAACGAAATTATGAAATCATAATCAAGAAACGACTGGTCAGGCACACTACCCTAATGAAATCTTTGTTAAAAGTATTTTTGTAACAATAAATAATTTTTAATTAACTTTACCTACCTAGAAATTTAAAATTACTTCCAAGTACCACTTCGGCTTCCTACAACTCAGACTACTTACACCTGGTATGTCAGACATTCCAAATATTGAAACGTATTGGTGAAAAATTATTTTGAGAGAGATATGTTTTATAATTATAACAAAAACATATTGCTGCCCAGTACCCAATCACAGCATACTAATATATCTGATTAAAGATAACAACATTCTAATTAACATTAAAATAACAATAATTCACAATATTTATAATATCAATATAACTAAAGCGTAGAATTCCAAAACCATCCAAGTCCATTTTTGAAAATGTATCGTAGCTGGTCGATAAAGGTAAAGTTAAAAATGAATTAAAAAGGAGTCTTATATTTATAACAATGGCGTGATTTAACCTAGTAAACTAGTAGAAAAACTATTACAAAAACTTAACTTTGAAAAAGTGGTGCATTATTTTGCAGAAAAGAAATCGCGGAAGAAGTCGTTACGTTACTGAAAAAATTTGATGTTGGGTTGCTGAGTTATACGTTCAAAAACGTCTTTTTTTTTTTTTTTTTTTTTTTTTTTTTTTTTTTTTTTTTTTTTTTTTTTTTTTTGTTGGCTACTGTGGCACCTCAGCTTTGTGGCTCATTGTGCCTATGCCGTTTATCCTGTACTATTTTAGTACAGTCCTAGTGTCTTCATGTACCCTATAATCCTAATAGGGTCTATGTCCACACTCGGATCTAGGATGATTTCTTCCCCAAAATGAAGAAACCTCCTCCTTGCCAGCATATCGCATTTGCATATAATGTGGTAAGGCGTTTCATCCTCCCTGTTGCAGAATCTGCAGTTCGGTGAGGTCTTGATTTTCATTATGCAGAGATGTTTGTTTAATCTGCAATGCCTTGTATAAATTTCTGTCAGGTATTTGAGCTTGGCTCTGTCAAGATTAAGAAGTTGTGTACTTCTTTTCTTGCAGTGCCCTCCCAGAAACAGTTTTGACTGTCTCAGTTGTTCCATTTGCCAGTTCTGAGAGGCGATTCTGTCATAGAGCCTTGCAATTTCACTTTTCGCAAGGCTCCAGGCCATGCCACAGATAGGCTCGGGAGCAGTGGGAATGCTGCCCGAACCTTGTCTGGCCAGTTTATCAGCCTTCTCATTACCTGTTATGTTCGAGTGTCCTTTCACCCATTCTACACAGATTCTGTTTTCAACAGCTAGCCTGTTGAGGTATAATTTGCAGTCCTCAACAAGCTTGGATCTGGTTATAGCATTCCTCAGAGCCCCCAGGGCAGCTTGACTGTCTGGGGTAAATCTTAATGGTTCTGTTCTGTGTTCTATCTTCTATTAGTTGTTGTGCACAGCAACAGATTGCCATTACCTCAGCCTGGAATACCGAGGTATACTTCTCCAGGGGGAGAGATGTGCTCTTATTGTCGCTCGATCTCCATATTCCTGCTCCTGAACCTTTCTTGGTTAGGGAGCCATCGGTGTAGCAGTTGATACCATTGCATTTTTGGTGTTGCTTCCCGATGTCTGTTTCCACGTTGAAGATAATCTCAATGTGTTTCTTTATCTGGAGTTCTGAGCTCATTTTGAGCACCTCTATTCCCTCCATTTTGTTTAATAGCTTCTTGTGCCCATCTTTTCTAGATGGTTCAAAGAGCAATCCTTGTTTAACAAGTTTATACATAGAGAGCATAGCTCTCGCTTCTACCTCCAACTGCAATGACCTGAGGTTTAGTATAACCTCCATTGCCGCAGTTGGAGTGGTTCTCATGGCTCCTGTGATTAGGAGGCATGCCAGTCTCTGTACTTTGTTTAGTTGGACTTTAGATCTTTCCAGCCCCGCTTTGTGCCACCACACCATAGTGGCATACAATATTGAGGGTCTGATTACCATAGTGTAAATCCAGTGGACTACCTTTGGTTTCATACCCCAGGATTTACCTACTGCCCTTCTGCAGGCCCGTAGGCTCCTTAAAGTTTTGGACGACACATATTCTATGTGTCTGTTCCATTTTAATTTGTTATCCAGATAGACTCCCAGGTGCTTAACCTGTGTGCTAATCTTGATCTGGATTTCATTTAGTTTCGGTGGTCTAATGACCACCTTCTTACGATTTGTAAAGATGCATAGTTCTACTTTATTCGGATTGATGTTCAGACCCCTGTTGTCACACCAATCCGTCAGTCTCCCCATGCATGTAGTAAGCAGGTCCGATATGGCAGCCTGATGCCTGCCACCCACCAGGATAGCGATAAGAACGTCTTTGTTTCTTGTACTTTTTTGTCTTAAACTGTATGTGACAAGAAACATTCTATATTTATTTTGGGAAATGGGTCTTCATGACTGTATTTGTATAGGGAAGAATTCCCCTCACAACTCAATCCTATATTTATTGGAGTTGTCGGAGTGAGGGAGGAGTCAGCAAAAAGTTATCTGCTAATGGCGGCGGGGACCCTCAATCCAGGCCAGACCTTACAGTAAGATCCAGGAAAAGCGCTGTCTGTCCGTCCTTCGAAAATGGAAAAAAATTGGAATAATAATCATAAACTAACAAGATGGTTTATTATATATGACAAATTTTGTTCTCAGAAAAAAAAAGCCATTGAAGGATAGAGAGGCAGTTTCACTTACCAGAGTGATTTTAATTCTTGCCTTGGATAGCGAAGGTCTGTGAATGGACCAGAGAGAAAAACTAAAGTTGCGTTTCTCCATCTGTTTCATAAGAGGACATTAAAACATAATGTCACATGTTACAACGAAAGAGGAATGTGCAAGGTAAGTGACTTGTGAAACTATGAAACCAATTAATCAGTGATATAATAACATCTTGCTTATTCTTCCAATGGATGACACCAATCAAGACCGATTCCACTGAACACGTCCCAAATCCGAAAAGCGTTTTGTATTTCTTATATATGTAAATGGAAAGATATAGAAATGTTTCTAGCATTGAAAAATACAACTTGAAACTGTTGAATGATGGAAATATTGAGTTTTTAAGCTCGCACGAAAGCGTTGTATTATTACATCAAGCTCCAGATATTCGTGCCTTAGACACCTTCACTAATAATAATATCAAAGAAAAATATTATAATTGAACATAAAACCATCCCTATTGCGAACGAAAGAGCTTCTATTTGGAGAAACTCTATTCTAAATGCAAATAGAAATCACAATACATGCTTTTGTAAATTTTAATTCAATGTTTAAAATTTTATTTTACTTTAAGAAGTAATACCTTCAATATAAACTACTGCCTTTGTTTGAACTTGGAACATACAGAATCTTTTATGTAATCACAATCTTGTCCGAATCAACTGACTCTTTTTTATCGTAGTCACTCGAAAGACATACTAATGTAAAACTTATTCCATATTTCCAAAGAAGACTTAATCAAAGCATTCACAAAAATGAAAAAAAACATATACAACCGATGTTTTTATACAATATTCGTACGCAATATTTTCTCTTTATTACAAAGATAACTTATTTCCTTCTGTCATTTTATCTGCAGAAATCTACTGCAACAGTACAATACTGGAAAATATATATTTTATGTATTACTGCAGGCCCAGAACTTCATTTTAAAAAAATATATATTTTATTTAAACATTTTTTGTTTTAGCTTTTTTTCTCCGTTTCTCTTTTGACTCAGTCTTCGAATATTTCTTGTTTTAGTCCTGATAATGGCTATCAAGAAATGGCCGAAACGCCGGCAAAATAAAATTATGGTTCGCTAATATAAAACATTGACTAAAATTGAACCCTCTCTACATTCTACTTCACATAACTGCTGTGGTTTATATACTCTATGGATTAGTTTGACGCGCCAGGTTATAATTTAGACATTGACATTTTGAATTCCTGACAGTCATTTTTGTAATTAAACATGAATCAACGAATAAATTCTTTGTTGTTTATTCAGTGTGATTGGAATTCTATTCTCAGGTAGCTCGAAATATTTAGATTATTTAAGCAACGCAAAGTCTGTATTTTATTATTTCACCTTTCATTAAAATTAGTTTTGAAATTTTATAGTGAAGTTGGAGCAGAAGCTTGGATTTCTTGTAAACACAAAGGTACTTATGTATTCCATAATTTAGTTATTAGAAATTATGTGTTTGTTTGGATTTTAAACTGTAATGGTTTTTCACCATCAATTTTTTCACTAGTTAAAATACTTATGCACCTAGCATCACACTTGTAGAATATAACTGATAAGTATTAATGAGTTATTTATAAACAAAAAGTTCATTAACAGGATTGTTTATTTTGATGAGATAGTTTCAATTATTTACTAACACGTCTCACTTTGGTACTAATGTATGCTATTAAACAGTTAAATTTTACAAGCCAGCTATATGAATCTTTTAAAACTGGATAATTTAAAGTCCAATTATAACTCCAAAGACACAGGTGTGTTCATGTAAACCAGATTTTGAATATTCAACATTACTTTCCAGATATCTGAGTCATTTGTATTATAAATTCAGAATTGAAACATGAATGCTTAATGTTGATTCTAAATTCAGTGTTCGATTCTGAATTCTATTTAAATTCGTCTCTATGACCTGGGGGATGAGTGTGTCATATTTTTTCTCATGTCTTCATATTCGTTTTTATTAACCTTTTTATCTATTTCTTTAAACTTATATTTCTATAGGTATAAGAGTTTGTAAATAAATTGCATTTATATATATGTTCAGTTTGTATCTAACTTTTTTTTTTTTTTTTTTTTTGTATTTTAGATAATCCAGGAATTCATGGAAAAATCCGAACTGTCTCTAGTCTTCCTGGTAAACCTTCCCTCACCATTTCTGAAGGTTTTAAAATAGAAGATTTAACACGCAGCAGCATAATAATAAAACATGAAAATTCTTATTTGACTGTATTTCTTGCTCCTCATAGGATGTACAATGGAATACATAAAGGCAGTGTAAGTTGTTTTATATATATTATTCTTTGAAATGTTTCATTAAATTTATTAAAAAATTGATCTATCAGTATCTCAAAATATGCATTGTTTATAAGATCGTGAATATAGTTTCTAACTTTAGACCAGGTATGGGCAAACTTTTTAAGGGGATGCCGGATGAAATAGAAAAACATCTAGGCAGGCCATAAAAATTTAACAAAACAAAGTTTTACAAGAGATAAACTTTATTTTTGACTTTATTTCTTTACACTCAACTTGTATGGTACAACGGCAGAAAACTTGCAAAAAGCTACAAAAATGTATTATTTTTTAGAAGAGTATAAAGACGTATGTGACAGATGAAACTGTGACTGAGCTTCTAAAAGTTGTTCGTAATCTGGTAGAAACTGGGATGTGCTGACTCGCAGTAGTGAAGATAAATGATGGTCAGTCAATTGGTTCCTAACACTGTTTTTGCGAAGCTTCATAGTAGAAAACACCTGTTCAAAGATTTTTTTTTTTTCATAGCTCTTAAATTTTTCTTTTGTAACTGCAATAGATTTTAGTCTTGGAAAATGAGTAAAATCATTCTTGACTGGTTATTTGGAAAGTAGCTTCAATTGCTTTTTGAACACCTTGATATGACTCCAAATATCATAGATTAATTGATTTCTTCCCTGTAGTTTAATTTATTGATGTAACTGAGAAGATCTGTTAAAAATGCAAAGTCGGAAAGCCATTCAACATCATTCAAGTGTTCAGGCTCATCCATTCCTTCTTTCATAAAATATTTCATAAAGGTCTCCCATATCTGTTCCTTATTTATTTATTATTCCTAATCAGACATTAGATTTTGTCTCTGTTCATGTTAGAAAATGGGGCTCTCTAGATGCTAGGTTATAGAAATCATGGTTCTCGTTACTTTGTGGTTTATGAAAAATCCTAGACAGGACTGAGAACTGCTATCCTTGACATTAGTATTGTATTGTTATTAATTTTTTTTAATTATTACAAATTATTGTCATGGAGCTGTCGACTTCAGCGAGCTCAAAACATGTGTAGAATCAAACGTAGACATTCATGGAAGAGGCTGTTATATTATGATTCTGAAATGATAATATGAGTAAATCAAAACTAATCTCTAGTGGCTTTTGCTGTTTTAATGAACTATATTATTTTTTATGGGCTTCGTTAACAGTTACTAAAGTATTATATCAAAAATATTTGTACAAAAGTATTTTATTCCTCTAAAACATGTCAGTCATAACTAGGTTCTCTCAAAATGGAAAAGAACGATAAATATTTGTTTGAACAATTGTTTAAGTTTTGTCTTCAACATTACTCTAAAAAAACAATTTCACCAAAACTACTGAACTGTATGTATTTTATGAAATATAATCTGAAACATTACAGTTTGTAGTAAAAGAAATATCAAAGTAATAACATGTTTATTCGAGGGAAAAAGTATTTGTAAATTGTAATAATAAAATTTAACTTTTTCAGAAAAAAATTGTTAATGTTTTTAAAAATATAAATGTGCTATTTAAAAATCTATATAATCTTTGTGGTTAACAGATATCGGAATCACTTTCCTGTCATAATATTTCTTTTAAACACTATTTCGTTCTTCCTCACAGTACACTGAACCAACTAGAAGTGGCAAGGTGGCCTGTCTGCTGGGTGGGGGGTGCAGCCAGCTCTCAAATAGTTACCTCACTTCTTTACCTTTACAGGAGTCTTTATCCGCTATCTTTATGTACTATGTATCAATAAATAATGGGAGGCAAAAAAATGGAAAATGAAGCTCATTCGCTTTATAGTGTTATTAGTAATTTATTTTTATGTTGAGAGTATTTAAATTGTAAACCACACTTTATATTATTGTCCTTTAAATAAAACAAGTTTATTGTTCTTTGCACATATTTTTTCCTGATGCAGATTATCATTGAAACATTATAATTTATAATACATTCTGGTTTTTAAACATAAAATTCCTACTGCAGAGATGATTGATGAGTAGTGAGACTCGTCCACTAGAAAATTTGCAAAAACATTTCTATTGTACCAATGCAGTGCTTTATTAGGATTGATGCGAAAGCTCCCGACTTGGGTGAGATTTTTTTATGCTTGGACATGTACCTAAACAATTTTTCACTAATTTTACAAACCATAGTAAAATCAACACTTGGTAGGATTCACGCTCCTCAGTCCTTTATTACTACTAGTCGTTTATTTCCAATTGCATTCGGGCTTGATTCTACAGCTCTCAAACATTATTCAAATTTTAATGTAGAATTCAGTTTTCTCCCTTTAAATCCTGTTATAGAAATAAATCGTAGCGTGAAAATCTGAAAGGCTGTTCACAGAAGTCACCTCATTTTGTTGAAACAGTTTCCTTTTCTATAACAGAAAAAATTGAGAGGAATAAGAAACTTTCATGTAAGTTGAGTAGCTATGCGTATAGTAGAAGATATAGGTAAGTATCTGAGAAAGTTTAGGTTTTAAACATTCAGAGAACGAATCGAAAATTTATGGAATCACACCTTTTTTCAGTTTATTATAGAATAGAGACCTATCAAAATTCTCTTCTTTAAAATGTTTTGAACATAAACAGCTGTTTCTAGAAAGCTCCCACTTTTATCTCCTTATAGCTTGAACCCATTTTTTTTCTTCATCAGTGAGAAAAAAAAAAATCTAAAGAAGAAAGAAAAGTCTGATGACAGTCAGACTAGTCAAGCTGTTTATTATAAAAATATTTTAAATGAACTATGAAAATATTATTTTTTGTGGTACATTGGACATACTAAGACCCAGAACTACAGCTTCCCTATCCATTTTAATGAAAATAATCAAAAATTCAATAAAGATTCATTCAAAACTAATACAAGTAGAAAATAGCTTAAAATAAATATTTATGAATCATTAGAAATAAAAAATCATTCAAAACCAATCTATATTTTTGTTTAAATGACCAGATAAATATTTCCAATAGTCCCATTTAAAATTTTTTTTTTCGAAAGGACCAGAAAAAAACAACTAGTCATAGGAAAATCGGAATAATTAAACCTACCTTAAAAATAGCTGCTATGCGTGGAAATATCATTGAAGGAATAATGCTCAATTAAATACTTCAAGGCAAGATTTTTATCAATGAACAAAAGAACCTTAAATAATTAGTTAAAATGATCTAAGCTCTTTACTCATGAGAGCGGGCAAAGCCACGACAGGGAATGCTAGTTTATTATATATATTTTATAGTTAGTGCCTTACTGCATACAAATGCAACACAGGCATTTTGCTAAGTACACGTTCAGTGACCAGATCAGAAACTATACAAACATGTTCTAATACCTCATGAAAAGAAATCACAATTTTAAAGAATAAGTAAGCAAAAAGATGTAGACGAACAAATGAGAATGTAAAAAACTGAGCGCTCTACTACTATCTCAGCTTCAAGTTAGGGTAGGAGAGCTGGGAGGTTGGCTCCACTCCCCATCCCTTACATGCCGTTTATAGTAGATTCTGTGTTCTGTGATCCATCCCTCAATTTAGACAATCTTAGATATACATTATTCTTGCCAATACAGTTTTAAGTGAGAAATTACTGAAGTCATTGTACATATAATGACTATTAGCCTTTGACTTTTATGCCTTTATGAATGATGATGACGATCCGTGGCGCTACAGCCCAGCATGGACCTTGGCCTCCTCCCTTTATGAATACATTACTGAAATAAGTAAGTGGTTGAGTGTAATTTTCTAAATCCAAATTGATGGTCGGGAATTATTTTGTTGTCAGTTAGTATGTCTAACAATCTTGATTTTTTTTTTTTTCGAAGTTTTTTATGAGTAATTTTATTTTAGTCATTCTTTTGTGCAGATAGAATCACTTGATGTTACAAATGAAGGGTTGGCGGTTTCCTCTTCATCTTCAGGCCATCTATTGGTTTGGGATACTAGGACAGGAGAAACTAAGGTATTTACAGAATAATCTTTGAAGAAATGTGTTATATTTAGAAATAAGCACTTATTTAATGTTTTAATTAGTTAACATTTAAAGCTATTTAAATGTTGTAGATAACTCTAACTGGGCATGTATTTGAAGTTTATAAATGTCGATTCTTTCCATCAGGGAAAGTTGTATTGTCTTGTGGTGCTGATATGTCCCTAAAAATTTGGTGTGCTAAAACTGGAATATGCCCTGTTACTCTTAGTGGACATAAAATGGCTGTCACTGATATTGATTTTGTGAACCGTGGAAAAAATATTGTTTCATGTAGCAAGTAAGTAGTTCTTTCAGCTATATGCTTATTTAGGTTATTATTAGTAATAGAAATAGTTTATTTTGAAAAAGTATTTCATAAAGGATTTTCCTAAAATATTTTTCAATCTATTGAATATTGAATACATGAATTAAAGAGTATTGTTATTATTTTTATGATAATTTACAAAAAAAAAAAAAAAAAAAAAAAAAAAAAAAAAAAAAAAAAAAAAAAAAAATTGGATCCTTCTATTAAACACATTAAATGTTAGCTTAGAAAATTTATACTCATTTCCCTCAACTTAAACAAATATTTTTTCTTCAGTATTATAAATTTATTTTTAATTTAGTTATGTTTTTTGGACCAAGACCAAAAAAGAATTTTATACATTTTAGAAATAAATTTGAATTAATATTATGTATAACATATTTTTTACATGGTAATTTTTATAAATTTAGGGATGGTACTGTAAAATTGTGGCATTGCGGACAAGCTTTTTGTGTTGATACCATTGCTACTGTAACTTCAAATGTTAATTGCTGCAAAATATCTGATGCGCCAGGCTATTTAAATTTGGGTGAACGTAAAGTTCAAATAGGTAAGGATTTTTATTGTTAATTTTTAATAAATTCAAATGGTAGCTGCAACTCACCCAAATAATACCCTAATTTCTGAGATTGACTTACGGTCTCAATGTCCTTGAATTTGTCTTTCCTTAGCTCTAATGAAGCTACCTTGGATGATTAGTGTGATTTTAATCTTTAGAGATGGAATTAAATTATTTAGGCACTTTCTCTGTACATTCGACCAACTCAATCTCCTCTTCTTTCATGATTATCAGAACAATGCATTAAAAGATTATGCAAACAGTATGTAATTGTTAATGTCATATTTCCACATAATTATGATGGTACTTTACTGAATAGAAGCATGGAAAACCCTGTATGGCTTTATGCTTTGAGAATATGATATATGTTCTGCACCTCCCACTATTTCCTGCTTTGTCTGACATTCTCAACTATAGAGATATGTCTCTGATACCTATTACACAGTTACTAATTATGGCAACGATAACATTAAGTTAGACTAAACCACAACAGCAAAGTTTGATTGGGTCTCATATTTGCCCCGAGTAACTTTTATTTAGTGGCCTCAGCATTGTTTAAAAAAAAATGATTGTATATTAAAAAAAAATAAAAAAATGCTTCATCTTGGATTTCATTTTGATAAGGAATTCTCTTTGGTATTCTTCACTCACTTCTTAATTTATTCATCTTAGCACTATAAAGCTGCAATACACTAATAATTATTTTTATGAGGCTTATTTAGTTATGATATGAGCTATGTTAAATCCATTAGTAAACTCTCTTCAATCACTTTTACTAGTAGTCCTCTAGGGCATCTTAGAAGGAAATGGCTCCAAATAAAGTATAGGTGTAACAGGAGCACCGATGTGCAGCTTTTTCCAATGTCAAATTTTTTTATTTTAATTTATGTATTTACAGCTCATTTAAAATTTGTTAATAAACAAAGTGTTTTTATATTTAATTTAGATGAAGCTGAAGTTGACACTGGTAATAAGATTCTGTTATTTGGATGTGAAGATGGAACTGTTCACTGTTACGGTCTTGAGAGCCGTGAATGTCTCTTCAAGAAGTCTTTAGAATCAGCTATAAACTGTATTGCCTTTGTTGGTAAAGATCGTTTCATCGTGGGCTGCCAAAATGGTCAAGTTATTCTGTATAATTTAAAAGATACAGATAGCTATAAAACATGGCATGAATCAAATAGTGCTGTATTAAATATCAAGGTTTACCAAAAATTAGGATTTTTTATTTCAAGAGCCGATGGTACAGTTTTTTTCATTGCAGAAAATGAAAATTTGAAACGAATTTCACTTACTGGACCTAACTGTGATCCTGTCTATGATGTTGCTACTGATGGAAAAAATATTTACACCTGTTGTAGAGATGGTGTTGTGAGGTTGTACCATGTTGAAAATGCTGTGAGTTACGTTACTAAAAAAATGTAACACAGCTGAGCTCTGTGATCTTTTAATTATTTTTGTGTTTATTAATAAGTTATATGTATTTTTTTATTTAATTTTTTTTTGTTCTTAAGAATAGTTTTTCAGCTACCCATAAACACTTAAGTTTTACTTGTACATATGAATCAATAAAAAAAGTCTGTGTGTAAGAGTTTTTTTTTTTTTATATTACAATTCATTAGTATTCCTTTGGCTATTTTAATTTTACTTGAATACGAAGGCCTCTTAGCATTATTTTTTATTAGGAAGTAGGTCATATGTGCAAAGTGGCACTTTGACACTAGAAATGACACAAGAGAAAGACGAAGAAGTAGGACTGCGAGCCTTAACAGCTATGAAAGTTGGTGTATGTTCATTAGCATTGGGTTTTATACCTTACATTGAAAATCTATTAAAATATATCCTAAATAATAATATAAATCGTATATCTGCAATGGATTGGAATAGAAAGTTGATGTCTGGTGACGCATTTTTCTACAGTTTTTTGATCTAATTTCAGCCAATATAATTTTTTTTTTTATCTAAGAGATACCACTGAGAAGAGTCAGAAATCACCTCAATAAATCGAACCTCGATAATTCATTAAGTTTTCTCGTACCCTTTAAGGTTCG
Organism: Euschistus heros; assembly: GCA_003667255.2. Taxonomy (NCBI): domain Eukaryota; kingdom Metazoa; phylum Arthropoda; class Insecta; order Hemiptera; family Pentatomidae; genus Euschistus; species Euschistus heros. The sequence goes on from RCWM02000231.1 coordinate 1,302,173, forward strand.
ATATATCGAGGTTGCACTTTATATACCGAAGAAATCACGACATTTCATCTATATCCAGAATCAATTATAATAATGTAGGAAAATGCCAAAGAACCATAAGCAAAAAGTATTGGAATACTATGACATTGTTTTACAGTAAATCTCACTTACACGAAACTCACTTAAAAAACATTCAGTATCACGAAGAATTTTTCGTTCCCAGGCGAAACTCCATTTAATCCTCTGTAATGAATTATTCACTTTTGCGATATTCAGTTTTAAGAAGTGACAATAGTTTTTTCCACGAAATGTTTAAAGACTTACCGGTTGATCCTTGTTTTTGATTGACACTATGTACATACACATAAGTTTCATTAATCAAGTGCACTTTAACAAGCTATGCCGTTTACGGCAGTATCTTGGAACGCTGTTCTGCCTATTACAATAAAAAAGTGCTGAATTCGAAAAGTAGGAGTACATTTGAAAAATAAGATATTTGTCGACAAATCAAGTGAAGAAAGAGATGATACAGGCACTATTGAAGAACCACCTGAGTGGAACCTCGGCGTAACATTCGAAAATTTAGTTGAATTTAAAAACAACTTGGCTGTCTGTGCATTCCAAAGTGACCAGGAGATCGTTGCTTAAGTCACACCAGTCACCGAACAAGGTCTTAACAATTCCGATTCTCAAAGTTCTGACGACGAAGAGCTTGGACCACCACCAATATTCGTCCAAACGGTCGCTACATTTGAGGTTGTAAAACGTTCATAATTGAATGTGAACGGCTGTTATATAACGTAGCTTGCAGAAAAATTAATCAATATAAATTACGGATTTTTTAAAGACAAAATGAATATGTACTTATATTTTTCAAAAAATGAGATATGTGGTGATTATTTAAATTCTTATCTTGCTTTTTGTTTAGGTTTATTTTAATTTTTTTTTATTTAAGTATGCGTAAATAATATGTACAGATTTACAAAATACATAATATGTAGATAATACCTGTAATATGAAACTTGAAAATATAATAATGTAAAACGTTATCTAGCAACACAATATGTACAAACAATAAAATTGTGACTTTTTTTATGAAGAATTTCTTTTATTTTAAAATAGCCACGAAACCTATTATAATACTATTCAGTTATAAGAAGTATTCACTTATACGAAACATTTTCCGTCCCCCCTCACTTTCATATAAGTGAGACTCCACTGTATAAGAAAGGAATTAGTTCCGATTATCATATGTTGTGAGTGGAATGAAGACCTGTGGTCTTAAGCACACTTATAAGGTTCTAAACTGTCATTCATGTTTAATCAAGGGACGGAGAGGAAAAGGAGTTCATGCTGAATCACAAAAAAATAATAAATAGAAACAATAATGAGTCCAAAAGTTTGCGTGAAATATACAAATTGTTAAATTTAAATCATGTAACCGTTTCAGTTATTAAAAATCAGTACAGTTTAAGAAAGTGCTATGGTGCAAAACCTCGTTCCGGCCTTCCAAAAGTTCTTTCGGCATCGGATAATTATTTCAAATTCCATCTTTTGCCTGTTAGCTATAATTTTTTTAAGGATGCCTACATGTTTGACATATACCATTTTCCATTGGATAAACTTAAATTTTCTCACGCCAGAGGCCCCCCAAACCATCACAGAACTAACTTCATATTTAACAGTTGCTATTGAGTTCTTGGTTTTGAGCTTATTCGCTCTCCTCAACACATTCTGGCAACCTCTTGGGCAAAAAAGGTCCATTTTGCACTCGTCAGTAAATAACACCTACTTCCAAAATCCAATAGAGCAATCAACTTTTTCTGTTACATAAAGATATTTTTTCTTTCAGTTCAGTTTGCTTACAAAATATTTCTTAGATGTTGATTAGGAATGTAAATTGTTTCTTCATTTCTTACAATACTAACACTGACGGTCCGTTTGTTCAGCAACAGTTCATCTTTAGCAGCTATTTTTGAAGCACGAAGACGCGGATTTCCCTAATAATTAACCGTTCTTCCGATGGCGAAAGAACATTAGGAAAACCTGAACGAGGTTTTGCTCCATAAAAAGTTTTTTTAAATCATACCTATTTAAAATATTTGAGACGGTTCCGTGGCTTAAATTTAACAACTTTTATATTTCACGTAATCTATGCCTCTCAGTATCAATTCTATTTATTACACTTTTGTAATTCAGTATGAATTATTTTTCCTCTTCATACAGGACCTGATAAGTGTTCCTAAGAACAGTGGCCACAATTCCACTCACAAAACATCGATAATCTGGATTAATCCCTCCTTTTATGCAACAATATCATAGTATTCCAATAACTTTTGCGCATGTTTCTTGGTATTTTCCGATATTAATATAATTAATTCTGAGTATAGCTGAGATGTCGTGATTCCTTTCGTATATATTTCATTTAGAGTCTATCACCATTCTATTGATTCCAGCAGTGTACTCTCCGAAAATTTTTTCAAGTTAAAAAACGGGCAAAACCAAAATTTTTGTTGGTGCTCCAATACTTTCTACACCAGCTGTAAATTATACAGGTAATATATTTGACCAATTTCAACAAAAGAAAATCATTTTTAATTATTCATCTCACCATGCTTAAAGACAATCATTATGCTACTCAATTTGTTTTCCTTATTTGAAATTCTTTGTATGAAAATTAATGAAAGAAACATAGGTACCGTACTGTTCAATCTTTAACAAAAGGAAAACGCGGATTAAGTAATTTTAAAATAATCATCCCATCATGTTTGAAAACCAATCATTACTATGCTACTATTTTTTTAAACGTAACTTGAAATAAATTGAATAAAAATGTATGAAAGAAACATAAGCAACGTATCATATAACGGGTAAAAATATCCACCATATTGAAAAATAGAATAGTGAGAACTTCAGAAGCAATAATTTACCGACATTAAATTAATGAATATACATATTGGGACATGTTAGCTATGATATGTCAAATTTTCCAATTTTCATGATGGAGGGAAAAGTCGTCTATGTTGCTATAGGGGCAGGAACGTTTAGAACAATTTGAAAGACTGAAAAAAAAAAGGCCTCTATTTTACCGTAAAATATTTTCGTAGAAAAATATTTTATTTAGAAACTATATTTTTTCATTCCTTTGTTATTTTAATATTATAACAAATTGTGCATTGTATTATTCAATTAGAGGTAACATATGTTTTCATATCATTGGTTACATGAGACTACGTCCGAACACCACAACTTATTTTAAAGTTTAATTTAAAACGTATTTAAGTTTTAAACTATTTTAAATATGTTTATAAGGAAAACTGTACTATATGTTATAATCTTACTGTTTAACTTAATATTGCTTTCTGAATCCGTGTGCAAGTGTGGTTATGGAAGCTACTGTGGGAGAGTGAAAAAAAATTGTCTATGTAAAGAAATAAGCGGTGGTTTGTATGTGACTCCTCCTAAACCGACTGATGGATGCTCAGAGCTTGTAGACTATTGCAAGTCTTCTCCTTGTAAAAATGGTGGAACTTGCCATCCATCATTCGGTAGTTTTTCTTGCAGCTGCACACCAGGTTACCACGGGCATAGCTGTAATCTGCATACAGGTAATTTTTCTTTTTTTTTTCGAAATTTGGTGAATGATTTATTTATTCCAGAAAATATTTGTTTAATTTTTGTTCCCGAGAATTTTAGAATCCATGCTGTTAAATAAACTGATATCTTCATCCAAATATTTGATCAGATTTCGTCTCTTCTACTGAAATGTGTCTTTTTAACCGATCCAATTTTGTTAATGTCCCTTGTATTGGTCATTTACCAATGCAACAAGTGTATATTGACCACAAACTATCCCTCCATATTGGATTTGGTGGCCAGTATCTTTTCCTTCCCTATTGGGAGTTTTTGATGAAGTTCACCATACATTTGCATTATGAGACTAAGTATCTTGTCTGGATAAATTAAAATTAGCCTGCTTCATCTTTGAAGTGGGTCCTACATTATTTCTAAACTTCTGAGCCCATCTTAATGAAACTTGCTTCTAGACCCGAATCGGTTATAACAATTTTTTTTGTTAAACCTTAGTTTGTCATTCGTTTGAATGCGTATTTGGCAGCAGTAGAGTACTACACTATGAATAAAACCTATGCTACTCTGCCCTGCCAAGGAGAATTACAATAACTCAAATATTGTGAGAAAATGACTTATTGGTATCGTTTTATTCGTTGGGAAATCATCGATTCGATGCTCCGTAGAAAAGCAGTAATTAGTTCTTACTTCTTCTATACGGAGAATCAAATAGAAAATTTCACAACGAATCCAACGATACTAATAAGTCATCATCTCACAATTTTTAAGTTACTGTTTTTTTCCTGGGAAAGGCCAGTAATATAACCGATAAAACTAATCTAATTATTTAAACTTACATATTTTATATAAAATTATTAAGAAAGGTAGGATCTTAGGTGCATAGCGGTGACTGTAAAAACCGGCCCGCCCGCACCTTATGGATTCCAATCTTTTCCTTTCCAACTTATTCTTCATCGTCTTCTGGAAGCCTCTCTGGAGTTTATCTGTTGGGTTGAAATGCTGGACTCTCACTTTTACTTTACACAGGTTTGCGCAGTTCTTCAAGTTCGGTTGATTCTCCTCATCCTTGAACAGTGGAAACAATTAACCTTTGCTCCAGATCGAGTACTCCCAGTCGTTGTGTTTCGTATCTCTTCGAAAGCAGTGCTTGTTTTGATTACATGCTTAGTAGTCTCAGGCATTCCAAAAATTTACAGTAGTTACCAAACTCAATGAGGAATTGTGAGACCTGATAACCCGGGTCGACCGATTCATGCTCCTATACTGATCCTTCAATTAAAACTAAATTCTTCAAGATGTTATGGTATAAATGTGTGGGGGAACTTTAAGTTTAAATTTAAAACAATTAAGGGGTAGGTGAAACCCTTTGATGCATGGGGGACATTTATACATTACATATCGTCGTTGTAGAAGCAACACGACGTATCCCATTTTTTGACGAAATTGAGATACACATACCATTTTATTCAAAATTTCCAGCTTAATCTTCCTAGCGTTTCTAAATTCCGCTCGGAGTGGAATAATGGATCATAAAAACCATGTATATGTATATATATTTTTATTTATTTGTTTTTTTTTTACTGATTATTGAAAAGAATAAGAAATAAATAGTTTTTTCAGTCTCCTGAAAAGTGCAAAAAATTGAGATCCGTCAAGTTGCTTCTACAGTGACGATTGTCCAGGTTTATAGTGAATCTAGAATCAACAATCTTTGTATTTAGGCATGATTGAATGCCTTCAATACCGCTGCTGTGAATCCAAATCACCAAGCCTTCTGTACATAAAGGTGTCTGGACATCCAGAATGTTTTCAACCTTTTCAGTTCAATCATTTATGAATATGTATCTATCAACACAACTGGATTCAAGATGGCACCGTGTGGAACCCCTCTACTTGTTTTTAAGGAGAAACCAGGCCTGAAAAGAGTAGACAAATTTAAAAATGTTGCCCTCTTCACCCCTTTTTTAACTTTTTCAAACATCCTGGTTAGGATGTTCAAACGTGAATGTTTTTGAGAAAGAGGGAGAAAAATAAATAAAATCGTTACTTCCTGTAGAACTAATCAGGTTAAATTATCAAGCTCTTAGATATTTACATATGATTATAGTCTAAGAAGTTAGGAAACGTATGATTATACATTAAATATTTAATTTATGAATTGTAGCTTACAAAATGTAAAAAATAAATTCCTTTATTAATGCTAATGAAAGTTTTTATATGTGATAGATTTGAGAACGAGTGTGTATATATGACTAGTAAAAAAAATATTTTACTAAAGAATTAACTAAATTTTATTATCTTAAATGAAGATTGAATGTTTAGGAAATATTCATAATCCGCAAGTTAACTACTCAAAAGCTGCTAAGAAGCCTCAACATGAAGATCTAGAAAAAATAATAAGATGTATATATGTATATGTATGTATATATATATATATATATATATATATATATATATATATATATATATATATATATATACACACACACACACACACACACACACACACACACACACACACACATACACATATACATATACATATATAGGGGAAGGTGCTGTACCTGTGGACAATTTTCACTTATAAATGTTTCTAATTTTCGGTGCTTTATTTATCTGAGTGGTTATTGGTCCATTAGATAAGACATTTAAGGGGCTATCTAACCCTGGTGTATTTATTTTGAAAAGTCATTTTATTATTACAGAAAATAGTGTTTTGTAACTTACTGATTAGTGTCCATAGGTACCTTCCCCCTTTGTACCTGCGGACACTAGTGGTTGTACCAATGGGCATTCATTTCTTCATAGGTTTATAGGGATAATTTAAATGATATTCAGAGAAATACTTGAGCAATAATCTTTTATAAAATGTAATAAGCAAAATAGAATATTTAAACAAGAAAAATCGACGAGATTATTGAACTAGATGGCCGACAAGAAAGGTGACAACAATAAATTTAGCTTGTGAAAGTAAATAGAAACTTAACTTATTTTTAAACCTTTTAGCAAAAATAAATCTTTTATGTACCTATAATTATTATTAATGAGTGTCACAGACTTTTTTATTGAAAAAAATCGAATCATTAAAGATCGTATCCATGAAACGATGTAGAAAAATGTTTTTGTTTACATAATCTCCCAGTGCCAGTTATAAAAGATGGCGGTGATACTTTTCTTTCAATATCCCTCATTTCAATTTCATAATCAGTAGCGATGTCCGGAAGAAAAAATTTTGGGATTCTATCATTTGATGAAAAAACGTGAATGAGTCTACTTTTTCTTTGATTAAAGCTATAAAATGCTTGACAACACAAAATGTAGCCACCAACATATATTTCTTCATCTTCAATTTATTTACGTTGTTCATAATCATTCATAAATTCATCCAAAAAATTACAATCTTCGCTTGATGAATCAGACAAAATCACATTTGTGAAATAACCATCTTCACTAGTTGAATTGTTTGTTATAAATAGTGAGTGGCGAGTTTTCTCTGTTTCACAAAACCCATAAGTGATAACTGATATGAAAACATATGAAGTTATGATATATGTATCGGACAACCTAATGAAATATTATTGCCTAAAAAATTTCTAAGTGTAGGTCTTAAAAAATTTTAAGTCACTGTTTGGATTGTTCAGGATTTGGTAGAAAAAACTTAAAAATAATAATTTCTACTAAACTGTTGATCTGACAGACTTGAAAACACATTTGCAACTGCAGGGAGATGTTTGCAGCACTACCTATCTAACAATTTCAATTTCCCTCATCCCACTCTCTCTTTATATATATATATATAAATATTTTTTATTTTTTTATATTTTTTTTTCTGTAGTAACCCTGCAGAAGAGGTGTTTATTCATACTCCACCATATTTTTAAATTACATAAATTTATATATTCTAGCGCATGTATTTTATATATTTATGTTGTTGCTTTATTCTTTAAATTGCCTTGTGTAAATGATATAATTTTATTGTAACCTGTTTTGTTCATTGTAGGGCATGGTTAGGAGAACAATATAGTCTCGAAACTTCGCCAAAATATAGTTATTTTATTGACTGATCCTCGAAACCCTATTAAACATATAAATATATATTCATCTTCGTATGTATCCATTGTAACATTCATCTTTCTCATTCTCAGGGGTACGATATGTCAGAATAAAAGTTATTTTCAATTTTATTGCATGTTCATTTCGGTATTCGAGCCATAATACATTATTTTAACAATTCCAGAGAAATTGTTGATTAAAACGTTGTATTTATCATAGTTTGCCCAACGGAGTGAATGGTGAGAACTTCTTGGATTTGTTACAAAATACCCTACCACATCTTCATCACGATATTCCACCTTCTGCAAAATATGATTTTCCAACTCCATGGTGCTCCTCCATATTATTCGAAAGCATTACAAAAATGAATAAACCACCGATACCCCACATGGATAGGCAGAAATGCCTTCCCCTGTAAAAATACTTATCTGTCCATAAAATTCACTTCAAAAAAGTGGTATTCTGCAATATCATCTGCATTCAGAAGCCAACGGTGAAATTGAAGTCAACGTTCATTATCGTTGGGTTTTAAACCTTACATTGAAAATATAATAAAATAAATCATAAATAATAAATATATGAATGTAATTTTTCAGTTTTCCTTTATTTTCTATTAAAGAATAAATTTTTTCTTTGTTTTTTATTCCAATGAAGAGTTTATTATGTTTAAAATACACATTTCCATTAAGCGATTATCGTTATGTCTTATTACACAAGTAACGGATTTGTATGCTAAATGAAATCACCATGTTCTTCCTGTTATAAAAGTAAAATGAAATCGATACGTAATCATTAATTTTATCATACCATATGAAAGCTGGTTAAATATGCAAGTTTTTGAAAGATTTGCATTTTTGTGAATAGTTTTTTCGAACGTTATAATACGTTGAAGTATTATAAGATATTGTAACTTCCCTAAATAAGGTGAAGATCAAGCTGTTCTTTAGTTCCCAAGTTTGTTAAATTTAAGGTTAAATGAACTCTGCTCTTATAGAAAATTTAATGCCAAATCCTACAATGTGGTCAAAATTTGAAAAATGTTTGAACAAAGTGGAGATGTTGCAGCTTTTATGGCATAAAACGTGGTTTTCGAAAATGTCTTTGAATTATCGTATATCTGCAACTGATTGGAATAGAAAGGTAAGGTCTGCGGCATTTTTCTTCATTTCTAGTTCTATCCATTGTTTTTTCCACACTTAAGAGGGACGCACCCTGTATATACACTTATTTAAAAAAAGTCTGTGTACACCCACCATTTAAATATTTATTCATTTTTTTTAGAAAAATTAAGTAGCTTTTTTTAGAAATGTTGTTTATGGATATAATTCAAATGGATGTGCCAGCTCAGATACATCAATTTTTTTTTTTTTTTTTTTTTTTTTTTTTTTTTTTTTTTTTTTTTTTTTTTTTTTTTTTTTTTTTTTTTTTTTTTTTTTTTTTTTTTTTTTTTTTTTTTTTTTTTTTTTTTTTTTTTTTTTTTTTTTTTTTTTTTTTTTTTTTTTTTTTTTTTTGGCGTGATTTCGAAATTATAGTAATTTAATAAGAAAATGTATGTCAAAAGAGTGTTTAAACATTATTCACAGACAGAAAATAACCATTATCAAAACTTGTTAATCCTCTGAAGAATTGTACTTTTCTGAGCTGTTTTTAGTCTTCTAATATCTGTTTCCGAGCAATAAAGTAAACTAAAACCTATATTTGTTCTCATTATAGATATTTTCGTAGAAATCAGAAAACTAGTCATCATTTTAAGAAAGGAAAAAAAGTCTTTTACGAAAATCTCCATAATGAGAACAGATATAATTTTAAATTACTTCCTTGCAAAGCAAGAAATATTAAAAGGCTTAAAATAACTCCGAAGAGTACAATGCCAGTAATCCTCCTGAGAAATAACAAGTTTTTGTTGGTTATTTTCTTTTTAAGAATATTGCACAGACTTTTTTGGCATACATTTTTTATCAAATTACTATAATTATGAAATTACAAAAATAAAATAAAAAAATTGTTTCAAGTTTATGAGTTGGCAAATTCATCTGAATTGCATCCATAAACAAAATTTCCAAATAAAGCTACTTAATTAAAAAAAAAAAAACATGAATAAGTATTCTAATAATGGGATAGTGATGAGATATAAGTTATGGGAATATACGACTTATGCACAGATTATTTTTTTATTAACTGTGTATATGTATGTATAAGAGTCATTCTCCCATTCCATACGAATTTGTATCTCGAAGCGATTGTGATTTCTACATGGAATTTCTCAGTGTATATTTTAAGGAATTTTGACTGGGCGACATACGGGACGGCAAAAGTACGGGGGGTAGGGCGGGGGCTCCCGGAAAATTTTTCAAAATTAAGTGTCAAATTACGCATTTTTAGGCCATTTTAACTTTTAATTAACATGGTCCGTGAGGTTTTGAATACCGGGAACTCCCTACTTCAATTAATGATCCCAGGCCCTTTGACAATTAATTTGGTCCATTCTATGACGTATGAACCCATTTTTAAATTGACACCAGGGGCCTATTTCATAAAGATAGAAGTACAACTCTATAGCTACAATTCCAAAAAAACCTTGTCATTTGAGCTCCCATTGGTCGGTTTCAAGGTTTTTTTTTTAATTGTAGCTGTGGAGTTGAACTTTTTACTATTTTTTTTATTATTTTGAAAAACTGTATTTAAATTGAAATTTTTGCTCCCTTAAAAATTTGCCGGCACCGGCTATGTTCACTGGGCGACTAAGCCATGGAACTATATGTTATTTTATGCTATGGAATTTCTTGCAACCCAACTGTAACAAGTAGGTGCAAGGTACTTACCTCTTAAACGTAAAGTAGTATTTCCAAGGTTATTGATTTGTTTTCATGCTTAAATTTAAATTGAAAACGTCAAATTCTATTTCCCTCACATGTCCCATAACATAAGTTTTTTTTTTTTAGGTAGATAATTTTTTATTTATAAAAGACAATTCTCGTACAAATAAGAGTCTGGTACATTCTTAGACAATTCCAGATATTTACATTATGGGGAGAATATAAAATAAAATAAAAATACACTTTTTACATACAAAAACATGAATTAATCTAATAATAAGTTATAGAAAAAAAAAAAAAAAAAATAAATATAGGGAGGAGTTCTCTCAGTTAACTACTTAAGTCCACTAATGAACTGTTAAGTTTATACAAATTTGTATGGATACATATATAAAAATAAAAAATAAAAAAAATAAAAAAAAAAAAAATTTTAGATACTGGGTTTCATTTGTATGGCTATTTTACTGATATAATTATAAATACTGTTTATTTTACTAATATCAAGAAAATTTAAGATATTTTCAACATTGGCAATGTCATTGGTCTTAGTAATAAAGGTCTGCAAGAAGGATTTTCTGGGCTCGTTGAATTTAGTGCAGTGCAGTAGCAGGTGACTCATGCAGTCCTCCACAAAATGCTCACAGAAAGTACAATTCTTGTTTCCTTCAAGTGAAATTGTCGTGTTCTTCAGATACAGCTTGATGACTGCCGGGCTGGAAACTCTTAATTGACTCACTATTCTCACTTTATGGAAGCTAACTTTAAATGATAAATATTTCTCTGCTTCTCCTATATTAAAACTGCTAATACACCTGTAGATTGGGTTAGCGGATGAATTTAAAGCCCTGTTGATGTCTATTGACAAAAGGTGGGTCGTTATTTTTTGCAAAATATCATCTTTATGTCTTATCAAATTACTTCCCTCAGTACATAAAAATTCCTCTTTGCAACCGAATGATTCAAAGATCGATCTCACTTGTGTAACCCAATTAAACTCATATTCGTGCTTATTTCTTATTTTATCAAGCTCAATAAGCCTATTAAAGCAAACCCGCGGAAGTCTGTCTTCGGACATGTTTGAGAGTTTCATCCACAAGTTTATTAGCTTCTTTAAAAGAAGTACTTTAATTGGGTAGCGACCCGTTTCTAGCCGTACTATGAAGTTGGGAGTATTTCTTTGCCAGAAGAAGATTGACTTAATAAATCGGGATTGAATAACCTCTATCGGTTCCATATATCTTAATGCCCAAACTTCAGCAGCATACATCAGAGTTGAGGAAACCATGGCATCAAAAAGGGCTGTTTTTGTTTCCCATATATCGCTCTTACCTTTTCTAAGTATATCTTTAACCTTTGCACATGCTACAGATGATTTCTGTATAAAATGCTCTGAGGCTTTACAGAACTTTCCTGATGAAGAAAACGGGACACCTAAATAAGTGTAGTGTTTCGTGTATTCCAAGATCTCGTCGTGCCAAGCCAGCGGCTTCAGTGTTTTCATCCTTGGGCTCTTATGAAATACAACAATTTTTGACTTTTTTGGATTCAGAGTCAGAGAGTTAACACTGCAGTATTGCTCCAATATTTTCAACTTCATTTGTGCTCCATGCCATGAGTTACTAAGAAGCACAATATCATCAGCTAGGAGTAACATAATGACCTCGTTAGATTTATCAATACTAATACCTGTTGCTCCCTTCTCTTGAAAGAATTTTACAATGTCCGAAATGAATAAAACAAAAAGTGTCGGGCTGAGACTTTCTCCCTGTAACAGGCCTGAAGAAATCTCAATTTCTTCCGATAGGTTCCGATCAATTTTTATTTGCATAACTGCGTTGTCATATATATCTTTCATTACTCTGATAATTTTCCCTCCAACTCCAATTGAAAATAACTTCTCCCAAAGCAGGTTGTGCTTAATAGAGTCAAAGGCTTTTTTAAAGTCAATAAAAACTGCATAAATGTAACTGCTTTTCTGCCTCAAGTTGATATTTATTAGTGACGTAAGCGTAAATATTTGATCAATGCATCCTCTGCCTTCCCTAAAGCCAGCTTGCTCCTCTGGAATCAACTTTTCTGACTCAGCCCAAATCATAAGTCTACTTGCTAATAAACCCGTAAATAATTTTGTCATTGTGTTTAATAATGATATTCCTCTGTAGTTGTCTGGGTCTTTTTTATCTCCCTTTTTGTGAAGTAGGTGCAGTTTCGATTTTGCCCAAAGTTTTGGAACTTTTTCGGAACGCATTATACAATTAAATAGGTTTAAAAGGTAATGTTCCCATTCCGGAGTTATGTTTTTAAATATCTCATAGGTTATTTGGTCAAAACCTGCAGACTTCTTGTTTTTACAGCGTTGTATTTGGAACTGTAGTTCTTCTAAGGAAATATCAGTTTCGAGTAGTGGATGAGTTACCGAGAAAAATTGAATATCATAAATCTGTTTTTCCCCATATAATTCTTTATAAAATTTACTCCATTCGTGGACTCCTAGTTCATGCGTTTGATGAAATATTGGTTTAAGTCGATTTACAGTTTCCCAAAACTGTTTACTATTTTTTACTTCTTGGAGGTTTTTTATTACAGATAGCCGGTAGTCGTTCTTCTTGCGTAAGACTAATTTTCGATATTCGTTTCTAGTGGTAACATATTCATCCTCTGTATTGTACTTCCTTTGAAATGCTTTATATTTTCTCCGCAGTTGTCTTTTCAGATCCCAGCATTCAGAGTCATACCAAACTTGTTTGAATTTAGAGGCCGACTTTCCAAAAACATGTGCTTTTCTCATTAGCCCAGCATTAAGCATGCTCTTGTACATGGCTTGAATAAAATTATCATAAAGGTCATTGTTATTTTTTGAATTAAAATAAATTCTGTCACATGAAGATAATGATAATTTAAAGTCCTCAACTTTCTCTATATCCCACTTTATATAACTAACATTATCTGGTATAGAATTTTCAATCTGCACTTGGGTCGCGTTGCGAGATGGTATAAGAAAGGAGGTAATACATGCTAAATGGTCTAACAATTCTGAGAGTATTTCTATTTTGAAATCGCTGAAAAAGGGAATACACGCATCATTCATCCAAACGAGATCTATGGTGCTTTTACCAACTTTGGAGATGTATGTATATTTTCCTGGTCTGTCTGAGACTGATCGGCCATTACAAATAAAAAATCCTAGGGTTTCCATAGTTTACCAGAAGTTTTCCACGCCTATTAATTTTATTATGATAAACCAATCTTTTTTCATATAAACTAGAATTTAACAAATATTCTTCTTCTAGATCATTTAGATTGCCAACATGGGCGTTATAATCACCACATAAGATAATACAATCGTTAGGGAATTTCGAAATAATACTAGAGACAGAAAGATCCAAATCATCCAAACAAGATTCCATTTCACAATTTGGAGGGAAATAGATGCACCCCACTATTACAGAGATCAATGCGATTTCTATTCTAAGAAAGATCCAGTATCTATTGGAATTTAACTTGGTAACGCTATTAGCAAGTGAGCTGTGAATACATAGTCCCATAACATAAGTTGGTAACGTTAAATGCGAATAAGTTCTCCATTTTTGCAATCCATTTTTTTTTCTAGTACCTCAGGTAAGTTACAATATATTGAATTTTAGGATTGAAACTGTGGTTAATTGCTTACAAAAAGAAGAATGACTTCTAATGCCTGTGTCCCATAGGGTTACTCTATTTCCCTCACATTTTTTGAAAAAGCCCGCCAAAGCATGACCAAGATTCATTCCATCATATTTCAGGCTGGCAACATTGCAGAAGCTTCCCGCCAAACTGAGGGTAACCTAACTTACAACATATTTCCTTTGTTAGTTATAGATCGAATCAAGTGTTTGAATCGTGTCATTCATAATTCAATTTCCCTCACAGTGATTTTTCAAAGAAAGTAACTTTGATCATTGTTTTCTTTGCATTGAACTATATGTTTCCCATGTAGTTCAGAGTTCCATTGGTTTGTTTGTTTTTTTTAAATGCGTGTGGTGATGTTAATCTTAAATTGAACTCAAAATTCTATTTCCCTCACACTTAAAGTGTGGGAAATAGATTAAAATAAGAAAAATTGTAAGTAAAATAAGATAAAACAAAAAGAGTTTTTATATATATTTTCACTATTTATCTTAATGTGATGTAATATTAATCTCATGTTCGATTTCAAAGTTTAAATTTATAATATAATGTCTTACCATTTTAATTTTTTTCTTTCAAGTTTTATGTTTGATGGTTTAATTAATGTGTAATCGGCTAGTTGATATCATACTCATTAACAATTCTTTTGTGCTAAAAACATTTTCTTATTTGAATTGCGAATGTTTTCTATTTCCCACCATATCAGTTTCTCTTTCTCTCATGATTTCCACCATGATCATAAATGTGCAGATAGACTATATTCTATGAAGGAATTTTTCGACAGTAATTTTAGTAGACTTTCATTAAGATGTTTATGAAGAAAAACCTTTTTTTTTTACATAACTTTTTTCTAATGCAATCGCAATGTCGAAATTCCGAGGAAATAGCAGAATGACCCATATATAAGTGTATGTGTATGTATATGTATATATATATATATATATATATATATATATATATATTTGTATGGGATATGACATGGAACATTGATTAATGTTTACCTTGTTTTTTTCAGATCCATCTTCTGGCAAAAAATTTGTTCAAACTGTTTCCGTGCATTATGACTATCACGAAATAGAAGATTATTATAATGGGATATCGTTTTTTATTATAATGAAAGAGAAGGGAGAAAATACTATGATAGAAGTTGACGATGGCAACGGTGCCCTTATCCATTCGCCGTTCTATCCTCCTCTTAAATCTGCGAACCCATACCAACTTTGTAAACAAGTTTATAATGAAGCACCCGATGATCTTGATCCTAAGCTTTGTGACTTACTCACAAGCGGTAAGTATGAATTATTGTTTTACCGTAATAATAAAATTATTATTATTCGCAAAGTCTTTAGCCTCCGGTAAAACATCAACGTCCAAGATCTTATAAAAAGCATGATAGTATGAAATAGTATGGTCGGACTGGATGATGTTGCATTCCTGAGCAGCCTCGTCGAGGAGCATCCCAATTAGCAACACTGCTTTTTACCAAATGATAAAAAAAATAACAAGCACATGAAATTGATTTTTCAATAGAATATCAAAGTGGTTAATTACATAATTAAATATGAAATAGAACTTTCTCCTAATTTTTAATAGAATTATTTTTAGTTAAATTATATGAATAACTAATTACTAACTATTTTAGTTATACCATAATGTAATGGTTGAGTGTATTAATGTCCAATTAAAAAGAAAAATAGATATGTTATGAACTAAAAAAAAAATGAAAGGAAAGTTGTTAGACTACCATATGCAGCCTAAAATTAATAGTCCAGTAAAATAAGACTCCAAAAGGCCGTTTTCAAGAAAAAACTGCGGAACTTTTATTCTCAACGGATCTTTATGTTTTTTTGGGGTGCTGAATCCGAATCCGAAGTTTGCTACCACGGCAACCATCGGCTTCATATTCAATATCGCAAAAAAAACGTTATTTTTGTTTTTTTATCTATAATACGATAATGAAGCTTTTATCGAAGAAAGTTTACAAACATAAATTGTAGCTGGAACTAGTAACCTACACAATGAAAAAAAGAAATCCGAAATCGGACCGTTTTTCGCGAAGTTACGTTATTGGGAAAAAATGGAGAAATTGGCCAACTTGCTGTCAGCCCCACAGCTCCGCGAAAACACGTTTGTCGTACTCTTTTGGCTATAACTCTGAAACTATTTGTCCGATACAACGTTACTTTTTTTCATCTTAAAGCTGATTAAATTTACTATAAGAATCTATAAATGAAGTTTTAATCAAATCCCGTAAAATGTACATGCCAGCTCGCTAATAAAAACGTACTGTTGTAAAATCCAAGTGTTTTTTGGCACATTTGTCGCTCTAACTCCTCAAATATTTGTTCGATCCCAAATTTCTTTTTTCTATCTCAAAGCTGATTAAATTCGCTATCTGATGCTATATATGTAAATTATATTAAATCCTGTAAACTACCCTAGCTAACACTTGTTTCCCTTTATATGCAGCACATCGCTAGAAAGCGCTTTGATATCTTAATGTCTGTAGTGACTACGTAGTCTTGGTTTAAAAGTGCCAGAGAGTAGGGATGGGTATCGATACACAATATATCGAAATATTTTTCTTCTTATAATATGATAATTTTATATGTATATTTTTTCTTCCGATATTTTAAAACATCGATACGTAACTTACGATATATCTTTTTCTGTATATTTATGAAATAAAAATAATTTTAAAAATAGTACTTTTTTTTTTTTTTTTTTTTTTTTTTTTTTAATACTCTGTAATTTTTTCAGTTGTTTTTGTTCAATTTATTTTTCTTCTAGTCCTGAAGAAGGAAAACAAAAGGGAATATGCCAGAAAAAGTTTATACATTTTTACTTACACTTTTTTCGGTTTGATTTCTTTGAAAATGAAATTTTCCTCTTTTACACTTATATAAAACATTTTTTTTTTCTTTTTTTTTAACTAAGAGCTTTAAATGTTATAAATATTACAATATACCTCAGTAAAGTGTAACAGGTCATAGAGATGCGTGTGATAGAGATGATGTGTCCATCCGAACAACACATATATACAAATACACACCCACATAAATGAAATACTACAAACTAGTAATACTATTTATAATAATAATATCAATGAAGGAAAATAATAAAAAAAAAATTAACTATATAATCATTAACTTGATCAAACGAGAAATCTCCGATTTCTATCTGAGTGTGTTGTTGATCGATACCTTTCTTTTCCTCGATACCTGTTTCGGGCTCGTTAAGCACTTCAGGAGTAAAAACTTCGTAAAAGCTCTAAAGAGCTACGTTATGAAACCCTTAGACCTGTTCTGAACTATGCCTCTAATGATAAATGACGGATCCAGGAGAAAAAATATTTATGTCAATTTATATGTATTTTGTAAAAACAGTAAACTAAGGTTTACCATTGCATATTGTAACCCGGGACATGAAAACATCAGTCACCATTATTTGGGTAATCTAAACGTTTCTTCCCCTGAAACAAATATGCAATCTAAAGTTTAGTCGGAAGTGGGTTGAATGTCACCGTTAATCACATCCGACCAAAAAATCAACATAAACGTTTTTTCCACTGGCCTTCCCAATATCATTAACTGTTTGCATCTATCAATATCACACATCACTCATACATTTTCAATCATTAAAAAAAAATCAGGCTAAAGGTTACTCTCATTTTGTTTCAGAGACATCATTTGTCCTTAAGATTAAACTCAAATATCCTTTTGACAATGAAGATCCTACTAAAATGGTTAAAGACGATAATGGTACTGTCATTGGCAGAAAAGATATTGTTACTGTAACTATTAAGAGTGATAATCAAGAACAATATTCACAGAAGTATCCCATCTTTACACCTACGAACCTCAATAAACGTCCTTGTACCATGGCTTTAACCCTTCAAGGATGGTAAAAAAAATCGTTAAATTTAAACAAAGTACTTAAAGCTATTACAATTAGAATACTGATATAATTTTCAATTTATTGGGCAGCCAGATATAATCGGTTTGATAAATTTCTGTTTGAAATGAATTTTTTAATTGATTTAAAATGATTAGATATGCATATTATCTCATCTCTTCCGCTTAGTGATATTATATCTTTATATGTAATGTTGTTATTATTTAGGTCTTGCAAAAATTTTTTTCTATGAGGTGTATATGCCTTACATTTCATAACGATATGGTGCCGAGTTCCTCTTTTATTGCAGTTTTGGCATGCGGCCGATTCCGAAATTCAGATATGGTGCAAATAACTGTTAGGTAAACCGTGGATCGACCGTAATCTACAATATATTTTTATTTCCTGTTTATTTAAATTGATATTTGAAAACCATGGCTTGCGTGAGATACTAGGAAATAAGGATTTGTAATACTGGTATATAGGAGAAAGTGAATATTGATCCTGCCATGTGTCATGACACTCTTCTTTTGTTGCTAAATTAAAATCCGTGAATGGGACCGAAATTTTTATAT
This sequence comes from Euschistus heros, assembly GCA_003667255.2. Taxonomy (NCBI): domain Eukaryota; kingdom Metazoa; phylum Arthropoda; class Insecta; order Hemiptera; family Pentatomidae; genus Euschistus; species Euschistus heros. Next base: position 1,320,747 of record RCWM02000231.1, read on the forward strand.
GTTCGCCGGTGATCGTAGCCTCTTCGGCTGATTTATCAACCTCTTCATTTCCTATAATCCAAATATGAGCTTTGACCCTGATATGTTGCTCTTGGGGTTTATTGAAAATACTTTGTTACTATATAAACAGGACCCCATTTATTAATACTTTACTTCTTACCTTTATTGGATTCTAACCCAATACGTGTAAACCAATTCATTATTAGTTAGTTAAGTGGCATTTAGGAAATTGAATAATAATAACGATTATTATATATATTTTATTTAGTATCACTGTATTTTCTCAAATGTATCGCGTTTACCAACTCCTTTTTTAATTAGTGGCAATCATTTGCTATGGAAAGGATGCAATAGCGAAGATTGTACCCATCAACATCTTAAACGGTGGGGCAATCCACGCCATTATAAAAATTATAGTTCTAAGCACTAATTAATTTCTTCTTCAGCGGACCTGATTATAAATCGCCGGTGGTGTACTTTGCAAAGCAGGACATAGTTATTAGATCTACTACAGCACCGCTACATACTAAATGTAAATTCGTCACAGATATGACTTACTCTTGGCTCACTACAGGTTTGTTTTTTAATATACCTACTAACGTAGTGTCAAAATGTGTGAGTGTGTGCGTGCGTGTGTGTGTGTGTGTGTGTGTGTGTGTGTGTGTGTGTGTGTGTGTGTGTGTGTGTGTGTGTGTGTGTGTGTGTGTGTGTGTGTGTGTGTGTGTGTGTGTCTGTGTGTCTGTGTGTCTGTGTGTCTGTGTGTCTGTGTGTCTGTGTGTCTGTGTGTCTGTGTCTGTGTGTCTGTGTGTCTATGTGTGTGTGTGTGTGTGTGTGTGTTTGTGTGTGTGTGTGTGTGTGTGTGTGTGTGTGTGTGTGTGTGTGTGTGTGTGTGTGTGTGTGTGTGTGTGTGTGTGTGTGTGTGTGTGTGTGTGTGTGTGTAAACACACACACACACATATTTTATAACTTATTTTATATATCGAGTTTGAAAAAGGATATCCTAATGATTATTTCAGCAAAAGATCCCTGTTATAATTTAATTAAGTGAAAAAAACAAACGCTAGTAATACTTTAATTCTTTGTTTATAAAATATATAGATAAAGGGTGTTAGGTGGTTTCACGGTGGCTAGAAAGAATGTTTTCACGTTAAGAACTCGTTCATAATGAGGAAGACTCATTTTTATTTGCGATTTATTCGGAACTATGCATACTAGGCATTACCCCTTCTGGCCTAACACCGTTCTATTCAGCTTTAAGTCATTGAGTAACATAAGAAATAAATTTAAAAAAAAAATAAAATAAAATAAAAATTAAATCAATAAATAAATAAATAATTATAGCATTATCACATAAAAAACAAGACTGCAAATCTCTTATGAAAATCCCATTATTTGGAAAAACAGCCAGAAAACGTGTCGCCTATGAAAACACAAACATAATAGCAGAAGAAATCAGAAAACGCCGAGCAAAATTTTACACACACATCTACAGGATGGATAAATCCAGAATACCAAAGAAAACAATCGGCATTACAACAAGTAAATGCAGCACGGAATGGCTGAAAGAGGTGCAACGGGACCTACAATAGATCAACATAGAAACTCTCGAAGACCGCACCGAATGCCGTAACAAAATAAAAAATGCCACGTATTGCGACGATCTGGAAAAAGTGGACAGGTGGACGGAAGAAGAAGCATTTCGAGAGTATGAAGAGTTTTGGGGAGATGGAGAAATAAAATTTATTTCTCTAGCGGACCTACGAAATGAATCTTGACCTTCCCTCCCTGGCTAGAATAGGTATGTAACCTATAGGACAACCGGTCCTTCCTGCCTTAGTTGGGGTTCATGATAACGTTAAGCTCCAATAAACAAACAACATAAAGCTTAATGTTCATTTAATTGACTTAATCTATCTATTCTTTATGTATATATAATTTATTTATTATTGAATAATAAATGTGATTTATTTTTATCTAATCTACATCAATCTACAGGTTATCGTTCTACAACATTTTATACTCACAATTCAAGAGGTCCATCACACAGACAATATGACGGAAAACGTTTGCTAGCTGGACTTTTTACTGTGGAATTAACTTTATCTGTATTGGGAAGTCCTTCAGCTGGAAAGGCCAAGAAGCGTAACGTAAATATCAAAAAGGTATCAATGTTTCGAAATTCTTTGAATTAATACTGATTTACTACACATATAATAATTATTATTATAAGTATTTATAGCAGAACTGATATCATAATAGGAGGTATATTTACAGACTTTTATTGATATATAATAGTATAGATAGTAAAATTTCGATGGAAATGAGAGAATTGCAAGAGGGCCGGATGGATTAAATTTACTGCGCTAGTTGGAAATTTAGTTAGTTAAGTTGGAGGTTTTACAAACATAATCAGTGAAATAGAAATTTCGTGAACTGTTTTGATTTTTGATTTTTTAAATTTATAATGGCCTGAGTCTTCTTTTCATTAGGTTGTAATTTATTTAAAGTCGGCCAGGAACTGATTCTGTCCAGGTCTTCCTGAACTTTAGCGAAAGCATTGGATAGCTCTGAAGGGGAAAGGAGAGATAGACTTGGGAATCATCTGCCAAGAGGTAGTAGGAACAGTGATAAATTGAATTAGGAAGATCATTAATGTAGGAATTGAAAAGGAGAGGAGAAATACTGGACCCCTGAGCAATACCTGAGGTAAGAGTGAGAGAAGAAGATAGGGGTTGGTTTGGTATTTTAACTGCTGGGGAACGGTGAGAAAGGAAATACTGAAACCAGCGAATGGAACTGTAGGAAAAGTTTAATGATTTTAATTTGGAGAACAGGAAAGAGTGATCAAGGGAATCGAAGGCTTAAGAAAAGTCAAGGAGTAATAGGACGGTTAAGAGCAGATTGGGCAGATTAGCCGGGACGAAAACCAGTTTAAAAGGTGTCGAGGAGGTTGGATTCTTCAAGGAATTTGGAACTTTGACATTGCGTATCTTGCGTAACAAGAATGTCGCTTTCTTCCTCCGCACTTTGTTTCAATCTGAAAGATCTCACTCCTCTTGTGAGAAGGATGCTGCGGCCATCGTAGAATCTTTAAGAAAATTAAAGTGCTATCTCTTGGGAAAACATTTCAAACTCGTGAGAGACCAGGAAGCCCTTTGCTCTGTGCTGGACATTGTAGTGATTGGTCGGCAATCAGATGACAAATTATTGAATAAGCGAGGTGACTCGACTCTGCGCAGTTAACCTGAGGGCTCTTCATTCTACCGGGAACAGACTTATGCAAAGTTTGCAAAAAAACACTGTTTACAGATGCTAAAAGTATTGATGAAAATAAGAGTTATCTTTAGATACTACTCTCTTCCTTCAGGCCGGTTTTTTTTTTTTTTTTTTTTTTTTTTTTTTTTCTAGCCTCCGACTTTATTTTATTTTCATGCAACGAAACGAAAACAGGGAAAAAGGATCTTTTATTGCCTTTCGGCATTTTAAGACTTTATTTAAAGCTATGCCATCTCTGGTGGGTCTCGGTCTGCTGGAGGCACTCCGTCTACAAGTCGAGTGCGGAGGAAACACTCTGCCGGCGATGGTGGGTATCGGGTCAGTCCGTATGGTCTGAACCCCTTGCCTCGGCGAGTACGTCCGCTAAGGGGATTTCGCCTTGCCACCTCCCAGGCCTGGGAGGTGGGGCTATGTCCCTGAAAAGAGGGTTTGCACAGAAGCTTAGCCCGTCAAAGAATTTGACGTGCCGGCGACTGATAAAGGCCGGTATCGTTGGCATCCTCAACTTCAGGCCCTGGCGAAGTGTCCTTTGATATAACTGTTTTTGCAGACAGCATTTCTAGCAGGACAGGTGGAGCGAGGATGTCGATCATTCCCACAAAAGTAACACTTTGCTTTATTTCGAGACGCTGCCAATAGCACAGAGGCAGTGTCTGCGACAAGAGTTACCTCATGAGGTCTCTTCTCTGATAGACATCCGGAGACAGCATTAATTGATACGTTGTTTGGTGTATTATATTGCTGAGATTGTTTCTCTGCTTCTTCTAGGGCTTGAGCGTGATCTTCAGCATCGGTCAGGCTCAGAGTTTTATTTTTTAATAAATGCTGCCTGATTTGAGACGAAAACAAACCATTTATGAACGAATCACAAATGTACTCATTTCGATGTTCCAGAGCAGAAATCGCTTTGAAGTTGCAATCCTTACTCAACTGCTTGAGGTTGTGGATGAACTGCGAAATAGTTTCTCCTGGTTGTTGTTTTCTGGTCGCAAGCATGTGACGCGCGAATATTTCCGTCTTATGTATTATGAAAGCAGAATCAAGGATTGTTGTAGCCTGCTCGTACGTTTCACAGTCATTGATGAACTCGAAAACGTTGTATCATTACCTTAAGCACTCGTTAAACGTTCCTGAGCTGTCTCAACAAAATTGCCGAAGATGCGCTTCCAATCTGTCCACTCCTTAGAGGACGACGCCAAGCAGGGATCGGTTTCAAACTTACTCGGTTTGAGATAGCGCTCCATCACTCCCCTTATCTTAAGTGAACAAAATTGTTATAAACAGTAAGAGAACCTCATAATGAAAGGGTTTTATTCACTTAAGATTTTGTACATCCATTTTAACACATTACATACACATCCCACACTTTCTAGTTCTCACGTGAGTTACCTTCTTTCTGGTTATAAACAGTCATGGTTATCACGCTGGGCAAATATTATAGCCAAAAGAAAAGGATTGGTAGGTTCATGGCAACAACTATCCATGAACAGCGAAATATTTTTCGCCAAGAGTCCAACTCCTTAGCCACAAGAGAAAAAATTGAAAACAACAAGCACTATCCAACTCCTTAAGTAATGTTCAGTGCATTTTGCACAAAACCAGTCATTTAGATCATCTTAAACTGAAAACAAAACCTTCCCTTTTAAAAGCACACAAAGCCAAAAAAATTAATTTGCTTCTGAACACGTCTCGTGGGTAAGATACTGAGGAAAGTTATACAGTTATTTAATCTGCATGGTTCTGATGAATTTCGATTCTATGTTCATGATTTGTTAAGAGAAAAAATATTTTTAAACAAATGTCAAATGGAAGGAAGTGGTTTTATTTTTGGGTTGGGATAGGGTATTACGGAAAGCCAAATATCTTGAAGCAAAGATTATTGAAAAAAGTATATGGACTTCATTCAGGAACCGATTGCTCAAAAAGGAGAACTGACTCGAATGGGGATCATCTTTCAGTAAAACAATGCACCTGTTGACTCGACTCACATTGTAAAAAATTACAGCCTGAAGTATTGCCATTCCACACTGGCCAGCCAGACTGCCAGATCTAAACATTATTGTGAACTGCTGGGGAGTACTTTATGCTCAAGCGAAACAGATAAAACTCGGTAGAATAACTCAAAACATGCATCGTTGAAAAGTGGGCGGATATTCCCCAAAGATATATAAATATTTTAATCTCCTCCAAAACGTTGTTTGGCTAAGGTTTTGGTGCGAAACAGTAGATTAACACATTACTGAGGAGAATATCTTCTAAGAGGTAACAGATAAATAATTAAACTGGCCTATATGTTTCTCGTGGCTATTTGTATGTTTATTTCTCTATTTAAATTAAAAATAAATTGTTTTATAAATATATCGGTTTTCGTTTTTTGTTTGCAATGCTATAATAATCCAAAATATTTCTATTAGAATAGTTTCAATTATTAGAAATAATGTTTGACGAAAAAAATGGGGGAGGGCTTATAATTTTGTCATGGAGTGTGTTTCAGTATGAAAAGGTTTTCAGTGCATATGATTGTTAATTTTTTCAATGATATATAAATTAGACGTTTGTTAAGGCAGGCAAATAATCAGCATTTTTTTTTTATTTTTTTTTTTTTAGTGTTGGTTTCAAATCATTTATGAAAAGATGATTGCCAAAATTAGGTATGGAAGTCGGAGAGTAGTCCAGGTATCAACACCGGTAACCTTAGATGCATCTGTTTCATACGATCCTAACTTTGAAGACATTAAAAAACTAAATTTTACTTGGTCCTGCAAGAGTAAAGAGTCCTTTTGCAAAGAGATTACTAAAAAAGGTAATAAATAATTAAATTTCTGATAATAGTTAAATAATGCTATAGCTTCATCGTCTCTGTTCATTTAGATCCTGTTCGGGAATTAAAAAAGTTACCACTAGGAACTTTTGAATTTTTTTTAACTGTATCTCATAAAGTTAGTGATATTCCTTCTGTTCAAACATCTCAAATCATTGAAGTTATTGACAAACCAGTAATAGAAGATTTGGAATTAAAGTGAGTTTTAAACTATCGGTATATTAATTACTATAACTAATTCTTGTTTTTGTTCTTCTTAACCAGACTTTTTAAAATGATTTTATTTTTTTTTTGAGGTGCCAAAAGAATTGTGAAAACGCTCGAGTATATGAATATACCTACCTTCAATTAAAAAATATCCCTCCAGGTAAAAAACCTATTTGGACCTATACAAAAGATGGTGGTGCAGAAACAAGTGCTGATAGTATAAGAATGGGTAATACGCCTGATGATGTATTTATCATTAAAGAGAATGCTTTAGAACGTCAGGCCAGTTATAAAATAAAAGCACAAATTGGTAAATAATTACTTTTATCAAGTAATACCATAAAGACATTAACATGTAATATATTTTTTTCATAGTAAAATATTATTTTAAGTGTACCTAAAGTGCCGTATTATACTACATTATCCAGCTTATTACACAATGCGTTGTTTTTATAAAGCATTGTATAGTTAATTATTAGAGATGGGTCCACTTTGAGGCCGATCAGTCTGCCAAACCGATCATTGCTTCCGTTGTAATTCGGGTGACGTCGGCAATGTTCGTGGCGCTTCCTTTAAGGCTTTGTAACCTGTAATACATGTAACTACAGGGTTTTTTTTTTTTAATCTTATATTGTTCTTCTGTTTATTACATAAATGCCGGTGTTTAACGGAGTGTTTTTTTAAGAAAAATAAAACAAAATTTAGCAATTTACTTCAATTATCACGTATAGTTACTTGTGAAATTCGGAATTCAATTATGCTGAAAAAGATATCGTGTTTATGGACAAAGTGGGGTTGTATAATTTATGATTAGTTTGTGCTGTCTGCCCGTCGCAGTGACATGCTTCGTTGTCTGAAAGGTGTAAACGTTTAAAATAGTATTTTAGGTCTATTTTCTGTCAGAAATTGTGTCTGGTATAAATATGTGAACCTGTCGTCCTTTGTCTATAAATATATATGGATGCATTTTCTTGAATTGTTACAATTAGATGTTTAATAAGGTTCATTCAAACCTTGTCCTATTCCTAGAAACTGATGAATCTAAAATGAAAATTATAATCAATAAAAACCATGTTTTCATTTCAATCAACATATTTTTAAGTGTAGAAACATAACTGAATCAAATGGCGGCGCTTTATGCCGATTAGTCGCCGACAACAAAAACTACCAACCAGTTGGCCCATCTCTATATATTATAAAATTATTATAGTATTGGCATAAATCGGTTAAATTTTCAATCGATTAGTTAATCTGATCGACTTTTAATCGGAATAATTTAATCACGATTAAATTAACGCCGATTAATAAAATAATCTTAAAAACAGTAAATTAAATTAAATATTAATCTTTAATAGTTTATTTGATTTAGTAGATTAAGGTATTTTTAATAACAAGTAAAAAATCAAAAAAAATAAAATTCAGTCTGGATGACACTATATATAATTTAAAGAGTTGAGCTAGTGATTCAGTGATTTGAGAATAGAATAATTGAAGGGTTGAAGGTGTTATGTAATAAAACACAATTTTGAGTAGTTTATAAGTTTTTTTTTTACATTTTCCTTTAGCAGGAAAATGTCATTTAGCCCCTTCATCTTCTTTATACATATTTTTTTAGTTGTTTTGAAATATGTATTCGGATTTTGCCACCTAACACTTCAACATTTAAATATTTTATCCAATGAACGAGATTGTTTTTGTTCTTTTTTAATGTAACATAACCCCATTATCCACCAAACCCTTCAGTTATGAAATGTTAAAGATCCTTGTGTTGCACCTTTATCTCTTTTTAATAACAATTTACTAAAAAGTAAGTAAATTTTATTATCAAGTTCAAGCTCTAGATAACACCGTACCATAGTAGCCTCAATTGCAAAATGGAGCTCGCCACCCATTCGAACTTCGCTGGGATACACATATCTATCACTTATAATTAAACATTTAATTGAAAATCAGTAAATTTTATTATTGCCAACTATGAACTATGAAAATGCTGTAGTTAAAATTTAATACAGATTGGTTCTGTAGTTTTCATGGTCAGTGATCACAAACAAAAAATAGCTTGTCCTTTTATATAATAGTATGGATAGCGTAAGCAATGAAAATAATGATGAAATCATAGATACGGATTAGTAAAATAACTTTTTAACTTTCGAGCCACCCATTGGGATAAAACGAAATTTCTTTTACCACAACCCAAAACAATAATATAGTTTGTAGTCGAGGCGACGAAGGAAATTTTGAGGAATTAATTCATGTGGAAGAAAATTTCAGTATATTTGTAGGAAAAGGTGTCCTTAACAACATACTAAAAGTACTGGGGGGTGGGGTGGGGCTAAAGGTGGGGGGGGGGGCGCTTTAAAAGCCAGTTTTTCAGTTTTCGTTAATAACTCGAAGACTCTTGGCTCTAACGAAAATGTGTTAAATTAATGTGTGTGTACTAAATTAATTGAAATAAAATTCTTTACAAAAAAGGTCTTATACGTTTTTTTTTTGCTGGAATCGATACTTAAGGAGATATATTGAGAGGAATATGGTAAATTAAAAAAAAACAAAAAAACTTTTTATTGTTAAAATGATGATTATTGTTAAAATTAAAATGTTTATAGTTACAAATAAATAGTTTATTATTATTAATTAAATTTTTATTGCTAAAAATAAACTTTTTGCAGTAAAAGCTAATATGTTTATTCTAGTTCAGGTTAATAAGCATTCGAACCTTGAAATCGAACAAAAAATAAAAAAATCTGGCTACTGGAAATTGTTCACCAACCTTAGCGATAAATGTGGTAAAAAAGGTTTCCTCGAAATAGCGTCTGCTTTGGCAGGAGAGAGGGAAAAGTGTTGAAAATGGTATGTTTTTATCAGTATGATACAATAACTCGGAAACCGTTATTTTCAGCACATTTTGTGTTTTATACATTATTAAAGCTAAGGAAATTTGTAATAAATTTGGGTCTATTCATTTTTTGCTCAGATCAATATTTTTAGTACTGTGGAAAACGAAAAATTGGCTAACTTGCGGTAATTCGCACTTTTCCTCGAAAACACGTTTGTCGGTACTCTTTTATAGATGCAAAAGGTTTTTTTTTTTTTTTTAAATAAAAGCTGGTTAAATTTACTTTCAGGCTCTATGTATAATTCTTTGATCCCCTTAAAACATCCATGCCAGCGCGCAGAGAACCCCCTACTATTGTGATATCCTTATTTTTTCGGCACATATCTCGTTATTACTCCAAAAATATTGGTCTGATCCCGAATTTCTTTTTTTCTTCTCAAAGCTAGTTAAATTGAGTGATTGGTAAAGTGATTAAATACCGTGTAATATCCATTCTAACACGCTAAATGAGCATGTTTTGAAAAAACATGACAGTTCTAATATGTTCAGTAGGCTGGCGTGAGTGTTTCACGGAATTTAATCAAAATTTGATATAATGGATCTCATAGCAACAATAATCAGCTTTAAAATTTAAAACGGAATTCAGGATCTGACAAATTGTTTTATAGTTATAACGAAAAATGTGCCAAAAAATTTCACAACAGTACGCGGAATTTATTGAGGTGAAATGGATATTTTACGATATTTAATTATAATTAGATACATGGGATCTGATAGTCAATTAACTAGCTTTGAGATGAAAAAAAAATTCGGGATCGGACCAATATTTTTGAAGTTATAACGAGAAATGTACCGAAAAAATAAGGATTTCAAAATAGTACGGGGTTTTCAGCGTACTGGCATGGACGTTTTGCAGTACTTGATAAAAACTTCATACGTAGAGCCTGAGAGTAAATTTAACCAGCTTTTATTTAACCAGACAAAAACGTTTTGGGGTTATACCAAAAAGAGTACCGTCAAACGTGTTTCCGAGGAAAAGTGTGAATTACCGTAAGTTAGCCAATTTTTCGTCCTCCACAGTTCTAAAACTATTGATCTGAGGAAAAAAGCAATACAACCAAATCTATTGCAAATTTTTTTAGCTTTAATAATGTATAGAACACCAAATGTGCTGAAAGTAACGGTTTCCGAGTCATTGTATCATACTGCTATAAACGTACAGTTTTCAACGCTTTTTCCCCTCCCCTGCCCAAACCCGACGCTATTTTGAGGAAATCTTTTTACGAGGAAACAAACATTTTATTTTTAGCTATAACCATTTAATTAATAATAATTAACTATTATTTCGTAACAAAAAAAAATTCAATTTTAACAATAAACATATCATTTTTAACAATAAAATCTTCTTTTTTATTTTTTTAATTTCTATTCCCCCCCCCCTCCTATACCTTCTTAAGCATTGATCCCAGCAAGAAAATGTATGTTCCCTTTTTGTAAAGAATTTTATTTTATTAATTTAGTACATGGACACATTTTCGTTAGAGGAAAAAGTCTACGAGTTAATAACGAAAAACAAAGAAATGACCTCTAGAGCGCCCCCCCCCCACCTTTAGCTCCACCCTCATCCATAGTACTTTTAGTGTGTAGTTAAGGACTCCTTCCCATACAACTGTGCCAAAATTGGCTTCCACGTGAATTATATCCGCTATTTGGTCTTTTTTGGTCTTCGTTGCCTGGACTATTGACCTTGTTTGATAGTTGAATTGGGGGTGTACTTTGAGCGTCCAGTGTCAAATTGTTGGTTCGATTTATATATTTTTTTAAAGGACCATCTTTGTCTTTAATATTTTAACACTTAATTCATTCTAAAAGAGACATTAAATAGTCGATAATAGTTCATTTAAATACATGAATACCTAACTAAAACTGGTGGATACCTACAGGAAATGTTCAGTTGAATAACCATCACTGTCTGTAATGCAACTATAACATTGGTTCTTTTTGTTCTATTAGCTCCCTTAAAACTGATTTATAGACTAAGTTAATCGTCTAAACAGAAGGAAACACAATATGTTGTGAAAAAAAAGGTAATGTATAAAAAATGTTTTAATATATTCATTGTTTGGTTTTTCAGATTATTACACTTACTTTTTTAACATGGTACATGTTTTAAGGGGACTAACTGTGTTTCAAGAGTATAACCGTTCGTTGCATCTTGTAACAAAAATTAATAATATTAATTATATTATTTTATATGATATTTTTAACATTGCATTCCCGCTGGAAGGTCATATTAAAGTCTAGTGTGACTCATTAATATCAAAAATGTTTTCTTCTTCTTTGTCTTCCTCTTGTTCCATTTCCAGCGTCGAGTTCTATCCTCTCGGTCCGTGCTAAGCTGCCTCATTTCTCTTCCCTCCAATTCTCTGTATTTATATTCCATATAGGAAATTCTAGGGCACCTCGCGGTCTCCTTCCAATGGGTCGAGCTTCCTTTACCTTCCGCATTTATGTTTCTTCCTCCATCCGACAGACGTGACCAAACCATTTTAGCTGTCGGTTTCCGAGTGAGGTCTTTAACTCCATTACTTCCAGCTCTCTTCTGGTCTATTCATTTCTTACACGGTCTCTCCTGCCCCTTCCAATGGCTCTCAGCAGGAATCTCATTTCTGCGCCTGTAACACGGATAACAAAAATTAATAATATTAATATAATAATAATAATTACTAATTATAATAATATTAATAATGTAGGGGCATCACTCCAACGGTCGGTCGGTATGAGTTTCTTTCCTTCAGTACGCTTATGGTAGATGATGATACCCAAGGGCTGTGGAAGATAATGTGTTTCCTTGGAAGATGATCACCCATTTCGAGCGGTCACCCATTCAAGTGTTTACCTCTTTGATTACCGAAACTCTGAGTATGTGTGTATGTTTTAATTTTATTTCATACAGATATCCATTATATTATATAAAAGCCATTTTTCGTTTTGTGATCGCTAACCACGAATACTACTGAACTCATCTGTACCAAATTTTAACAACTATATCTTCATAGTTCTAGAAAATTGTAGCGATAAATAATATAATTTACTGATTCTTAAAAAAGTGATAGATATGTGGATTCCAGTGAAGTTTATAAACCGACCAAAATGTGGTGAGAGCCATTCTGTAAGAGAGGTTACAAAAGAACGGTTTTATATGGAGCTTGGAAATGATAATCAAAATTTACTTATTTCGAATAAATTTCTATTTAAAATCGATAAATATGTGGTTCGACATTTGAATGTAAGTGAAGTTTAAAAATAGACTGGAGAAATCGCATTGATTCCTACTGATCTAATATTTCAGTTATTAAGAGTACAATTTTCAGTTACTGTTTCTTTTGCTTTTTAGATTAAAAATTTTAACGCAAATTCAAACAATTTAAAGAATTCATACAAATTCAGTCTATTGCAAGGCTAGACTTACAAAAACATTGGAATAGATTATGGTACTAGCTCTTTCTATCACGGGCAATTATATGAAGGACTTAACAGGACTGGATCCCCTAACAATCAAATCATTTTCATTATATCGGGAGACAGAATTTAAAATATTATTTATTTGGAACTTTTATGTATTCATTTTTCCTTTTTACATGGTTACTACAATACAAGATTTTTAGCGAAATAAAAATAATACTTCAATCATTAGAATAGACCAGACAGCTATTGACACCCTTAGTACTGTAATTGTAGAAAGAATAGTCCAATAAAGTTAAATTTTACAATTATTTTTCCTTATGTTTTATACTTTATGCTAAACAAGAAAGTTCACACCAAGAATTATAACTGAAATGTATTTTAAAAGATAGTGACAATAACTAATGTAAAATCAGTTATTGACACCCTAAGGAATTCTTTTTAAATATGGACACAATCGAAAGTAACTTAACACAGCTGAGTTGTAGGATCTAAAAAAGATTTTTTTTTTAATAATTTTTTTTTTTTTTTTTGTTAAAGTGTCAAGAAATATCTGAGGTGTCAATAACTGTCTGGTGTACCCTAATCCAAGTTCTTTTATTATGAGAGCGGGCAAAACCGCAAAAGGGGATGCTAGTTATATATGTTAATTAATTATAATAGAATAGAATAGAAAATAAACTTTATTCTGGGACGAAGGTGTGTGAAATGTGCTGGCCCTCATGCAACTGAGTCATGCCAAAAAACAAGGGATACCCCAGCAATATGCGCGCTGTGTGGTCAAGACCACCCAGCAAGCTACAGAGGCTGCTCAGTATATAAAAGTGTGCACAGCCAGAGAACATCAAAGTCAACGAACATAAAATCACAAAATCATACAAGCAATGTACCTGAAATCTACTGTCCACAAATACTTCAAGAAACTCAAGAAGCCAATTCCCATAGAATAGAACCACAGCAATCGACTTCAACACCCGATCATCAACAACAGGGAGCATCATACTCCGATAAGATCAGATATCAAACTCGACGTCAGGCGCCTCGAATCTCCTATTCACATCCCCAGACCTCCCAACCTCAACTTCAACCCCATAAACAGCACACTCCTGTTAATAATTTGCCTTTAAAAGTAAAATTACCGCCTCAGAAGGAACACCCACTTCCAATCCAACCATCTGTTCAGAGCAACTCTTCACCTCAAATACCATTACAGATAGATTCTGCTCCTCGTATCCTAGGAAGAGCCCAGCCCCTTACCTGTGCACCTACTCAGTCATATAATCCCCACCAAGCTCCAGATTCATTTCCTCAACCCCATCCTTATACAAATGATATAAATGCCATCCTTTCCTCATTCCTTTCTGAACTGAAAGACACCATCAAGCCCCTCATCACCCTGCTTACCAGAGCCCTTTCCGAAATTCCATTCAATGTCGCTAGATGAGCGCTGAGCCTCTGGCTGTCATTTTATGGAATGCTAACGGACTACAAAACCACCGCGACGAACTTGACATTTTTCTCCATGACAATCAAATAGACATTGCCCTGTTGACTGAAACCCACTTTACTCAACGGTCATATTTTTACGTACGTGACTACATCACTTATAGATCTGATCACCCAGACACCTCCCATGGTGGATCCTGCATCCTAATCCATAAATCAATACCACATTCCCTTGTCCCTTCTACTTCAATTGACGCCATTCAATCAACCTCAGTATCCATTTCAACTCGTCCTTTCCATCTAACATTTTCAGCTGTATACTGCCCTCCTGGAAATTCCCTTTCTCATAACCTCCTTGATTCCTTATTCCGATCCCTCGGGTTGTAGAACATCCAACTCCCGAGGTAGCATTTTATTCCGTATTTCCACCTCCAATTCCTATTCTGTTCTCTCACCCTTAAACCCTACTTATTAGCCCACATCTCCTAAAAAACATCCCGATATCCTCGATATATTCATTTCTTCCCAAATGTCCACCTCTCATACCTTTGTCGAATCCCTGGATGACCTTTCATCAGACCATAGCCCTATTCTGCTTCACTTGCATTCCCATCCTGTTCCTAAGCCCTCTCCTCCTAAACTGATTACGGGACGAGTGGATTGGGACAAATTCCGTTACGATTTAGAAAACGAAATAGATTTGAAAATTCCACTCAAAACAAAACATCATATAGACACTGCCATAGACAAACTTACCACATCAATATCCACCAGCATTAACGATAACACCTCACACAGACAAAAATTAAATTCTATTCAGACTAATTTGCCACACCATATTCGCGACTTAATAACAGAAAAACGTAGAGCAAGAGCGAAGTGGCATAGGACCAGATATCCATCAGATAAAAATAATTACTGCAAATTAACAAACAAACTAAAGACAGAAATTAAAAAATACAAAATTCAAAAATTACATAACGATACAGAAAACCTTAATACCACTGACAAATCTTTATGGAATACTACCAAAAAACTACTGAACTACAGAAACTGTAATCATCCTCTACTAACCGAAGCCAAACCTGGTCAAAATCTGACGATGAAAAATCACTCATTTTTGGCCAGCACCTTTTCCAAACTTTTAACCCTCATCCTGATATCCTTAATCTTGCTCACCTAGAATATATTGAAGCAGAACTCAACATCCCACTCCAAATGTCTCCTCCCCCTAAAGCATTCCATCCTTCAGAAATATTAAACATAATTCACAGATTACCTTCAAACAAAGCTCCTGGACACGACCTAATTACATCCCACATCCTAAAACTCCTTCCTCGTAAAGCCATCCTATTCCTAACATACATATATAATGTGGTACTCCGCACCACATATTTCCCTGACTCCTGGAAATTATCAATAGTTAAAATGATACCTAAACCCAAAAAGCCACCTGAGTTCCCATCCTCGTACCGTCCTATTTCTCTCTTACCAATCATGGGTAAAATCCTAGAAAAACTCCTTTTAAAACGTTTTTATCCTATCCTAGAATCTCATCATGTAATTCCAGATCACCAGTTTGGATTCCGAACATCACATTCAACAATCCAACAATGTCATCGTGTGGTGGACGTTGTCTCCTCTGCATTGGAGCGCGGAATGTACTGCACGGGAGCCTTTCTTGATGTAGAACAAGCGTTTGACCGAGTCTGGCACCCGGGACTGCTGCTCCGTCCATTTCTACCTTCTACATATTTCCTTATTATTAGATTCTACCTCAGTGACCGCACCTTCAAAGTTAACCATAAATTTTCCTATTCACCCCTCTTTACCCAATCTGCCGGAGTTCCTCAAGGCAGTATCCTAGGTCCCATCCTCTTCACGGTGTATACAGCTGACATCCCGACTTATCCTACCACTGTCCTCACCACTTACGCCAATGACACTTGTGTGTTATCAGTAAATAATAATCCTTTCATTGCATCCCAATCACTACAATCTCATATTACTAACATTCAAGAATGGTGTCAAAATTGGAGAATAAAAATAAATCCAAACAAATCCCATCAAATAACTTTTACCCTTCGTCGTAAACCTACGACATCCTGCCCTACAGTATCCTTTAATGATATTCCACTAATCCCTGTTGAACAGATCCGCTACCTAGGACTCCACTTGGACAAACGTCTTACTTGGAATCCACATACAAGACTAAAACGACAAGAAACTGCTCGTCATTACAGACTACTTCAACATTTACTAGACAAACGTTCTAAGCTTCCAATAAATTACAAAAGACTCATTTACATGACTGTGATAAGACCTATTTGGACATACGGAGTAGAGCTTTGGGGCTCCACTAAACCATCCAATTCATCTCGTATCCAATCCTTACAATCCAAAATCCTTCGAAAAATCCTCAATGCTCCTTATTTTGTGACCAATAAACTTATCCATAAAGATCTTAATGTTCCATATGTTGCTGATTTAGCCCAAACCAGATACCTATCCTTCCATAGTAAGCTCCATAACCACTCAAATCCACTAGTCTCCCAACTTGCTTCCCTCTCCATTCCCGATAATCCTCCGAGGCGTCTGAAAAGAAGATGGCCTAGAGACCTTTTAGTGTAGATATTATTGAAGTGCTACTAGTGAGTAGTTCTTCACAAGTTATTTACATGCCAATGAATTCACTATCAACACATTTACTTAATGTATATTGTTTTGTACAGTTGTAAATATCAATAAATGAGAGAATTCTGGGACGATGTCCCCTAAGAATAATATAAAGTACATAAATAAATAATTATAATACATTATTTCTTACTCCTTTTTTTTTTTATCTACAGATAATACATGTAATGAAATACAATTGACAACAGTAACACCACCAATAAAACAGGGAAATTGTGAAGTGAATCCAAAAAAGGGCGAAAGAGGATCTACATTGTTTGATATAACTTGTTCGGGCTTTAAGCCAGGCACTCCAGATGGAGAGCCATTAAGATACGATATCTATCAACAAGTAGTCAGTCCATCATTTAGTAAAGAATTTGGTGAGTAGCAATGAAGGATTTATTTTATTTTATTTAATGTTATTATATATTGTACAATACACAAGCTGCCTTCACAACGCCAACAACAGTATCCACCTTAACAAGAGAATAAAATAATGAAAAATTAACCAACTATTTTCGGTTATCCCGTGACCAATTTAAAGAAGTACATGAGATATTAAAGAAACAAATTTCACCATTTCACAGTAAATCACCGTGCTTCACGTCATGAAGCTGCGCTCCAACTTACTGCGGGCCTTACTGCTGCTTTGCGAGCCAAGCCATTGTGAAATAAAGTTGTTTAAGTATAATTTAAAACCTTGATGTTAAATATAATAGTATACAGATAATAACAGTATTTCTTTTTTCATTTTAATGACAAAAACGGTGTAAAATATGTTTCCCCCATTTTTTATGAACTGGGCTTCGTTCAAGACCCACCAAATGAATGTATTTGTAATTTCATAATTTCCCTTAAGATTACCAGGTTTTTGAATTTCGTTCAGCTGGGTTACATTAGTTGTTCCACTGAGCACAGATAGAGTTGAGCCTACTCAAGTAACCTATCACACTAATTCTTTGATTGATGGATCAGTATACAGGTTAACTATCTATCCTAATCAAAATGGTCAAGATTCATTCTGTAGCTCCACAAACAATAAAGAAAAATTCACTTGGCTATTGGTCTGAAAGTTGAATATGACTAATACATTTCTTCCTATTTAAATTTTTCTAAAAGAAAACATTTAGCAAATATTAATATTTCGTTATCATACAGAATTGACCATTCTTTTCAAAGTCACTTAAAAATTACAGCAAACAGACAAACATTTTGGTTTTTCATAACATATCAAGAAACATAGCTTCAAATCTCTAAAATGAATATTTTTTATTAGAAAGTTGGGAATTTATAAAAGTTTAAAATTTAAATTGCTCATTATCAAACTGAATCATTAGAGCGGCAGAATGTTAACCAACTAATATTTCTGTTTTAGACAACTTTTTACTGTCATCTGCTAACACACCAAACCGTGTTGGTCTTCAACTAATACATAAAGAAGTTATAATAAAGATCAGTAATTATTTTGGAGACAATATCACTGAAGTGGTGAATGTTGAAGTAAGTTAATATTTTGGAGATTATGATGTAATAGATATTTTTGGTGGATTAAAAAGAAGAAAAAATTGAATTAATAGATTGAGAAAAAATATTATAAATAAAACACAAACCATACAAATTTAAAGGATATTATTAAAATAAACTAAAATGTTAAGTTTAAAAAATAATTTAATTAATGCTACGTATAGTCATTTGTTTTAACAACTTTTAGCATTAATAACATTTTATTACATAATGTTTGTTCGCTCAAATCGTACTTCAGAGCTCTAAGAAAGCCATGCTTTCCCTCTCGGTCTTCCCGAAGTGCCACATTCTTTTTTTCTTTTTTTACAATATATTTGGCATAACTCCTAGTTTATTCATAAGTATTTAGCTACATGTTTCAGGACTGTAGTTCCACCTCGTCTTCTAAAATATTTACCAAGTACATTAATTTACGTAATTAGACTAGTTATTTTTACAATTCTCAATACTATATCCTATTTACCTCTTTAGCTGTGGCTATTTGCACATTTTCTATTCATGTTATAAGTTCATACTAACTGATAATCTACTGAACAATGTTCAACATTTGTTTATTTAATGGTATACACTTATTAACTAAAATTATTAAATTCTGTATTTATATTAACCAATCAATTATTTCTATCACTTTAGTATTGTTAATAATATTCATTTATATATGGATATATGCTGTATATGCAATAAACACATACTAAAATGCTTTGAATCGAAAAATGTGTTATTTACAAAATTAAAGTGTATTAAATATGCTTCTAAACACACCTCTAAGCTGAATTTGATCTAGGCGTTTAGTCACAATCGATTGTCAAAAATCGATGAATTTCGCCAACTTTCTCAAAAAGTTAGTTTTGGTCATGTTTAAGATTCTATAACACAAAAATGGCTAACCCAATCAAAAAATGTTATATAATAAGAGTTGTAGATCTTTAGATTTTGTCCACGATAGGATTTTTAATGAATCCAATTGCTACTCCGAGATACGTCAAAAAAAACAAAAATTGTTGGTTTATTTAAGATAAACTGTTTTACTATAATGGCAAACAAATCACAAATAATACAAGGAAATTAGCTTCGAACCTTGAACTTCTAAAATAAAAAGGTCTGATTGCTGGAAATTGTTCACCACCCTTAGGTTCAAATGTAAAGTATTTCTCGAAATAGCGTCTGGTTTGGGCGGGGGAGAGGGAGAAAGGATTGAAAATCGTTTTATTAACTAAACTTGCATTCAGTGTAGTTTTCACCAATTTTCAGCAATCTGATTGAAATGAAAATTTTCAAACATGTCAAGGACCAATGACAGTACAATTATTTCACAACATTGTTCTAATGTCCTCACGAGAACGATGCGAATAAAAGAAAATATTTATATTCCAGAGTGCATGAAATGTGTAATAATTTTTGACTTCAGGGTTTCGTTAGGAGTAGTTAGTAGGTAAATATACTCAAAGTCCTCCCCACTGAGGAATGAGCATACAGTCGAGAGGTAGAGAAAGGTTTTTCGATTTTATCTCAGAAACGGTGGACTATAAGTATAATTAATATGTTCAATCATTCCACGACTTTGCTCCAATGTCCTCCCTAGAATTAAAGAAAGTACTTAGATAAGTTTGCAGGTTAACTGTATATTACGTAAGTTTATATCAAACCTGAACATAAATACTATTGATATCGTTTAGAGATTAAAAATTAAGAAAATAAATTATATTTCAAAAAATTAAAAATCACGCTTTAGTAGCAAACCGAACGAAAAAGAGGGAAATAATTTCTATTTCATAAAAGTTTGTGTTATGGCGATATAAAACCAGATAATCAATTATGATTAATTAATTTGGAATAAAATTAAAGTAAAACTATGTTATTAACAAATTAATTAATTTATAGTAAAAAAGCGTGGGATGCGTGATATTAAATGTTGCAAAACTTTTATTGGTATATATTTACAAAAGTAGAGTTATTATGAAAATAATAATCATAAAACCTCAATGATGCCCCTTCCCTCCGTAACAAAAATTTGTTGCACACCACGCTTTTTTACTATAAATTGAATTATGTTGTTCATAACTTAAGTTTATTCGAAATTAGTTAACCATAACTGATTATCTGGCTATATATCGCCATAAATCAGTATTTCCTGAAGGCAAGGTAGGGCGAACAATAAATAAATAAATAAAAAACCTGGAAAATGAACAGATATCTTTGCATGTCAAAAATGTTTAACTAATTCTTTATCAAAATTTGTTTAATTTTTATAAAATTTTCTGAAGGTTTTTAAAGCATATTGAAATTAATAAAACTATTTATAAATGTAGTAGAAAACTGGCTATATCCACCACATATTAAAAAAAAAAAAAATAATCCTAACACCATATTTTATAAATAGGCAACATACATATTTAATTTTATTCAAGGAAGGAGATGAGTTTAGAAACATTAATATTTGTTTAGCAAGCATTAACAAAAACTATTAATCTCATTGTTATTATTTAATTATTTTCAAGTTGTCTGAACCAGTACTTGATAAAAAAGAAATGACTAATTTAGCGCTAAAGGTTCAAGACAATATCAGAAATGGTGAAATTGAAAAAGCATTAGCAACTGTTTTTGTGATGGCAGACTACCTAAACGCGACGCACACAAGATACTCAGCCAGATCCACAGTCATCAACACCGTGATAGAAAACATTGCAAAGGTTTGTAAAAGTGTTTCGTTTTACATTATTGTACCATAAAAAACTTAAAAAAACATAACTTAGGTATACATCTTACTATATCTTTCCATTTTATACATAAGTGTTAACCATAACTATATTCTGCATATTGCTATGATTTATTTGGTTAATTAGTCTAAATATTTTCCTATTTTTAACAAAAAAAGGTACACATTTTAAGATGTTTTTTTAATTTGTTTATTTTTGAAGATATCGTTTTATTATGCTCCCTTATTGGACATGTGTATCATTTGTGCCAGAGCCCTCCCTATTCATGTCATGTCATATCAGACTGTTATTCAGCTCCAACGCTCCTGCCCATTATAATAGTTCAAATTAATATAAATTAAATATGAAATGGTTAATAAAAATTAATCTAAAAAAAAAAAAAAGGAATTACTTGCAAAAAGGTGGCTTACTTCTTTTCAACAGCTACTTTTCGGTAACCAGTTACTGTTTAACTGCCACAGATTCTAGCGGTAGACATTGGAAATGAAAATTTCCAAATTTCCCTCCTTTCAACACGAGATCCTCAGATTCTATTCTAGATGCAAATAGAAATAACTCTACACGATTTTTTAAATTGTACTTCAATGTTTAAAATTTTATTTTATTGAATAAATATGAAATTGTTGTTATCATATTAAATAGTAGATATATCATATTAAATCTATTCTAAAAGTAGAGAAAAAAATAGCCAGAGAAGAAATGAAAAGAAGTGTTTAAATTTATTATCGTTCACACCAAAAGGCGTCCTTTGTAACAAAAAGAAAAAGATAAGAAATAAAATTGTTAGTCACGCCATCTATGGAAATTTTTATGGCAACTAGCCTTTCTGTGTTTACAATAACCCTCCAGAGGGCACTAGCTGATTTCCTTATCTCTCTCTAATTTCCCTAAAATCTCCCTCACTCTCTCGTCAGGAGCCACTCTCGCCAGCCGGACTTAATTTTCTTTTGCTCTAATCCTGTTGCCTTCCACCATTGTCCTAGGCTTTTTGCCTTCCTCGTTTTTTTTTTCCAAGACTAAAAATAGTCTTCCAAATCTTATTTTTAACTGTTTGGTTTCATCTTCATGTTATTTTTTGTCGAAGACATTATATGCCCATTTTACTTGCAAATGAGTGTTAGTCAAGCCAGAAGATTTCTCAACCGATTCTCACAGCAATTCAGTCTTATTTCGGTCACGCAGATGCATCTGCCTGCCCAAAGAGGTTCTGCCGATCCCGGTCTGTAATCTTCACATGGGTGAGTCATTTTCATTTTTATTATAATTTTTTTAGATTTCTTCTAATCATTTTCTCTCAGAAATTGCGAACCTTCATTTTAGGACTATTAAATACAGTCCACTCTCCAGAATCTGATTTAATTTCTGAGTAAGTTCAGCTTCTTGAGTATTAAATATGTACAAATCCCGGTCTTTGACTAAACAATTATTTTTATAAACGGTCACTACATGAAACGAACAATTTAAAATGAAATGACAATAGTAAAAAGCCTGAGTAGGCATAAATAAATGGCAAGGTGTAAGAATGATTTAATTAAAAACTAATAATATTATGTTATTAATAGTAGATTAATGTTATATAAATAATATATAAAGTACATTATTTATATGGATATATAATATAGGGGTATAAGGTATTTGTTTTAAGTTTAAAAGCGATTTGGAATAATAAATGAACATTCTGTGGTTGCTTTTGTTAAAAAGGCAGGCCATAGCGTGAGGGAATTTTAAAGGTTGGAAAACGTAGGTTCTAAGCAGGCAAGAGCCGACCCGAGCTCCGAGGCAAATATATTAATATTTGCTAATTTACTAACTCTCCTCCTCCCCCTCCCAACATCATCCAAAATTTTGGGGATTTTGCCCTGCCCCCACTCTTAGCGGTCCTGGATCTAAGTTAGTATGTGGTGATAAAGGGAAAATTGAGTACTGATTTCGAAGGTCTACTGATAGAATGCAACACGGTTAAACACTAACTGGTTACCGAAACTTAGCTGTTAAAAGTTCGCCAGCATGGAAAATGAGGTGAATGTCAGGAGTGTTACTGGTCAGGACAGTTACATCATGGACGTCAGTCTACAGTGAGGTAAAAAATTTTATGTTTAACACAGAATCTTTTTCCTTATGAGTGAAATGAGACCACATTTTTGAAAATGGAAACTAAATTATAGAAAATTTGGTAACACTCCTGACTACAAGTCATATTTTACCGTCCTCAGAAATAATTTAATTATTAACCCAATAACCAATTCTAAGCAAAATTAGGTGTCTTATGACATAATTATATTGCAGTCTTTAAGACATAAAAATCACTTCGGTAGACATAAAAACAATAAAAATTTAAAAAACCATAAAACTCATGATCGCAAAGTATTTTTCAAAAATTCAATATACGAAAGAAATAGTATAAATATACTCGTTCAAGAAAAATTCATTTATTAACTTCTTTACTCATCCTGTAAACCCAAAATGGCAATTATTTTGAGAATGACCCAGATGTAATTTCACTTCAATATTTATTTACTTCATTATTTTCAAATAGATCCTTCTTAATGTTGTCTTAGGCCCAAAATATGTTCTTTCACTTAATCCTCTATTCCAAATGTATAACTAAACATGTTGCTTGACTGTATTCTGGACTTACACTCCTTCTTCCTCAGAAACCTCCTCTTCACTGCCTTTTTTCAACTTAATGGATAATGTGTACGGCATTTGGTATTAAACCAGTTTATCAAAAACATTGAAATATTTTAACTCTGCCACTCCCTTTTTAAATAATATTTGAAAAATAAACCTATTAATTTCAAAATCAAATGTAAATTCTCACCTCTTTAACAAATCAAAATATAATTAAACTTTCCATTCTTTTTTTTGAAAACTCACAAATTAAATAACAAAACCTTAATTGTCAGAATTAGAATTATTAAATTTTTATATCTTAAATTTAGATTTTTTAAAAGTTATATTTATTTATTTAAATAAATAATATAAACAAATAAAAGGGGGTCACCTGTGGTGTAGAGGTTAGCATAGCAACCTACTAAACCCAAGATCGCGGGTTCGCAGCTCGGCAGATGACCTTAGGATTTTTTAAAGGGAGTAAAAAATCCTTAGCTATGCCGTCCTTCGGAAGGGACGTAAAATGGGGGTCCCGAGCCTGTGCAATGTCAGGTACTCGTTAAAGATCCCTATCCTAATTATACCTGGATAGGCAAAATTTAGGACTCCCACCGTAGCATCGTCCGATTAGCCATAGCAGCATAAAGTGACGTTAAACGAAATAAACAACAATAAACAAATAAATGTTTTGATCAGTTAGACATCCCCTCCAGTTAAACAATTTTTTTTTTTTTTTTTAAATGAACTATTATCTGGTTTCGAAATGAAAACAAAATAAATGTAACCAATTATTTTGGTTGGTTACACCATGTTTCTAGAATTAAAAGAAAAATCGGTCTAGCATATTTTAATTTGTAAATAATGAAATAAAATTTGATTCAAAGATATTTTTTTATTAAATGATTTGATTAAATATTTAAGAGATAATATCATCAGCAATGGTTGTCCAATTTTCATGAACTGAATATAAATATTGCATAATGTAATAAGCGTGAGGTAACAGGAGTAGATTATAAATAACACTGCAACTAACTCAAAATCATTTTATTTCTTGTCAATCAATGATTATAAGTTAACGTACTAGCAATTATATAATAATTACATTAATATACTATATAATTTATAACGATAATAATAATAGTTAAAGTTAGTAATAAGAAATAACTAAGCTAATTTGCTGGAGGAGAATAAAGTGCTAAACACTAGCAATGGGGTTGTCGATCATCCTACTCCTGTGGCAGCATCTTATCCTCTATTTCAACCTCTAACTGTTATTTAGTCCTATTACCCTTGAATCCTACATACCGGCCTACATCTCTCAAAAAACGATCTGGTATCCTGGATATAATCATTTCTTTCTAATTTTCCACCCCTCTAATCATCATCAAATCCCTAGATGACACTTCATCAGATCATAGCTCTGTTCTTCTTCTGCATTCAAATCCTGATTCTAAACCTTCTCCACCTTGACTATAGATTATTACTCTTACAGGAAGTGTGGACAGGGACAAATTTCTATATGACATTAAAAATAAACAGATCACTTTAGACAAGCTGCTGTATTTTCAATATTTACAGCCAAGACTGTACATTCCAAATTAATAAATGCGGAACCATAAACAAACTTCTATATACATAATATCCAATATTCTAAATACTTAAGTCTTGCTTCTCATTTAACCATTTAACATTGTTTATCCTATATTACGATTTTATTCAGTTAATTTTAAAATTGTTAAGTGAAATATTTTTAATGAAGAATTGCTTGAGAAATTTGTAAGCTATTTTCTCCATATTTTAGATTCCCCTTCTTCAGGAAGTGGATGCAGAAGAAGTTGCTGTAGTACTCCACTATCTTCTGTATCAAAGTATAATGACGGAAATGAAAGTACTTCAATCCACCAGTTTCAGAACAACAGCTAAAGTACTCAGGAATATAACCACTAACATTAAGGATTTATATGCAAAGGCTAGTTTTGTGGATACAGAAAGTGTAAAGGGATTACTAAGGTAAACAATTAAAGTTTTCCATAATTTAAACAAAGCTTCATCAATTTGGTACTGTTTAGTTTATTGTTTAAAATCAAATTCCCAGCTTTCTTTAGATAAAAAAAATAAATAAATAAATGAGAAACTTGTTGTTAACATGCCTGACTCGCCAAGCCAACCATATTTAACAGGCCAACAGGACTTGGCTGTGAAATTGAATAACTAAGTTCATTGTGTTTCTCCAACACTGCAGGACTCCCAACATGATGAGAAGAGAAGGATCTAAAAAGTACAATACTGTTTCTGAGGTCCCCATCTAACAAGCGACTTCATATATTTTGACAAAAGTTGAGGGGAACTTTAGTTCCCAAGGGAAAAGGGTTAAACTACATTTACCATAAACAATACCTAACATAAAACAATATTCATATTCTATTGTATCATTTTCAGTAGATTGATTTATTGAGTTATTGAAAAAAAATAAGCTATAAACTTTTATTATGCATATCTGGAGTGCAAATTTAATTTGTTATTCAACAGATGGATTAGATGTCTATAAGATTTCTAAAAATATCAACTTCCATGTATTACATCAGATTTAGAACTTTGTTGTGAATAGGATGACAGCCTTTTACTTTTTGTTTTCTACTTGTGTTTATGTTAAGCAAAGCACACCTGTTCCATAGAAAAAACACTTTATTCGACTTAGCTTGTTACACACTGGTCGAGTAACTGTTCAACAGAAACGCCTCTCACACAATCTGAGCTTTCTTTGTATACACACAATAGGGGCGGGGATCTAGATCTTTAATTTTAACTTTTACAAAATGGTACTTTATTGAAATGTGCTTGCACCTTTTCTAACATAAGAAATTACATTTGCATTTTAAGGCCTTTCAATTAGTTCCCATGCCTTATTTTTATGCAAAACACTGAACTCAGTATTTATGGCAATGCGCCAAATTTCATTTTCACTAGCCTCGGCAAAATTACTAGGCTCACTTTCATTGCACATGTTGGAGATGTGGTCAGGAAACACTTTGGACCTTTGCACTCGTTGAGGATATCTGTTGCCGGCTGGTGTGCTGTCATCAGTGGCTGCTAACTGGTCCTATCTATGGCTGTTACCTCATGATCGTTTGTGAATTCTACTTTGTTCTCTTCTATAACCACAACTTTGTTCCCATCCACAAAGCCAAAGAAGTCATCGTCAGTGGAGTCAGCCTTAGATATCACTTCATCAGTATCATGGCTAATTTTTGAAGGAATGTTCAATATCAAAGTACTAACAGACACATTTGCACTATTAGAATCTTGAGTAACAGACTCATTCCCAAGAACTGTACATGTGTCGCTATGATAATACAACCTGGATTATAAGAATCTGGGATGCAATAACCTTTAGAATTTTCTTCATAGCCAACAAAGATATATTCTTCTCCATAAGAGTCCCATTTTCTTTGTCCCTGCTTATGAGTGGGAGTATAAGCTTTGGATCCGAAGACACTAAGGTCGACCTTTCATCCTGACCAAGCCTCTTCTGGAGTTGTGTTATTTAGTGCAGCTGTAGGTGATTTATTCTTTAAGTAGATCACTGTCATTACAGCTTCACCCCAAAACTTCCTTTCTGAACTTGCATCCAGTAGCATGCTTCGAGCTTTAACAATAATTGTTCTATTCATCCTTTCAGAAACTCTCTGTTGTTCTGGTTCTGGAGTATATAGCACTGTCATCTGCTGGATCATCTCTTTCTCCTCGAAGTAACTTTCAAAAACATTTGAGGTGTAACCTTACCATTATCAGTGCGGAGTATTTTTATTATTTTTCTCAACTGATTTTCCACAAGGTTTTAACATTCCCTAAACTTATGAAAAACTTTATATTTGTGCTTTAGTAGGTAACTGAAAATTTTTCTGGTGTAGTCATCGGTGAACATAAGGAGATAATGGTACCCCTTGAAGGTTTTTTTACTCATAGGGCCACACAGGTCTGAGTGAATAATTCCTAGAGGTTCACTAGCTCGGTTTCTTTTTCTTCTTCAAGAAGCTGGCTATGGGTCTACTTACTCTCTAAACATCTAGTACACTTATTAAAGGTCTTAGGGGAGAAATTGAGTCCCATTGACATATTTTTTAACTTATTGGTACTAGATATGTTTAAATGTCCAAGTCTCCTTTGCCAAGTAGGTTGATTAGTAGCAAAATGAGCTACTTTACGTTCGCACTTCATTTTAAAACAATCATTTGCAAGAGGTGTGACTACTTCTGGCTTACAATTCAAAACCAGATCTTCTTCCCAGAATATGCGACAGGCTTATTTGTCAAAGACTAAAACTAAACCTATCTCTGACAGCCTACTAACAGATAGCAGGCTTAATGCTGGGCTTGGCACAAGCAGTACATTTGTGATAACTTTATCAGTACCAGTCACTTTAACAATGTGAGAGGTAGCACCTGAATCAATAACCCAACTGTCAACACTACTTCCTCCTTTTGGGAGTTATCTCCATCTGCCGCTAGAGCATGGGCATAAAGTATTGACTCCAATGTCGGTGGCTAGCATCTTTTTCTTTTCCTTTCAGTATTCAACTGAGGACAAGTTGATTTGTGACGCCCTTCCTTTTTACATCCAAAACACCACATTTATCTTATCAGAACTCTGTTTTTTCACAACAAAAGAAGAATCACTCTGTGTAGACTCTCTCTCTCTCTCTCTCTTGTAGCCTGAACTCCACATTGCAAAGACACTCAGTCATGTTTTCATTATCCTTTGTTCTTTTGGCATGGATTTCCATGCATTAATTAACTCAAAATGCTGAGAAGGTAAAGTGTTTAGAATACGGTCAATGAATAAAGATTCTGGGAGCTTCACTTATCCTCCTTCCATGTCTCATCCTGAAGTTCAGACCATAACTTCTCAAGACAGGAAATATGCTATAAAATATGGTGACACCACCAGACCTCATTAAACAAACAGTCTTGGTGCTGTTCAGTCCTATGTTCATAAACACTAAGCAATTTGGCCCACATTTCCTTACTTGTCCAACACATATTTATTAATTGTTTGAGAGCAGGTGAAATACTGTTAACAATTACCTGTTGTGCACCAGATTCTTTCTGCTCATAAGCTCGTCATTTCTCTTCATAGTCCGCTTAATCAGATGACTTGGGCTCATCCAATTTTCCATCCACAGCATCCATTAAACCTGAACTATTCAAAAGAATATTCATCTTAAATTTTCAGTCCATCCAGTCTGCATGTCCCATTAATTTGTCAATGTTATATGGCATAGGAATTTCCATTTTTTAAGAAAATATTGTCCCTCGTATTCAGTACTGACTTTAAAGTTAAGCTTGTACTCAACCCTGACAATTCATGTTATTTTGCAATGCACTGAAAAAACTCCTGGAAACTCTAAACAACTTCAGGGTTCGACTGGGCCCATATCTATTGAAGTTTATGTTAAATACCTGTTTTATGTGAAACACCTGTTCCATACATGAAACACTTTATTCAACTCAACTTGTTATACACTGGTCCAGTAACTGTTCAACAGAAGTGTCTCTCACACAATCTGATGCTTTCTTTGTATAGACACAATAGGGGTGGGGATCTAGCATCCCCTGCTACCTTAATCATTGGATTACATCCAGTCAACAGTATCCAACTATTGTAAGATCTGATATTATAAATCATTCTTTCCTAGATTACTATTGAATGTTAGTTATTATTGTATATATTTTTTTATGTGTATTAAATAAGTTTAAATAATTATTTTTTGTGAAATAAATTGTTAAAATGATGTATGTTTAGTTCCTTTTTCAATTGACTGCTATCCCTGAGTGCCATTGTACTAATCTTCTAATATATGTTGGACATCTTAAAGACCAGCTCTGTTTGTTGGCCAGTTCTTGTCTTTCTTCCCTCAAAGCTGTAGTTATAGCTTAGTAGCATCTATTATATTTTAACTTAATTATTCATTTCTTTATTGTCAAAAGGAAATTTTGGAAATCAATATATGGCATCATTATAAAAAAAAGAAGTTGGCATATCAGGCATCTTTTTTTTTACCCTAATAAACAGAACAGTCTTATATTAAACTTTATAGTGAGAAATTTAATAAATATCTAATCTTTGTTCCAGGACCCTTGCAGGATGTGTGAGTTTATTAATTTATAGTAAAAATAGACTTTTGTCTAACAAAAGTATTGATTTAGAACAATATCAATATACGTATAATCGTGTAAGTATTCTATTTTATATAAAAAGTGATAAAAATTATTAAGATAATAATTAGTATTTATTTAGTACTACAGCCCTAGTTGGGCCAGGCCAAGAATGAATTCACAGCAGTTCATGTTGCCAACCTCCCACTCCCAGTTGAAAACATTGTCCAGCCACTTTGCCTTGGTCATCACCTTGCTATGCATCATGTTTTTTAGCAGCCTATTTCTGACATCCTTTCCAAGTGGCCAAGCCACTCTGGTCTTCCCCCTTGAATTATAGCCATAACATTAGAGTTATCTGTGATGTTGTTACTACTAATAGTATTAAAAAATCTCTTAATATGCTAAAGAACCTTGTTTTGTATGACGAACTTCACATTACCTTGTAGAATGTTCAGAGCTTATACAAACTAGGAACCACCTATAGAGTTGTGAATAAAGAGAAAAGTACAATATACCATTAACAGTCACTCAAGAGGCTGTGAGTTAAGATGACAAAATGATGGTAAAACCACTACAGATGGATATCACTATAGATAATCATGAAAATATTGAATTATGATTAACCTTTTTTTTTTACTTTGTAAAAGCACAAGACTTCATTCATTAAAGTAGTGGTTTTAGAGGTTCCAAATTCATATTTTCAGTTAGGACACTAAATCCTGATACACCCAGTACAGTATGCTTCTTGAAAACCTTTATTTTTTTTTTTAATTTTGCTAAGAAAGACTTTGGGATCCATTTTCTGTTAAGGATAAGATTCTCCATTATTCATAGTATGTAATAATGTACTATAATAAATATACTCTTCTGGTATGTAAGATCATTACTAACATGAATCTTGAACGCGATTATTTTCTCATGGTTTTTGACAACAAAGGTGATACCTTGTCTGTTCAGTAATACTATTGTGTATTTATGACCATTGCTAAGTTATTTTGAAAGAAAAAATGCAACTGTTTTCTTCCAGTATCTTAGTGCTGCAAATGACATTATTAAAACTATTGATGGATATAGTTATATGATGTTTCAATATATGGTACCATGCCAGCAGCCTATAAGAATTGTGGAAAAAGTCATAACAACACATCTGGAGGTAAGTAACAGACTACTCAACACACTATTAATGAGTACCTACTTAAGTACATGAATATTTTGTGAATAATATATTATATGAATATATATATATATATATATATATATATATATATATATATATATATATATATATATATATATATTTTTAATAAGGTTCTTGAGGTTCAGTCAATAAAATAACAACTTATTTTGGTGACGTTTGCTATAATATATAACTACATATAATCACAAAATACAGAGGAGTATGAAACTACTTACAATGTTACTGGTGGATATGCTATTAGTATCTACTACTAAGTTATAACAATTCTAGTATACAACAACTGGGAAAAAAGTAAGGGGTGAGGGTTAATGTGGATATTTCCAAATTTTAGTGGTATTCCCAGGTACAAGTAGATAGAATTTCCGTTTGCTGTGTTATATATAAATAGATAAATGGATTATTATGATGTATATTAAATGTGTATATTACATTCAGACTAATAATATAATAAATTCCTAAAGCAGATCATTTATCCCATAGACCTCTAAGCATGCTACCAGTATAGGCAAGATACTAGAGAAACTAATAAAAAACCGACTCATACACTTTCTTTTATCTAATGTAATCATTAAAAAACAACAATTAGCTTTCCAACCACAGAGTGGTACTGATGACACTTTGCATGGCACATGACAATAACCCTAGAGCAGGTATTGTTATAGCTAACAAGGAAATTAATGCTCGCTTAATAACTCGATATTCGGACTCAGATCTAATTTGTGTAGAAATTAGGTTTGAAAATATAAACTTTCTATTCATCAGCTGCATGGGAATGGCCTTATAAATCAGCTGCCAACAAATTATAGTCAATGAGCATGCTTCAGACAACAATGGATGATCAGGGTAATTACACCACTGACACTCATGAAACGCTAACATAATTTCTGAAAATTATAATAAAAAATGATAGGATTGATAATGGTACCCAAGAACCTACAATGATCAGAAATTATATCAACACTCCACCTTCTTCTAGGGATGATTTACCACTTGAGGAGGGAGAAATAATGAATATTATAAAAAAAATTGGAAATAAAAAAATCTTAATAATATATATTTTTTTTTTTTTTGGGGGGGGGGGGGGGGGCTAAATCGAACATAAAAACAATTCAACAGATTTTCATAAAATTTGATATTAGAGTTACATAGCTATGGCCCAACAATTTAATAGGGGTGAATCATCACTGATTTATTTTTTTTTTGTTGTTGGGGGGGGGGGGGGGGAGGGGTGAATCGGACATAAAACACTTCGACTGATTTTCGAAAAATATTGGATATTAATATTGGAGTTACATACCTAAGACCAAAAATTTAAGGTATTTACCTCCAATATCAAATTTTATGAAAATCGGTTGAGTTTTTTTATATCCGATTGACCATCCCCCCCAAAAAAAAAATTAAATCAGTGATGTTTCACCCCTATGAAATTGTTGGTCCATATCTTGATGAAATTGTAACTCCAACATCAAAATTTATGAAAATCGGTTGAATTGTTTATATGTTCGATTCAGCTTCTTCCCCCCCCCCCAAAACAAAAACAACAACATTTAATTCAGTGATGTTTCACTCCTTATAAAAGTGTTGTTCCATAGGTATGTAGCTCCAATATCAAATTTTATGAAACTTTTTCAGTCGTTTTTTAAATCCAATTAACCCTCCCCCACCACCCCAAAAATTTGAAATTAATTTAGTGATTTTTCACCCTCACTAAAGTGTTGGTTCATAGTTATGTGACCATATCACCTTATCAAATTTTACAAATATCAATTAAGTTGTTCCAAAGCAGTAACTGTAGTTGTGGCTCTGTAAGTACAATCACAACTACTTTTTTTAACTACTGTACTTGTACTTCAAATCTTTGAAGTACAACTGCTGTTGTTGGTAAAAGTAGTTGTGAACTGGCAAGTACAAGTACAGATGTACTTGTAGTTGCAACTACTTTTCAATAACTGTAGTTGTACTTTAAGTACTTTTTGCCCAACTCTGTTTCCAACTAATTGGAAAGAAGGAAAATTAGTTTTAATTCCTAAAGCAGATGATATATCCCATATACCTTTGATCATGCTACCAGTATTAGGCAAGGTACTAAAGAAACTAATAAAAAACCGACTCATGCACTTTCTCTCATCTAATGAAATCTTTAACAAGCAACAACACTTTACATGCACTTAAAAATACATATCAACATCAACATAAAAAAAAAATAATCTTTTAGTGGTAAGTTTAGATATCAAGGCAGCATTTGACAATGCCTGGTGGCCTGCTATTTTAATAAATCTTAAAAATTATAAATGTCCACAAACTCTGTATATCCTCATCAAAAACTATCTCAACAAACAGATCTCTGACTATTCAAACAGATACTTTTTAAATTAACAAAAAACTAAAGTTAGGTACTCCCCAAGGATCTTGCCTGTACAACAGATATATTCTAGATAGATACAGTGAAATAATCTAGTAAATACCATTTCCGATGTTAAATTACCAGCAGATTCTAATATTATAGCCTACACAGACGACATTTTAGTACTGGTTAAATGTAGACATTTTGAAGAACTGCAGTCTACTACAAACACTATGTAATTAATTAAATGTTTAATACTGAAAAGACAAAATTTATAATCTTTTTGCGTAAAAGAGATATTCCAGCATTGGATATAAAATTAAATTCCATAAAATTAATTTAAAAAGACACTATTCGATATCTTGGTATAACATTTAACGGGAAACTTGACAGGAACTGACATATTGACAATGTCTATAATTATTTACTGCAAACGATCAACAAACTTGCGATTGCAACAAGAGCTACATGGGGCATCAGATCAGAACTTCTGAAAGTAATTTACCATGCTGCATTAGTTTTAAGGAGTCCACATTTGGCATCAGGCATCAGGCTACGAAGGAGAAAAGAAACCGGAACAGACTTAAGAGGCTGCAAAGACTCATAGCCATAGAAATTTGTAAATGATATAAAACGTGCTCTCCTCTGCGTTAAAAAAAAGGAAAAAACAGAATTATTTGACATTAAAAAACTACAAACTAACTTCATACATCACATAACAATATAGAACTTCCCATTAACCCTAAAATATGGTTTTACCCCTCCTCGTATGCATGTACCCAATAGCAAAAGAAAACAAATAACAAAAACATCACAGACATATACATGGATGGTAGTAAGGATGAAGAAAACCTAGGCTGTGCTTGGTTTCTGTCACAGAGGCAAGAGAACGTTATAGAACAACCGTACAAACTTGCTCCTTGGTGTTCTAACAATCAAACCGAGAAACTAGTTGTATCCTCTCACATACTCTAACATAATCGAGAAACTAGCTGTATCCCCTTACATACTCTAACATAATCATTCACACAGAAAACATGAATATTCAACACTCTTTAAGTAACATAAACATCCATGATCCATTTACAGAAGAAATCAGGAAAAATATAATCGATCTGACAACATTAAAATAATCTGTTAGCTTAAAATGTGTGGGCATGCTGGCGGCAAGAGCAACGAAAGAGCTGACCATTAGTCAAAGAGGCAGGCAGCAGTGAGCTACCACCTTCTTACAGCAAGGCTCCGATCTCACATGTCAGGGCGTTAATTACAAAGGATTTAGTGAATAGATGGAACACCACATGGTAAACCTGAAGCAAATCATCAAGTTTACACAAATACAATCCAAAAATAACAATATATAATCACAAGCAGATACACAGTAAGGATTGAAAATTGGCACAATTTCTCACAGAACATGGCAACACCAAATCCTACCTAAAACATTTTAATATCATACTAACTAGCACATGTGACGATGACGGTCAGATCCAAACTTTTAGGCATATTCTTTACAATTGCAAATTATTTGACAGGCACAGGTAAAAATTAATGCACAGTCTACTTTTATAGGATGGTAACTGACCTGAAAAAGAATATATACTTTTTGCCAAATTAGTTTAATTCATCAACGATATCGATTTTGATTTGATTTGCTGACCAACCTATGTGCTTATTTAGTTTTATTTATTTTTGTTCGATATTATTGTTTTGTTCTATTAATTTTTTTAAA
Organism: Euschistus heros; assembly: GCA_003667255.2. NCBI lineage: Eukaryota > Metazoa > Arthropoda > Insecta > Hemiptera > Pentatomidae > Euschistus > Euschistus heros. The sequence goes on from RCWM02000231.1 coordinate 1,355,760, forward strand.
ATATAAATTATTTAACTGTTCTCTACATTTTTTTTTTCTGTATCAACCTTAGATTTATCTTTTTCAAAAGATAAATAAAAAATAAGACTTTAAAGTTTCACTATATTTTAATATTCCAGGTTGACACAATGGAAAAATTGGTAGAAAAATCAATAATTGATCCTTCTAAAAAAAAAACTGCTTATATTAAATTTGATGAAAATGTTGACGATTCATATAAGGACAAATTTATTGATGTTCAGGTAAACATAATACTGTTAAATTTTTCTTTTAGATTGTTAGGAGTGGGGACTGGATGGCCAAGCTCGTTCGGGCATTCTGCGGCTTGATTCAATAGGTCATGGGACCAAGTCAAAACCTAGGATACAAATTTTTTTTTATAACCCTTATAATGAATCTTGACCTTCCCATCCTGGCTAGAATAGATTATCAACCTGCATGATAGCCCCTCCTTCCTGCCCTATCTGTAGTACATAAGGACGCTAAGCCCCAACAAACAAAAACTTATTAGGATCTAAAGTAATCATATCAAATAACATTATTGATTTATTCATTCTCTAAATGTGTTATTTTCCATCTATGAATATTATTTCATATTTACACAATTAAGCTATGTTTTTATTTACTGACTTTCTTTGACATATATAAGGAATTTATTTATTTCTGTTCTGCAACAAGTCTGTTAGTTGAAAAATTATATTTTTTTATTATTGAAGACTTTTTACTACTGTATATTGTATGTCTTCACCAAAAATAAGTTCGTTCCATCTTTTTCTGTCCAGCCAGTCTCCATCACACATTTCCCTAATCATCAATCCTTCCATGACTCCCTCAATCCAACATCTTCTAGGGCGACCTTTCCTGAAAGCATTGTGTTTATTTTCCTGATGATGAAGTGCCAACCCATTGATCAAACCCCCAACCTGGAGGACCAGAAAGCTTGATTTTGGGGATGGTTATACTACCATTTCTCAGTACTGCCTCAGTTAGATGATTAGCGCAACACAGGGAGCTCCATGAGGAGGTGGAGGTCGGAGTTAGCTCCCCCATATAAACTCGACAATAAATTATAACTTATTGTTATAAAATAAATTTGTTATAAATGTTCTAATTTATACACTAGTTATTAAACACTATGGCTTCTTTGCTCTGACATAGAGGCAGATTAAAGTAAGGCTGCTGGTATGACTAATTTAGTCTCTGGTCTGATTCAAATTCTAACTCAAATCTCTATCACCTTCCCTTGGGTACTCTTTTGGAACTCTTATATCCTAATTAATTGCAAAAATGAGCTAGAACTTTGTATATTGTGTATTTTACATAAATGTTTACTATGTTTACTGTTGTGTAAATATAAAAATTTCTCTTTTCGACCACTGATCCATTGATATTTCTGTTTTATTTCATGTATCAAAACTTTAAGAAAACCTTCACTCCTGACATAACTCATTAGTTTATAAACCGGATCAATTGAAAAATTACTTGAAGAATACAATCTCATTAAATACTGTTATTTATTCTACTGAAGATCTTGACATGATTGTATCCACATAAATGCAGTTTGGTACACAACTTCTATCTAATTTTCTCTAGAACCCTTAATCGGTTCTTACTTCATCAATGAGTTTCTGCCATTCATCTCTTTCTAATGTCTGGATCCCGTAGGTTTGTTACATCAGTTGCCACAACACCTACCCATCTCAATTTTGGTCTGCCAGCTCTTCTTATATTGTGTAATGGTTCTTTCAAGAACCCTTATCGGTATCTCTTATCTCTCCATCTGGGCTATGTGTCCTGACCAGCTTAGCATTCCCATTATTCATAATATTATTATCCCATTATTCATAATATTATTTAATATTTTATTATTTGAACATCAGATACATTAACATAAACACCTCTATTTTTCTGACTACAACTAGTCTTCTTCCAGCAAGACATACAGAGTTTCTTTTCACAAATTTCTCTTGATCTCCAAATCAATTCATTTAACACATTTTTGGGGATCTATTTATTAATGACTTATGATAATGTTTGTTTTGCACACTAGTAATTGATTTTGTTTTAGGTCACTCACTTTAAGAAGAACTTATTCTGGTGGTTTGAATCTACATTACCTATGGACTCTGAACATCTTAATATTGTATTAAGAGTTCACAATGGTTCGAGAATAGATTCCCTCAAATATCCACTACATATATTTATGAATGTATCTATCATTGTCTCATATTTTTATTTTATAATTTATTAAAACTTTGCAATCAGAACCTACCACAGTGCATGGATAGCTTTTCACACTTTTCTGTAGCCTTTCATGAAATAATTAAATAGTGCATTTAAAGAAATCAAACCTTTTCATTCTTATTTCATGTTGTAACAGTCTAATGTATGATTTCCTGAACACTTATAGAATGCTCCACTAAATTTTTAAATAGCCAGAAATAACTCGTAATATCCCAATACAGTAGGACCTTGATAATTTGGATTTGTTGACAAGGGATCGTCTGAACCAGCAAATCGTCCGGATTACTAAGTAGTTAGTGATTAAAGTGTATGTAAAATAAAATGAACTGTAAAAGGAGTTGTATTTAGTAACTGAATTGGTTATCTATAAATAACATAATATTAATATAAGTATGTATGAACACTTAGACAGACCAAACTAATTTTTGTTGGAAAAAGTCTGTTATTTTGAATTGAATTGTATTATTTAAATGTGATTCCTTCATATGGCAGAGCAGCATAATGTTTGAAACATGTAGGGAAAGGTAGACAGGAGAAAAGGAAACATATGGTTGGGGTGAGCCAAGTAGAGGGGATCATTTGGACTTTTGTGCTATCTGAATTATGAGGTTTCCGAATTTTAGAGGTCTTACTGAATATCCATCATGCTATATATACTAATAATATAAAAAAAAAAATAATAATATCAATGCCGGTTTTTACTTGGCGAATGAGAGACAGATAGATGAACTGTTTTTTTATTTTGGCAGGTTTGGCTTATGAGTGCAAATGGTTAAATGCTTGAGTATAAGTTAATAGTTGATTATTATCACGAATATTTAATAAAACTAATAACATTTTCCAGGTAACTTCTACATCTGAAGAGACTTTAAATGGGGAAGTAACACAGCCTGATCCATCTTTGCCTGCCGTGTATAAAGATTTGTTAGTTAAAGTTTATAGATTGGAAAGAAACGAAGCTGGAGCTAAAAAATTTTTTGTGGAATGCCTAAATATGTCGGATACAGAATTGGATGTAAGAAAATTAAGATAAGTCAATTGCTGCCCTGATTTTTTTTTGTAATATACCATAATTTAACCAGCCAATATTATTAAAAAGGCAGTTTACAATTTCTCCAGAGGTAGAAATAAATTTGTGTTTTAAGGGTAGAAATTCACATTGGATAATCTTTTGTTTTCTTTTAATGAGAAAAATTTATGAAAAAAAAAATGCTCTTTCACCTTACCTTATATGGATTACCTACTATTTTGTTACATAACACTGTTATTTCTTAGCTCAAATCCAAGATGTAATCTTTTATTATTAATTAATACTCTATATTGTCTTTCAGATTACTATTATGTTTGTAATTCCCTGGAAATATAAGTGGTACATACAGCCAATTTTTCCCTGTTAGATTTGTCAGACTTTCAACTAGGATATATTATGAAAAATAATTTTATCAGTCAGCAGTATTTGCCAAGAAAATACAAAAAGCTCAAGGATGGATATTAGGATTTGTCAGCAGTAGTAGAATATATCTCTCTGTTTTATATTGAAAATGGTTACCCATCTGTATAAGAGAATTAATGGATAGTTGTTAGTTAGTAATTTACTGGATATGAATAATTTCAATGCTATGAACCTGTTTAGAGAAGCTTGTAATTATACTAAGAGTTTGAATGGATTTAAAAATAATTCAGTCTGATAAAATATTTTGTAAACTTTTATTAATTAATAGAATCTTATCCAATATACATACTTGAAAATATTTAAAAAAAATATATTTTAGATTGTCATATTGATTGATGAATACCCAGACTATGACAAAGTGAGAAACCAAGGTAAAACACTTAGCAGCGAAGATTATATTTATGAAAGTGTTCCATTGGATGATGTAAGACCAGACAGTATGTTATATCTTGGAATTCTTCCTAATTTAAAGGTGTGATTTCACTATTAACTTGCTACAGAAGCTTAAGTTGAATATGATCAAAACAGTTACATTTCTATTTTATTTTTTAAATAAATAAATATAATAACTATATGTATAATTTAATTTATTGATGCTTTTAAGATTGTAATAGTCAACTATATTTGATTTTTTTAAAGAAAAGAAAAATTTGTATTATACTTGGTAAGCAGTGGTATGTCTTTCAAAGTTTTCTATCCTCTAATAACTAGAATGTTTTCTAGCATTTACTACCAACCATTTATTGATTATATTACCAATCTGGCACCAAACCATCTCATCATTCATCATAAATAATAAGTTCAGCATATATCATCTGCTGTATTTGGCATCCATGCCCATTCTTTTTCTCCTGTAAAACCTTTCACCCAATTCCTTCAATCTGTTCCCAGATCATCATTCTTCAATCCCATCCCAGATTATCCGTATTCAGAGAGTTTAATAGCAGACATCAAATGTGAAATAACATTTCCTTTGATCTGAGAGGAAAAGCCTTTGCACTACTTTCAGGAACTATTATTTACCTGTCTCCAATATTTAAGTCTAGTCGAGCCAATGTCACTAAAATATATTTACTTTTTATGTATCTCATCTCATTACTTACTGTTGTATTCTAAATAATATTTCCTTTCAAGTATTTTATTATGTATCTTCTTCCAACACTCCGTTCAAATCTTCATTACATTCAATTTTATTAAAAGCAGACTGTATAAAATTTCAATCCTTTCTTTAAAAAACTCTTTTTTAAAAAACTATTTTTTGCCTAATCTATCTACCATCCCTAGTAAATATTATGGAGCTAATCGTTTCTCCTCCTTTCTTCAGGAAGCAGCTGCTTATTATATCTTGACTTTCTAACCAAAATCTTTTATATTACATACAAACTATCTGTCATCATCTGCTAAATGCGTTGCCAAGAAATCATTTTAAAGACCAAATTGCTCTCTGTTTTGTTATAAATCAAATAGTTCAGCTATATGGAAAAATTCAATTTGGAGAAAAAAAGATAACTTGCAACACAAATTTTACAAAAAAATTGTAAATTAAGTCGATTATCCTATAAACAACTTCCAATCGAACGTTCCCCCCTTCCTAATGCATAGCAACAATTATAAGCACTTTGTGATAATTTGTCTGCACCTGTTCCTTATTTTTCCTCATTTTGTGCTGTTTAAATCTGGTGATAAACCCTGTATATATTAATGTTAAATCAGTTAAACCAATAATATTAGGAATGGTGCCTAAGAAGGCTTATTGTTGCAATGAACTCTCAAAGATACCTTACTAAAAAGGAAGCTTGCAAGCATGGCTAAAAATTGTGCTGGCACTTTTATGAGTCATATACCAATGATAACTACTCCAATATTTACTTTACTAGACTAATGTTCAAAGCTTCCATTGAATTATAAAAGATTTATTTACATTACAGTAACTAGATAAAATTCTCACTGCTCTTCATTGTATCACAAAAAAACTTTTTTATAAAGATCTTGATGTTACACATGCTGCTGATTTGGCCCAAACCAGACACTTATCCTTTCATAGTAAAATCCATACACACTCAAATCCACTAATCTCCCTTTTGTTAGTGCAACATAATGTTACCTCCCCTCTTACTAAAAATCATGCCAATGCTTTCATTTCCTTTGATTGCACTTGTGTTTAGCATGAAAATCTTTTCTTCCACCACTCCTCCTTTCCCTTTTAATTTGCTCTAATCTTATTTCCCTAATCATTCTTTTTTGTTTTTTGCCAACCAAAACAATGAGAATTTAAAAAAATGGTAATTGTAAAGATCCTCCCACTATTTCATCACTGCCACACCACTGTCTCGTGCTATTCGAAAGTTTGTTGCAAAAATTGGCCTTCTTGGCTGGCACCGACTCCAAAAATAAGTGATCATAAATTGTGAATAGGTATAAAGTATAGATAATTTTGTTGATTGTCATTTAATTCTCTTTGTTTCGAAGTAATTATAATATTACTTTTTACTTTTTAGTTGAAGTTAGAACATGTAGGTTTAATCTTGAAGTCAGTTTTTTTTTTTTTTTCTAAAAATTATTTTTATTTCAAATTTTGCTGCCCCCTCAAACCGTTACCCGGGCACATGCCTCCTCTCCCTGGCCCTAGTTCTGGGCCTGCTCTCTAATTGGACTGAGGTAATACTTGAAAATGTTGCTGTCAACTAACAATTCTCAGAGGCCTTTACACTTGTGATGTTTCTCTTGAGAGCGGAAAACTTCCACCTGTAAAACCATTTAGACATAGTATTTTGATCAAAAGTATAATTACAATAGAACCTCACTATTCTGATCCCTAAGGACCAAGGGGTAGGACGGAATGGCCAAAAGGTCCTCCCCCAACTCCGCCCATGAGATGGTCAGATTACCTGGAGAATCGGACTAACGGTAGTAGATCAATGTTTCAATCCTATAGCTTAGAAAGTTAATGGATATCGAAAATTGATAGCTGTTACCATAACCTAAGTTAATATTTCATTTTGCTTTTCGTATTCATTATTGTTACCTTATAATTACTTGGAATTAATTAACAGTTTTTACAGCATTCTGTTGGGGAATCTGTGCCATTCAATTGTACAGTTCATGATCAGGTCTGCCGTATTTGGTCTAAGAACTCCTGGAGTATTCAAGATTGTGAGGTATCATTAGTATTTCATCTTGTAATGTTACCAATGGTTAATATTTTATAACTAGCAAATGATAACTTTTATAGTTTTGCATATTAAGAAAATGATAAAAAATAAAAAATAAATATAAAAAATTTTATCTTGTATAAACATTTAGAAAAAATTGAATTTTCTTTCACAGTTTAATAATTTTCATAGGCCTACTCAATGCACTTGTTTAAGTGTGATACTGCATCTTCACAGCAGATAGCTGATAGCAGTTTCTTAACTGTTTCTCCTTTATCAGTCTCTGCCAAAGAATATCATGTTTTGTTTTTTTCATGCCCTAAAAAAAATTGAGTTATGTTCCCTCTCACCCTTATAGCCCAAGAGCCGAGGCCAAATTTCGTGACCTATTTGAAAAAAAATTCTAATCATACAGCCGTAAATACCCATCATCAGCAATCAATGTGCATTTGTCTGCCAACTTAAAGCGGAGGAGTTTCAAAATGGCTACCAACAAAAGAGGGTAACAAATATCAAAAAATGATATTATTTGAAAAAGACTTATTTCAAGCACACAAGAAATTGCTCACTCCCTAGATGCCAAAAAACGTTGTCTTTCAAAATTAGGAGGGGGTGTAGCACTGACAGACAAAAGTCAATATCCACATTTTTTAAAGTCAAAAGTGCACCATTTGAAGACGGTTTATTTCAAACTGACAAGAAACTGCATACCCTCTCGATTACAAAAAATGTCTGCCGAAATTTGGAAGGGGCGTTACACCAGCAGACAAAATTCAAAATCCACTTTTTTTTAGTCCAAAAGTTAAACATTTGACGACAATTTATTTCAAGCACACAAGAAACTGCATACTCTCTAGATGACAAGAAGCATTGTCTGCCAAAATTTGGAGGGGCCTAGCACCGGCCGATAAAATTCAAATTCCACGTGATGGCGTCACACCAGCAGACATTATTCAAAACTCTCACCCTTTTTGACCAACAGTGAACTTTTTGAAGATGATTTCCTTTTTTATTTGATTTCCAAGTAGTTTTTTCCAGATCAATTTGAGCAAATGATATTGGAAGAAAAAATAGAATTTATTTATGCAACTCTTTTTGGCATAGCTCCTAGTTTACTCATAAGTATGTTGCTACATGTTTCAGGACCCTAGCCCCATCTTCAGGCTTCTCATAATTGTAATAGAACTTATTCTACCTACATACAATACAGTCTAATTATATTTATATAAAATAATCTTGTTTTAAAATTTTAATATTAAAAATATCAATTAATATATAAGTCCAGTCAATGAATGCTGAAAGGAGGGGTGTAGAGTTCTTGAAATATGGGATGATTTTTGAATTCAGAGCTTCGTTAGGAGAAGTCATTAGGTAAACTTACTAAAAGTCCCTGCCTCTGTGGGGTGAGCAGAAGCCCACCGTAGTGGGCTCCCAGGCAGTAGTAAAGGGAAATTGAATCTTGGACTCCAAAAAAAAAAAGGTCTGACGGCTGGAAATTGTTCACCCCCCCCCCACCATTAGCTCTTAATGTGATAAAAAAATTTCCTGGAAATAGCGTCGGTTTTGGGCGGGGGAGGGAAGGAAAGGAATCGCATGTTCTTAGCTGTTTGTATAATTTGGTTTTATTCATTTTTTTGCTCAAATCAATAGTTTTAGAGCAGTTTGGCTCATCGTACTTCTCAGCGAAAACACGTTGTCTGTACTCTTTTTGCTATTACTCCAAAACTATTTGTCTGATCCTAAATATCTTTGTTTTCATCTTAGGCCAGCGGCCAGGTACCAAAAAAGGGCTTTAGGTCGCATAAAATTGAAGAGAACTGCATTTTTGATATGTTGTAAGGGCCTGTCTGAATAGTTGTCTTACTTGACTGCACCCCTGACCATTTCTTCACTTACATTACATCCTACAGTCAACTATAGAATCATCATCATGAATTTGATTAAAATTCGATATATGAGATCTGAAAGTAAATTTCACCAACTTTGAGATGGAAAAAAGAAATTCGGGATTGGACAAATATTTTTGGATTTAAAACGATTTGGATTTATTATATTATGAAATAATTATATTATGCACTCTACACCCCTTATTTCAGCACTCTTTGACTGGACTAAGAGAGAAATATAGTAAGATCGAATTGTACCAAAATCATGTTTTTAATTTTTTGTCACATGAGAGATTTCTGCATGGCAACAATATAATCTATGAAGATATCTAACATTATATATTTGGAATATTACAATAATAAAGCTTACCAGCCGGAATTCCACTTTAATCCATATGCTGTAGGATTGGTGGTCAACCAGAAGTAATAATCATAGCTGTCATTTTGCTATATTGCTTATCAGTTTTTGTTCATCAGGATCATTATTAATAGGAACTTTTAGTTTAATGATGATCCTATATGCTTTATTACTAGTGGAATCAATTAGATACAGAACTATTCTTGAACTACAAATTCATCCAAGATTTTTTCTGGCCTTTATTAAGAACTGGAATATAATAGTCTTTAACAATACAAAATTTTCGTACTTTCCTGTTGGCTGACAACTTCATAACCTTATTCTGGTTTGTTACAAATCAGAGTTAAAAAAAACTAAATAATTTAAAAATAAATTTTAAATAGATTAAGAGCTAATTGCTGAATCAGGAGGTAGTCTTAATTGAAACATTGAATTCCTAAACCAAATAAGTCCATATTTTTTAATTTTTCAGAGCTGGTCCATAAAGGTTCTGGTCAGACTTGATTTGAAAGGGGATTTATTTTTTGTATGGCCGTTTTCAATATGACTCAACTACATTTTTGATAAAACCTTTCACCTAAAGATAGTCCAGTAGAAAAACTATTCAATAAAAAAATCATCTGGAAATTAGAATTAGCTGGTTTTGGAATTCCATGCCTCGATTATATTCTAATCTATCTCATAGTCTTGGAATAAACTAGTCATGAGAGATATCCAAGTCAAGAATAGCAAATGGTAAAAAAGTTTACTTTAAGTCTTGACAGATACCGGAAAACAATTTTTTTAGCCTTGGAATAGTTGACCTTGTGCATGTTAAATTAGGTTTATTACTGTCCATAAATTTATACAAAACAAAAATAAGTTTTCTTAAAAAATAAAATAAGAGACGTGAACAAAGAATTAATCTTGATCATTTGCAATGGTTAGAGTTAAAATTAATACAAACAATTCTTGGCATTAGTTATGAAGACTGATGCTGGGGAAGCTTTTTTAAAAATTGAATTTATTTTAAAGAATACAAAACTTTACTGAGAGAATAATTAATATGTAAAAGAACAAATGACTGACAGACTGGGAGTGACGCCATCTTGCTCCTGACAGGGGTTCTTATAGGCTCCAGGGCGCTGACGCCGTGTGAAAGGGGATGTGCGTAGTTTACCAGGCCACAACGATTGATGGATAGTATTACAGTCAATAAACATTACAGTCACTGTTGTCATAATAAAGGACTGAAAAATTTTATTTATAACATTATGATTTATCTGGCATGCTTTAATAATTTCTGTTGTTTTCAGATTGGAAAGGAATCTACACACTATTTCATTCAATGTAGTTGTACACATCTTTCCATGTTTGGTGCCACTCTATTGGTACCACCTAATCAACTTCATCCAATCAGGGATATAATGCTGCTTATAAACTTAAAGGACAATCCTTATGTTCTGGCATTTGTTTTGTTACTTTTATTAATTTATTTAGCATTATTTATTTGGGCTTGGCGAATGGACCGAAAAGATAAACATGAGGTAGAAATTTAATTTATATGCATCCCTTTGCCAATAAATTAATTTATTATTAGAAACCTTGTTTAGTATTTATTGCCAATTTATGTGTTTATACAATTAGTTATACTATGTTGCTGTAATGTACTTTTATGTTAATAGAAACTGTAGACACGAAAATCATATTTATCAATAATTTTCAACATTTCTCTCCCCTTAGCATTTTTGTTGCCATTACAGATTTTGGGGATGTTCACCTGGTTTTAGCCTCAAATTTTGAATTGCTGCTCTTAACTTCTTTATCTACTGTTTCAGTAGTAAGTTGGGAGGTGTCCTCAGTGACATCTTAGAAGGTGCACTAGGATCAGAAGCAGAAATCAAGGCATGGATAAAGAAATTATTGATTGAAATTAGAGATATAAATTCCCTTACAACAGTAAACATAGTGAAGGCTCTAACTGCTATATTGGGAGAAGGTGTGGTGACCACTGCTATTTGGTCGATTTGTCCAGCATTTGGGGGGAAAGGTGGCAGCTTTTTCTCTACCAGTTTAGCTCTTTTCCTGTCACTATTTACTGTGTAAGGCTAATTCTACAATTTCGTTAAGGTGAAAATCCATGTAGGACAATTAGTTGGCTGTATTAGAGAAATACATGACTTAAGCACACTATCAATGTAGGGAATTTGGTTACCAACTGTGGAGGTGCATGGTTTTAGACAGATCTAAACTGTCAGAAATATGGTGAAGTTAATCATCTAGCATCTGCTTGCGCACAGCCTCCTAGCTGTGCTCTGTGTGCAAGAAAAGGCTATCCTGGTCATTCTTGTGAGGAGGCAGCGAATGCTCACCTGTCATGTACACTGTTTAGGTTTAACAGGTTTTATTCATTTATCAAATGAATTATAACCAGATACATCACTTGTTCTCTGGAAGTTTATTTTCTATAAAATTAAAAACTGTGGCCATGGTGGCCTAGTGTGTTGGAGTGTCAAACAATTAAGCACCTCTGTGATTGCTTCTTTGTGTCTGTTTTTCTGACTTAGGGAAAAAAGAAACACATGGCTCACTGCCGACACACACACATTGAAGGTTCAACAACAACTATGTTTAACCCAAGCATAACATAGAGGGCAGCAGGACATGCCACAACCATACTTTCTGACACTCCCCTTCAATTTCAAGTTATTTTCTATCATCATGGTTGAAATTGCCTCAATACAAATACATATTTTTACAAGTATACAATAAAAAAATGAATTAAGAATCTATAATATAAACAAAAAGATCTCTAAATTTAACGAATTTACATAGCTCTAAACTTTTAGTGAATATATCAGCCAATTGCTCATTATTCATTCTATGACTTGTTTCCCTTTTTTTTTGAATATTCATTAACTGATAAAACAAAACTGTACTTAATTTTTTTTTAAATAACTGACTTAAATTTTTGTTGAGGTCTCTTGTTGTAATAATATATATATATATATAATAAAACCCAATACTTCACTATTTATTATATCTATATTTCTTCCCTAAAAAATAGTCTTTTTCCATAAACGTTATCTGGATCGGTACCAAATTTGCAATAAGCATTGTCAAAGATTATAATTTTTTCTTCCCCCTCAGATTAGGTACATCTATGGGAGTCCAGAAATTTCCATTAGTGAAATAATTCCTTTTTATTATTTTGTCTACTTGTAACTTTTTTGTAATTTTCTTCCCACTTTTGAACATTTTCCCTAGTTCTTCTCTATAAAGATCTTCAATGTATTTTTCTTTTCCATACAATCTCTTACTTTTTGTTTCACAATTATTATTTTCACTTGTTCCATACTTATTATTTACCTTATTATTTTTCTTAATTGTTTCATTTACAGTTAGTTCTTCTATCGCTGGTACTTCTTTCTCTATAGTATTCCAAGAATTGGTTAATCTAACCTCACATTCTTCTTCAATTTCTGTCTCTGGGAATTCTTCGAGAGTTGGTTCCACTTTCAATTCTTCATTGGGCTCTTCTTTCATTTCTGCATCTAAAAGCCTTGACTTTACAAAATCCAATGTAAGGTCATTATCTATAGCTTCAAGCATTGTCACAATTTGCTCAAATTTATGAGGGAGACTTAACAAAAGATGACAGACGCGATCTTGGATCCCATGAATTCAATGTCGCTGACTATGGCGTCAAATTTATTGAAATGCTCCTGTAAACTTGTCGTATATTTCAAAGTAAGCAATTTCTTCCTGGCAAGAAGTTTCAAGATGGTACTCTTCCTCTCAAAAACGTTAGTAAGCGATTTCATCATTTCCTTGGCTGATTTCGCGCAACTAATATAGTCAATATGGCGATCGGTAACGCAATTGATAATAATATTCATCGCCTTCTTGTCTTTTCTCTTGGCCTCATTGGTCTCCGATGCCCATCCATCTTTAGTAGTTTCTTTAACTTCCTTCTCATCCAGCAATGAGATAAGACAAAACTTCCAAGTTTTGAAATTTGAATCATTAAGCTGCGGGAAAACTGTTGAATTGTTGACGGCCATTTTCTACTAGTGACTTTAATGCTTCAAGTTCCCAAATTTCAATTCCAACACATTTCACTCTTAACACTAATAACCAGAGTAATTAACTGGGCAATGATCTAGGCCCATAACCTGTCAGTTTTTCTGACTCAGGAAAAAAAGAAACACACAGCTCACTGCCGACACACACACATTGAAGGTTCAACAACAACTATATTTAACCCAAGCATAACATAGAGGGCAGCAGGACATGCCACCACCATACTTTCTGACAGTTTGGGTTGAAATTAATTCTATGGGTTACACATGGAATGAATCTTGTCCTTTCCACTTCGGCTAGAATAGGTTGGTAACCTGTGAGATCTTCCATCCTTCTTCCCCTAGTTGGTGGCGTTAATAAAAACATTAAGCTCCAATAAACAGACACATAATTATAAACAGGGATAATTAAAAAATATATCACCATCATAATGATTTACCTGTTACATTTTCAATAAATTATGTTTATATAAATTAAGTTTAATACTGGTAAGTATGTAGACAAACGTGAACATATGTAGGTTGGTACTCATATGATCACTACTTGTAATCATCCCCAATAAAATCACTACAAATGGACTATAGTTTCTTTTCTATAAAAGCCCCATTTTTAAAGTCCACAATAAAAAAAAGAACTTTAAAACTATTTATATAAAATATTATCCTTATATTATAAAATATTATAATATATTATAAAATGAAATTTAAAAATTAGTCTATAGCTCTATTAATTTACTTGTCATGATTATCAATTATTTATTTCTTAGAGGATTGTTCGTGTACTGGTTGATAATTTTCCTGGAGAATCATGTGGCTACTTAATGGCAGTTTTTACTGGTGAATTAACTATGTCTGGTACAACTGCTCATGTTGGTGTGAAGATCTGTGGTTCAAGAAGTGAAAGTCACGTAAAACAAAAATTATTGAATACTTTTATCAAGTCATAAATTTGCTGATTTTTACACTAAATATTTATTTTAGTCTCATATTTTGAATCATGAGAAAGATGTCCTTCAATTGGCCCAAGACAATTGGTTTATAATTTTTACAGAAAAATATTTAGGAGATATTAAATGTCTTCGTGTTTGGCATGATAATTATGGCTCATCACCTGACTGGTTTGTTGTGACCTTTCTTCTTACATATTTCTAATTAGATTATGATGTTACTTGAATCATAAATATAAATATTAATTATATTATGACAGACTTAATCTTTTTAAAACATTATTGGCATATTAAAAAAAATAGATCTTGCTATTGCAACTTTTAAAATTGTCTAAAAATGATAATTACATTTTATAAGTTGTTTCTTTTACAAAATTTGAATTTTCTTTTAAATACAGTATAAATGGATGTAAGGATTAGGAATACTACCACATGTTAAAATTTGTAAGACTATAACCAATTTATTGCTTACAATGAACGATTTGTTACTTCTGAATCTCACATGTGTCTGTTTGAATTTAGCTTATTTATTTGGGATTGGATTACTTCTAGTATGAACTTATAAAAAATAAAAAAAAAAAAAAAAAAAAAAAAAAAAGAAAAAAAAAGTATGCTAACTTTCATTACGTTCAGCACAACTGATAGCAGACGACTCAAAGAATCCTGGCATTTGTAAGTTACAGCCGATTTGTTCATTATAAATAGGTCCCCTATAAATTTCACCAATGACATTTCATGGTACCAGAGATTTTATACATTGAAACCAGTTGTTTCTGGTATATCTTTTGTCATTATAAATGATTTGTACTGTATACTTTATAAGCAAGGTATGGAGGGACTTTTAGAATAATTATTTGTTTATTAAATTTAAAATTTTAGTCAAGTATGAATCAAAAACTTTGCTGCTTAATCTCATTTCTGGATTTTTATGTATGTATGACCACACAAAATTCTGCTTCTTGAATTATAGTTTCAAATCAAAATTTGTCAAAAATAGATGTCACGTTTATGTAATACTCTGTTAACATCATGGTTTCAGTAAATGAAACCAGAGAAAAACACACAAACTGAAAAAAACAAAACAAAAAGCAAACAAACTGATTTTAGCAATTTAGCAAGCATTTTTTGCAATGTAAATTACTTTCTTGTGATTATTCAATTTAATTTCCAATCGTTCATATTACTCTTAACTAATTATTATGATGAATACATTATAATGAATAATAAATCATGGTTGTCAAGAATGTTTATTTGTGTTAAATTATTATTAGATATGGTTATTATGATTCATTCATTCATTCATTCTCGGCGCAACAGACGCATGAAGCGGTCCTTGGCCAGCTCAATGGCTCTTCCCCAGTCTTCCCTGTCAGTGGCACGCCTGATGGATATTCCTGCTTTCTTCAGATCCTCGGAGACGCTGTCCTTCCATCTTCCCTTCGGTCTTCCACGAGGCCTCACTCCATCGGGGCTTCCGTAATACAGTCTTCTGACTGTCCTCTCCTCGTCCATTCTGATTACGTGTCCCAGCCATTTAATTCGCTGTATTCTCACATATTGGGAAACATTCAGTTCATTATAAAGTACGTACAGCTCTTTGTTTTTTCTGAGTCAAAACAAACCATCCTCCTTTACAGGTCCATAGATGCGTCTCAATATCTTCCTTTCGAACCTGTCAATACGTTCAGCTGATACTTTACGCAATGTCCAGGTTTCAGATGCATATGTCAGGACGGGTCGGACGAGTGTTTTATAAAGTCTGAGTTTGGTTGTGCGACTGAGTAGTCTACTTCTAAATAGTTTAGATAGACTGAAATAGGATCGATTAGCTGCCACTACTCGACATTTTATTTCCTCTTCCTCATCTAAGGAGTCGTTGATCATCGATCCAAGGTATTTAAAACTTTTAACGCACTCAAATCTATAGTTTCCCATTATGTAGTGTTTCTGCGGGTGCACTGGATTCTTCCTTCTTAACGTGAGAATCTTTGTTTTATCCTCGTTTATTTGGAGACCCATTCTTTTTCCTTCCATCTCAAGTACCGCAAATACCTCCTTGATGTTTTGTCGGTTCCTTCCTGCAATGACAACATCGTCAGCATATGCCATTACCTGTGTCATTTTATTAAATATGGTTCCCTGAGATATCAGTCCTGCTCTTGTTATAATTGCATTAAGGACTATGTTGAACAGTAGCGGGGCAAGAGAATCCCCTTGTTTCAGTCCTGAGCTTATAGAGAATGAGTCTCCTAACTTTCCGCCAATCTTCACCCTACCTGTCGTGTCATTCATTGTACACATTGTGAGTCGAATCAGTTTAGCTGGGATTTCCATCTCTCTCATGGCCCGATATAATTCTTTTCTGATGACTGAGTCATATGCAGCTTTATAGTCTATAAAGAGTAGCCACATGCAGCTACCGAACTCATTCATTTTTTCCGTCATCTGCCTAAGCGAGAAAATTTGGTCAATGGTTGAACGATTAGCCCTAAATCCACTCTGGTATTCTCCAAGCTGCGATTCCACGTATGGGATTAGACGGTTATACAGGGCAATTGAGAACACTTTATATCCCGTATTTAGTAGACTGATTCCCCTATAGTTCTTGCATTGAGTCGAATCGCCTTTTTTTTTTAAAAATTGGTACAATGATAGACTCACTCCATTCTTGTGGCATCGTCTCCGAGATCCACACTTGTTCTATTATCTTTATAATTTCTTCTATTAGTTGCGGACCTCCTGCCTTTAGAAATTCTGCTGGGATGCTATCTGAACCAGGTGCTTTGTTGTTTTTTAATTTATCCAAAATTAAATGAATATCAATGCTATCAGGTGGCAACGACTCCCTCTCATTTTCCTCTTCTGGCGGGTTACCAATCGTCTGATCCACAGTTATGGGATTAAGGAGTTTCTTGAAGTGGGTCTCTCCATCTTTCTTGTATGTCTTGGTCCACCACTAGTAGCTTTCCCTCAGCATTCCTAATTGCTGAATTGTTGCTGAAGCCTGTAGTTATGGTTTTAACTTCTTCAAAAAACTTCCTTGTGTCACTACTCCTTCTAGAGTCCTCAATTGCCTTCACCTTCTCTAGTAGCGCTTGCTTCTTCTTTTTCTTAAGTACCGTTTTTTTTGCCTTAGTTCTTGCTTCTTTGTACTCATTCCTACTACGTCTAGTATCTCGGCTCAAGAAAACTGCTCTCTTTGCATTCCGTTCCGCCACTACTTCTTCACATTCCTTATCAAACCAGGTGTTATCGGTTCTCCTATCCTTCTGACAATACTGGTCCGCTGAATCTGCTATGACCTGCTTCAGGCAGTCCCACTCTCTTTCCACCTCTCTTCCATCTTCAACTGCAGGAATATTCTTCACTCCTTGTTCCATGCTTGACTGGAATGAGTTTCTAATTTTCTCTTCCTTGAGCTTCGTTCTGTCCCATTTGGACCTCTGGTTCTCGTTCCTACGGCGCAAGGGTCTCACTCCTTCAGTCATCTTTGACAACTAAATAGTCACAACTAAATAGTGGTCTGAATTTACATCTGGTCCACGATATGACCTAACATCGTTTATTGAGTTGAAATGCCTGGATGAGATCAGTATATGATCGATTTGTGTTGCAACGCCAGTTGGTGAGGTCCAAGTTTCCTTGTTTTTTTTTTGTGAGGAAATATTGTACTCATAACAGTTAGTGAGTTAGACACCGCAAAGCTGATCAATCGTTCACCATTGTCATTTGTCTCTGGATGCATACTGTATCTTCCAATGGTAGGGGTGAAAGCAAGCTCCTGTCCTATTTGTGCATTGAAATCACCTAACACTACTTTCATGTCGAAGGAAGGGCCATTTCTAATAATTTTGTCCAATTCTTCATAAAATTTATCCTTTTCCTCTTCCTCCTTTTCCTCAGTAGGTGCATGTACATTTATCAAGGTAATATTGTGGCGTTTCCCCTTAATCCTCATAGTACATATTCTATTATTTATCGGCTGGAAATCGAGGATTGACGATTTCGTGCGTTTTAAAACCAAAAATCCAGTACCAAATTCGTGTCTTTTCTCGCCTCCGCTATAGTAAAAATCAAAATCCTTTCTGCTGAGTTTACCACATCCCGTCCATCTTGTTTCTTGAATGGCCGCAATATCTGTGCCAAGTTGGGATAGTTGTTCATTCAGTTCAGTCAGGGCACCTGGTCTATAAAGAGAGCGCACGTTCCATGTTCCAAATTTAAATACCTTTGTGAGAGTTCCAGGTCGTTTCCGTAAGACAGTCTGATTTCCGAGGTTTCGTTGTTGAGCGTTAGTAACTTGATAGCTTTTTGCAAGAGGCGGGTAGTCGGCCCTCCTCTCAACCCTCCTCCTTTATCCAGGCTTGGGACTGGCAGTGGTCCAGTAAACTGACTACACTGGCGGAGTTATGATAGTTGTTAGAATAAATATTGGAACCATTATTTTATATAAAATGTATCTTATTGTAAATGTTTTCTTTTAAGGCTTTCTATTTGATTACTTTTTATCTTTATAGGTATTGCAAAAAAATTGTTATATATGATTTGAAGACCAAGGATAAATACTTGTTTCTCATAAATAAGTGGTTGAGTGTTTACCATGTTGAAAAGAACTGGAGGCTAGAATGGGTGCTTGTACCTGCTAAACTACAGGAAACTGATTGGCAATATTTAGCTAGAGATAATTTTTTTCTTAATATTCGAGAATTGCATTTATGGGTCAGCATATTTGTAAGGTAGGTATGTTTTTATAAGTTCAACAACATAAAAATCAGTAATACATATACATGTATATATAAACCAACAGTGTTACAAGGAGGTGATGTGGTCAGCATCCACCCTTACCTGCCAGATCCCCCCCCCCCATCTAAGGTTAATTACTTTATGGAAGCTAGGAGTGCCCCAGGAGGACTCCTAACCCTAAAATCAGCCCATAGCTGAATTAACAGAAAATAAACTTGCTGCATTCAGCTGGCATTGAAATCAGGTCTTGCAACTAGGAGTATAGTACCTAACTCACTGAAATCCCGTGCCTTGAATTAGAACATGGTTGTTATCATTTATACCTCAAAAGACAGAGACAACAGTAAAGGTGTGTTTAGCTAGTGAAGTAAAACATTAGACTCAAGTAAATGAAACATAATAAGCTCTCAGCAGAATGTTAAACTCTGCCATTTTAGAATGTAATTCAATACATCTTATTAGGAAATATAAGCCAAAATAAGTATGATACATGGAGTGCTTATTTTTCCTTATAAGCTAGGGTGAAGTCTTTTGTGCTCCACTTCAGTGCTACAGTCTATAAATTACCTTTCAGAATCATGGAAAGAAATATTTTTTAAATCCAGCTACAACTTTAAAAAAAAAAAAAAAAAAAAACTATTTACAACTTTATATATTATATACAAGTAAATTTGAGGAAAAATTTATTACACTAACATGTTAATAACTGCTCACTAGTGGTGCTTCAATAAAAGTTTTACATTAGATGGTCTTTTGGCGATCTTCTTTTCATACGCCTCAGACGATTATTGGAAATTGAGTGTGAGGCAAGTTGGGAGACTAGTGGAATTGAATGGTTATGGAGTTTATGAAAGGATAGGTTTAAGGTTTGGGTCAAATCAGCAACATTTGGAACAATAAGATCTTTACGGGCAAGTTTGTTTGTGACATAATTAGGAGCATTGGGGATTTCACGAAGGATTTGGGATTGTAAGGATTGGATACGAGAAAAATCAGAAGGTTTAGTAGAATACCAAAGCTCGATTCCTTATCTCCTAATGTATCTAATTACTGTCATGTAAATAAGTCTTTTGTAATTCATTGGGAGCTTTGAACACTTGTCTGGTAAAGGTTGGAGTAGTCAAAAACGATGAGCATTTTCTTGTCTTTTAAGTCTGTTATGTCCAGGAACAACTAGAAAAATAAATTATTTTACAAGATTGTTTTTTCAAAAGTCTTATAACTAACATTACTGAGCTGTATCTTTTTACTATGAAACCAAGAGCCATGTTATACATTAGGGATGGTGTAATTTCTTAATGTTCTCAGGAAAAAAGGTGTGGTAATATAAAAAAAGGGATGTAAAAATAGTAGTGGGTGGCTATGATTAACCCTTTTCAGGTCAGGCAAAAATATTTTAATTCACTGTTGTTCTTTTTTTTTTTGGTCTAATAGTGAATAAATCTGTACAAAAAAAAAAAAAAAAAAAAAAAAATCATTTACTACATTTTTTTTGTTTGTTTTTTAACCTCATTTAATGTTTTTAACCTATCGAATTAAGGTGTACTGTAGTACACTGTGCCTAAAAAGGGTTAATTTGTAATTATTAATAAGTTTAGTAATGTAATCTGGGGGGAAATATAATAAATAGAAAGATTTATAAATTTTAAAAATGTGGGAACAAGATGAATTTAGGCAATGATGGATAAGGCTTTATCTAATCATATGTTAATTTTCTGATCATAAAGGTTTCGGGGATGGTTCCTGTGAAGTCATCCAGAGTAAGTTGATTTAGTATTGAGTAAGTGGATATAAAATAAAAATAATCATCAGGATTTCTTATTTGGGTGGTAAATTTTCTTTTATAATTATGCTTTACAAATTAATATGTTGGGACTCTTTGGTTCAACTGAGTCCTAAACAAATTTACCAGAAATTTTAAAAGATTTTATTATATTTAATGCCGTAAATGGACTTATTAATAATTGAAAAAATCCTTCAGTATTTATACCTCCTTTTATAGGTTGATTTGAGCCATCCTCTGCTATATTCTGATGTTATTCTCATCCTTTCTTCTCTTGAGGTTCTATGAGGAAAAAAAAGTAGCATAAAAAATTTAAAAAAAAACAAGGAGCTTATTCTGATTACTTAATAAATTTAGTTTTATATTGCTTTATTTTAATTATCACCACAGCTAATATTTCATGTCTACTCTACTTATTTTTATATAAGTAAATAATATTTTATTATTCCCCTTTTTCAGGCATCCTAGAACAGCATACACTAGAATTCAGAGGTTGACAGTTGCTATGTGCATCATTATGATTTCCATGCTCTTGGCTATTATGTTCTATGGAGCAGTAGAAAGTTTGTATTACTTAACTACAAGATTATATATTTTCACACTTCTTTGTTATCTTTAAACACTCACACACATTTATGTACATAAACTTTATTATTTTTCATTGGTTGTTTACATAATGTATGAAAAATGATTAAAAACAATGAAAAATAATACTCCTTTTAGTGTCATTATATTTTATTGTTCTTATTAACCTACACACCAGCTATTGGCAATAATGCCTAAATAGGCAGTTAAAAAGTTAAGTTAAAACTGACTGAAAACTCAATAGAAATATTTGAAAACTTTTAAAGATTAAAAAACTTGATTAAAATTGTATGAAACATTCCTTAATAGTTTCTATTTACTTTATAATAAATGGATATTTTCATAAATGATTGCCTAAATTGTTACCAAATTTCCAATCAACATTTTTGAATAATATAATTTCTTCTTGACCTTCCCCCGCAGATAATTGTGTACATCAATGGGAGTCTGGTTTTTTCCACTATTGAAGTAGTACCTCTTTGTAATTTCTTCTACTAATAACTTGAATAATTTCTTTTTCTTCTTTTCCAAAATATAACTTGGGTCTTCTCTATTAATATTTACATTATATACTTCTTTTTTAAACAAATCTTTTCTTTTTGTTTTGCTATTATTATATTTATTTATTATAATGATATAATTATACATACTTCTGTTAAACTTCTTGTTCATATCTGTTTTCAACTTATTATAATGCTGGACAGTTACCTTTCTTAACCTTCTAACAATTTTAACTTTTTTACCTGCTCTAAATGTTATTTTTCTTATTTCTAATCTTTTTCTATATTTTGATTCTTCTTTTTTATGGTTCACATTTTTCTTTAATATTTGTTTAGTTTTCTTTTTGTTCTTCTTTTTCCTTCTCTCAACTGCCACATCTGTTATGTTTTCTTCTTTTTTTGGTTATTTACGCTTTTAATTATATTTTCAATTTCGGTATCTATTTTTAGGTAACATCCCTTTGTAGACTTAATATGTTCTTCTATGTTGTCATTAATATTGCTTTGACTACTCACACTATCACTTTCAATATTTTGTAAATTTAAATTTATTTCACTACTTTTATTGTCAAATAATTTATTTGATTCAAGTTTCAAATTCTGTCCTAATTCTATATCAGATTCATTTAACTCATTTAATTTAGTAGACCATCCATCAATTTTAGCACACCAATTATCAATTTTAGTAGATTGTTTATCAAATAATTCATCCAATTTAGCAGATTGTTCTTCAAAATTTTTATTAACTTTAGTAAAGTGTTTATCAAATTTAGCAGATTGTTTCTTAAATTCAGCAGACCGTTCATTTAATTTAGCCAACACTTCAAGAAGTAAAAAGTTTGTGTTTAAATCTACTGGGTTTTTTGTTGAATCGTTATCTGAATTAACATTTGTTGGTTTTTCAGTCAAATCATTGTTTAATTGCTCGGGACCATATCTATTTTCTAAATTCCCTTTATCAACATCTAGAACATCACTTTGTTCGTACCTTTTAATAACACTCTCATCAATTACATTTAAATTGGCTAAAATACTTTCCATTTTTACATTGGTTTACTTAAACTTGAATAATATGCAAAATTGTATAACCCCTAAGAATATTTATATAAAATACAAAGAATCATTAAATTTGTTGACATATTCAAACTTATAATAAAAACCTTGAATCTAAATCCTAAGAAAAGCCCTTTTTAGAGGTGCCATAATGTAATGTTCTTTAATTTAATTATAATTTTAATTAATATAAAGTTGATTTTTTCTTTAATTAGTTGTCAATTAATTAAGTAAAAATAAATTTTTAATTTTAAAGTTATCTTTCTTGATATAATTTAATTTTGAGGGAATATCAAGGGTTGAGCTTTTCAAAGATCGTGATTCTGACTCAAGAATATATTTTAAAACAAAAACAAATAAAACATTTTACACCAGATTGCATATAGCATTTGATATATTATTAATTAATCTACCTGTCTATTTTCAAAATAATTATATATCTTCATAATTTAATTTGTTCATCAACTTCTTTTTCATGTCTTAAATTTCTTCATTAGTCTCTTTAAACACTCATCACCATTTTATTTGGTTGTTATCACAACTATAATGTTAAAGTAATTACAATTAAAACTTCACACATGTGACTAACGAGAACTCACTAAATGACGGAGAGATGTTGACACCTCGAGGCTCCGGACAAGAAGAAGGTCCCAAACAGGAACTGCGCGCCCAAACACGTTATGGACAAGTCTCGACCTTTACGGCCTTTGTCTTTACTACGTCTTAACGACTTATCAACTTAAATAAAATAAAACCTAATTTATACATTATGAAATCATTTATAGATTATATTTAATATTTTAACATACCTTTATTCAAATTTATTTTTTAAATATTACGTAATAATTAGATCGATGGTGAACTCTCGCCGGCACCAAATTCAAACTTAAATCATTTTACATACAATTTACCTTGACTCCAAAATATCACTACAAAATATATATATATATATATATATATATATATATATATATATATATATATATATATATATACATATATATATGATATGTAAATAAATAATAAATAATTATAATAATATTATAATAATATATTATATATTATATATATATATATATATATATATATATATAATATATATATTATATAATAATTATATTATATATATATTATATATATATATATATATATATATATTATATATATATATATATATATATATATATATTTATGAAGAGAAATATATTTCCCTGGTTCGGATATAGCTCGGTATGTAAATAGTGGATAAGGCGCCACGCTAGATTAGGTTAGACTTGGGTTCGAATAATATCAAATCTAATCTTCAAAAATATATATATATTTAAAAAATATTTATATATAAATGATATATATTATATATATATATATATGTAGGATATGGTATATATATATTTATAATATATGTTATATTATATTATCCCCGAATATATGTATATCGCAATTGCGAGTGCCTTTTTGAAGAGAAAAGATTTGACCTTTCCCTGGTTCGGATACGAGCTCGGTGGCCTAGTGGATAAGGCGCCACGCTAGAGAGGTGGAGACTTGGGTTCGAATCCCAACCGGGGTCAAATCTTTTCTCTTCAAAAATAAATAATATATTTAAAAAATATTTATTAAAATGAGAATTATTTCATAATTTAATATATGTAGGACAGCTGGTCAATAGATCCATTAAAAGTAATGTTCAAATTGAACATTCATCCCTGAATTGTACATCGCAATTGCGAGTGCCTGGGGGTATGGATCAGTGAAGAGAGAAGATTTCCCTGGTTCGGATACGAGCTCGGTGGCCTAGTGGATAAGGCGCCACGCTAGAGAGGTGGAGACTTGGGTTCGAATCCCAACCGGGGTCAAATCTTTTCTCTTCAAAAATAAATAATATATTTAAAAAATATTTATTAAAATGAGAATTATTTCATAATTTAATATATGTAGGACAGCTGGTCAATAGATCCATTTAAAAGTAATGTTCAAATTGAACATTCATCCCCGAATTGTACATCGCAATTGCGAGTGCCTGGGGGTATGGATCAGTGAAGAGAGAAGATTTCCCTGGTTCGGATACGAGCTCGGTGGCCTAGTGGATAAGGCGCCACGCTAGAGAGCTGGAGACTTGGGTTCGAATCCCAACCGGGGTCAAATCTTTTCTCTTCAAAAGTAAATAATATATTTAAAAAATATTTATTAAAAGAATATATTCATATTTCATATATTATATATATATGTTATATATATATATTGTTCTATATAATATATTATATATATAAGTTATACAAGTTATTTCAAAATATAAATATATATACGAAGAATAAATTGTTTTTACAGATATTGTGGCAGATGATCCTTCTTATTCTGTGAGAACTAGGGAGATTGTTATCGCAATACAATGTTTATTAATATCAGCCCCAGTTTCACTGCTCGTTGGAGCTTTATTCAAGTATATATATATTTATTTATTTATGTCAATTACCAAATATAACTTTAACTTTTTATTAAATGATATGTTTTTTACGAAGAAGGTCTAACTTTATTTGTTGTTTATTTTTCTGTAGATAAGATTTTATACCCACTTTAACAGACATGTTCAAAAATGTATTATTTTTTTTCTTGATATTTATCCATCATTATAATTGTTTATAACACACAACTTTATTTAAGGAATACACACAGTTTTATAAAATGCAGATTTCTTTCAACAGAAGATAAAGAAACAGAAAGTATAATTATTAGGAAAGAAACAAAAATTTGTTTTAGATTTCTTCTTAATAGACTTTTTATTATCATATTTTGCATTGGGATCTGGATTAGAATGAGAATTGTTTGTGTTGATTTTTGACTTCTCCATGTCTGAAATGGCTGAAGGTTGAAGTAATAAAAAAAAAAAAAAAAATAAAAGAGGAAGAGAGAGAGAGAGAAGAGAGAGAGAAAGAGAGAAAGAGAGAAGAGAGAGAGAGAGAGAGAGAGAGAGAGAGAGAAGAGAGAGAGAGAGAGAGAGAGAGAGAGAGAGAGAGAGAGTGGAGAGAGAGACGAGAGGGGAGGGAGGGAGGGAGGGAGGGAGGGAGGGAGGGAGGAGGGAGGGAGGAGGGAGGGAGGGAGAGGGAGAGGGAGGGAGGGAGGGAGAGGGAGGGAGAGAGGGGAGAGAGAGAGAGAGAGAGAGAGAGAGAGAGAGAGAGAGAGAGAGAGAGAGAGAGAGAGAGAGAGAGAGAGAGAGAGAGAGAGAGAGAGAGAGAGAGAGAGAGAGAATTGTGAACCACAATTTTTTTTTTCTACAAATTATGTTATAACAAAATATTTTCATATTTTTACTGTATGTATTTATGAAAGAGATTTATTAAAAATAAACAAGCGTAACAATTAATCTATACAGATTTTCAAGGAATTAAAGTTCCATAAGCAGAGGTCCAACCCTATTTTATTTTGCCTATTTGTTAACTTAAAAAATATTGATTGTTTTGTTTAGTTCTATAATTTTTTTTTTTTTTTTTTTTTTTTTTTTTTTTTTTTTTTTTTTTTTTTTTTTTTTTTTTTTTTTTTTTTTTTTTTTTTTTTTTTTTTTTTTTTTTTTTTTTTTTTTTTTTTTTTTTTTTTTTTACAGATTTAGTAGAAAAAAACCTATGAAGAGAAATAATAAAAATAAAAAACGGCGTAAAAGTATGTGTACCTATATATTTTATTTATATTGTATATACATTATAAAATAAGAATACCACAAAAGAGTTAATATTTTAATTTAGTGGTTTTAAAAAAATCATTCTTCACCTCATCATTGGAATACTTTAGAACATATAACCCAAAAAGCAATTATATTTTTCAGCAATCAAATTTTTTTACTAATTAAAAACTAGGCTTGTCTTTCGACCAAATATTTTGAAATTAATTATTTTGCTGCCTTTTTCTGGAGAGGAAAGATGTACTTTTTTTAGGTACATGTCTAGAATTAATATTATTATTATTAAATACAAATTTTCAGTTAAGGTTCAGGAAAATTTAAGTATGTATATTTAGGTATAATTCAATACTACTAAATAGTTTACTTATTTTTTTCTTAATTTCTATTGTTATTAAATAGTCATAATTTCTTTTATTTCAATTTGCTTGAGCCAATAGATAGATTGTAGTTAGATTAGGTATATTTTATGTTGATAAGTTTTAAATATGTCATGAAATCAAAATAAATATATATATATATTTTTTTTTTTCTTATCAGGGAAACGAACCATGCTTGAAACCATGTCAAAACTTGTAAAGAGTATTTTAACATTGGATCCTTTGATGCCAGTTGAACTATCAGAGGGTGAAGCACCAGAATCTGCTAAAGATTCCAAAAAAAGAAAAATAATTTTGATTATGGCTTGGTATTATTTTCTCCTAGTCCATTCCTATTTAATTAAAAAAAAAATAGTGGCCTGCCTTAAAAACTTAATGAATACTAATACCACTCTAGTTTCTACTGCTGTGTCTCATACACACAATGTTAGGAAAGTACTTTTAATGATATTCATGACCATCCCTCTATCTTTTATTACTTAATTGACGGATGGTTGCAGTCAATTTGACATATAGTCTAAAAATTAGGGATTTGATGATGATGATCAGTGGTGCTACAGCCCAGCATGGACCTTGGCCTCCTCTATGAGCTTTCACCATGTAGCTCTTTCTTGTGCGGTCTCTCACCAGTTGCAGGCTTTCAGAAGGTCCCTGGAGTCCCTGCTCACAGCATCCTCCCATCTAAGTCACGGTCTACCTCTTCCTCTAGCTCCATGGAGCCTCCCGTCCAACAGCTTCCTCGGGATTTCGTCAGCTGGCATCCAGGCAACATGGCCCGCCCAGCGCAGTCTTCCCAACTTTATATACCGCATCACATCCGCTTCTCCATACATCTGGTAAAGTTCCCTGTTGGTCCGCCTTATTTTATTGGCGCAGTATTTTCCTTTCAAAAATGAGAACTTCTTTTTCTTCTGCGCTTGTCAGGGTCCAGGCTTCCGATCCTTATGAGGACTGGTCGGATTAGGGTCTTGTAAAGCTGTCATTTCGTGCGGCGAGTAATAGCTTAGCTTCTCAAATGTTTGCTGAGCCCAAAATAACACTTGTTGGCCTTTAATAGTCTTTGGCTTATTTCAAGAGATATCCTATTGGAGCCACTTACAATTGAGCCCAAATAAGTAAAATGGTCTACCGTTTTAAAAGAAAAAGGTCCCATTCTCACCTGTTCTCCTACTGCAACCCCTGCTCCAGGTCCAGCTCGCATGTACTTTGTTTTATGCTGGTTTACTGACATGCCTATGGATTCCGCAGCTTCAGCCAACCTCAAAAATGCTTCTGATAAAGAAGCAAACGATCTTGCCACCAGGTCCAGGTCATCCGCAAAGCCAAGTATCTGCACCAGCCTGTCAAAGATTGTTCCGCTTGTTTGTATTCCGGAATCTCTTATTGCTTTTTTAAGGGCCAGGTTGAACAGCAGGCATGCTAGACAATTGCCCAGCCTTACTCCCCTCTTGAAGTAAAATTTTGGAGATAGTTCTTCCTGGATCCGGACGGAGCACTTCACCTCAGCCATGGTCATCTTTATGATGCGGATCAGCTTTGAGAAAATGCCTATCTCATGTAGTGCTTCGTACAACTTGGGTCTTTTGATGCTGTCATAAGCACTTCTGAAATCGACAAATAGATGATGTGTCGTCATCCTGTGCTCTAGTGATTTTTCTAGCATCATCCGAAGGCTGAAAATTTGGTCGACCGTAGATCTTCCTCCCCTAAATCCTGCCTGATACCTGCCGATTTCCTTTTCAACAAATTGCTGTAGCTTCACGTAAATCACATTGGATAGGACCTTGTAGGCACACTGGAGGCGGTTTATACCGCGATAATTAGTGCATTCCAGAATATCGCCTTTCTTATGCAGGGGGTATATTAAGCCCTTTTTCCACTGCCCTGGCATCCTTTCCTCAATCCAAGCTTCAGGATTATATTGTATAGGGCTTTGTGAAGCTCTTCACTGCCATACTTGAGGAGTTCGGCTGGGATTCCATCCTCACCCGGCGCCTTATTATTGTTTAGATCAGGGGTCTCCAAACTTTTCAGCCTTCGGGCCACACTAACTACTTCCAAGGGCTCCGCGGGCCAACACCATTTTAATTTTCCTGCCGGTACCTATAATTTATAGAATAGTCTCCGAGTACGCACCCTCAGCGAGAAGAAGCTAGTTAAAGTCCCTAGTTCAATCATTATTGTGTTGTACTGTAATGTTACGAAGTTCTGGTGTATTCTACTCATTTCTTGATGACAGTAATTGACGTATAAAAACGCTAATAGAGGTGCTATAGTAATAGTTCGTAACGCCCTAGCGGGTTTGTGTGTGTTTCAAAAACATCTTTGTAACAGTATTTTGATTTGACTTAATTACTAGTGTGGAAAAGAAGCGGAAAATAAAAACTGTCAGCTAATCGACGGTCGCTGATTACATGCCTATTGAAAAGATGAAAAATCCTGAAACCTGGGTTTCTTTTGTATGCAATGATCACCAAAAGAATCATTGGCGTGAATATTTGTTCCTTATTATATTGATGGAGCATACAGAAAAAAGAAAGAAGAAAATAAACTTTATTCTGGGACAGTTTGTCCCTTATGAATAAAATATGAGTGCAATACATAGGACAATCGTTTGGCTATGACAAGTGATTAATAATTGCATTATGAGTTACAAAATAAAAAAGATAACGACAAAAAAATAGAACATACGTATATTATAATAATATATATTACTAAAATATTCATATTTTATATACGTTCGGAAGAATGGTAATTGAGAAGGTAAAGAAATAGATGATGTTTAAAGGAAGTTATAGTCTGAGAGCTGGCTGATGGCACTTGGGCAAAAGTGAAGGGAGAGAGGTGTGGCTGATCAGGGCCAGTGAGAGTGGTGCAGGGTTCCTGGATCTCTCCCCTCCTACCTTGAGAGGTTACTCGACCACCGTAACCTGGGTCTCCCAACTCTGCGCCGGCCGGATATCTGTTCTATTAGAATTTATTTTTGTACCGACCCATCCGACATCCGCACGAGGTGTCCTGCCCATCTTAACTTCCCTTCCTTAATGATAGCTACAACATCAGGCTCGTTATAGAGACTATAGGTTTCTCTATTACTACGCCTTCTCCATTGTCCATTTTCAAAGGTGTGCCCATATATTCTACGGAGGATTTTCCTTTCAAAAATAAGGTCATTTTCATCAGCCTTTG
The DNA here is from genome assembly GCA_003667255.2 of Euschistus heros. Taxonomy (NCBI): domain Eukaryota; kingdom Metazoa; phylum Arthropoda; class Insecta; order Hemiptera; family Pentatomidae; genus Euschistus; species Euschistus heros. The sequence continues at coordinate 1,385,761 of RCWM02000231.1, forward strand.
TAGTGGTCCAGGTCTCAGAGCCATAAGGTAAAACAGGGCGAATAAGGGTCTTGTATCGGATAACCTTAGTGCGGTGAGAGACGAGGCTACTAGAAAGATGCGAGCGGAGTCCATAATAACAGTGATTCACTAAGATAATTTTTCTCCGGACACCAGTCGAGATTCTGTTGTCGCACGTCACTTATGGGCCAGGTATACAAATTCAGAAACTTGTTCAAACATATAAGTACCAAAAGCAACTTCAGTACCAAATTTAAAGTTGGTGTTATGAAATGCGTTAACTGAGACTGCAGAAGAAGTTCTGGGTCTCAAGGGCAAACAGAAACAAACAAGACCATGGTTTGATGAGGAATGCCTTGCTTGAGCAGATAGAGAGAACAAGGTCTATAAAAACATGATTCAACGGAGACACACAAGAAGTTCGATGGATGAATGTAAAGCCACAAGGAGTCGCGAGAAGTACGTTCATCGAAGAAAGAAGAGAAGATGGCGGAATAAGCAGATGGAGGATATGGAAAAATCTTTCAAAAACAAAAATTGCTTTCAAATGGTGAAGGAAGGTAGACAATTATTTAAATCCAGGACTCCCGCATGCGAAGCAGAAGATGGCTCGCTAATCACGAAAAAGCAAAAAAAATATTAGATAGATGGGCTGACTACTGATGATACCATCATCGCAGGGGGACTGGCTGGAGGAATAGAGATTGAACCACCAGACGGGGAAGAAATAGCAGCGACCATCGAAAAACTAAAGAATAATAAAGCTCCAAGTACTGATAACATACCAGCAGAAATATATAAACATTATGACCCTCAACTGGTTACTTTCCTGCAGGATCTATTTATGGATATTTGGAGAGATGAATGCCTTCTTATGGAGTTGAAGAAAGCGATTATACACCCAATCCAATAATAAAGGGGATTCCTAGAATTGTAACAAGGAGAGGTACATCAGTACTTCCATGAGTATACAAAATTCTCTCCAGCATATTATACAAGAGATTGATTCCATACGCAGGGAAAGAAATTAGAAAATATCAGTGTGGTTTCGTTAAGATAATCAAACATTGAACAAATTTTAACCTCTGGATGATCCTGAAAAATACAAGAAGTTTCGAATTAATACCCATCATGTTTTCGTAGACTTTAAGCAGGCTTATGACTCGATTGATAGAGGGGAAGCATAAATGGCCATGACAGAAATGAATATACCCCAGAAGTTAGTCAGACTGGTGAGAATGACAATGGAAGGCAATAAATGCTTTGTAAGTATGCATGGGGCTTTCTCAAGAGGTTTTGACACGACAGCAGGTGTGAGACAAGGAGATAGTCTGGCTTGCCTTATACTTAATCTTTGTTTGGAAAAAGCCATAAGAGATTCCGGAATCCAAACAGGAGGCACAGTTCTAAACAAAAGTGTACGAGTTCTTGGATATGCCGATGACATAGATCTAGTCGGAAGATCATTAGAAGCAGTACAAAACGCTTTTGCTGCAATCGACAATTCGGCGAAGAGACTAGGACTATCCATCAACGGAGACAAACCAACCAAGTACAAGTTTATCGAGCCCCTAGTCAGTAAAGTGTGGATAAGTAAAGTTAGGACTACATGACATCGAAGTGGTCCAGGAATTCGTATACCTGGGCACGCAGATTTATGTCCGAAATGACATCAATGACGAGATTGAACGGCGTATTATGGCAGCCAATCGATGCTTTTTTGCTATACAGCAGCACTTGAGGAGCAGCATTTGTCTCGGAATGATAAGTTAGGAGTATATAAAGCACTAGTCAGACCTGTTCTCACATATGGATCTGAATGCTAAACGATTTCAAAGAACAATGAGTTTTCGCTCGTGAGGTTTGAAAGAAAAGTCTTTCGCAGAATCTTTGGCGGTGTATACTCGGAAGGAACCTGGAGAAGAAGATCCAATGCAGACATACAAAGTCTGTACAAAGATATGGATATCTCCAAGTTTATTAAGCTCTCCCGGCTACGATGTTGCCAGAATGAGTCCGGAGGAGATGCCCGCGAAAGCTCTTACTGAACAAATCAATGGTACGAGGTGTATTGGAAGACCTAAACTACGATGGAAAGGTGGTATTGTTACTAAAACATTAACTCTACTTGGTGCCAGAAACTGGAAGGCGGCAGCACTAACCGTGATGACAGGTGATCTATGCTCGAGCAAGCCAAGTCTCTACTATCAGGAATGTAGTGCTATGTTAATAAATAATAATCTAATAATAATAATAAGTTATAGAATGTTAGGAGAAAGCAGCACATTAAATCGTGAAGTGCTCACATCGCAAGCTCGCGCAAATAAATTTCGACAGTGTTTCCATAATTAATTTTAAAAAAAACATAAACACATTTTTATACGTAGTTACGTGGGGGACTAGTAGCCCAGTCAAATGAGTTTTATACAGCAAATCTCGGAAATAAACCAATGAAGCTGAATTTTTGCTTATGCCTTTGTTTTGGTCTTCTAAATAAGTGGTAGAAAGTCACCGATCTCAGCACGTTAGCATAATTATATATAATAAGGTCAAAGGTCACAAAAATCAGGGTTTTTTTTTTTTTTCAAATATCTCTATTTCTATCCATCGGCCGTCAATCAAAATAGTTACAAAACTTTTAGAGAATAATATTCTCCGTATTTTTTGTTCTATTCATTTTTATTTTTGGATTTGGAGCGGGTACCAGTTCAGACAAAAACTTGCTACTAGTGCCTTCCAGGATCGTTTCTCAGAAATATTGTCAGAATCAAAATTGTAGATCATTAAATTTACTTTAATTTCATATGTACGTTTCTGGCTCTTCAATCAAATTGCTTATACCTCGAACACCGTTGAGAGTTAGACAAACATGTATAGAAACAATTTTATAGGAAATTTAATTAGCTTTAATTTCGATCCATAGATTATTTTTTAGAGTCCACGGTTTCCGAGATAAAATCGAAAAACCTAAACACGGAATCTTCTCCCCTTCCCTCACAATTTCCCGTACCCCAGGGACCGGAACTTTTAGTATATTTACTTTCTAATTACGCCTAACGAAGCTATGAAATCAAAAATAGACGCATAATTCATTGATCTACACCCCTAATTTCAGCACTCTCACTGGGGTCGCTCTTTTCCGTGAAAACACTTTTTCCCAGTGTCCCAAGTCCCATAAAATATCGATGTCAGCACCTTGAAAGCCGCTTACTGTTTTGAAATCCAAGTTTTTTTTTTTGGCACATTTTTCACTTTAACTCCATAACTGTTTTTCTCCGATCTGAACTTTCATTTTTTTCAACTATAACCTGGTTAAATTTACTATTAGACCTTTTATATGAAATTTTGATTAAACTCCGTAGTATATCCAATCAAGGCCACTAAAAAAGACCAAATCGTCAGATGTTCCCAAAACATACATATGTAGTGTGCTCGCTAGGGTGTATTACGTGAATTTCAAAACAGTAAGCGGTTTTGAGGGTGCTGACATCGATATTTTAGGGGAATTTAATATACAAGTTCTTCTATTAAATGTAACTAACCAGCTTTCAGATAAAAAAAATATATTTTGGATCGGACTATTACTTTCGGAGTTATAGCCAAAAAAGTTCCGAAAAACGTGTTTTCGCGGAAAAACGCGACCCCAGTGAGAGTGCTGAAATGAGGGGTGTACAATGCATGAATTATGCGACTATTTTTGACTTCACAGCTTCGTTAGGAGTAATTAGAAGGTAAATATACTAAAAGTTCCGGTCCCTGGGGTTACGGGAAATTGTGAGAGAAGGGTAGAAGATCCCGTGTTTAGGTTTTTCGATTATATGTATTTCGGAAACCGTGGACTCTAGAAAAATAATCTATGGATCGAAATCAAAGCTAATTAAATTTCCTATAAAATGTTTTCTTTACATATTTGTCCAACTCTCAACGGTGTTCGAGATATAAGTTATTAAAAATCGATAATTATCGAGAAAACAAATGTTTATTTCACTTTTTTTTTCAAACATTTGAATCAAGTGCCAGAAACTACAATCTATTATCAGTGATAAATCACAACTACATAAATCCTATTAGTATTTTATATGTTATAACGTTTACATATATTTATAATGTTTGTTGGATTCATTTCATTTATTTGCTAAAGTAAATTTTAATTTTATGCTTATTATAGGCACTTGTTATTAACATTTACCTAGCTTAAGTAAATAAAACGGAGTTATTATTAATCGATGATTTTTTATTTTTTTGCCCCGCCGCCACCGCGGGCCGGATTTGGCCCGCGGGCCGTAGTTTGGAGACCCCTGGTTTAGATGATTAATGACATCCTCAATAACGTCATACGTTGGTGGGTCATGTGGGTCTGAGTCATCTTGTATTCCTAGAGCTTGAAAAGTCTCCAGGTCTCCAGCAGCTTCATTCAGGAGATTGTCAAAATGACGCGACCATCGGCTGAGGATTTCTTCTTTTTCCAAGAGTAACGACCCGTCTTCCTTCCTGCAGGCTACAACTCTTGGCTTAATAACCGCTCTGCTTTCGTTGACTTTCTTATAGAAGACTCTGTACTCGTTTGAATTTTTGTGCATCTCAATTTCTTCCAGTCGCCTGTACTCCCACTCCCTCTTCTTTCTTCGATGGAGGCTTTTCTCCTGCCTTATTTGTCTCTATACTCTTCCGTAGCTAGTCGTATGTGTCTCTTCTGGACCATGTTCCTATATGCTATGTTCTTCGCCTCTGTAACAGCTGCACACTCATCGTCGAACCTTAGGGGTCTTGCTGCATGTTCCTTCATACCTATCTTTTCCTTAGCAACTTCCTTGATAAGTGTCGAAAGGGTGCTCCACTGCTCTAGGTCTGAACCCACCGCCACGCTGACCTCTTCAAGCCTCTGATCAAGTCCCTGATGATAACTGGCAATTACTTCAGGGTCTTTCAGCTTGGTTACTGCAATCTTTTCTGCCTTCTTTCCTAGGGCCTTCCGAACATTGGATATTCTTGCCCATAACTTAGACACTTCTAGATAGTGATCAGTATCCATGTTCGCACCACAGTATGTCCTGCAAATCATCAGATTGGAACGATGTCTCTTGCTGATAAGGATATGGTCTATCTGATTTACCGTAGAGCCATCCGGAGAGCGCGATGTACTCTTATGAATCCTCTTTCCAGGAAAAACTGTACTACCGACCACTAGGTTCTTGGATGCAGCAAAACCGATCAACAGACGTCCATTTTCGTTGATCTCCTCGTGCATACTATGCATTCCAATGGTAGGCCTGAAGACTTCCTCTCTCCCAATTTTTGCATTGAAGTCTCCCATAATGACCTTAACATCGCTATGCGGGCAACTGTTTAGGGCTCTCTCAAGCTGATCATAGAAAGCTTCCTTTTCTTCCACTGGAGACACTTCTGTTGGCGCGTAGCAACTGAAAACACTGAAGTTGTGGAACTTACCCCTTAGCCTCAAGACACAAATCCTTGGATTGATGGGGGTAAAAACAATGATTAGATCCCTTGTTCTTCCCCTGACTACAAAACCCGTTCCAGAAATATATTGCTCTTCGTGACAGCTGTAGTAGGCAGTATGGAACTGTTTTTCCAGGACTCCCTTTCCCTTCCACCTCACTTCCTGCAGAGCGACCAGGTCTATTTTGTAATTGTCCAGTTGTTGTAGGAACTGCCGAAGCAACCCCAGTCTATGAAGTGATAAAATATTCCATTGTCCAAATTTTAAGCCCATATGGCTAATCCTAAGTTGTTTCCGTGTGATCAGTCTAGCTATATCTCTTAGAGGTTTCATAATAGTGGTTGTTTTAAGGGGAGCAGGTTATTGGCCTGCTGCTTCCGAGTCAGGTGGAGGGGCTGGCTCCTCATAGCCTCCTGACAGGCTGCCGAATTGCCTTATTAGGGCTTTGGTGATACCGAATATCGATCCAAAGGTGATTCCTTGACCAAAGGAACTAATTGATACCGATGACTTTAGTAATTACTTTAATACTAATTAGACAAATTATTTTTGACAAATTGTTTTAATAACAGAAAACAATTTTTCTTGTACCATATCAACACTGCTATCTACAAAATTTAAAACAATTATTGTAAACAAATGAACCGTTCATTCTGCAATTGTTGAATATATGTAATGGCAAATGGAAAATTAAAAAATGGAATTAAGATTTTAAATGGCCAAAGTTGAATCATTAAGAAAATAAATATAGTAAGACATTATCACAATTTCATTGTACTTTATTTTTATACTTAGTGAATTTTTTTTTTTTTTTTTTATATTATCTTCTATATCTCTATTTTATTATCATTGTATTTTATTGGTTTCTACTGATCCTAATGTTTTTCTTGTTTTTAGGACTTTAAGTTTTATTATCATATTTGGCTGTAGTTTATACCTTGTACTTTATGGACTGAAAATTGGGCCCAATAAAAGCATTAGGTGGGTCTCGGTCACTTTATTGAGGTTGGGTCAGACTATCTTCATTGTTCAGCCTATAAGAGTAGTCGTCTATGCTCTTCTCTTCACACTCCTTTTTAAGGTATTTGAATACATGTTTACCCCCCCCCCCCCCCCACACACACACACACACACACACACACACACACACACACACACACACACACACACACACACACACACACACACACACACACACACACACACACACACACACACACACACACACACACACAAACACAAACACACACAAACACAAACACAAACACACACACATACACACACACACACACATGTATATTGTTACGATTTTCTATAATCATAGCAGGTATAGAAGATATTAAAACAATCTTATAAATAACAGAGAAGTTGAATTTGCAAAATTTCAGTTATAGGAATTATTTTTTAAAATCTATTCCTCATTCCTTCAAGACAGGAAGCATCATTGGCTATTTCCTAAATTCCGATGGCAATACTTTCTGGGTACTTTCCCATTCCAATGTCTAAAAACCAAAAACCCTTCCTATATTCTTGATTTATTAACTCTGTGTTCTTCTATCCATCTCCTAAACACTAGATCCCAACCTTTTAACCTATATATCCCCTCACATAAAATCGCTTCCTTTGACAAATTCTTCATCATTCGTGTTACATTGTAATTACTGAAGCATCAAATTTGTAAATAATAGACCAGACAATTTTACTTTTAACTGTGCATTATTTTTATTCTTAGGGGACAGTAAATCCCAGAATAAAGTTTATTTTTTCTTCTTCTTTCTTTCTTCTTTCATTTAAGCATTTTTTTCTGTGCAGTTAAAAAAATTATGAGACCAAATCTGAGTGTTCGGTTTTTTTTTTTTTTTTTTTTGTTGCTGTTGAGTGTATATATATATGTGTGTGTGTGTGTGTGTGTGTGTGTGTGTGTGTGTGTGTGTGTGTGTGTGTGTGTGTGTGTGTGTGTATGTGTGTGTGTATGTGTGTGTGTGTGTGATTTTATTTATTTGTTTTTTAAATATTATAAATTTAACTGTCCCTGTTCGGGCGCCATATTTTATATTTTTATTTATTTCTTAATATTATTGATTTAATTGTTTTACTTTAATTAATTTAATATTTTTAATTAAACTTTAATATTTTTTATCTACAGGAAGTGTCCACCCATCTCCTATTTTTCCATGTGGTACACTTCAAATCCAAATTTATCAGTTCAATGCCTTTTTATTCCTCCATACATTCATCTTCAATATCTTTTAGTGGTAGCTATTAAAACAAATATTAGTTTTACTAATTACTAATACTTTTTATATTGGATCAAGAATCAAGGATATGTTTCCTTACTGATACAGGTGCTTCAATCTCAATATTTCCACGTAACCCCAAGCTACACAAGAAACCAACGGAATTCACACTGGTAGCAGCCAATAATACTCCAATACCTACTTATGGAGGAAAGACTTTCAAACTTGATCTTGGACTGCAACGAATCCTTCCATGGACATTTCTCTTGTCGGACGTAAGTAGGGCAATAATCGGAGCTGATTTCCTCTTCCAATCAGGCATATAAATTTCATAAGTCAGTTTACCACAGATATCAGATATAAGCCCGGATCAGAAAATGTGGTAGCTGACACACTATCCCGAATCGAAGAAATACAATCACCGGCGAATTATCAGCCATTTTCTCATTGAGCCATCCAGGTATCAGAGCTAGTAGGAAGTTGCTCACTAGTTGCTACTTCTGGCCGGAAATTAATTGGGATGTTGGTGAATAGGCAAAGACCTGCATTTCTTGCCAAAAGTCTAAAATTTACCGCCACACAGTGACTCCTCTCGGCAGGTACTTACCAGCACCTAGATTTCAACACGTGCATATCAACATCGTGGGACCACTGTTGCCATCTGATGGAATGAGATACCTTTTAACCATGGTAGACAGAGCGACTCACTGAGATCAACGCTTCGGCTGTCCCTCAAGTATTTTATGCCGATTGGATTACACGATTCAGCTCCCCTCAGCAGATTATGACAGACCAAGGCAGACAATTTGAAGCAGAACTTTTTCTTAGGCTCTCAGCAATAATGGGGATTCAGAGGCAGAGAACTACAGCTTATCATCTGCAATCCAATGGTTGTGTGGAGAGATGGCTTGGAGCTTAAAAACAGCATTAACGGCACATCTTAGCTTTACACGTTGGGCACAGATTTTGCCATCCGTGTTGCTTGGACTATGGGCTGCTTTCAGAGAAGTTGTGGGAGCTAGTTTGGCTGGGCATGGGTAATCCTTGCGTCTTCCTGGTGACTTTTTAGAGGGCACAACAAGTCGAGAGCCTTGTGTTGCCCTACAGCAGTCAAAAGAGGATCTCGCATGACTCAAGCCCTCAAAATCACGGGAGTGTACAACAGAAAAACTTTTCAACATAAGGATTTAGCAACTTGTTCTCACGTGAAAATGCTATATATAAGCCACTAACACCTATATTCTGGCCCTCACCAAGTCTTACGTCAAGGCGATGAGATATTTACTCTTTTGATCAGCCAAAGAGAAGTTACTGTCTCTCTTGATCGTCTCAAGCCTGCCTATATCCTGTCCAGTGACACACCTATGGAAACTACTATAATAAAACCAGCTTTATCACCACTCAATGAAGACCATGTCTAGGATAAGCAAGAAAAAGCATATTTACCATCTGGACAATCCCAGACATCAAATAATCAGGACTGTTACAGAACAAGGAGCGGACGTTTGGTGAAGAAGGTGATCAGTGACTCCGTCACTAGGGGGGAGAGTGATGTAGCGGTAGCTATTAAAATTAATTTATGTTTTTCTAATTATTTCTTGAGTTTAACGGACTTTTTTTATGCGTTGTGATGGCAACCAATTTTGTTTATAATTATTAATAATGCTTAATTGTAACCTCCTCAGTTTTGTTGTTATCGTTATAATATAAAGTGTGTTTTGCTTTGTGTTAAGTTTTGAACATGTAGTTTTTGTCGAGACCTTTTGGTTTACGTTAAAACTAATCATTCTCGACAATCTAAACATTTAATAATGTTAAATATTTTATCAATCAAAAACAATTCATTTCCGAAATCTTGCCACATCCTATATACCAATCTACCATGAACAGACGCCATTGATCTTACTGTTAGACGCCAACTTGCAGCAAATGAATGCTCATCATTCATTACTTTAGAAAGCATGATGTGGTCATATATTATTAGCGACCGAACTAGATTTTCAATTAATTTATGCATGATGGTTTTATTGGACTTTTTCTTATTTGAAAACTAGTTTTGAATGTTAAACACCCATGATCAGTTCTAAGGAGGCAAAATGAAGTCTGCTCTAGGTCCTGATATCTTTTAGAGGCCCTTTTCATTTTGCCTCCTTTGAACTGATAATGGATTAAAATTTGAAACTAGTTTTCAAATAAAGAGCATTATAGAAGTGGCAAATAATTTATCAACCCCCACTACATTTTGCTTCTTTAAATTTTAACCACAATCTGCTTCTGGATGTAAGGCTTTTAGCTCACAATTTCACTTTTATTTTTCTGTATATTTTACTTTCCCATCTGATTTTGAAGCTCTCCACTGCCTTCAGGTTTTTAGTACATTATTTCTGAGAACAGATTTGCCAGGCAAACTCATATGTTGAATTCTCAGGATTTATAACAATTTTCTAAGGAAACCAATAAATAATTAAATAAAGTTTACTTTTTTCAATATTTATTTTTCTTCATTATTACCGATTGTTCTAATACTTAACAATCAAAGCCCTTACTTTTTTTGGAGCCATTTCACATTTCCCTAATGTTTCTGGAAGATTATTGGAAGTTGGCTCAATGTATTCTAATCTCAGTGATACTTCCCACACCATGATTAATAAAGGTGGTAAAATGGTTAACTAATTTTAATCCCTTCTGGATATGAAAATCCTGTAATAATTTTAATAGAAGAGCTAAGTTGTGACTGAATGTGAATGAATAAATATTGAAAGAGGTGGGATCAATAAAATAAAAAAAAAAATTAGGTAAAGTTAACAAGCACGATTTATTTTATTTGCCAATATTTCGGCCAAATCTTTGATGACCATCATCAGGGCAGAAGAAAAAAATTGGAACATCCGAGTCTCAGACACCTTGGAAACTCTTCAAACATGATCGGAAAACTGGAGACTCAGTTTCAAGAGAAGGTATATGCATGTCCATTTGTGATCGTTGGTCTTTCAGAGACCTGTCTGGACTTGTCCCCGATACTGTTCTTAGCCCCCTATCCATTTGATAGTCATGTCACCTGACTACACTTGAGACTGTTATGTCACAGGTGGACACTTACCTCAACTTACATTAACTTTGTTGCCTTGAAATTTGCCTTTTGTAAATTCATAAATAGCAAATTTGCAAAATCGAATCTTAGAAAATCAATTCTAATATATACCACATTGATAACAATAGTAGCAGTAAATAACAACAATATATTTTGTACTTTCCTATAATTATTATGTTTATATAATCTGATGATGAAAAATATTGCCTGATAGAGTAAACATAGTTGTGCCAATAAGTACTCCAATAAAGGATATTTAAAAATATGTTAAATCTCATGAATATTTTTATGCTTATTAGAATTGGCACTTAATTGAAAAATAACAATTTTCAAATTTATGTTAATTTAAACACATTTTATTATATTTTAATAAATTATTTCTTTAGTTATATTAAAGTTTTTAATTATTTGAAATATTTTTCATTTAATTAATATATTTTACAGGAATACAACAGAAATCAAATGTTATTTTCTATAGAATACAAAAATATTGATCATGCCTTGAAAGAAGATAGTAATTATATGGCAAACTTAATGGAGCTTCGTTCCAAACCAATGTATTATCCTTTGAGCCAATTGGATGTTATGGTTAGAAAAAAATTACATTATTTAATAGTTTTAGTCAGACCTATGCTAAATTTGTTCATATTTATTTTAATTACAGTACTGTTTCTTATTTTTAAAATTATTTTGATGAAACTAGAACCTCACTTAAATATTAAGCTTAATACCTATGAACAAAAACCATGTTATGACATGTTATAAATTATGAAATGTAGGACACTGCTTTACTCATACTACAATGAGAATAACTTAAAACCATGTACTTTGGTTATGTATAAACTTGATTCTGATTATGTTTATGATTTAATGACTATATGCCTCAAGCTTAACTATCTTACAGGCTTACTACCAATTTCTCAGTTTCCCATCATTGAAGGTGAGAATTCAAGATCTACAGTCAGAGTCAAGAGTATTCATATACCTGCTATAAATCAAAATAAAAAACAAAACAAATATCAGCATTATTTGATAGGATTGATTTAACCCTGTCAATAACAGCCTTAAGGTGAACCGCCACGGGACATGCCCATTGAGATTAATATTACAAAAATAATTTACTTTCTACACTTATGATTATCTACTGACTATTTAATATAGTGTTTATATAAAAACCTGTATATTTTATTTCAGTTGTATTGTCACTTATATTCACATATTTAATTATTTAATATTTTAAAATTTTTGCTTTATTTTATTTTTATATAGAATTTTTTTTATTAGGATTATTTGATTTAGGTGTATTTTTAATTTATTTAATATATTAGCATAATTGTTTCCAATTTTATCCATATCTGTTTTATAATTTACCCCTCGATCAATTGTTTTCAATTTTCTTCAATTCCAAAATTTTCAGCCCTGATTGGAAGATTTCTTTTTATTACGTTGATATATTTTATATCGTCCATTATATCATTGAGAAATTCAAGACACCCTCCTCAGTAGCATTTTAACAACCCCAGACCATGAGTCATTTCCCTCCATTCTTAACAGTTGGACTATATTTCTTATTCCCATTGCTGTATATTTTCTCCATACTTTTTTGCCCCTCTGAAGATTAAACATTTCAATTTTACACTCGTCGGTAAATATTATCCTATTCCAAAGTATTTATAATAGTCTTTGGCACATTGACTTATTATTCCTTATTAATGGTTTTCTCCTTCCTGTTCTGTAATGAAGCTTATTCCGTCTCAAACATTGGCGCATTGTTGAAACACTCTCTTGTTTCCCTCTCTCAGACAAATGTTCATCCACTAATTTACTGTCTCTAATTATTGTTTTTTTAAACTTTTCTCGTGATATATATTTCATATTTGGAGTAAATTTTTCTTTTTTGTCTTATTCTCTCTCTGTATTCAAAAGTGTTTTTCATTCCATACCTTTTAATAGTATCTTGGACTGTTGAATGAGTTCTGTTCACTTCTCAACAACTCAAGCGACCGTAGCTCATTATGTAGGCACACAATAATTTTTCTTTCCTCTTCAATCGTCTCTCTGGTTTGGGGTCCCATTTTCATTTTACAAACAGCAATAATAATCATTAATAAGCACTCCACCTTTACAAATGACGTCTAGGTAAAGACTGATTAGAGGTAATCCTTAAACTATTAAGACAGGGGTTGAAAACAAAAAGTAAAGTCTATTGTACGGATACTTTTGACTCATAACAATTAGTGTATCTTACTATAATGTTTAAGATTTTAAGCTAAATTCAGTCGATTTTCTTGTGAAAAAATATGAACTCTATTCTATAGTCATGAATGCAATATTATGTGTGTTTAAATTAAATGGGAACATGATAAAAAACAGTGGCAGTGGTCAATGGGATCGCCAGTAAAAGCAAAGCTTCTACTATTATAATAATAATAAAAAAAAGTATTGTAACACATTATTAAAAATTACTTAACCCATTTTACACAAACCCATTTTAATTACAAACTCTAGGACAAAACATGTGTCTATATTATGAATAAATAATTTGAGATTATACTTGTTTTTAAAGCATAGTTTTTGTAAATATAAAACATTAAACATAATAATAATAATAAATCAGTAAATATTTTTTAAATATTATCATGAATTTAATTATGTAAAATCAACAGGCAATGAGTATAAGCAATTTTATAGTGTAAGTACTTCCAATAAACACTGTAAAAACAAAGCTCCTCAAAACGCTTATAACAATTATATTTATATAATTTTTTCTTGCATTTACAAAAAGTGTTTGAAGATTTTTCATTCATTTGTAGTGAATCTTACAGTATACAATTTTAATTGTGTACTTTTTGGCCAAAAAATACACAATTAAAATTGTATACTGTAAGATTTACTACAAATGAAAGAAAAAAAAATGATTAAGTTTTTTGAGGATTACTGTGTTTGCAGTAGTGTTTTTTGGAAGTACATACTATAAAATATTGCATACACTCATTGCCTGTTGATTTTACATAATTAAATTCATGATAATATATAAAAAGTATTAACTGGTTTGTTAGTGTTTATTATTTTTGCAATTTGGCCAACCCCTATCCACAGATGATATTTAACACAATATTTAGAACAATTACAGATGATAATTTAAACAATTGTCGAAAAAACATAACATTTTCTACACATTTAAATTACGTTTGCAAGTTCAGAACAATGTTCTGTATTATGAATAGGTTACCTGGAGTATAAAACTGTTTTTCAAGCAAAGTTCTTGTAAATAAGACTTAAAAACATAACAATAATAAGATATTGTCATGCACAATAAAAAATAATTATTTACATAAAATGCATTCTGAATATAAGTTATTAACAAAACATGCAAAAATAATTGAAACAGCTGTTTGACATAGTACCATAAATAGTTATAAATTTCTGTTACATCCTTCAGGATTTACTCTAAAGAAATACTTGTATGTATATATAATATAACGTCACTAAAGAAGCTACACTTCAAACATAAATACAGAATTAAACAAAAGAAAATAAAACTAATACTAGTGTAATAATACTTTTGAATCTGACTGTAGGTCATTTTAATAATTTTTTCATTTGAATAAAGGTTGAATTCCAAATTTGACAATAACTATCCTTGCTAAGTAGTTAATTGTTGAGTTTTGTTTCATTTTTCAATAAAAGCAGTCCTATTTATATTGGTCTGTTTGCAAAAAATATAAGATAAACATTAACCTGTAGCTATATGTACAGACGGCTATAAAGTATAAATGAAGCACCCCAAAAATTGCCGATGTTATCCTAAATCCAACAGAAGCAGTGATCGGCTTGTTCTACTTGTCAGCCATTTTGCCTGCGGACTAGTTGGCCCATCTCTATTTATAACTAATCAAATCCATGCAATATTTTTTTTTTTAGAGGCTTACTAAGAAGAGAATGAGAACTGAACAACAAAAATGGAGAATACTTAATTTTATTTTTGTCTCTGCTTTATTTTTTTCAATATGGATTTTGACCACCGGTTCTAATTATAGTGTTGTATATTACAATACTGAGCATTTATCTGAACTAATTCGGACTCCAGCTTCTATTACAGATTTTGATATAGATGAAGTTTATAATCGATCAAGGTATTAACTTTATCAGATTTTTTAAAAGGTTTTTAACAGTCTTAAGTGGTATATTTATTTATATTTATACTTTCAGATTTTTTGAATATACAATTCATTCTCTACTTCCTTCTCTTCATGTTACTCAATGGTATAATGGAATGGATTTACCTATTGAAAGTAAGGAGCTTTTTTTTTTTTTTTTTTTTTTTACTATTTTATATTAATAAGGTATAGTTGACGGTTCAGTATTTTTAGAGAAGTAGATTGTTGGGGTATGCAGTCATAAAGATACACAGCAATTAAAAAATATGTTTTTTAATTTGTAATGCCAATGTTTCAACTTGCATTGCAAGTCTTCAGCAGGGCTAGAAGAAGAAAACAAACAAAAAGGTATGATTAAATTGTAGAGAGTATAAAAAACAAAGGTATGAAACTTGTATATTAAATTTTGATCAAGTCTCATAAAATATCGATGTCAGCACCCTCCAAACCGTTTACTGTTTTGAAATCCAAGTTTTTTTGGCACATTTTTCACTATAACTCTATAACTGTTTCTCCGATCTGAACTCTCATTTTTTCAACTAAAACCTGGTTAAATTTACTATTAGGCCCTTTATATAAAAGTTTGATTAAACCACACCCTAGCTAGCACGCTAAACCATCAGATGTTTTGGCAACATCTGATGATTTTGTTATTCTCATTGGCCTTGCTTGGATATACTACAGAGTTTAATCAAAATTTCATATAAAGAGTATAATAGTACATTTAACCAGGTTTTAGTTGAAAAAATGAATGTTCAGATCAGAGAAACAGTTATGGAATTATAGTGAAAAATGTGCCAAAAAAACTTGGATTTCAAAACAGTGAGCTGTTTTGAGGGTGCTGACATCGATATTTTATGGGACTTGATCAAAATTTAATATACAAGTTCTTATAATAAATTTAACCAGCTTTAAGATGAAATAATATATTTTGGATCGAACTATTACTTTTATATATTTGTCCAACTCTCAATGGTGTTTGAGATATACGTTATTAAAAATCGATAATTAAAGAGAAAAAATATTATTACCTCACTTTCTGTCAAACATTTGATTCAAGTGACAGAGACTTATATATGAAATTAAAGTAAATTTAACGCTCTACAACTTTGTTTCTGACAATATTTCTAAGAACGATTGTCGAAGACACTAAAAGCAAATGTATGTCCGAACTGGTGCCCGCTTCTCCTTCTCCAGGCTATATCTCAAAAACGGTTAATCCTGAAAAAAAAAATAATAATAGAACCAAAATTATAGAGAATATTATTATCTACAAGTTTTGTTACTTCTTGATTGATGGCCGATGGATAGAAATTGAGATATTTGAAAAAAAAAACTGATTTTTGTGACCTTTGACCTTGAATATCTAATTATGCTAACGTGCTGAGATTGGTGACTTTTTACCACTTATTTAGATATGCAATGTGTTTGGTGAGAAGGTACTCTCTGAGCTAATAGCTCAATTATGGTTTTCCAAAGTCCGTCATGGAGATAAAACACTTGAAGACAATGCTCGTTCTGGAAGACCTCAAGTTTCCAATGAACAGGAAGTTTAATATTAAAGATTCGGATCCACGTCAACCATATGCAGAGATAGGTTAGACGTTAAATATTTCACAAGCAACAGCATGGAGATCCTACATAAAATAGGGAAAAATAAAAAAAACTGGATAAATGGGTCCCTCACAAGTTATCAGAGGCAAATAAGATTATACGACTGACAACAGCTTCATCTTTAGCTTCTTGAAAAATGGCCCATTTTTTTACAGAATCATCACTTGTGATGATAAGTGGGTATTGTTTGACAATATTCGGCGATTATACCAATGGCTATCAGCTGATGAAGAACCAAAACAATTTCTAAAACCTGATCTTCATCCGAAAAAAGGTATTGCTGATTGATTTCTGGACAAGCAAAGGCATTGTGCACAATGAGCTCTCTGGTCAGGGGCAAACTATTACTGCAGAGTCCTATTGCACGATATTAGGCCACTGTCATTCTAAACTGAAAATTCAATTCAAATTTGGTTAACAGAAAAGGACCCTACTCCTTCAAGACAATGCTTGGCCACTTACAGCAAAATTTACTGGGGTTAAAATTAATGGAAATTGGATGGGAAACATTGCCCCTCTCACCATATTCTCCCGACCTTTCACCCACTGATTATCACCTTTTCAGATGTTTGGACAATTGTCTCTGGCAGAAATGTTTTGATAACTAGCAAAGCCTAGAATTGGAATTAAATAAGTTTTTTACCAGCAAAGATCAATCATCTTTTAAAAACGGTATTTTGGATCTTGCATCATGGTGGGATAATGTTATTAGTTTTAATGGAGATTATTTTAATGAATTATGTCATTGTATAGTTATTGGTTCATTGAATTTTTTAATTACCCAAAAAACTGACAGGAGTATACGGTATAAATATACCGTTTCTTGCCCAAACTATCTCTCCCTGAACCAAGCCTTTCGATCTAATAAAGATACATAAGACTCGAGATTGCCTTCCTTCCAGTCTTGATTATAAAATCCACTTGGCCTTACGGTCCTCTCTCTTTTGATTAACGTAGCCATACCATTTCAATCATCTTTCCTTGATTATCTCCTGTATGTTTCTGACACCCCACCTTATCCCTTTCCCTATCATTTTGTATTTGATCTTGATAGGTTTTCCCCAGTGTTCAGCAAAAGGATCTCATTTCAGAGGCAGTTACTCTGCTAGTATGGCTGTTAAGAAGTGTCCAGCTTTCAGATTCATAGAGAATTACTGCTTTATAACTATGCGGAATGTTATCATTTATCAATATTTTTATTTGTGAGCTCTCTGTTCTCACTGCAATCTCATAATGACAAAAACTATGATGGTTTTTCCCCAGGACACTTCATGTATATAGAGAGCTTAAGTTAATTTTGTAAATTTGCCTTCATAATTCCTAATGTCAAAGTTATAATGTTACATTTTAGAACATATTGTGATAACCCACATCTTAATAATATGTAATGTAATAGGACTAAATATACAAATAACTTATAAATGATTGTTAATCAAAATTAACAATTATTTATAAATGAACAGAATGAGAGTAATGCTTGATTTAATAAAATACTATTCATCTTATGTAATATTTAAGGTAGAAAATTATTAATAAATTTTATTATGAGATATTATTTGCTCTTTTATTTTCAATCTTACTATTCATCTTAGTTGACAAAATAAAACATCTAAAAATAAAAGGAAATTTTTAAATTTTTATTGAAGAGCTAGCTGAAAGAACCCTGCTCCGCAACGGTTTAATATCATTAGGATTAAGGGCAACTTAAATTAGTAAAAGTTAAGCTTAACGATGATAATTATTATTACTTAAATAATGCTAAAGAATTCAATTCTTAGAATTTCAATAATTTCAATAAATAAATTTGACAATTTGCAAAATTTAATTTTATATTATCTTAACAGTCCTCCAGCGAAGCTTCGAGGCAGCACTACCATTTTACCCAGCTCTGATACCAGACCATCAGCTTTTCTTATGGCAAACTTTAACTGAATATAGTCTCAACTTCTCAACTTTTTTTATTTTTTCAAATAAAGTTTAGTCTTACTGTTTCTATTTTTGCGAACATATCAAGCATAAATTGGTTGAGGAAATTTCAAAATTAAAATAAACAAGGTTCTTCACCTCCTCGCTCCATCAACATATAAGTGTAAAAATCAGCTGCAGACACAGTTTTCATAAGTGGTGTATTGGTGTTTGGGTCACGCTGAGGGATGTTAATATTGTACCCATCTTCTCCATGGCAGAACCTGAGACAATACTGAAGAGAATCACTGAATCTGTGAATTATTTCCTACGTTGTTTACTTTTAGATTGATGAGTTTACGTCAATGTTGCAATAGGCTCATCTGAACTGAGAAAAAGGTAGATTATAGGTTCAAGGAAAGCCGATTTGAAGAGGACCAATTATAGTTCAGAACAATTATCTTGTGACCGGAAACTGAAGGAAGAGTAGTTGGGGGACGAAGCTACTGGTGAAGCAAGGTTGGTGGGTTGCTCGTAAGGAATATGTACATTGAACTGGCCTTACATGCCATCATCAGAGAACATAAGTCTTTTTACCTCCTTTTTAACATAAGTCTTTTAACCTCCTCTTTAACTAAAGTCTTTTAATAGCTTATCGTCACGAAACAACTCAAACTTGTAAAGATACACCTCTGCAGCCACCAGGAGTTCATAGAAAGTATCATATTATAAGGTTTCGACATCGATCGTATTTTTGTTTGTTTACAACTATAAGGAACTTAATTTGTGACCAAAGCGTGCGGTCTAAGCATCTAACCTGTTTTTTAACTTATCTTATTTCCACATACCATATGGCCATTGATCTATTGTTATTCACCTAATAAAAATTGTAATCGCGTTTTTCGCGAATTAGCCGCGATCCAGGACGATTTTTTTAAATTCATTTCTTAGTGAGCACCTATGGCCCTAGAGGAAGCTACATTTCGAATTTCATTCCAATCCGTTCGGTGGTTTCTGAGATTTCGTGTTAAATGAGTGAGTGGTATTTGACAAATATATAGTAGATAAATATAATGTATTTTGAATGAAAAACTTTTTGGCAGAAGTTCTTGAAAACAGGATTCAGTACTTTGCTTTTTGACTTTACTACTTGTATTAGTGTTTGTTCAATGTCAATATTTTTTACCACTCGCATACACACACACACACACGCGCGCGCGCGTGCACAGAGTCACATAAAATAAATATATATATCTGGATGTGATAATAGAAACAATATGTAATATATTTTAATAAATAACAGTCTTAGTTATGATTTTTTCCCATTTTATTATTTGCAGATGAAGAAATGGATTTACCTCCTTCTAAATGGAAAGGTTGGACAAATGATTTTTCAAGCAAAATACTAGGAGTGCCAAGATTACGTCAGCTTAGAATTACTAAAGGTGGTTCAGTTGAACAATTTTGTATTCTAGATTTTTCTAGAAAATTTTAGGATATATTACATTTTAAATTATAGATCTGGAATGGGATCCACACATTCTTATGCTAAGGGGTAGTCTTGTGTCCAAATTACTAATAGCTGCATTTTTTAGGGTTGTTTGTACAATTGAATAAGCTCGTATCTGTTTGTTGTTATTTTAAGCTGATTTAGTTGCCATTACCGTAACAAGTTTTGGTAGTGCTGTTACATTACATGTCAGTAATAAAAAGAATGTCTAAATTTTCATTGAAGACTTCCCACAAGGAACTTGATTCTAATTCTTCACAATCTTTAAAACACAATTTAAAAACCTGATTATGTTATTTTAAGCAAAATTCCAAATATTTTGATAAATAAACATTTTTAGAAGTTTACTTTCTGTATATGGTCTATAATTTCAGAATGACCCTTAAATGAAGCTAATTAAATCAATACAACAATATAATTTTGTAATAAGATTATAACAAATAATGAGTTTTTAAGTAGTCCAGTCAAAATAGGAAAATCAGAGGAACTAAAAACACTAGTTCCAATTTTTTCAGGAATGTGTAGGGGATGGTGGTCCCTTGAACAAGAACAAGTAAAGTCCCTCCAAATCCCGGAGCCGCTGGGGGGGCTTTAGATATTCCATTTTTGAGTTATTTGCTCATAACTCGAAAACGGTACATTGCATTGAAAAAGTTTTCCAGTACAAAATTAAACTTATTAACTTTGCTATAAGTTTGGTCACTATATTCTTCACTATAACTCTGAAACTGCTCGTCCGATCCGAAATTTCTTTTTTTTTTTCATCTCAAAGCTGGTTAATTTTACTATAAGCCCATATATATGAAATTTTGACCAAGTCCCAAAACAAAATACCCATGTCGGCACGATAAGAAAACGCATATTGTTATGATATCCAAGTTTTTTTGGCATATTTTTCACTATAACTCTGAAACTATTTATTCAATCTATAATTTATTTTTTTTATATCAAAGCCTATACATATAATTTTGATTACATTTCGTAAAATACCCATGCCAGCCCACTGAACATGTAAACTTTGTCATGTTTAGTCAAAGCATACACATTTAGCGTGCTGGTGTGGGTTTTTTTTCATATACGAGGTCTGATAGTAAATTTAACCTGATTTTGATATGAAAAAAAGAAATTTCGGATCAGACGAGTAGTTTTGGAGTTATAGAGAAGATTGTGATGAAAAAACTTGGATTACACAACAGAACGCGTTTTTTTAGCATCCTGGGATGTTTATTTTACGGGACTTGTTCAAAATTTCGTATGTGGGGTCTAATAGTAAATTAAACCAGCTTTTTTTGCAGAGAAATGCTTGATGAAGGGTTTGAGCGCATCAGTTTTGAAAACGCACCCTACTGAGTGTAATTTCGCAGTTATATAAATTCCAGTTGTTTATATTTCCATGGATGGAACATCAATATTCAATTGGGAAATCAAGATTCTTCCTTCAAATCTGTAATTTTATTTACAACTTACATCAGTAAGTTGGGACTTGTTCAATCTAAATTAGCAGATGATGCATGTATTCTTGTAGGGAATTTAATGCTGTACAAGTTTTATCCTTAAGACTTTCCTCTAAAATGAACTAGGGAAGATCTAGAAGACAAAAATATACAAAAAACATGAGTGAAAAACAATTTTTTTTCAAAAATTACAACTTTTCTGGGGCCAGTAGTATGAAAACGCTCGTTTTTCTTTCAAATGTATATGACCAAACTTGTAGAAAATTTAATAAACTTAGAATTTGTACTGGAAAACTTTTTCAATGCAATACACCGTTTTCATGTTATAAGCGAAAAACTTAAAAATGAAACATCTAAAGCCTCCCCCTCACCCCCCATCGGCACCAGGATTTGGAGGGACTTTATTTGTTCTTGTTCAGGTATCATTCCCTACACATTCCTGAAAAAAATGGAACTGGCATTTTTAGTTCCTCTGAATGCGCATTGGTCTAGGCTGGCTGGACTAAAGGTAGAGAAGAAAAAAGGTGTTAAAAAATTCTTATTTGAAAAAAAAAATGAAAAATCATGAATGGTCTCAGATCAAATATTAGTTGAAAAAGAACTACTACTAATGGTTATTGAAGGTCATTTATTAAAAATTGTGTCAAATATTTATTATCTTGTTATTCATTAGAGCTTAAACAAATTATTTTGAGACTTATGATTTCCATTGACTAATTATTTTCTTTTTAAAACAGGAACCTGTTATGTTCCTGAAGAATTTCAACCCTTTTTCCAAAATTGCAACTCTTCTTTTTCAACTTCAGTTCAAGACAAAGCAACATATGCGATAAGCTGGTCTCCTGCTTCTTCTGATGAAAAACATTGGTTTTATTCTTCTGCTGAAACTTCAGAGACCATTGGAATGTATGGTATGTTTTAATTAAAAAATTAAGGTTACCCCCTTCATTTTGAAGTTTTGCTGCCAAATCGGCAGTAAAAGTAGTGATCAGCAATATGAGACTATAGTATAATTATTACGTTAACATGAATTTAGTCAAAAATAATGAAAGAGCTTCTAATAAACAGCTCATGACCTGCCTTGTGAGCACATCAAGAAATGAATGTGGTACAGACAATGTAAAAAAGGATTGCTTAGTTGGGCAAGTATAAGGGATGCTCAGATACATTACCTGCTCTTTTTCTCAAATCAATATTTGAGCTTGATTAGCTTCACTTCCGACATCAGAGTTGAAATAAGAAAAATCATTGATTTTTGCAAATTATTGCAGACAGTTTTATTTTAAGCTACGAGCTCTGGCCTACCTTATTATCTGAATTAAACTACTAATCTGAAATCAACTGAGTTAAATAAGATAATACATTTTGTCTGATTACCCAAGAGCTAGGGCACATCAACAGCTTGTTCTTAAATCTCCAGTACGATAATGCTGCAATGACATGCTTGCTTGTTTCACACAAAATATTGAAAAATCTTTATACCTGGTTTTAGATTTTTTAAATATTTCTTCACAGTATCTTAACTTTTGAAGTGAAATCTTTTTTATTTTTATCTAAGTTTTTTTGTCGGTATCCTGCAATATCAACTGGTTCACAATATAGTAAATATTCTTTAAGCTACTGAAATTCACCATCTCTCAGAGTATTTATGATTTCAAGTGCTCTAGATAAGTGTAAATAGTTATACCTTATTTTCAAAATTTATTTCAAAGCATCATATAACATTTTGCATCTACTAATGCCAGTTCGTGTGAGCGTATGTCCGAGAATGTTTTACATAATTTCTACAATTTTGGGCCGAGTAGCAGCACTTTACAATTCGTTACACTCGTCTATAATATTCAAACAAATTTTGCCAAGAGATAAATTTTTATCAGTCAACAGGGCTTCCACTTCCCCAATAGAAATTGAATTTAGAGTGTGTGCATTGCATCTATAAATGGTAGATCTTCATAAAGTTTGATAGTAATATTTGTTACATAGCCACTAACGTTTTTAAATGGTAAATATGAATTCCCCTTAAAAGTACTGAGCCCTCTCCCCTCACATGTACATTAATATATATATCATATTTGTAACAAAGTGCTGATTTTTTGAAATTGTTGAATGTTTTTAGAACTGGTAATAAATGTTTAACAATTGAAACTAGTTTTCAAATAAAAATAATCCCAATAGAAGTGGCAATTAATTCATCAGTCCTAATTGTATTGATCCTTCCATATCATCAAGTGTACCTCAAGTGACAATTATAAAGAACTCACATAGCATTCACTGTAAACTGTGAGTGTGTTATGTACATACAGTTGTAAGCAAACCATGAGATAAAGGCTGATTAATATTAAATTTTTATTGGGATCTAGCAGTTTTTGATCTAATGCCTTCAAGCCATAGGTAGAGGTGCTTTTAAACTTACATTAAATAAATATATATATATATTCTCCAAAAAAGTGGACTTTTTGGGTTTTATTCCTTAAAAATGTAAATAAAGCCTACAATTATTAAATTAAATGAAAAGATTAATAAACTTATGTTACAAACAACCTTGACAACCAAGTCAAAGCATCACCAAGTCTTAAAAAGTAATAAATGTAAAAGTAGAGATTAAAACTGACCTCTATTTTATGGTCCTCGCCAATTTTCAAACTTATAAAAAAATATTAAAATAAGTAGGGATCAAGCTTAAACTACCTGCAGTGATGGCTTATAGATAATGAAAGGATATATGTGATGTCTCGATGGTTGAGAGCTGAAATCATCATTCATGTCCATAAAATTTCCCAAAGAAGCAGTTTCAAAATTTGCTCTTTTATTTTATTCTGGCAATTAATATTATATAATGTAAAATTCAATTTTATAGCTAAATTTTAAACTTCACTAAAGCTTCTGAGAATTGTGTAACTTACTCACTGTTACAACAGATATGTAAGAGAGAATATTTTTTTCAGTAAATGCATATTTATTATTAAAATATATGACATTTAATTTGATTTTCTTTTTTTAGGAGCAACTGGCTATTATTACCCAGGAGGGGGATACATTAGAAACTTAACAAAGAATATGGTTGACTCCTCCGAAGAAATCATTAAATTGAAGATAGAAAAGTGGTTTGATGAACTTACACGAGCAATATTTATTGAATTTAATTTATATAATGCAAACAGTAATTTACTTTCTCAAGTAACAATAATTGTGGAAAATCTTGCCAGTGGTGTCATTGCAACAAGAGTTTATGTAATCATACTATTTTATATATGTTGGTTTATTTATTAATGATTATTAGTAATTATACTATAAACTTTGTTTTTCAGATCGATACTGTTTACCACAAGTTTTATCTAGAAACTCTTGATATTCCATCATTAATTGCGCTTATATTTTTTATTGTTATTCTAATACTATCTCTACTGAGAATTGTGTTGCACGTTTCAATGGAAGGAATGGGACCTTTTTTTAATTCTTGTGGAAATTTTCTTGATATACTCATACTATTTTTTGGATTTTCTTGTGTTATAGCAACTTTTGTTCGGGATGCATATTTTAAATTATATTCTGATGCTTATGAAAGAGCAGCTAATGAAGAATACATTAGCTTTGTTTATCCATTTTATCAAGATGATGTGGAATCAATTCTTTTATCAATTTTAACAGTTATAACCACAATTAGAATATTACAACTGGCATATTATGGAAAATGGTATTATATTTTATGCAAAACCATAAAACAGTCATGGCCTTATATAGCCTGCATTTTAGCCCTCATATTCTTCTTCACTTCCCTTATTTCCGAAGTGGCATATATTACGGAAATGCAAAACCATCGCATGTATTATACTTTGATGGTACCCAAAATAAATTTTATTGACCATCAGGAATATAGGGAAATGAATATTTTATTCAAAGTTGCATTGAATTTGATTTATTTAGTAGGTGGAATGATGATAACAGCTGTTTCCATTGTCTTCTATGCAAAATCGAAATTCCATTTCAACAGTTTTCAAAGAGTCGAAAATTACAACTCAAATCATTTCGTTTTCCTTTTTAAACATGTTCAACGAGGATTAAAAACATTATTTAAGGATGATATTGCATTGCGAATTCAACAGGGAACTGCTACTAAAGATGACAGAAATAAATACAGAAGAAATCTCTATGATGCTACTAAACTTAGAATTGCTCGTGATTTCAAACTGGAAAAATTAGAGGCTGAAGACATTATGATAGATTTCTATAATGAGTATAAACGTCATAAAAAAATGTGTGATCAACTAGACCAAATTTTGGAGTCAATTGAGTAAAATTACAAAGAATAACACATAAGAAACAAATAAATTAGATGATAACAATAAGATATGCTTAAGCTCTTTCATAAGTTGGAATTTAGGAACTATTTATATTATTTGTTAATAGTTGTATATAAAAATAAATTTATATAAATCAATAAGAATACTTTATTTACACAATCTAAGGATAGAATTTATATTATAACGTTTTATAAATATACCTTAAAAAACTCTTTTTAATAACTTTTTGTATCCTAAAAGAAAGTAATTTTATATTGGTTTAAAATGATTAGTATATAAGAAGAATTAATCAACAATATCCACGTCAAAAGCTAATAAAATAATTAATTTGTGATGTTGATTAATCCTTTATTAAAATTGCCTGATTTATAAATATTACAATAATGATAGTCAAGTTAATATAACATAAATGATAACTAGCATTTTTTGTTAAATTAGAGATGGGCCTACTAGTTGGTAAAGCCGAGGGCTGCTTTTTTAGTCGGTTGTTATTCCGCACTGAGTGCTGACTAGTCGGCTATTTTATTGATTTATATTTCTATGTTTAAAATTTGGTTGATTGAAATGAAAACATGAACCTAATTTATTATAATTTTTTTTTCAGAATTATCTATACAGTTTGTTATTTATTATTGGGGTACCCCTTCAGAAACGGGCTTCACCAGACCGGCATTTTGATATTTTCTTATTTCCACTTATTTTTTTATTTCTCATTTTGGTACCCTTTGACAAGCGGGACTCCAGCACACCGGCCAGTTCCATTACACTTCAATTCAAGTTTACATTTATCGACAGCTCTTTCCCATAACATCACATGTAAACATTCATTTCTTCAGTTTAAACTTGAATTGCGTTGTTAAGTGTGTTATATTGATACTTACAAGGGGACGTTTGCAGTTGTAACTCACAGATTTGAATGCCGATTTGTGTGTGGATAGTAGGGACCTATAATAGTGCAAAACTAGAGTTATAGCCGCCAATGGGCATTAGGAGCCAAAAAAAAAAATAATGCGTGATTTGCATATTTTATTTTTTTTGAGATGAGGAATCTGAAAATAATATCAGTTTTTAGTTTAAAAATTTTCCTCACCTATATTAAATAAATAAATTGTTTTAAAATGGTCTATTTCTATTATTTTAATTTTTACACAATAAATTTCAAATAAGACCATTTTAAAAAAACATAGGTAAGGGGAGTTTTATCTTTTTTAACCAAAACCTGATATTAATTTTCGATTATTCATCAATCTTAGGGTTTCAATGCAATTTGAAATAAAAATATGTGTGAGGAAAATTTTTAAACTAAAAACTGATATTATTTTCAGATTCATCATCTCTACAAACATCTAAAACCTAAATTTCATCGAAATCAAAAATAAATCTTTTTTACCTTTAAAGTTTTGTATGCAAGGGCTCTCAATTTCTGAAAAAAAATTCGGAGGTCGCAGGATTTACCATTATTGAGATATCTCAAGTTATAGCTGACCTCGGATTTTTTCATTCACATCAGTTTTTGTCCACTAAAATCTGGATTAATCTCAATATTGTATACATGGATAAAAAGCAGAATGTATGCTGATTCTAGTGATACTATTACTATTATAATCGGTTGAACACAGCAGTTGTTATGGCCGTTAAAAAAATTTTAACCTCCTCGAAAGGGGTAAAAAATCAATATTTTTTGATTTTGATAAAATTTCACATGTAAGGGTTTTATGGTGCGTTTTATCGAGATTTGAGGTCAGTTGTTCATGAAAAAAAGTTTCCACTGATTTACAGTGGATTTCCTTGGAATTTTGTCATTTTTTTAGAGTTTTTGAGCACCCTAAAGCCGGGTGGTGTCTGGAGTGTAACGGAAGTATTTTATATCAAAATGCATACATGATTGCAATTTAACGTGAAAGAATCATTTCTCTATCTTGACTGAGAGCTGAGAAAAAAAATAATACGTGATTTGCATATTTTATATTGTTTCTCGACTCCTAATGCCCATTGGCGGCTATAACCCTACTTTTGCCCTATTATAGGTCTCTACTACCTACACACAAATCGGCATTCAAAACTGTGAGTTACAACTGCAAACGTCCCCTTGTTAGTATTTTTAAATGTAAAAAGGTGAAGCAGAAGTTAATAACATGAATTTCATAATGGGTTTAGTGTTTTAAAAATTGATGTTTTCTTATTTCCTCTTCCCTAATGTGTAGCAGTGTTACTAAAGTTAACAAGATTAATTTCTACATGGATTTGGTGTTTTATATATTTATATTTGTTACATCAATTTAAATGAGAAATTTTTAGTTTATATATTTTGTGAATGGATTCTTTGCCGAACCTATTACTTATTGTCGTAAAGAGAGGCAGATTGAACTATTAATTCAATAAAACATCAATTTAAAAATGAATGTGAGAAAGTAGTTACATATTTTCTTATTTCCACTTCCCTTGAGAAAATATAGCAGAAATTAACATCATTACTTCAACATTGATTTAGTCTTTTATATTTTGATATTTTCTAATTTCTCATTTTAATATCAGACTTAATATTAGTTTGAACATGGATTTAGAGTTTCTTATAAATGAAAGAGCATAACCTTCCCCCTGGAAAAGTAGCAACTAAAAGATCACAATAAATTAGAACATGGTTAGAACCCATAAAAGGTATTCTGGGCGCTTGAAGGGGCAGCAGCCCTGCTTCTGGAGGGTCTTCTTTGTCTTCCTCTTGTGTCATTTCTAGCCTCAAGGAGCCTTTATTCAACACAGCCAGGCATCTCGGTCCATGCTAACCTGCCTCATTTCTCTTCCCTCCAATTCTTTGTATATATTCCATATAGGAAATTCTAAGGCGACCTCGTGGTCTCCTTCTGATAAGTCAAGCTTCCACTACCTTTCGCAGTTCTCTTTCTTCCTCCATCTGACAGACGTGACCTAACCATTTTATTAGCTGTTGGTTTTCACGCAATGTCTTTAACTCCATTACTTCCAGCTCTCTTCTGGTCTGTTCATTCCTAACTCGATCTTTCTTTGTCCATCCTATAACTTTCCAAAGGAATCTCAGTTCTGCGCCTGTAGCCTGACTGGCTTGCTCATCCAGAATTACCCAGCTTTCACTACAGTAAGTGGGGGTTGGAAGATACACATACTTATATATGTGCATTTTTGTTTCTCTACCAACATCTCTGTGCCCCACTATGCTGTAACAGCTTGGGTAGTAGACCTGATTGGCTTTGGATATTCTATTCGCTACTTCTGGATCAATCTTTCCGGTGTTGCTAATGACTGTCCCTAAGTGGGTAAATTACTGCACCTCATCAAGAACATTACAGACCAGCTGGACATCCTCTTGCTCCACTTTTCATAGAACCTAAATCTGGCTCTTGGAGATGTTTATAACTATTCATCATTTGCGGTGAAGCTCCTCCTGCCATTCCACAAGCGTTTGCTGTAACTTAAGCCCAGTATCAGCAATCAGCACGTCATCGGGATTTAGTAAAATTGCACGATAACATTCCTCATGTTTCACCTTCCAATGGCAGCCCAAGCATTCCGGCATTTACAAATTTTATGGATTTCATCCATAAATATAATAAATAAAAGGGGCATTAGGCTGCCTCCCTGGTTCCTTTAGTCGTTTAGTTAACCACTTCAACTGACCAAAGAATAAGAAATTTTCTGATTATAATATTTAATAAATTAGTTAACCACCACCCAACACTCACATTTATATATAAATCTAGAAGCAAAGGATATTAGTTAATTATGATCGTAAAATAAAAATAAGTCTTCAAAGGATCCAGTCAAAATAATTTTTTACTAGAACGAGAACAGTATTGAAGCAACAGGATGCAGTTCGCAAAACAGATTTTAAAACAATAGTCCAATAAAGAATAAAAAATAACTGATGAATATATCATAATAAAGAAAAAGTAAATATTATTATAGTGCTGGTAATAAAAAAAGTCAATAAACATTGGACCATTAGAAGTAGATATAAAGAACAATTAACATAATGTGTGATGGACAACGGCCGCCATCTTTGACGGCTACCATTTTGGTGTTCTACTGAGATTTTTGAGTGGATCCCTATCTGAAAGGTTTCCTTCAGGCACAAACTTCATTCATATAAAATGGCATTATTCAATCAAAAAGTGCAGCTTTGATTTATTTTAGAATAGTTTTTAGTTTGTTTTAGTTACCGCACTAAATTGAAAAATAGACATCAAAAGAGTATAGCATAGTATCAAAAATAATGACATAGATATCATTTTAAAGCAAAAAATAATATAGTAGAGTAATAATGCCTATGAATGAACAGGCACATAAAAAAGTGACAATACTAAAAAGTAAGGCATATGGACAAGATCGGAAAAATAAAATAAATAAATAAAAATAATATTAATAGATAAAAATAGTGCCAACACTGTTATAAATAATAATCACTTCCCTATCTTCAAGAACCTATCCCCCCCTACTTTCTAACCATCACATTTCATTCCTTCACCAGAATTTCAACAAATCATAATACTTTTTTCTTTCCTTAGGAAACCTCATTAAGTGTGACTGGCATTTGCATATTTTAAGTTCCATATAATGACTGTTAGAATCATCAAATTGCTGTTTTGAATATTTGTGTGTTTTTAGAACTGAATATTAATGTCCTCAACATTCAAATCTACTCTTCTGATAAATTAAATAAGTGCATATCATTCATCAATACCTATTAATGTTGATTATTCTACAATATTATGCGGATGTCAACTTATCCTATTTTCCCTGGCGATTGAGTAATATGTGGAGTGTATGAATAATGTGAGTAAATTATCTATATAATTAAAACAATTATTATATCACAAATTCAGCAAAACGCATGAAGTGTGGTGTATTGTTAACTTCCTCTTCCTTAGGGGTTCTAAAGAAGGAAAAACAATTAAAAAAAAAAACATTTATTATATTTGAAGAAATTTTTAAAAAACTTCCCATTACATAAAAATAAAGTGTTTAAGCAAGTATGCAAGAACAACACTCTATCCTGATCTTTAATTTTATTGTCTAGGGAATCTATGGAATAAATCATATATTTAAATAAGTAGTCAAGATAAGTTGGTTTCATATTCTACTGAAATTATGTAGGATAGAATAAATAATATTCAACATTTTGAATTAAAAATTTAATAACAAAGCTCATTAAATATAAAATGTATAAAAATATTACAAAAAGTAAGAAATAAATATTTTAAAACATAACAAGATATTGTACTATAACGTTGTTAAAATAAATACAAAATAGTAACAGGCAATAAGTTAGTAAGATTAGTAACAGGTATTTATAAATCAAAAATAAACTAAAATAGTTATATGTGTATAAAACATAGTGTTTAGACAAATTATATCTGAATAAAAAATCATTTCAAATGATTGTAAAAATACATGTTGTTTTTTTTTTTTTTTTTTTTTATAAAATAAAATATTAAGTTTACTTTCTCCAGTGTTTAATAACAATGATAAAACCATCATGTGAAATTTATAAAAATAGGGGATAAAGGATACTAACAAAATGTATAGCAATAGCATGCGACCTAAAACATAGTATATGCTACACAATTAACTAATTTATAGATAATGAACAGTTTTATTAATATATTCTTTCATTAATAAACCATCACAACTGTTAAAGATTTCTAGGATAACAGTAAATAGAAATAGAAAAAAAAAAATATTTGTTTAATATAAATAATGAAGTTTAAAACAAATAAAAATGGGAATTCAATGGTTGTCTAATAAAAAAAATAATGGTAGTTAAATCTGAAATGGAATCATAACATGATCTAATGAATTGTAGGATAGATTATCAAAAATCATAAGCACATAACACGATTTGTACAAACACTGAATAACTAAGAGTTAGATAAAAATAAAGTTGAAAAAAATACTTAGATTTAAGTACATTTAAATGTGTTTATTTAAGTGTCTTTTTTTC
Source organism: Euschistus heros (assembly GCA_003667255.2). Classification (NCBI taxonomy): domain Eukaryota; kingdom Metazoa; phylum Arthropoda; class Insecta; order Hemiptera; family Pentatomidae; genus Euschistus; species Euschistus heros. The sequence goes on from RCWM02000231.1 coordinate 1,417,468, forward strand.
AGTCTTTCATACATATTTTTAAGGAATATTTATCAAAAATATTAAGGCCTATAACCTGATTAGAATCAACAGAGCTTGATTAAAACTCAAATACCATTCAACTTCTTAACTATTTCTTCAAACTATAAACACAATAGATCTGTTTTTATGAAAATTTCAATAAAAGAGACCAGATTTTCATGTGATGTTATATTAGTAGTTTTATAAAAATAAGACTGTTTTTCTTTCTTTTTTTTTTTTTAATAGTCTACATCTATCACAATTATTTTGTTTGGACACATTTTCGGATATATGCGTGTATTTAAACAATTGGATACATTTTTATTTTTCTAGTTAACCTCTCAGAAGAAATAAATTTTAAACATAAAAGCAGAAGAAAACAAAAGAAAAAGAAATCTAGTAATAACTTGTTAGAAAAGAACACTTATAAATAAATTATTAGCTTCCCATTTCCTAGTTTTATATAAATTCATCTTTGGCTCAATTTGTAACTTTTGTATGAAGTTTCTTTTATTTTCATATTAGGTTGTTTTAAATAAACAAAACAATTTATACACATAATGTGTATGTAGTAAACATTATTTAAGTACACATGCCTAATGGTTGTTTTTATTATATACAAAAATATGTTAATGTTTCCATTGGCTAATATTATTTATTATACAATAATTAGGCTAATATAATTAATTTATCATTTTTATTTCATTCAAACAAAAATGTTTTTGAATTAAAATAAATAAGATTCATTTTGATTTTTATTGTACTTTTTCAATACAAAAATTTTGTTTACTTTTTTTCTTTCTTACCATACCAGACAACACTTTATTTATTAAATAATTGAAAAAGAATCCTTTTACAAATTTTATTTACAGTAGAACCCCTCATATCCGACTCCTCATGATATTCATCACCCCTCCTCCCACCAGTCTCGAATGTTCGATTATGTGAATCACAGTTATACAACAGAGTTCCTGGCATAGTTACCTATTATGGGTACCTCAAAACGTTAACATACTGTATGCACGCTTCAGAAGAAATTAGAAGTTCTTTAGCGCTTGCAAAAAGGTGGGACAGTTCAAAAATTATCTTCTGAACTAGGAATAGGTGTCACAACAATTAAAGACTGGAGGAAAAACAGAAAGAATATCCAATCGTACACCATGACAGTGGAAGGGGAGGAAGTTTTGAAAAATAGAAAGATGCTTATAAAACCTAAATTTGATGTCTTGATGATGCTCTCTGGGTTTGGTTTTGCCAACAAATTAATTGGTAAATCGAAAAAACAGTAACCTGTTTAAGGCTATGAAATCTTTCAATATAAAAGATGCCTATTTTATATTGCCGCTCAAACACTGCTCTACAAAAATCTTGGAAAAAACATTGGCCAAGTGTCATGGAAGGTGAGGGCTCAACCCCCGATGAAGCTCAAATCATTAATACAGATGTCATGGAAATTATCCAAGATTTACAAACCATTGATGACAAAATCCAACCAGCTGATGTAGAAGAGGGGCTATTGGAAGGGGACATGGCTGAGGTCACCAAAGAGGATCTTGACGACAATCAAATTGTAGTCATGGTTCTCAATGCAGAACTGGAGGAGGATGAAATGGACGACAAAAAAGAAGAGCCTGAAAAGATTAGTCACACGGCAGCTAAAGAGGCTTTCGAAATTACGATGAAATACATCGAGCAGCATCCAAATGCAACACCGATTGATGTTCTGTATATTAAGAAGTGGAAGGATACCGCTGCTAAAGCAAGATTAAGTGCAATAATACAGAAAAATATAACTGATTTTTTAAAAATGAATTTATGTGTAATTAATTAGTTGGCTATGTGTCTATGTACATACATGCATACTTCCGTATTTTATGTGTTCAGTATGTTTTGTATTCAATAAACACGTACATTTACATACATATGTACATAAATACTCGTTTATGCGTGTTTTTATTAATTTTTTGTTGTTCCTCGGATTATCCGACCACGCTCCAGTCCCATGGGTGACGGATATGAGGGGTTCTACTGTATTTTGATGTAAAATCTTTTTTTTTTAGGACTATAAACATATATTATAATACTATTTACTTCAAGTTTAAGCGAATGTCATAAGGGTATACGTGTATAAAAACCTGGCCTCTGTTTATTTTGTAATTTATACTTATTAACCAATAACTAAAGTTAGATCTAAATTTCTAGCATCATATTATTAAGAAAGCATCATCTTACATATCATTAAACATTAGTTGTATTTTTTTTTCTGATCACAGAAGTTTTAATAAAGATGAATACCATATTTATGCATTAAGCTAGATTTTCCATGGTTTCCTCAATACAGCGATTAGAGTAAAAAGTGAGAATTGTTTCAATGATGGAGTTGCATTGAACACAAAATTAAAAACAGAAAAGTTCCATACATTTAACTTTAATAATAAAATATATATTTATTTATATTATTTCAGTGACACTGATATGAGAAACAAGATTTTTTTTTCGTTTGAAAAATAATAATAATAATAAAAGCTAATGATTAGTTAAAATCATGGATAGATATTAAAACCATGAGTATAATAATAAAAAAAATGTATCTTTAATTTAACGAATAACATTCAGCGGTATAGTCATATTTTTAGGAAGCCTTTCTAAAAGTTGATCTCCAAGCTCTTTGCTTAACATTAACCAAGTATACTTATCAATAGGGAATACATCTTCCAACGGAACTCTGAAGGACACAAGCACTGTAAGACATAAGCCATCAGGGCCACTCCCTGAGTGTTCGATATTCAGGAGGCCATGCGGTTTATGGGGTGGTACATCTGCTCCAAATATTTCCTTGTAGAAACAAAGTTGAATTAACTTTTAGAAAGAATAGTATAGAGTATTATTAATAATAAATCTAACTTGTAAATTACAGCCTCAGTAAATTAAAATAAAGATATATTGAGAATATTAAAAAAAAAAAAAAAAAAAAAAAAAAAAAAACCATTATAGATCATTATATTCAACTTACCACCATAAACTTTCTCAAAGTGGAGTGTAAATTTTTTTGATGATTAATTTCACACAGAGGAAAATGAACTTCTGTTTTTTCAGAGAGAAGAATATGTACCCTATTGCTAAAAAATAAAAATAATATACCAATGACCTTAACAGAAAGAAAAATTAAATGCTGGCAAAACAAATCACTATCATTTAAAAACGTTTATCTGAACTATTTATTCTACATTAAATAAAATAACTTTCAAGACATAAGAGAATATAGAATTAAATACAGCAGAACCTCGATAATTCGAACTAATTGAGACCGGGGGTGGTTTGGACTATCAAATCATTCAGATTACCAAACAAAGTGCTTTCCAGGCATAGTATGTAGCATGCAAATAATGAACACTGACATACAAGTAGTTCCCATAAAATAAGAAGCACGTTGTATTGTTAAAGGTAAATAGCTTGTTTAATGAAATACTACTGTGATACAGTAAGGTAACTAACTATATTCTATGTAATGTATTGGACATGAATTTTGTAATATATTACATAGTATGTATACAATCTTATACACACGCAGAAAGTACAGTACTGTACACAAAAAAAATTATGCTGTACAGAAAGATAAAAAAATTCAATAAATCAAAAAACTAAACATTTGGAAAATATTTAATTTTTTTCTGAGCTAAGGTTTAAGAACGTTTTTTTGCTGCTAAATCATGGATTTTCAGAAAATAATTTTTATTTTTCCCAAAACAGCGTTCGGATTACAAAGGTTCAGATTATCAAGGATCTTCTGTAATAAAAACCAAATTTATGCACTTTCTCCTTGCTGCTGCGGAAAGGTGGTCAGCCTGTCAATGTTCAAGGACATAATTTTGAACAGCAATCAATTCAGGATAATTTTATTATTCCTTGCTTGTCTACTTACATTATTTTCTATAAATAAAGTAGTTAGCGAAACTATTATTATTTTTTTTTATTATAACCTACATAATAATTCAATTAAACGAAAATCTTTAGATGTGAATATGTCAAAAACAAATAGGTATGGGGTATACCTTTATAGGAAAATTTTAACTTGTTTTGCAGTCCTAAATTCATATTTACAATTGACACATATCTGAATGATTGAGTTTTAGATTAAATATAACCAAAAGATGGGATTATAGATCCTGAAAAATGTGATGATATACGTAAATAATATGAAGGAAGTGCAAAAATTTGTATTTTATTATATAAAAAATAATCATTGGATTCAGACATAAGATGAAATAGTAATATGAAACACTGAGAAACTCCACTTCAAAAGGAATTCTATATTGGTTTGCTTAATAACAGCCAGACTACCCAAAGCAGGTACTGGAAGGAAAAATAAACCTCTCAATACAAGAGATAATATGATGAGATCATCACACAAAGAATTATTTAGCATGTTTCAAAGCAAATTCAATGTAAAAAAGGGGGTGGTAATTATTCATGAGATAATTTAGGAATAAATAATCCTTGATCTTGAAACATCTTAAATAAACATTCAAATTTTCAGAGGGAAGAACACATAGCATAAATGGAAAATTATTGATTTTTAGAAAGCCAGCAATAAATCATTATAAAGAGGCAAAGTGTGTCTCAGAACTATAAAACCACTTGTTTTTTTTTCTTTAATTGCCTTGCTTTAGTCTTTCTTTGTTTTCCAACCAAGATAACTCGGGGCAAAGTGCTTTCCGAAGAAGAAAAGGGAAATATTTTGGCTTTCACCGAAGAAAATTTATGTCTTTGAGAAATCACTAAAAAACTGCAGTGAACAAGCAAAATTAATGTATATTAAAAATAGTGTTAAAGCCTGATAATTCACTTTCTTATTTCTTAATATCTAATTATTATTACACCTCCTATAGTGAGAAAGAAAACTCCATTTTAATTTATAATAAATAATAGTCAATAGTTTAAATAGTATGTTTATGGTTCAAGTTATATGTTTATGGTTCAAGTTACGTATTATTACTCAGGAGATAAGAGGCACCAAGGGTCAGTTTGGGCCAGAGCTCTCTGGAAGGAAGAAGTATTTACTCACTGATCTCTCACTGAGAAAGATCATCGATACGCACTGGCAGGTTTGTTGTATTGTATTTTCTTTCACCCCTGCCCATGAAAGATGGAAGAAGTGGCACTCACTGAACGCTGAGAGGAGACGTGTTCACCACTGAACACATTAAGTATCTATACGTAATTTGAACCAATTTCACCATTAAAAAAAAAATAAATAAAAAAATCCAATTTAAATAGTTTATAATTTCCAATATAAATTTTTTTTTTTTTGTAGCAGATTAGTTTTGGCTTGTAATAGTTTTCACCAAAAAATTTCTTTTCTTTTTTTATGTTATCATTATAGGAGATTACTTTTTTATGTTTCTAGTTTGAATTTCTTTTTTTTATTTTTTATTTTATTTTTTTTTATTTTCAGGTTTTCTCAATTTTTAAACTCAGTAAATGGGTAAAATTCCCTTCTTTTTTTTTGTAATTTAGTTAGGCATTTCATCGGATAATTTTTTTCACCAGCGCTTACTTGGGGCGGGAATTGTTTTATTTCAAAAGTGAAAAGCCTAAAATAGAAATAGAATAGAAAAGGTCGCCCTAAGAAAAAGTTTTCAGTACATTGTGAACGAAGAATCATAAACGATACTAGCAATTCTGTTAAAAGCATCTCCAAAATGATTTCTGATCTTCAACTGAATGTTTTGAGAGCTATAGTGTATTGTGTCTTAAAACGCAGCAAAGATATTAAATGCCAAAAAATACAAAAAGCACCTAAACTTTTGTCTAGCCACACTCTTGTCTAACACTCCACTTGTCTAACTTTTGTCTAACACTCCAACCTTGCTGCGGCAAGGTTGGAGTTTGGACATAAAAATACTTTGACTCATTGTCATTGGGAGTCAGTGATTGGTGAGTGGGGAAAAAATTTAATTTAGATGGTCCGGATGGTAATAGATTTTATTGGAGAGATCTGAGAAAAGACCCTTTAATGTTTTCCAAGAGAAATTTCGGCAATGGGAGTGTGATGGTTCGGTGGGCATTTTGATCAAACAAAATGTTAATGTTAGCATTCCCCTCATTTAAGTTGGACAGTAATGAGTACATAAATGTACTTAAAAATCAATTGCTACCATTCCTCAAAGACAATGGTCACAAGCAATGAACTTTTCAGCAAGATAATGTCACAATTCACACAAGCCGAGCACCCTAAGCATGGCTCATTTCTTGGCCATCTTGTTCTCCTGATCTGAATCCTATGGAAAACTTATGGGGTATCATTGTGGGAAAGATTTATGCCTAAAACAAACATTATGAAAAAGAGACAGAACTAAAAAAATGCCATCAACAAATCGAGGGATGAAATCCCGAAGGATGTTATAAAAAATTTAGTTATGAGTACGGGACGAAGACTTTTTCAGGTTGCTGAAAAGAAAGATGTCAAAGATTATTAACAATAACATTAACATTATTAAAATTAACATAAAATGATTTTTTTTAACTTGGTTTTATAGTTATGAGACAGATGTTATTTCTTTTAGATATGTTTTTGGTAAAATTTGTAAAAATAAAAACAAGTTTTAGTCATACTATGTCTTCCATTCAATGAACCTAACTAACAGATATGTTAAATTTTTAGTTTCTACTGAATATTTTAAATTAAAGAATAAAACAAAGTAGTTTTATAGTTATGAGACGTACTTTATAAAATAATTTAACCAATACCTTCTTCATCAGAGTGATGCACTTAAAAAATTTATGTAAAAGGATCACCAGAAATATAATAAAATTACAAATAATATATTAAGGAATAAAATTTTTTTTTTGATGCAACTAAGGATTTTTATTTTTCTTAATTATAAAACTTATGCCAATAATAGATATTACTTTAATAAATTTATTATTTGCATAATTTGTAATCAAATATAATTGTCTTAATAGTACTAGTGTACCATCCTTGTAATAAAGAGGTAATTTCAAGGTTTTTCATAAAACCCTATGTTTTATTAACATGCCAAAGCATGCAGAGGATTTTTAAGTGAAAGAGAGGGCTAAGCACAAATGTTAATTATTAACTGTAAATATTCAAAGCTTTGATACATTTCAAAAGCTCTTTACTTATGAAGGCCTTGATAAATAGTAAGTAAATCATTGAATACCTGCTCCTCTGTTTAATGCAAACAACAAGTCTCAAAATAAGTTTTTCATTTGATCGAAGTGCTGGTAAAATGTGTGGATGCTGAGGTTCATCAGTGTTATAGTACGATCTTGCTCTTTCAATAAGTGGAAGAATATCATTAGATCTCAAACTCATTTCCCTTATATCTTTGACCCATTTTGCTTGTAGAGATTCAGAATCAGCTTGAGCTGGAGTTTTCAACTGACCACCAGTCACTTCTCCTGTTAATACAAACCGAAACCAGGCTTTGCTTGCACATTCAACCATAATCAAGGTTGTAGGTTTCATGTATAGGCCAGTTTCTTCTAAAACTTCACGCTTAACAGCTTCCTGTCAAAAATAATATAACAATACAATATACTCAAGGATACAAATAATACAAATTTATAGTTTAAACTGTAATCACTTTAATTGTTCTATTTATTGGAACCTAATTACTTTGAAACAAACCAAATTAAACTAGATTCTTGAGTTTTAGTAAAAAAATTAAATAAGATGATGTTATAAGATAGTTTGAAAGAAAATCCACCAAAACATTAAAAAAACCTTTTGAAATCAATAAACAATTAGGTAACATTTATCCTCAGTCACTTCCAATACTCCTTACTACTCCCCAAGACATCAAGTAAATAAGGGATCGAATTTCAACTAATGAAACAGAATCCCATTCTAAATATTTAATTTAATAACAGAGTGTAAAAGACTCTATAAAGGTAAACAATAACCCATGTTTAAAGTTCTCTATTAATTAAATATTGATCCTTCTATATTTTCATTCAGACCTCAACTGATTCTTTATTGATCTTAGGACTTAGTAATTAAAGATCACACTGTTGAACAGATCCGCAATTTAGGACTCCAACTGGACAAATGTTTAACTTGAAATCCACATACCTGTTCCACTTACAACCCATGAAGGGTCTCGGGTTCAGTACTTAGGTAGGCTGTACGGTTTCTAAGCCAACGGTTGTGAAAGGAGGTGATTTGGCCAGAATTCACGCTCAACCGCCAGGTTTTTCCCCAATTAAGGGTACCCACTTTTTAAGAGGCTGGGTGGGCCCCAGGAGGGTCTCCCGACCTCGAATTCGATCCACGACCGAAATAACAGAATATAAATTTTCTGCCTTCAGTCGGACTCGAACTCGGGCCCGGGAGCATGGTAGTCAAGCGCCTTACCCACTGAGCTACCGCGCCTCCCTGCATCTGGAATCCACATACAAGACTAAAATGACAGGAAACTGATAGTCGATTTCGACTTTTTCGACATTTACTAAACAAACAGTCAAACCTTTCGATTTACTACAAAAGACTCATTTACATGACAGTTATCAGACCTATTTGGGCATATGGAGTTGAGCTTTGGGGCTTAACTAAACCTTTTAACTCTTCCAGTATCCAATCCTTACAATCCAAAATCCTTTGAAAAATCCTTAATGTTACAAATAAACTATAATCCATAAAGATCTTTATGTCTCATATGTCGCTGATTTAGCCTAGATACCTATCCTTTCATAGTAAACTCTATAACCACACAAATCCATTAGTCTTTCAACTTGCTACCTATTTTATTCCTGATAACCCTCCTAGGTATCTGAAAAGAAGATGGCCTAGAGACCTTTTAGTGTAGAATTTTTATTGAAGTGCTACTGATGAGTAGTTATTTTCAAGTTTTGACATGTTATTTCATTCATTATCAACACATTTACTAGATGTATATATTTGGTACGGCTGTAAATTTCAATAAATGAAAAAAAATGAAGTAATTAAAGAAAATAAATAAATGATGAATACAAGTGAGAATTTTTTTTTTTTTTTTTTTTTTTTTTTTTTTTTGAGCTGAGCACATATTCACATGCAACCACTAACACACACATCTGATAATCAAGCTTTTTTAATACCTCAATACTTTCACCAGGTTCCATTCTACCAGCTGGAAGATACCACTGGCCAGCACATGATCTTTTTGCTTCTTGCATAAGCAACACGTCACCTTCATTATTAAACAACACAGCAAGTGCAATGTATGTAACAGTATCTTTAACAACAGGAACAAAATCTGAAGGTGTTATAGGTGTCACTCCTTTCGCAGCTTAAAAAGAAGTAAAATAAAAAATCAATACTTAAAAGGTTAAGAGATAGTAGACAAATTTATTTTTATTTAGTAAACAATATCACAAAGGGCAATAGAAACTATTATTAAATTCTACAAAAAAAATTTAAATAGCTTTGTTTAAATTTTATCATTTATCTCTTAAAAGCAAGATAAAAAAATATCAAAAAACAAAGATAAATAAACAAAAAACTGAAAGAAGAATAGTTAAATAAATGAAATGAATACAAGTTAATCTAACTAGAGATCTCTGTATCAGGTGCATTTAAGCTGATGTGTAGAAAAGTGTTTCAGTAATGAGTTAAATCAATATTTCATTTTGATAGTTTAGTGGTGATTGTTTATATAGGAGATATGTCAGTAATAAATAGGATTGTTTAAGTTCTGTATGCATATTGCAACTAAGCACATGGTCTAAATATAATCTGAAAGTTTTTTGTAGATACTGTCTTATTGTACAGTATAGTTGGACAGTTATTTTACCCGACCTTAAAGGTCTTGTAATTTTAACTATAAGGGTTTGGTTTAATTAAAATGATTTCTATGAATGAAATTTTGGAAGAATTAAAATTTAATAGAATGCTGTTGTCATGTTGGTAGACAAATATTCCTTGCTATTTCAAGCCCCCTAAGAGAATCATTCTTTCATATATTAATATAGACATATTTATCTGTTAATCTGAAATAAAATATCTATTTCTGCATTCAATCACTCGCAGGTTATAATATTTTCTCCTCTATGCTTGACAGAGGATATTCCATTTTCATCATTCTATAATTTTTCTGCTGCACCTGATTGATATTGATCTATAAATATTTCTAAATCCAAGAAAGAATCAGGTTTCAGTATGTTCTTTTAGCAAATCCAAATGACAATGATTTTTTTCTCTTCCTAATGACAACATTCTTGGGACTAGTCCATAACAAATCAAATATGTATTTTGTAAAGTTTATGATATAACATTTACCCCATAATCTTCAGAAGTTTTGATTTATTTTCATTACACTTATTGTAAGTTATAGACAAATGAGTCTTAGAAATAACCTTCAACTGATTGTTAATGAAATACAATTCTTTTTTTAAGTCTTCAGATCATATTCAATACAAAGCAACAATAGTTAGGGATAAAATCTCTTATGTAAATAATTACAAAAGGTATATAACATATTAGGATTAAAAAGTGTATAAAGAGAATGCCATAAAATTATAGAAAGAATGGTTCATAGAAAGAATACTCATAGGATGATCATTATCCCTATAATTTTTAATCCCTGCCTTTTCGATTCCATCATAATCCACCTTTTCTCATTACTAATGTATGAGAATGCAAAATTACTTTTCATTTGTCAATTATTGTAAGAGATATAAGTTAATTACATAGATTTAAAATAAAATATTAATTAAAAAAACAATATTTCTGATTTTTCGTGGGGTCAAGTGGATGTACATAACAAAATGAATAAATAATTATTATTAAAAATGACAATTTTTCATTTCTTACAGAAATGAGATCAAAATATAACAAAATACAATTAATGAGATCAATTATGCCTAAAGATAGAAATAGAATTCCTTAAACATGTAGGTGATTAAGGCACCATTATATGTTTGGGGAAATAAATTCCAAAAGTCTATGAAATTATTTAAGATGCTACACTGACTTAGCTAGTCTGACTCTGTTGTGAAATAGGGTAAAATGAGTTGTGTAAAAGTTTCAGAATGAAATATAACAATCTTGAGTTCGAACAATTCGTTAGAAGGTTTAGGTTTGAATAAAAAATGTAAAAACACAAAAAATTCCAAGTTTTATTATTTGCTAAGTGAACTTTTCAATCAGGGGGCTTGAAAAACAATTTATAAATATTTTGCTCATTCAGATAATTGTCTTAAGGTTGCGTATTATCGATATTGAGAAATTCCATATACAAGTCATATCAAGGAAGTTGCTACCTAAAATTTATTTGAGGTGTTATGAACATGTCTTGGTTCTATTCGCCCCTGAGGCCTTTATTTCTTGCTCGATTTGTCTCTCAACTGCATGAGACCATTAGCAATGTCCATTTTAGTTGGCGAGTGCCAAAGTTCCTCCCTCAGAAAGGTAGTCGAAGGAGGTTCTTTTTTATTGCCATGGGACAAAACCATTTATAATATTCAAATGCATTGAAAACCAATTGAGGAACCTGGTATGTCTGTCGGTTCTATATAACTCCTGGCATCCCTGATCCTCTGCACTGCAAATTCACAAACTGATGTCAGCATAACATTGCCAAGATGATGTTCTCAGCATGAGCAAAAAAAGAATTCCTCTGCAGCATATCATTTTTTAAAAATCCATTAGGGAAGTAGGAGCTCCTTTATATCATGCCATTAAAGTGACAGTATCCATTCGTGGACTAACAAATTCTTTATTATCTCAAACTAACACAGAGCTTAATAAACCTTCACCAAGAATTTGGCCAAGAGTCCAGGATTTGCATTTGGTATTCAGTTGCCACATACTGGTGTATATCACTTGTTAACAACCTTGAGTGTCCAGGCAATTAGTTTGCAAGCATGCGTGGCAAACCAAAGACAATGCTTTCTAAATTTAATTAATAGAATAGAATAGAAATAGAATAGAAAATAAACTTTATTCTGGGACGATGTCCCCTAAGAATAATATAATGTACATAAATAAATACAATGAGTCTAGCTTTCATAAGATGAAATAAAATAAATTAACAATCTGGTTAACTATTTACAATTTTACAAATAAAGAACAAAAATAGAAATAAAAATTACAAAATCCAATAATTGCAGGAGAAAGAATAAAAACCTATTTACATCTACTGAATGCACTTCTTTTTTTTTTAGTGAAGTTTTGCTAGTCAGTATCATTCTGGAGGGAAAGGAGGCATTGAAAGAGAAGGGATTTACCAGGTATGCAAGTTTAAAATGTCGTTTTAATTCCAATAGAATGCGCTCTTAGCCTATTGAAGGATTTGCTTATCTCTAAACGCTATTTTGTTTGTTAGTCATTTGTTTACAAAAGTCAGTTGTTTTTAAGTCGTTTACGTGGACGTATCATACCTTTCTTTGGTGTTAAAAATGTCTAATTTTAAGCCAAATAAAGAGCATTTGCGGCATGTCATGATTTTCTTATTTAATCAAAAGAAAAAGGCATCTGAATGTCATCGAATTCTTGTTGACACTTATGGCGATGTTGCTCCAACCGTCAGGACATGTGAACGTTGGTTTCAAAGTTTCAAACGTGGTGATTTTGATGTTACTGATCAAAAACGAGAAAATCGACCAAAAAAGTTTGAGGACTTCGAATTGCAATCTTTATTAGACGAAGACAATACCCAAACCCAACAAATGATGGCAGAACAGTTGAATGTCACTAGGCAAGCCATTTCCGATCGCCTGAGAGCTATGGGAAAGATTCAAAAGGTTGGAAAATGGGTTCCACATGAATTGGACGAACGACAGATGGAAAAACGAAAAACTGTGTGCGAAATGCTGCTTTTACGCCATGAAAGAAAGGGTTTTTTTGCATCGAGTTGTAACTGGCGATGAAAAATGGATTTATTTTCAGAATCCCAAACGAAAAAAAATCATGGGTAATGCCAGGACAACCATCCACATCGAGTGCAAGACCGGGTCGTTTTGGGAAGAAGACAATGCTGTGTGTGTGGTGGGATCAGAAGGGGAGTAGTCTACTACGAGCTTCTCAAACCCGGCGAAACAGTCAATACCGAGCGCTACCGACAACAAATGATCAATTTGAGTCACGCATTGATCGAAAAAAACGCCCAGAATGGGCTCACAGGCACGCCAAAGTCATTCTTCAGCATGATAACGCTCCTGCACATTCAGCCAGATTGACTAAGGAAACGATTTCTTCGCTTGGTTGGGAACTCCTACCCCACCCGCCGTATTCACCTGACCTGGCGCCTTCTGATTATCACCTCTTCTCATCGATGGGACACTCATTGGCGGAGCAACACTTCAACAATTTCGAAAACGTACGAAAATGGCTCGATGAATGGATTTCAAATAAAGATGAAGCATTCTTTTGGAATGGTATCCATATATTGCCCGAGAGATGGACAAAATGTGTAGAAAGCGAGGGTCAGTACTTTGAATAAAGTACTGGTAAATGTGGACAGAGATGGAGCATTACGGATATTACAGGGTAGTGAATTCCACAAGGAAGTAGCACGGGAAATGAAGGAGTGGTCAAATGATGTACTCTTATGGGAAGAAGTATACAGGTCAGAGGAGCGAGATCTTGTAGTGCGGGAGGAGACTGAGGATCTGAACTGGAAGATGTTATAGATGTAGGAGGGATTCCGAGAATTGATGGTTTGGTAGAGGAAGGAGGCTAGGAAGTAATTTATGCGGGATGAAGGATAAAGCCATTTTAACTCTGTATATAGATGTGATGTGTGGGAGGCTTTTGGAACCCTAAAGATAAACCTAATGAAACAGTTAATATGATGCTGGTCTGAGCTGAGATCTTTTGAGTTAATTTCAGCCTTAAAATACTATGCTGCCTTCTAATATTAACACCCCAAAACTGCTTTCCTAATATACCCTGAGTATTGCTTGAGCCAGATGTTTTCCCATCCTCACTTAGAAAAAATAACGTAATGGTAGCTGATTAAGTGAAGGAGGCACACAAGCCAGTGTAACTTGTTGCTACAAACAGTTCTAGCTGCCACATAACACATCTTCTTTTGGCACATATAGAAGAAACATGACCTAAATATTTGGAATTGCGTTTATGAAACAAATAGAGTGTTCTTCAGTTTAGATCATCATTGAAGTGAAGTTCTTTTTTACTTTAGTGAAGTTATATTTACTTTTGAAACCGAAAAAACATGGTGTTCTAATTTGGCATACAAATCAGTTACTTGTGTAAATAAAACATTATGACAACCCCTTAATGGAAATGTGCATTTTCAACATAATAAACTCTTCATGGGATTATAAAGCAAAGAAAAAAATTATTGTTTAATAGAAAATAAAGGAAAACTGTCAATAAAGCGACACCAGATCATCTTATGTTATTACATTTATTTATTTATTACTATAATTTAGGATTTATTTCATTAGATTTTCAATGTAAGGTTTCAAACTCAATGATAATGAACATAGACCTCAATTTTGCTATTAGCTTCTGAATGCAGATGATATTAAAGAATACCACTTTTTGCGGTGAATTTATAGCAAGATGAGTCTGTTTTTACAGGGGAAGGCATTTCTACAGTTCCATGTGGAGTATCGTTGGTTTATTCATATTTGTATTGCTGTAAAATAGTGTTGAAAATCACAGATTGAATGATGAAAATACTAAGATTTGTTACAAAATATCCTACCACAACTTCATAACAATATTCCACTTGAAGTTCAGTAAAATCTGATTTTCCAACACCATGGTGCTCCTCCACATTATTCGAAAGCAATTCAAATATAAACCAACGATATAGATGGATAGGTTTCAAAAGTAAATATCTCCATGAAATTGAAACAAAATCATTACGTTTAACATATCATTCGAAAGCTGATTAAATTTGCAAGTTTTTGTGAGAATTGACGTTTTGTGGATAGTTTTTTCGAAAAACGGTGAACGTTGAAGTGAATAAGGAATTGTGACTTCCCCAAGTAATGTGAAGATCAAGTTGTTCTTTAGATACCAAGTTAGTAAAGTTCAAGGTTACAGGTACTCAGCTATAATAGAAAATTTAATGTTAAATCCGAAAATGTGGCCAAAATTTGAAAAATATTTAAAGAAAATGGAGATATTACAGCTTTTATAGAAAAAAACGTGGTTTCCTCAAAAAAGTCTTTGATTTATCGTATATCTGCAACGGATTGGAATAAAAAGGAGAGGTCTGCGCATTTTGCTACATTTTTGATCTAGTTTTATCCAATTTTTTTTTACACTTAGAGATACTCACCCTGTATATGTATGTATATATATATATATATATATATATATATATATATATATATATATATATAATCTTTAGGTTTCCCAAATCTTTTTAGATTTTATGTAGCAGAAATTTAAAAAAAAAAAATATATATATATTTTTTTTTTTTTTTTAATTTCTGCTACACAAAATCTAAAAAGATTTGGGAAACCTAAAGATTACATGATTTCAGAATTAAATTTAAATACATTTATTTAGTCAATTTGGCTACTTTTCTCATATTAGGGCATATCAATTTTTTAATTTTTTTTTTTTTTTATGGTACCACCCTATTGTACAGTTATGGTTGCCTACTAAAAGCAAACATTTATAACTCTGTAAACCAGGTAATATAGACTTTCCCTTTCGTAATATATCATCAAGAAAGTATGGGACAAGTTCAAATGACATCAGATCTAGATCCAACTGTTTTACTGTAATAATTCCATTATTCCCTCTCCACTCCTACCTCATACTGATGATCAACATATCCGTATCTTTATCTAACCAGTGAATTAGGGAATTATTAATAAAATGTTTTAATTACACTGATACTGATTACAGAATTATATCCAGTAACTGGAAACATTTCAGGTAGCTAAAAATATATATGTTTAAAATGGGCCTTGATCGCAGAGGCGATGTTTGCTAAATTGGAGCTAATATCACTTCAGGAAAGATTAACTAAAAATTGGAGTCAATGTAAAAATTTAAAAAAAAATATTCATTTCAAGAAGTACTTTCAAATGGCAGCATACAATGTTTTGGGGATGATCAACTCATTGGAAGAATTTCTATTGAAACATATAAAATATACATGAATCTCTAAATAGTGACAACTAACCAGTGGCTTCATTTTGTCCTGATAAGGTGAAATCGCAAAGTTCGGCACTGTCATCGATGGAAGAACCTTTTAGCAGAGTCCTCAATCCGTTTTCGATTGAATCCATCATATGAGACATTTCAATCTTAGAATTTAGACACTATAAACATTATGTAAAATAAAATGAGAACAATTTAAATAAACTACTATAACAATAATGTAACCTCTCGATCAATTACGAAATCCACGTATATAATAGTCGTAAGGAAGGGAAAATCAATAAAACCAGTCATCAAATTAAAATTTTATTATTATAAAAAGTTTATTTACACCTGTAATATTTCATGTACAAATATCAAACCTTAATATAAGGTTAAGGAACTATACAGTTGACTCAGGTCTTGAGTCATTTGGTTGGAATGTTGTGAATTATCAAGGCCTTGAGAAACGAAATCTTTTGTCATTACATTGAAGGTGACATAAACTTTCCCTTGGCTTCTTACTTGTGTCACTATAAAATATGTTTTCATTAGTAAATCAATGCTTTCATTTATATATTGACACAAATCGTAAACTAATTTGAACCTTCTCTTCCCTCTCCCTGAGCTAGAACTCTAAGATCGATGAACTCAGGTCTTCTTCCAGTTAGCCAAGATGTTATTTTTTGAAGAAATGAGCTAGATTCGGGTACAAACATGGGAACACTAGCATAATCAAATTAAAAAAATAAAATGTTAATTGGAAAAATAAAATTAATATAAAATAATTTTAATGAAATATAAAAAAATAATTAACCTTTTCTTCCATTTTCCAGCTGTCATCGGTACATGGCAAACTCCGTAGCCTCGTACTACATCGTTTCCGAACACGTCAATTCCAAAAACACTTAAAATCAACTGGGGCCCTCAATAAATAGGAATAATTAAAAACGCAAATCAAATCATTGCATTTTATTTATTAGCATTGTTTTTGAAGAACTGATACTTACATCCATAAGGATTGGTCCCTTTAAATGAAATTTCTACTGGAAAATTCCATATGAAAAGTTCATCACCATTGTCACTTCTTTTTGCAACCTGTGATATACCTTCTTCAAGCCCCTAAAACAGTGAAATATATATAATTTTATATCCAACGGAAATTATTTGTATCAAATATTGGATAACCAACCGATGTTATATCCCAATCTGTCCCACAAGTAAAACAATATTTACAATATATGTTATCATATCCTGGAAAATCTGCTGATTCAATTTCACCAATGACTGAGAGTAAAAACCCTGCCATTTAAAGTGACAGGTGTAAACAAAGAATGAGGCAAGGGTATAAATTTCTGTATGTTTGTGGTTGCTATGGTGTTGAGGGTTCCTCAAACGCCATGTTGTTAACTACTAGCCTTTATAAGTTAAATGATTCTGTAATATTTTATCACTACTTTTTTTTAAGGGAAGAACTTGGAGCTATCTATCCTCAATTCAGCTAACACATTAAGTTTTTATCCTGAGGTCACTAGGTCTAAGGAAAAAGTATTTTCTTAAAGTATATTATTTTTACCTGCTGTTTACTGTGAAAAAAGAAATTCCAAGAAAAGAAACCAAGTGCTTACTTAGCAATAAATTTATAAGCAATTAGTTTATAAGTAACAACGCATAATTAAAAACATTTTATAATAATAGTCTAACAGTATTGTTATAGTCTTTGTTCTATTAGGTCCATGTTACTTAATATTCATGAACAATAAAGTAATTAAATAATGCTTAATGTAGAATAATAAAGGCGACTGGTAAATTAAACTTGATTGAATGACTTACTTTCAAGAATATATAATTCTTACCTATTATATGTTGGAAAATTAAATTCGCTGGCTGCCTATTTGACCTATTCATAGAAAATGAGTTTTATCAAGGGGTTTCATGTTAGATCTTTGTTGTATGCATTTAATTTTTCTTTTGTGTTTGTCTCAGTCACAACCCATATAAGTTTAAAGTGCTTAGTGAGAACATGGCAACATAAAAGTTTTTAAGCATTCCTTTTATTTATATATTTTTGTTGTTTAAACTTAATATACCCAAAATAATCTGAAAGCATTCCTGTACGATTGACATTTCTGTTCAAATCAGTAAAAGTAGCCCTAAACTATTTTGTCTAGCTGTTTCTATGACATTCAGTGACCTTGTTTTATATCTCTATCCTAGATGGTTTTCTTGTTCTTTGGTTGAAGGATATTCTTGTACTGTTTTCCAAACGTAACATTAACATGTGAAAAAACTGGTTTGAATTATTGAAAAGTTAGAACTTGCAGAAAATCATAAAGTAAAATAATCAATATTTTAAAATATACCTATTTGTGGGAAATTATCTCTTTAAAATGGTTAAAGGCACATTATGGGGTGGATGGAAAAGAAAGAATTTACAATATTCTAAAAGAAGCAACTAAAGTTGATAACCCTTTATGTGATACTAGCATTCCCAGATAATGATATTTTCACATTTAGCAGTAATTTTTAATCTGGTTAAAATTGCACTGATTAGGTGTTTGAAGGTTATTTAAAAGCATACTTAGACATACAATTTTTAATTTTAATGTAAAAATTGGTAATCCAGATGGACAGAGACTATTAAGAAACTCTTGCTGATGATGGACTACATTATCAGTGCTTACAACTGAAGGCCCATGAATCATATTTTTACGCATAATATCAAAAAGAAAAGGATCAAAATTTTGAATTGGTAATAATTTTCATTTGGCAGAAATACTTTTATAGACTTCATTTGGTTGAGTTTAAAATATAACCATAAAAGTATATGACAATGTGGCAAACCTTGTTTCTGCCTCTCAACATTGTATATTTAAATTTTTATTATTTGTAAATCTTTCTAAAACTATGAAAATTATGTAGTTAAACTTTGTTACAGATAGGTTTTACCATTGTAAAGTCTATCGAAAAATGGTGCTAACCACATAATGGTCGATTTTCAAACTTCACTACTTCCATATCATCTCTGGTGACCTTTCAAGAACAGATCTTCTTGATCCAAGGTTGAAGTGTGGTGAACCCACTACAGTTTTTTGCTAATGTAGAAAAGCTTTTTAGTTAGTGTGTTTTCTTCAGTGACTAGCATATAGAAGTCATTTTCCGTGAGAGCAAATAGTTGTCATTTTGGACAGTACTTAAAATGTTGGACTCTCACAGGATCATCAAGTTTCCATACCTTGCACTGGAGCTCAGATATTTTTTCTTATAGTTATTAAATATAAAATTTTATACATATTGAATTAGAAAAAACTAATTTCATTTTTTTCACAGCCACTTTATTTATATTAATTTCAAACAAATAACAATGATATATTTGTCATTTTGATTTATGACATTTTTCCCACTTTACTGTTAAAATAATAGTTAATAGTTTAGAAGTTCTAATATTTCTGGGTGCCAAACTGAACCAATTAATTTGTACAAGCCACTTTTTAGTTGACTTTACATTATTACAGTAAACTGCTGAAACCAAAACAAATGGTAATTGGATGGGACTAAGTCCGCTATAGGGTGTTGCCTCTCAGCCAATCTCTTTTAATTTTTGCTGAGCTGTGTGTGGTACAGCGTTGTCATGATAGAAAACAACACCTTTTACACTGATCAACTCTGGCCATTTCTTGAATTGCTTTTATCATTATTAATTGTTGACAGTAGAGAATTGATTTATTGGTTTGGCCAGATTTGAGCAGCTCATGATGAACAATTCCTTTCCAATCCCATCGGAAACCATCTCCTTCCTTGGCTCGACCACAACCTTTTTTGCACATTATTGCCGTATCATCCGGTTTTTATCACCTGTTATTACTGGAAAGAAAAGGATCTTCTTCTGACCAGCTATGTCTATACCTCTGTAATTGCAATCACACTGTTGTGATTTAATAACATTTTTTTCTACTTCTTGAAAATAAAGAGACATTTCCTTTTTCAATTCTAAGATAATAAGACAATTTATGGAAAGGTATATTAAAAAAATTACAACTTAACCAATTTGTATGCAGTTTTTATTATAATAAATTAAACATAAACAAAGATATACAGCATATTAAAGCTATTTAATATTAACTTTTTTTATAAACAATATCTTCTATTACAGCCAGCCTTATGTACTTGTTACCAAAAGGGTTAATTCTATATTAAATTATTTTGAAATAATATTAATGTATTTACTTGAGGATATGGATTAAAAATGTTTGAATAGGTATTTTTTATTGACTCTAATATTTTTTAAATATATTAAAACTACATGATCTCTGATATTAAGTAGTTATTATTAATAAAAATGTAGTAATAACTTATATAAAAAGAATTAGTAAATCTTTAACATAACACAATTCTCCTTAATAGGCAATAATTAATTAGTATTTTTCAGGACAGTCATATTGATATGTCAATGGGAATGGAATTAAGTTTTTTCTACCTTCCTATTTTTTTTTTCATTAAAAAAATTACTCAGGATCAGTAACTTTTACTGAAACAGAAATTAACCTTTTAAAGTAACTTCTACAAAAGTCTTTGCTGTCTCACAGCTCAAGTCAAACAAACAATATATTTTTTAAAAATATATATAACAAACTGGTCATAAAATAAACATTTCTTCTCATAAAAAAATTATTTACTTATATATCTTATAATATTTGATCACTCATACATAGATTGAGTTGGAGCAACCTCAAATAATAGTTGACAAAATACTGTAAATTTTTCTGAAACAAATATAAAAAACAATTTAAGTAGGAACACAAGTTTTTTTTTTTTTTTTTAAATTAAATAAATATAATCTACATATAAGGCATTGAATTCCAAAACCAATTTCCAGATTTTTTTAAAAAATTGTTTTTCTACTAGATTATTTGTAGGTAAAAGCTTTTCTCCCAAAAGTTGTTAAATTGAAAATGGCCATACAAATAAAAATAAGGCCTCTTCCTATTTTATTCAAACCTTTAACTTTATTGAACAGCTGTAAAAATTTTTAAAAAATGCACTAAGCTGGTTTTGGAATGCTGCATTTCATATAAGACAACATAACAATATTAATTTTACTAATCATTTCTTTTATAAATTATATAGAAGCAATATTGATTTATATAGAAAAGGTTTTATAACTAAACCTTAAACTGCTGTGATGAAATTGATATTGTTACTTGTTTCATAGAATATAAATAAACTATTGGGTTGTTTCACATGAAATGTCCGATTTTATAATATTTGAAATACATAGAGGATTTTGCGAGTCTCTGTTGTTGAAAAAGCTCGATACATGTGTACCTCACGATCTCACTGAGCGACAGCAATTGAAACGTCTTGAGACCTGCGTTTCGTTGCTTGCTAGGCAAAAAACCGACCCTTTCCTTGAAAGAATAATAACTTGCGACGAAAAATGGATTGCTTATGACAATCAGCGTCGGTCAGGGCAGTGGTTAGACATCGAGGAAAGCCCAGGACAAATGCCAAAACCAAATTTGCACCCGAAAAAATTGATGGTTACAGTATGGTGGTCCATGGCTGGAATCATACATTATTCCTTTTTGCCTAGAGGTGAGACCATTACCTCTACATCCTACTGCAATGAAATTGGCCAAATGCACGAAAAATTATTGAAAAAAACAACCTGGATTGGTAAATCGGAAGGGCCCTATACTCCTACACGATAACGCTAGACCCCACGTTTCAAAACTTACCATGCATAAATTGAAAGAGCTGGGGTACGAAGTTCTTCCGCACCCACCATATTCTCCCGACTTGTCTCCAACAGATTATCACCTTTTCAGGAATTTAGACAACTTCTGCAGAGGAAAATTTTTTGCAAATGATGCTGAAATCAAAAGTGCGTTTTCAGATTTTGTTTCACTTCAAAGCTCAGAGTTTTTCAAATCCGGGATAAAAAAGTTGTTGTCACGTTGGGAAAAATGTGTAGAAAAAGAAGGTAAATACTTCGAATAAAATTATATTGTTTTCATATTGTATTTTTACTAAAATCCCTATACCTTGAAAACGGACATTTCATGTGAAACAACCCAATATATTGAACATGGCAACCTACTAAACCCAAGTTCGCGGGTTCGCAGCCCGGCAGATGACCTTAGGATTTTTTAAAGGGAGTAAAAAATCCTTAGCTATGCCGTCCTTCGGCGTAAAATGGGGGTCCCAAGCCTTTGCGATGTCAGGTACTGGTTAAAGATCCCTATCCTAATTATACCTGGACAGGCTAAATTTACGACTCCCACCGTAGCATCGTATGATTAGCCATAGCAGCATAAAGTGATGTTAAACAAAATAAAAAAACAAACTATATTGAATAAAGTTTTTAATATTTGTTTTCAATTTTAACACTTACTTTACAAATTAATTTTTAAGAAATTCAGACTTTATTCAAAATGTATCTAATAATGATCTTTTTTGTACTCTTGATTACATTGATCACTAAAAAAAGTTTCAGAAATATGCCCATAAATAATTTATTTTGTTGGATTAAAATTCAAATAAATCAATTTTTTTTTTTTTTTTTAACAGATTCAATGTCTTAAATATTTATCTTACATTTGATTTAGTGCATAAATATTACAAAATGATTGAAGAATGACTAAATGGGCATTCTTCAGAAAAAAGTTTAAAGCACCTATATTGAAAAATAATTTCATTATGGAACAGCTTAATATTCACTAAAAAATTACTTACCCATTGCAGTGGTTGTAAATCCATAGTAGACAAATGGAACATAAAATACCAATCCTGCTAGGATAAAAAATGTAGCATATAAATACTCAATTTGAGGAGTATCTATAATTGGAGCTACAATCAGGTACAATGAAATCCCCAAGACTATAAATGGAATGATAATGGGTACCTGAAAAGCAAAAGAAGGTTGTTTAAGAAGATTAGAAAATATGATATTAATTTTGTGCAAAATTTAATACTAAATATAAGTTTGCATTAGCTAAAGTTTATCATTCATTTCAGTATCCCTATTGTCACTATTGTGCCTCTTTGTCTCATTAAGTCTGTCTTAATGTTTTATTTATTGAAACTTGATAAAGAATACTAATTATCTGCCTTTCATAAGCATAGTCTAGTACATATTGTTTTAACCCATTGACCCCCAATGTTGCAAAAACAAAACACTAACATCAAGATTTTTTTTTTTTTTTACTGCATATTAAACATTTTTCTCAATAATTAGAATATAAATCATTTATGATGTTTTTAGTTAGTTTTGAATCCAAGAACAAAATATTTTGGAATTGTATATTTTTAAATTAATTTTTTTAGTTAGCATTTTTTGAAAATAATTTCTTTGTAAGTTTGTTTGTTTATTTGAAAACATATTTTGCATTTATTTATTTATATTTAAAATGAGTCTCATACATTATAATAGTGTCTTCCTGAATTTTATGTTGTATCAACCATTAATTCAAATTTTTAATTTTGCAACATTGGCCAAATTCAAGGTGACATACTCGTTTCCCTGGAATTCGGTTCTAAACTTGGACCCTTCAATTCTTCTATTTCCTGATATGATTCCTTTCCAAAACAGTTTGTAAGAACAAGCAAAGTATTGACATTCGTGGAATCTCCTTCCTTTCGTATCATAAAAACAAAGGATAAAGGGCATTTTAAAGGGTAAATTGGCATTTTATTCTACCCTTAACATAATAATAAAAAATATTTCCATAACTCTAATCTATTTGGCCAATGCAATAGTCAAAATTTTCCACTAATTGAGGTTGAACCTTTTTTTAATGCCTTTTATGGCCTATTCCTATCCTATAACAAAATTTTTAAGAAAAATATTTTACATTGTTTCCCTTGGCCGTTAACGTGTCAACATGCCAACCATTGTTTTTAAATCAATTCTACATTTACATTAAATTTATCCTTCCATAATTTAGTTTATAGCAACATGATATCCACCAAAGTTTTTAAGGGCTTACAGTGTTATAAATAAAATGTACTTCTATATTATTATTATATTTTAATAATGGATTACAAATAACTGAGTGCAAATATTATTCAATTATAATATTTTCGGTTTATCTATTCCATCTTTAATTATTTAAATAATTTTCCAACCATAAATATTGAAACTTACCTTGTACGGCCTAGGGAAATTTGGCCTTGTAAATCTCATCACAATCAGAGCTAGCATAGCTCCACCATAAAATATCCAGGCTGTGAAGCTGAAGAAATCAATCAACGAGTCAATGGTTCCTGATAAGACCATAGCAATGGCAATCAATGACTGAAAAAAGAAAATTATAAAATAACTTTAAACATATTATTTACTTAATGCAGCATAAAATGAATTATGTGTCTGATGAAAAAAAGAAAACAAACAGAATGAAAGTTGAAATAAAAACAGATTATAAAAACCTTTAAATTAATTCTGGGGAACTATTTTATTTATTTCATACCAATTGTAAAATAAAGTATTTTTCTCCATTTTCTGGAATTTTATTAGGTTTTATCAAATTGATTCTTATTGCTCTATTTATTGTCTTGCCAGCCAAAGCAAAAATGTCTGGTTTTTTAGGCTGAATATCAGAAGCATGCAGTTAATAATTATCTGAAATTATGCTTTCAGATAATTATTAATTATTACTTTTTTTGTTGAATAATTGATTCTCTAATCGAAGAATTAAAATTTGAAATTTAAATTTAATCTTCCCAAATACATGACTGCAGTTTGTAAATAAGTGAAGGTTGAAGTTATAAGGGCTCAAAATTTTGTATCACAATGCAACTAAGAAAAGACACGAAGAACAAAGTCATGGTGAAAGTGTATTAGGTCCTAACTAGCTAGTCTCGCTATTAAAGAAATTATGATTTTTTGATGATAGATACAGAAATAATTTTTTTTATTTTTAAACCTAAGTAACCACCTAGAATCCCAGTACCTCCAAGTTACGGTACAAAATTTATAGTTGTAAGGAATCACATATGGCGAAGGTATTATATTAACAAACAAAAGAGACACTACTTATATTCTTAGGGTTTTTATTTTTTTTTCATAAATTCATGAAATACTTTGAAACAAAATCAACATATTTTTTAGTTTCAGAGTATAGATTAAAATTTATAACAGAAGGATAAATTTGATGTGAATTTCACACTAATTTTAATAAATTATAAGTACTATTAATTATTTACATGAAATATGAGTCCTGGTGCAGGAGTCATTCTTCTTATATGCACATATGAAAGGATATTCAAAAGATGACCTTCTCGACTCGCAGCAAAACATAATCTACACCAAATAGAAATAATTAAATCATGATTTGAGAAACAGGCAACTTATGAAACAAAGTATCATTCTTTATAGATGCTTTTTTATTAATTATATGTAAATCATTTTATAAAAAATGTATTAAAAATATGTTTACCTTCCAGCAGCAAAAAGAGTGCCATGGGCTGATCCAAATGTAGAGATGGTAACAGATAATGGCATCAACCAAGCCAACAATCCAAGTATACGATTACCAAAAGTCTAAAAAAAAATGAATTAGACGTGATTAGGTCTGGTTTTTTTTTTTTTTCTTTTTTTTTTACGTTTTTTGTAAAACATTTGTGAACAATTTGGCAAGTGAAGTTTTGTTTTTATTGGAAAACTAATGATATCTGGTAAATAAATATATGTCCCCTTAAATCTAAATCTTCAATTAGTTGGTGTTTGAATAGTAAACTAAATTTATTGAAATTTCTAGCCATATAATTTTAATGAATTTTTGTTTTAACAGTAGGTTTTGGGGCATAGTGTAACGTATCTGTACTTGCTTTGATTATATATATATTTTTTTCTAGGTGAGTTGCATCGAAAATAGTTTGGAATACGAAAAGGAAGACGAATATTGGTCAAAACAATGCAAATGGCATTAAAGAAGAAGAGATAATATTCTCATATTATAAATTTGTTTATGCTTAATTTTGATTCCTAAAAAAATTGTTATGTTATATAATAGAGGTTAAACTTTTTTATTTTTCATATTTTATTTTGCTTAATGTATGTTTAGTGTTTCCCATGTTGTTATACTGTACCCCTATAACTGTAACACACAAATTGGTTACCCCACCCCTGGAACACACTGTAACATAGTTTCGATTTCAGGTAATTAAAAATAAATAGCTTGTAAGTATAATATTGATATTATTTCAAGTCTAAAATTTTAAAGACGTTGATTTTATAGTCAATAATTAGAAGGCAATATAATGAACAGTTTTTTTTTTCTAAAAATTAAAAATGACTTTTTTGTTACGCTGTTCCCAACTAGACCTTACATGTTTTGTCTATATATAATAAATTAACTTACCACAGCAACAGCTTCTGATTCAGTCATTTCAACTGGAGACATTACCGCCAGATAAGAAACATTCATTAAAACATAGCATATGGTAACCAATGGGATAGCAATAATTATAGATCTTGGCAAATTCCTGAAACATAATAAGGAGCCATTGTTAACAATTTATAACTTATAGAGCTACTAATATTGAAAGTTTGGAGTGGATTTATAATATCAATAAAGGTATAATGTGGTTAACATTGGAAGTAGCTTATTTTAAAGAATTAATGAGAAGAGGTGAAACACTCAAAAAGTAGTTATTATGACTTACCCGAAAAGCCTGGATCGCTCTCAAGGGACTCAGTGGTCAAGAGACTTCTCATCCACAGTGCCCAGTCCACTATAACACAGTACTTAAATGCACCATGTAGAATGTGGTATTGTGAGCATTGTGGGAGAGAATAATTACTCTCCTAAAACGTGTTGTAAAAAATAATTTACCTTTTTTCCCATCACGTGTTTTAGTAGATTCGATGTTTAAAATGGTCAGAAAATGTAATTTTTTACCAGTAAGTTTCAAATTTAGGTGTGATATTAATTGTATTATATGTACTACTGATTGTAGTTTGCAGAACAAGTGCTAGACGCTTTTGAAAGTTATAACTAACAGTTCATTTTGAGTTAATACTGTCAGGAGTAGGTCTGTAAATGTTAAAGTTATTGGTTAGTAGTTTATACATAGCAAATTCACTACAGTAGGTAGATATAATTCAACAATAATGATGATCACCTGAAACAAATTGTTGTACAAGATATACATTGTACAAAAAACCTAAGCTATATGTATTTTTTAAAAAAAAGGAATGTGGAACTTTTAAAACTAATGAACCATTATTTTCATAAAATAGAACTAAAATTACTCACTTTGAAGGATTTTTAATTTCCTCTGTCACATAATTTAAATTATTCCATCCATCATAGGCCCATAAACCAGTGTAAAATGCAGTAGCTATATTCCCTATAGAATATGTTGTTCCTTCAAACATGTTCTCCATATTTTGTGTATTTCCTTCAACAAGAAAATGTTTGTAAATTTTTATTTTATTTTTCTGGTAAGTCATAAGGCTTGGATGGTCTCAGTAATATTACCTTGCATTAATTTGTACAATCCGCCAACCACTACTACCAAAACTGCTATTAATTTGGCTGCAGTAAATACATTCATAACACTTGTTGCCAAGTTAACACTGTAGCAATTTATAAATAATATGACCACTAGAAAAAAAAAAAGAAGTCAGTTATAAAATAAAAAAGTACATTCCTAAAAAGTACTCTGCTGAACTGAGTTGCATTAAACAAAATAAAAGGATGGATATTCAACAAATTAATTAGTGAGTTATGGAGATTTTTTTACATTAAACTGATCTTTTTAAATCATGTAGAATTTGAGAACTTACATATTGCCATAACTGCTACGAGTTTCACTACTGTGACTGGAGGATCACATTCAGTGACAAAAGCCTCAACAGCATACTTTGCAAAACTCAAACAGATGATGGCCATTTGTGAAGGTTTTAATACAAGCGTGGATACCCATGAAAATAGGAATGCAGGAAGTGGCCCATATGCATCCATAAAATAGGCATATTCTGCTCCACTGCTTGTGTTCATTGTTCCAAGTTCCGCGTACGCAAGTGCTCCTACAATGTAAAACTTGTGTTACTATAAGATATATAACAAAAAATAAAAGAAAGCAGATATAGTAGAAGTGAAATAAACAACTTACCTAACAACGATAGGAGACCACAAGCTATCCAAATAATCAAACTCATTCCGACTGATCCTGTTCTAACCAGCAAGCCAGACGGTGAAACGAATATTCCAGACCCTAAAGTTTAATATGAAATTAAATAATTATTTATGATTATGTCTATCGAGGATTATTGGTTGCATTAAAATGTTAGGTACTATGATATGTATCTGCATTCCTGGTGTAGAGATTAAATAAAGTTTTATCTGATTAGGGTGGAATTTTCAAAGTTTTTTATCCCCTGATTAAACAGCCAACTGCCGAATAAAGTGGAAATTTCTAATTGCCATAACTTTCTGAGAGCTAATTAATAATAATGTAAAAGTTAACATTTATAATTCAGCGATGGATTACAGTTATTTTCTTTATAGTTCAAGTTATGTAATACATAAATGATCTCTAATTTTGTATTTAACAAATATATATATGGCTCATTAATGTATGAATTTAGTGATATAGACATATATACTAACCAATCATAGTTCCAACAATTAGAGCCACCCCACTGAGGAGTCCCACCCGTCTCTGGAGGTAAAGAGCGTCACCCTGAGTTGAGCCGGCCCCCTCCAGCTTGTCCCCTCCGCGAGGCTCATCTTCGCCACTCCCAATTGCTGCTCCATCCTTGGTGACATTGTTTCCTGCAAACAAATTTTTCTTTTTTTAATATTTTATATAAATCTTGATATGAGAAATAAAGTGCCTTAATGAAGCCTATACTGATTTATGATGTCTGATAAGCTCTAAAGGAATAATGAACAAGAAAATTAAGTTGCTGTCATCCAGATATGGAAGCAGCCTGGGACCAGAGCTTTAATTATGGAGGAGAAAAAAAAAAGAAAATTATTTAGGGAAATAAATATCTTAGAAATGAAAAAATATATATATACATATGCACACAGCATGCTGGTTCAATGTTGAATGCACTGAGCAGCTAAGAAGAAGAAGTATTTGTAGAAAATAAGTTAGAAAAGGATGAAGTACTTATAATTAGCAACTATGGAGGTGATATTACAAAATTTATAGATATTACAGGGAAGTAGGATTTTATTAAGTTCAACATTTAAGTAATTCATAGAATTAAATATAGTATTATTTGTATTGGTAAATTTGCAATATGATTCATTTCTGCTCCTATCATCCATTTAAGACTATTTCCTAGAAGTTAAGATTGAGAATATCTAGATTTTTTCAAATATTATTATTACCAACTATAGAATAGATAAATGTTTCTTTCTCATATGGGCTGTGAGAACTTGTTTGATCAACTAGGAAATTATGTTTGTATCTAAGCAGTTTTTATCATACAAGAGCATGTCTTAATTAGAGTAATGTAAAAATTAAGTTCTTAAACAAAAGAACTTTCCTATACCTAGACAGAAGAATATCGCTGAGATTTTGTAGATAATTATGTTCTGTAATTTTGTCTCAATTCTTTTTCTTAAAGCGGAGTAAAAATGAATCAGTCTTTATAGATCATCAACATGCATTCAAGAAAAAACAAAAGAAAAATAAGCAGTGCTGAATTGCAAATTCAACCATATTCAACTATGGCTACATCACTTACTTTCAAGTCTCTTCAATAATCATTTTTTAGTTAGATATTTATCAGTGACCAAGATAAGATTTTTTTTTTTTTTCGTTTGTTTATTTCAAGCTATATCAAAATAGAAAAAAATGAACATAAATTAAAAGAAATACGGAAAAAAAAAAATAATAAAATTCAACCAGAGCAGAAGATTGGCCGAAGGGGCTCTAGCAGTGGTGACTACTTATTATTATTGTATGTTTTCTTGTGGGCCAGCATGACCAGGACTTTGCTTTGACTGCCTGGTGGAATATCTCCTGATTAATACCAGATATTCTTTAAGAAGCATCTTTAAAACTATGGTAACCGTTCCAACAAAAAACACTAATTTCATGAATTGGTATGAGTTCATTAAGTCATGGGTGACTGAAATTAATATGTAAAGTTTGACAGGACTTTTTCTGAGAAAAAAATCACTTAAAATGATGACATTCCTGTATCACACAGGAGATGTGGTGGAGGTGAACCGAGACATAGGCAGAAAGAGTGTATTGGGTTTGATTTTATGTATTTTGGTTTTGATGATGTTTTAGGGGCGGAGATCTATAGGCAATTGTGGATCAATATTGAATCTCTAGGTTTACTAGTTCTGTCTTCATTACAATAACTGAGGTATAGAATTCCAAAACAAGCCAAGTCCAATTTTTAGAATTTTTTTTTAAAGTCAATTTTCTTTTTTATATATAGTTTTCCTAATAGATTACTTTTAGGTGGAAAGATTTCTCCCAAAAGAAGTTAAATCACATTGACAACGCCATACAAAAAATAATGCCTCATTCTAATCCAGTCTGACCTTTACCTTTATTGACTAGCTGTGAAAAATTTTCAAAAATAGACATGGCTGATTTTGGAATTCTACACTTCAATTATTGATTAATATTTTTTTTGCTTTTTACAGATTCAAAAACTGTGTGCAACCACTTTTAGGATTTCATTCTTAGATACTTAAAGATTTTTTTAAGGCTCATAATGTTTTGAAGAAAACTGGATGTTGAGTATCCCGTAAGTACATTAAGAGATAATTCTGGAGCAGCCGTGCCTATTGCAGACATCGTTTACTATTATTAAAATGGTTGGTAAGGCAGGATTTGAAACATGATCTTTCAGCACGCAGAGTCTACCAGCATTCTAATAGCTTGAGTAGAGCATTATCTAATTAAGTCCCTAAAATAATACAGACAGAACATTATTTTACTTATTTCTTACTTAATAACCCATCTAGCATGATTTAAGTTCTGTTAGAGTTAAGTAAAGTGACTTAACAAATTCTTAAATTCTTAATTTATTGACATTAGTATGGATCACTTCAAAAAAAAAAAAAAAAAAAAAAAAAAAAAAATGAAATCATAAATGAGTTATATAGTAAATTTCATAACTAGACTAAATTATTATTTTTTAATTTAGAAAAATTATAATTTACTTTTGAAGAACTTTGCTGTTTTTCAAGCAGTTCTGTAAACTAAACTATAATTATAATTCTTTGAGGAGCTTTGAAATTATTAAGGTAATACCTCACACTAAATTTGTTAGATATGCTCTATATCAAATGTTATAGCTTCCAGGTGAAACTTTGCTTAAAAAAAAAAATTAAAATGCTTTAAAAGAAAAAACTGTTTAATAAATAAACAATTTTCATTTAGTCAAATTCAGAAAAATTTACATTCATAATAAAATAATTTTATAGTTGTTCCAGAATGAATATACGAGGTGTGATCAAAAAGTTCCAGGACTTTTTATATACTATGGGAATGCAATGTCTCAAAGCGATGCGGTTGGCAGCATTGTATTGCCTGACTCAACAGGAACACAGCTGTGTTTGCAGATCAATCATAACATCACTGAAAGTAACATTAGCACAGTTTGTTTGAGGTAAGTTTTATAGAGTTTGGCTATTTTATGAAAATGAATGTGAAAGAAGAGCAACGTGTTTGTGTGAAATTTTATGTGAAACAGAACAAAACGTTTTCTGAAACCTTTTTGATGTTACAAGAGGCTTTGGGTGAAGAATGTCTAAGCCAATCATGCTGCTATCAGTGGTTCAAGAGGTTTAAAGATGCCCTTTTTGTGTAAAAAACGCAATGACTGTCATTCCTCAGCCCCCCTACTCACCTGACCTGGCTCCAGCTGACTTTTTTCCTATCCCGAAGCTCAAGAGACACCTGAAATGAAAGGACGAAGATGTCAAACAGTTGACGAAATTAAAGAAAAAACAACGGAGCTGCTAAACACCTTTACAAAAGAAGAGTTTTCTGGGGCCTTTGATCAGTGGAAACACCGGTGGGAAAAGTGTGTAGCTTCCCAAGGGGAGTACTTCGAAGGAGACAAATTTGAATAACCTGTATGTTGTATGAATAAATGTATAAAAATTCAGTCCTGGAACTTTTTGACCACACCTCGTATAATCCCTATTCCTCATAAAAACTTTTACAATCTGGAAAAAAAAATTATTTATATTGTAGAATATAATTTATTGATTAAAAACTTTGTAATTAAATCATAAAAAAACATTATTCATTAATTATGGTTAAAAATATATTGACATTAGTGAAGATGGAGACCAGTACTTTGGTTTTAGTTTTAATAATCTATCATTATATATTTCTGTAAAAACTAATTATTAAAAATGGTAAGGAACATTAAAAATATTATAAACTATTTCAAGAAGAATTTAAAAACTATTTGAAACATGATTCACATTTTGCAAGTAGTATCAAATAAACACTTTATTTAGTCACCCTGTTAGTTGGAGTATTGCCATTTTATACCCTACCTATTTTAAAATGCCTGTTTGTTATTCAGGTTTGCTTTTTGCTTTAAATTAAATAGCTTTGCTTTGTTTAGGATATTGATATAATATCTGGATATTATGGTTCTTTGAGTTACAGTATTTGATTATCTGTAGCACTGAATCCAGAGATTGATAAAATATTCAATGAAAGAAAATTATTAGTGCCATAAAATCTTAAACAATAATAATGTAAACAAATAAAACTCTTTTTTGAGAAGTAATGGAAGTATTTTTCCCTCCAGTCAGTGCTACAAAAGAAAATCAAAACTAGTATTATAAACATGGAATCTTAAAGAATTTACATATAATAATATCCTGGATTCAAGATACTTCCAATACATAATTAGTGGAACCTACATTTTTCTATATAAAATCTATACTTTGTATTCTAAAAACTTTACATCGCTTGTGTCAAAGACACAAAATTTATCAAATATAAATATCCAAATTTAAATGCCTTAATCAATTTGAAAATTGCTAACATGTAATTTTACTCATGAGTAATAATAATGGCTACAATTATCAAATAAATTAGAAATAAAATGAATATGGAATCCATATAGTTCCTTAACTGTCAACATTATATCAGTTACATTTTAACTTAGGTTATAGCAGAAATAACTGCCTTCCTCACCTCCTCTGACACTTTATTTGGGTGATGGACAAGCTGCTTACAACAGCTCTAGCGTCTGCAATCGTCTATGCTCGATTCATAGACGCAGCATCCACTGTAGTTTGTGATATTTTCCTAGAAAAGAACTTATGAGTTCGAATATGAATGGCATAAAAATGGAATGGGAATTTTAATTTAAATTCTAAAAGTTAACAAAATATATTTAACTTATATTTCCCTGATCAATCAATTATGCTCACATTATAAGGTGAAATTTTTTTAATCATTGGGCTTTATGCAACTTTATGGATGGCCATTTCTTTGTCATTTGGAAATGCTGTATTTGCCTAAATTCAACATTATTAGAAAAGTTGATTCCTATTATTAAACGCCAGATTCTTTTTTTTAATTTCAGAGTGCTGGAAAATCTTGCTAAAAGTTTTCCTGAACGCCAGTTGGAGTGCTTTCTTGAAGTTGATACTTTCTTCAAACCAAAAACTGGAGATACCGATACAGCTCGAGCCAAAAATCATCCATA
Organism: Euschistus heros; assembly: GCA_003667255.2. Classification (NCBI taxonomy): domain Eukaryota; kingdom Metazoa; phylum Arthropoda; class Insecta; order Hemiptera; family Pentatomidae; genus Euschistus; species Euschistus heros. The sequence continues at coordinate 1,451,212 of RCWM02000231.1, forward strand.
TTCTTATAAAACTTTAATTCCTGTAGTCTTATCTTCAGAACATTACCATTGATTGCTGTTAACGATTTTCTTTGAACTGGTGTACCTCAAAACCAAATAATAATTAAAAAGTCCTGCTTGGGTTGAGGCCGTGGGGAATATCACATGTACAAAAAGGCCCATAAAGAGCTAAAACTGCATTTAAAGAGGCTAAGAACAACTCGTAGGAAAACTTGAGCCGTTAAACATGGGTCGAAAACAAATTTCGAAATCTGGAGGGAGATCAAAGTTCTGAAACCAGAAACCGAATAATACGAGGAGCATTAAAAACTAAAGAGGAGAGATTGTCTCATATGACTTGGAGATATTGGAAGTTGATCGAGAGAATTACAACATCTTAGGGCAATGCATTCGAACTAAGGGAAAAGAAAATGAAAGTCAGGAGTAACTCGGAGAAGATCCAATTTGGGAAGAAGAGTTGGAGGCTGCTACCTTTAATCTAAAAGTCAAGTAAGCTGCTGGCCGAGGTCAAGTAGCCCTTGAATTTGTCAATATGGAGGGAATGAACTCCTAAAGATACTGCGAAATTCCTCATATAGAGTTAAAAAAATATAAATAGTTCTACCACATAGTTGTTTGGTCCTAATTCACAAAAAAGAGAGTCTAAAAGAACGTTCCAACTGTAGATCCGTTTGCTTATCTCAGGTACTGTACAAGGTCTAAGCCAGCATACTTAGGAAACGATGAAGAGCCAAGGTGAGTCATACCTGCAGGCAGACGCTAAACCATACCATATCTCTAAGGAAGTAATAGAAAAGGTATCAGATTTAATAATCAGGTGACAGATTTAACATAACTCGGCAATTGCATCAACAGAATGGGAAAAGTAGATTTAGAAATAACAAACGAGGTATCAAAGGACTAATCAGTTTGCAACTAGATCAGCAAATCAGTAATTGAGAACAAAGAAGTGTGTCAAAACACAATATACGTATCTTACGGAGCCAAAAGCAAAGGTCAGAAATAAATCAGAGAAAAAGAGAAAAGACCGCACATGAAATGAGAAAATTTGGGAGAAACTAAAATTTGTTCTATTCAGGAAGCCATATCAAACCGACAGCCTAGTGGTTTGAGCAGTCATGCTGCATGGAGCACCATCAAATTAAATAGGCCATAGGAAGACCAAGGATTTCCTATGTAAGCCATATTGAAGATGTAGGAAGATAACGAAGAACATTATCAAGAAGAACACGGTATGAGACCAAGAGGCGTGGTGCAGCTGGTTTGGAACATCATGCTGTAGAGTAAATGAGTGAAAGATAAATAAAAAGAAAATTTTGCAAAAAGAGGATGGGGGAGATTTCTCCAACTCTCTGAAAAACCACCTCTCTATTCCTCTATAGGAAAACCGTCATGAGGCATTCAATTGCGGAGATGGGCAGGCTATTTGCCTTCTAGAACACTAGTGATGCAGGCAGTCTCTCTCTTTCAGGAGTTATTACTGATATGAAAGTCCGCTACTGCAGGCCTACAGGCCTATCAAACACTCTTTCACTATGGTAGAATAGTAACGTTGTGCTTGAATCATCATTTAGATTTAGGCGGTTTAAATCTAATCTCATGAAACAACCATAAAGAGAAACGTATTGAGTAAAATAACGGTCAGCTTTTCCTCTACATTCATGCCACATTTCAGGAATTTTGAATTAAAGCTTTTGAAGTGTTTGAGATAGAAGCATCTTAACACCTCTGCCATTTTTCAAGGGTACTTTTTCTCTCTTCTGGTGGTTCATACTCTGATAATTACAGCGCATTATTATCATACATTGCTTATAAAATCTCCTGCGGCTCACCAACCCGTTCAACGTTTTTTTTTTTCTTAATGAATCCTCTACAGTTGTATGTCTCCTCCAAATGGGACTACCTCTGAGTCCAACTTTAATGATTAAAGTTCTGTTCATTTTTTCAGTTTTCTTGAACAGAGAGCATGTTCCTCTCTATGGAAAAGAAAATATAAATTTTCAATAGGTCAAACATTATTATTTCCAAAGATCATTTAAATATATTAAAATATTAGTAAATAATTTTTATTTTACTCTCATTGCACTTATTCAGAACAAAAGTGGTGGTATTATATGTTAGCTACTGGCCATACAGCAGAGAAAAGTGAGGTAGGCACAGTTGGCTATATTTGTAGCTAGCGTGTCCCCGTCGCTCCACCCAAAATAGAGCTTGTTCATCTATAGATTCAATTTCATTTCGTTCAACAGCAAACGAAGCTGTGTATTTTCTTGGGTCAACATATTTCAAAATATTCGTTTAACATTCAGAGTACAAAGACAGGTTCTTTAAACGAATATCTGATTCTAAGTGTTTGTTCATAAAAATGAAAAGCGATAGGTAAGTAGTGTGAATAATAACTTATCTGATTAAAAAACATAGTAGAATATTACATAGTAGAAGTATAGTTGGGGGCTGTACCAAATTCCAGATTTTCCAAAAACTTTAAACATATTTTCTAATTTATGCTGAATTTATTTTTTGTAGAGTCCCAATTCCTTGAATTAAAAGATACTGGTTTCAATTTTATAATTTAGAAGATCTTTGAGTATAACATTTTACATCTTTTTTTTTTTTTTTTTTTTTTTTTTTTTTAATCCTAAAATTATCTAACAAATTTTTAAAGTACTGAGAGGTCAGTCAAAAATTAACACCCCCCCCCCCCCCCATCCCTATGCAACGCCCCTAGATGGAAGGTATATACATTTATAAAGATAATAAATGTTTTCTACGTTTAAATGATATTTCTAATTTTAAATAGGTATTACTGTCTAAACATTTTAAGTTTTGTTATGTTATCAATTGAAATGTTCTTCATTGTTGATTAGTTTGAATTTTGTTATTATTTTTCAGTTTGCAAAGAAAATCCCGTAAGCATATTAAATTAAATATTCCTTTACAATTTAAAATGAAATGAACAACTCATTTTTGTTGTAATGCGCATCGATATCAAGTTTCATTTGATTAATATGCACATTTATATCAGAGGGGGAAGAAAATAACTTGAGGGAACAATAAAATACTTGATTATGTGCCAAATGTCCACTCTAAATAATAGAGGTGCAGCCACTTAAATGAACCCACCTCGGGATATTTTCAATCGATTTATACAGTTTTCAACGATCTTTTATGATTATTTCTCGACCTTCAATAATTATATTGAAGTTCGGTGGAATGAAAGTAAATTTACCGAAAAGTATATAAGAAAAATAATAGTCTGAAATACACCTTTGATAAATTATAGATAACTTTCATAAAGATTTATTTTAGTTTCTTATTTATTTATTTTTTTATATCTCGTAACAAAAAAAAAAAATGTATTTTATATTCCGGCATGAAATTTATGAACGTGTTCTGAATTATTTTATTGCTGAGCCGTCGCAATTTGTGAGGAAAACATTCGTGGTTCCCCATTAATATTTTAGTTTTAGGTTATATGTTTATTTGCACTACTTCCATTATCAAGTTCTGATTGAGGAGGCCTTGACTCCTTGTTTAGGATGAAATAGCTTTAGCTATGTATGTATATATATATATATATATATATATATATATATATATATATATATATATATATATATATATATATATATAATATAGGACTCGGATTTATAGAAATTTTATGTTAGTATTATTTTTTTTTAATCGTGTTTTTCTAAGTAGATCTGAGCTAGAGCGCGTCAAAAAAGCCCCAGAACTTAAAAAATGTACATAAAAACGTTACTTTTTACATTCTAATCAATATAGCTTCTAAACGGTGGGCCCTTGCAACAAATATTATATAACAAAAAGTATTCTCCATTAAATTTCTGGTGAAGAAAATGTCGAAAAATTTTTGATCCGAGCAACATCAACAAAAGTTGAGCGTGTTGATGTTACAATTTTGAGATTGAAAAAAAACGTTGCACCAAAAAAGTATTGACTCCCGGCCAAAAGAATTGTTGAAATCTTTCGCTTGAAAAAATAATTCTTATTTGTTACACATAGGTGTACTGTTTAGTATTAAGGTTATTTAGCACACAATTTGATACTAAAAGAGGTTTTGGAATTTTGGAAAGCAAAAAAGGAAAAAAAGCAATGGTAATATTTGACTATTTATCACCCGATATCCAATAATTTCTTTTTTGTAGTGAGAAACAATTTGCTATTTTCATAAGTCTGATATTCTTGTTATGCAATCTTGCAATGGTTGTGAGAACTGATAAACAGACCATTCCGAGACATAAATAATGTAAAAGTAGGGTCCTAAAATTGGCAAAAAGTAAATGCACTGATTTCCTGAACAACAAGAACTGTTATTTCAAATAAGTTAATTTTAATAGAGAAAATAACGTCTGAAAATCGTGTAGATGTATAACCATTCTAAATAATGAAAGTAAATGATTTTGTTGTAAATTATCTATCTTTATAATTATAATGTTATAGTAATTGAAAATCGACAAATTCATCATATTATACAAAAAAAAAAAAAAAAAAAAAATTAAAATTTTTACAGTAAAAAAGTAAATAAATAAAAATAAAATAATTAGAAATATTTTAAAACAAGAAATATTAAGTAGAGAATAAAAACAATATACATCAGATTAAGTAATATTTTTAAAGTTATAACAAAATTTAAAATCTTTAATATTTTAATTACCATTCTGAATTTAATAGTCATTTGGTTGCAATATATCAATAATTATTTATGTTCAATTTTTTTGTAAGAAACTAATGCTGTTTCTGCAATTAGATTTAACCAAAAATGTTATTATATTCTATACAGGCTTCAGATCAACTAAGATAAAATTTTAATGCGTATTCATTATTACCTCGAATACAAAGAACATTATTCAAAAGCATAATGTTCTCATTTATTAATTATTTTTCGAAGAGCTATCATTAGGAAATTTCAATAAAAAAATAAAGTTATATGAAGACTGTATTCATTTCTTCATATGACCATCGTTTTGAGAGGTTCTTTCATGTTTGACTGTTTTTGATATATGCTTCTGAAGAGAGTTATATATGAACAGAATGTTATTTGATATATGTTATTTATATCATATATAAACATATGTATATATATGTTATTGATGTTATTTGATTTTTTATCGAAGCTCTATTTTCTTCAATATACCTGAAGGTTGCACATAATACAGCAATTTTAAAAAAATGCATTTATACTAAAAAAAAAAAAAAAAAAAAAAAAAAAAAAAAAAAAAAAAAAAGATTTTACGAAACCGTCAACAAAAACAAATCCGATGATATGATTACATACATACCTTTATAAATTATGTTATAATCAACTTTATTATTATTGCTGAAATTCTTATCACAGCGTGCTGAAGAAACCAAACAGGAGTTGAGCAAAAAAAAAAAACAATTTCCGTGCAATTTGTAAACGTAATTTATTAATTGCCGAAGAAGGTTGGCACTCATTAAATTATAGTATTTTCAGATGGTGAATTCTATTGGCTGAACTCGAACTGTCATATTCTTAATTTAAACCATGGTCAACAAACTTTGTAGAATTAGTTTTTTTATTTTGTTATTAGTCCATCACTAGCGCTCCAGGCAAAAGGAAAACCCCTGTAATTATTATTCGGTATCGATTTCTCGGACGTTATCACTTCGATATATCTGTAGCGTTTCTGAATATTCGATTAAGTGCATTTTGTGCGGTTTGATTGTGAATTGTGGGTTATGGCTATCACCCATAACGCTAAAGCTGTATTTTTCTCTTTGTGTTAAATGGTCTCAGTCATGAGGCCATTACAGATATGAATACTAATTTGTGATACATTGAGGAAAAAATGTCGTTTAACCTAAAATACGATTTTTGCACCAACCGAATATTGACAATTGCCACAAATATGTCGGCGTGCCTCTTCTATAACCTTACCGACTATATTCGAATTATTCGTTGAGATAAGAATTTATGGTAAAAGTCAGGGATACATCATTACCTTGTTTTCGAGGTTATAGAACTGATGCTCATGTTTCGTTTACATTTCAGTGGTTGTAGTCTTAATTTGGTGTAATATATGCACATATATAATTTAATTTAATCATGAATAAATCATTAATTAACTTAAAAAAGAACGTACAAATTTAATCATGATTAAATTTGATGATTGATTCTAGGGTATAAGTCGTCAAATATTTGATCATAATTAAATTTTTCCCAACTCTTTAACTTATTACTTCTTTAGACAGCTGTCGAGTTCCGCATGCTTCGCTCGCTGAAGAGATAAACAAGTCCTCAAAGGATACATTTGAGTGGAGATGTGCCCTTGATAGCGATGTATACGTCTTATGGTGGTAAAAGGTATAACCTAATGATGGAAAAATATAGGTTGCAAGTAAAAATCCGATATAATAGGAGATAAGGTATTTAGGGATGGAGTGGACTGATACCTATTTTTATTTAAGTGAATTAAAGAAGATATAAAAAACCTAAAGTCAGATTGATTGAATATAACAAGTTTAGAAAAAGAATCTTACTTTATTGAGTACAAAATCATGTAAAATAAAAAAAACAAATGCGCAATGTTAATTATGTCAAATATTAATTTATGTATATCAATATGGTACTTAATAACATCATAAAGGAAAATAAACAATTTAATAGTTGACAATATCATCATTAAAGGTAAAATTACATTTTAGAAAAAATAATAGATCTATTGTGTAGCATGACACGCCGGCTAATACAATTGCGTCATCTTCACACGTCCAAGTGGTCGAAGTTTCTATTCATTCAATCAAGGCTCGGAATTGAAATACATTTTTTTAAAGAATTCATAGAATAATGTGAAAAATTAAAAACTATTTTTATTTCGCACAAAATATATCTGGCATTCAGGACTGTTTGGAGGGAATCACGCTTCAACGAACAGCTAAAAATAGCAAAATTCATGTTTGCACGGTTCATTTAGTGTTATCAATAGATATGACCTTTTTTTGCAAAATTAAGTTTGCATTGATTGTATTATTGACATTATATATATATTTTTTAAACAAATAGTATTAAAGGAAAGATATCCTATAAATGACAACTACAAACGATTTATTTCATTAAGACTAAGCTAGTTGACAGACCCACGTATTTGAATTATATATATATATATATATATATATATATATATATATATATATATATATATATATATATATATATATATGCTTTTAGAAATATTGCTCTATGTACATAACTAAATATACTTTATTAATTGGAAGTTTTATATTTTTCTTAAGTCAATAGTTACAATCAATGAAACTTTTAGGTTTAAATTTATTTTAAAACAATTTTATTGGAAAGCTTTAAATGAATTAATAAATCCTGAAGATCAATTTTATTTTGCAATTGTGTAAAAATCAATCAACTTCTTCTAACCAATTATTAATTTTTAATAAAAATGTACATAGACTAAACTAATAGGTTTACAAATTATCTATAGTTAAAACTGCTACCTTTACTTCAAAATTTCAGGCAACTGAAGTCAAAACAGTGATCGTGGCCCCGCATGAAAAAATAAATGTATTTTCCAATCAAATTAGAAATGGGCTTCACTGAACCACTTAACTCACATCACCTAATACATAATTAAACCTCCCGAGCACACTGTTCACTGGCATTCGGCTATTATTAGCTGTTCGCGCGTATCATTTTTTTTTTTAAATTTTTATCGCAGGCGATGTATAGCTTCCACTTTTATTTAACGTGTGATTACCTTCTGAAAGCTTGGAATTGTCTGTGGCAGCGGTGTTGAAGGTGGAACAGAGTATTTGACACAAGGCCTCTCTCATGTCCGGCCTGCTCCGCTGCTGGTTGGCTACTGACCATGCGTTCCCCACCCGGCTCGTTCAATAGCAGCCGCCCCTCTCTAGCCCTGTTCAGAATACCATCTCGGCCGATTTTCACCCGCTTTTTAATAATAAGTTTAATTTGGAAACAAACATTGATAATTGTTTTTAAATGCAAAAGAATTATCGCTACAAAAAAGTAGTATTTATAAAAATATATATATATATATATATATATATATATATATATATATATATATATATATATATATATATATCAACAACCAATTTATCAATCCAAAAACTCCTATTTTAAAGTCAGTTAAACATGTCAGAAAAGGTAGCGGTACGCAATCACAGCTCCAGTCAAATCCCGGACCCGCATAACGCGCTATCGATTTCTCTGCCAGGTTAATACTCCGAAATATATCGATCCGGGCCTTCCATGACCTTACCTATTATATCCGAACTATTCAAAAACATCCAAATTGTTTGCTTTGCTACCATTTCACTGGTTCCACTGTTAATTTGATGTACTGTATACGCAATGATCTTTAGGTATTAAACAACAGTCAACATCAACGACGTTCCATCAATAGCTAAAAAAAAAAACCAAAGGGGGACTTTTCTATGGCTTTGCAAGCGAAGAACAGAAGTTTAAGATGTAAAAAACCTAACTTATTGATAGAAAAACATCGATCTCAGTTCGAAACCTGATACCCAGTGAGATGGTTTGCTTGGCAGAAAGGACTTGTACAGAACAGAACCAGTTATTTTTCAAATATGAGAGATAAACATTATTTACATATATTTTCCAATAGGCTTAACACCTGCTATATGCTGACGATCACAGTGAGGACTAAAGCGGCCCTTGAAGGAGTTTTTCAAGACATGTAAGTAAAGAACTAGGTTTGAAAATCAACGAAGCTAAGATTAAATATGTACTCTATAAGAACCCAGTCGCTAGAAGAACGAACCCAGCTCTGAGAATATAGTTTCCCAGCGGGCAAAGAATATAAATACTAAGCGTCGCTTGGTAGTCAGTCCTTTTAGGTTTAAGGATTTATTGCGTAAGGCAAAAATAACTGCCTACACGACCACTATTTGACCTGTCGTCACGTACGCCGATGAAACTTGGGTGCTTACACAAAGACATGAAATACTACTCGGTGTTTGGGAGAGAAAGATATTTGGCCCAAAGTGGGCGAATGGCGACTGGGAGGTAAGAAAGAATGAGGAGCTGATGACATTGTTTGAAGAGGCAGATATAGCCACCAAAAGGAAGAAGGCGAAGATAAGATGGCTGGGACACGTGGAGAGAATGTTTCCTGGGAGACCTTTACCTCGAAAATTAAAAAAAAACAGAGAGCGGCTGAATTGAGGGGGCTGAATGGCGTGGAGCAAGATTTACGCCAGGTAGGAGTGAGAGGATGGCGCCGCACGACCATGAAACGAGAAGGATGGAGAAAACTAATTGAGGAGGTCCTAGATTGTCACACCGTACAAATAATAATAATAATTTTTCATATAGTGAAGGATTCCATTGATCAAGGAAAATGATTTTGTAGGTGGAAGAATGTTCCATTATGTTCAATTATGAGTAATCGTTTTTTTGTTTACTTAATGAAGGCTTGCAAAAGCTTAAAGTAAAATACCAAAGAACAAAGTGAATCGGTATCCCTTTCAGAAGGTATAAGGCTTTCTAATGTTACACATTTTTTTTTTTGTACTGTTTTTATTACAAAGGACTCATTTACGATAGCAATTAGACATGTTTCGAAATACGGAGTAGAGCTTTGGGACTTCACTGAACTATTAAGTCACCAATAAACTTTTGCAGGATGATCTTAATGTTCTGTATATTGCTGATATGGCTCTTACCAGATACTTATTCCTCCAAAGGCTCCATATCTACCTTAATCAGTTAGTCTTCCAACTTGCTTCATATTCTATTACTGATAACACCCCGAGGCCTCAGAAAAGGATGTCCCTGTTTACCTTCTAATACAAAACTTTTATTGAAATACTTCCAAGGAGTAGTTACTTTGCAAGACATTGACCGTCATTTCAAAGTTCTGCGAATATACTTATTATGTTATTGTAAAATTGCAAATATCAATATATACACTGTCTTAAGGCTTGTATCAATAAAGTAAATGATGCATATTCCACACATTTAATTTCAGGAAAAAAAGACTCAATTAACTTTTATAAATAGCGTGTAACAAATCTTAACATAAGTATACGTAATTACAATAACAGATTACTCAATGTTACTTCATGTTTGGATTCATCTAGATTTGAGGTGCTGTTGTTGTTTCATATCTTTTTTTCTTCTTTTTTATTACATTGACTCAAATATTTGTCAGTGTTTCTCTCCCTAGTCTGCTAAAACAAATTTGTTAATCGTGAATCAATTCCGTTATCATCACTACTTCCGCCTATTGTATAGTGAAACATATTTCCAACGCTTAGATAATTTATTAGAAGTAATGGTTACGTAAATGTGAACCAAGAAATGAGGCTACATTCTTTTATTATCTATGACATCGTATATTTATAAGGGCTGCAAAAGACAATGTCCTTCCAATTTTATTTGATAAGGAACTATTTAGCCTAGCACATTTTGAAAGGAACAACTAGACAAACTTGGAACGAAAGATGTCAATCTTTCAAAAAAAGATAGGCATATTTACAAATTCTTAAAACTTTAGACGATAGAAATAGAAATTAAAAAAATGACATACAAACTAACCCAATGTTTGACAGGACATGGTGAAGCAAAAAGTTACTTATACTAATTCAAACTCACTGTTGACAGCATTTGTAACTGCGATGGAAACAGTGAACAAACCTTAATTCACGTAACATCATATTTATTCATATTCAATTTCAAGACCATCATATTTATAACTGTACCAAATTGGAAAGATACAAACACAAACTAACAGCCAAAATCCTACTGAACGGAGACCTATGATCGCCTTTATTAGACCAATGATTTTTTTTCTCTTCAATTTTTTTTTAATTTATTAATTAACTTATAAACCCATTCGATTAATTATTGCTTACATTTCATCTTAACACAACGGTAAATGCCTGTATTATTTAAAAAAGATTTTAGGTATTATTATAACATTTGTTTGTATAAATATTTATTTAAATAAGCGTTATGTCGAGAGATGGAACACGTAGAAATATATGCACCTATATATTACCCAGAGTTACTCTGTCTGGAAAACTGGAAGATATTTAACAATGTATATCATCGTTATTGTTTTTCAGGTTGAAATCTATTACCACTATCAAAATCACATTTGGTTATTTTTTTTCTAGATATACAAATGATTTGGAATTTTCACCATAATTCCGTACAATTCCAACCATTTTGTTATCAGTAACTGAATTGAAAAATACAAACAATTTTCTCTACTACAACTTGCTAACATAATGTTGTCTAAGCAACCACAACAAAGGTTTTATTCTGAATAGCAATCATTCAATTAAAATGTACGAATACTTTTGGTTACTCTGTTTTTGACATTTTACAAAGTTTATTGTTGTTTTTCACTCGTTATTGTTCCTAAAAATTTGAAAATATGTTCATAATTAAAACTGTTATTTGTTTAAATAGTAGTGATTTTTTTTTTTTTTTTTTTTTACAAACCTTATTCACAATTATGTGTTTCTTTTCTGAAAAATTGAGGTGTACGAATACTTTTGGGACTGACGGTATATATTACCCAGAGTTACTCTGTCTGGAAAACTGGAAGATATTTAACAATGTATATCATCGTTATTGTTTTTCAGGTTGAAATCTATTACCACTATCAAAATCACATTTGGTTATTTTTTTTCTAGATATACAATGATTTGGAATTTTCACCATAATTCCGTACAATTCCAACCATTTTGTTATCAGTAACTGAATTGAAAAATACAAACAATTTTCTCTACTACAACTTGCTAACATAATGTTGTCTAAGAGAGAATATTATTTAAGTATCTGATTCATTCAAAGGAATTCGTTACCCACTTTAGTCATTTGTTTAAAGTTTAAAATGACTCGCTCAAACAAATGCTTGAAACAGAGGCTTTATATTGGGTAAAATTTTGGATAATTGAAGGTAATTAAATTTTTCTTTTACTGTTCATTACATTTGTTCTCTATAGCATCTATAAAAGGCTTATTATTCTCTCATATCAAAAATGGCGAATTGCGTTTAATTATAAAAATGTTGTTCAGGTCGTTGAACTCTAATTAGCATTAAGCTTTTGCAATTATAAACTGACGTATTATAAATGAACTAATCACTACTTAATCTATACTATAATATAAAAGGCATTTTACGTGATTACTTGCCACGAAAACTACAGAACCAATCTGTACCAAATTTTAACCGCATCATCTGTATAGTTACAGGAAGGATTAGCAATATTAAAATCTACTGATTTTCAATTAATTTGATGTTAATACAGCGATAATGTGTGGATAACAGTGAGTTTGAAAATTGACCGATAGGTGGCGAGTTTCATCCAATATGAGAGATTACAAAGATACGATATTATATAGAGCTTGAAATTGAAAATAAGATTTACTTATATTCAATTAAATGATTAAAAAAGCTTTAAATATATGGTTCGAAATGTGGGTCACAGTGAAATTTGAAAATCGACTTATAAGTGATTAGCACTATTCAGCGATAGAGTTTACAATGGTAAAACTACTGAACCCATTTGTACCAAATTTTAACTACATCATTTATAATTCTCGGAAGGTTTAGGAATAGTAAAAAATACCATAGTAAAATTTTAATGTACACTGTTAAGGGGCGGAAATGAGGTTTGCAAGACTATCTTTTACTTTTATGTTTAGAAATTAAAATCCAACCACATGAAATCAATAAAATTATTTCTGCCGAATAAAAATCATCAACTCAAAATATAGATTCTCTGATTTTTGCTATTGTGTGTAAAAATATGATTGATGAGCCTTTTATTGTAAGCACTTATATGCCAGTGTATTATCCGCAAGAGTTTCTTAATAGTCTCTGCCCATCTAGTTTACCAAATAGATTAAAATAAAAAATTGGATGTCTAATTATGCTTTTATGTAATCTTCAACCACCTAATCAGAGCAATTTTAACCAGGTTAAAAATTACTTCTATGTGTGAAAATATCATTGAGGAATAATGCTCATCACTTCGCTATTCGAAGTTTCCTTCAACCAAACTCATACCTCAGACAGTTTCTCCATTCCTCTCTGTCCATTGCTTCTTCTTGCGTTATATTAGTTCTCGGCCAGCCATACTTTCAGCCACATCTCTCCACCTGATGCGAAGCCTACCTGTCCTTCTCTTACCCTCTGCTTCCAATTCACAAGCTATTTAGGGACTCTCTTATTATCCATTCTTTTAATATGACCAAACCATCTCAATCTCCTTCCCTCCATTTCTTTCAGGATATTCCTCTTTACTTCCATTCTTTCTCTTATAATTTCATTTCGGATTCGTTGAATCCTTGAGATTCTAGCTGATCTCCTCCAAAAATCCATCTTTTGCCTTGCAATTTTTCTCGATGAACAAATAAAACTTCAATCACTAGTTAAAATTATGTATGGGCGAATCCACAACGGGGGATGATAGTAACTAATAAGGATATAATATCAACTAGTATAGTAAGAATTAATGTAAGTTACTAGTAACGTTTTGGCTACCATGATATTATGTCTCGGTAAATCTTGTCTTATTTAGAGTGTTGAACAATATTATCGATTTATTAAGTCGTTTCATATTCAACATTTGTTTTTATTATTTCAGAAATTCAAAATGGGATTGGTGAACTTCTGTCGTTTTACGGTTAAGTTTACAGATTATAATGAGCCGTCTATAATCCTCTCTTTAAAATATTTACAACCACTCTAATTGATCGCTAATAGTATGGCCATAAAACCACGCGATTTTAGAATATTTTCTTTGTTTGTTTAAACTTGGATCCTCTGCGCCCCAAGAAACACTATCTTGGACTTCGGAGAAGGGGAGATAAAAAAAAATACACCCACTTAATTCGCCAGGTTTATCTCCAACAGATTTTCATCTGCTCAGAAATTTAGGCTAATTCCTTAAATGAAGTTTGGGTGAATACTTTGAATACAAATGTTTTAATTTTATAAAAAAAATTTCCCTAAATAATTTTTCTAATGAGAAAGGAAATTTCAAATGGAAACGACCCAATTTTGTGATTTAATCTTAGAATATAGCTATTTGTGCAAAAATATGATTCATGAGTCTTTTGTTATAAGATAATGCAGTCAATCATCCGCAATAGGTTCTTAATAGTCTCTGCCTGTCTAGTTTACCAAATAGATAAAAATAAAAAATTGGATGTCTAATCATGCTTTTATATAATCTTCAACCACCAAATCAGTGCATAACTACCTATGTAGACTTCAATATGATAGTGAACACCAAAATCTGTGATATACCAATTTTTATCCTCTATATCAGGAATTATTTTATCAATTCACTTTTAGAACTTCTTATTTGGATTGGATCTTCCAAAAACTTCTTTCAAGGAGAGTGGAACTTCTCATAATAAAACTTCAGAAAAATATTCCGTTCGGTGTTTTATCGTGAAATATTCTTTCGAAGTGAATCATAAGTTTTATCACAAGAAAATACTTCCTATATCCCTAACTTTCCAATGGCTCTTCCCAAAACTTATAAAATTGATTGTGATAATATGACTTAATATGTAAAGTAAGAAAATATATGACCGATGAATCTATTTTATTATTCTTTTATAAAGATAAAATAATACTTAGATAATTTGATAAAATAATCAGTCTTATACCGATATTTTAAAATTTTATAGTAGAACTGGAATCGGTGAAATATTTTGATGACGTAGGCAGGGCGGAATATTTATATTTAGGAACGAGGATATATAAATACTAAACTCCAATAATCTGATATTATTACAGTTATGTTGTCCTTTGATAATTTATTATGAAATATTGAACATTTTTTTAAAAAAACATTATAGATAGAAATAATGTTAAATCATATAATACAAATACATTCGTTAAAATATTTGCACATTTAAAGAATTCATATTTTATCTATCGTTTGATTATCGACAATTGAATTTAAATAATAATTAGGTGATGAGGATCAAGGTTTCTTAATGGGTAAGTGCCTTACACACTAAAATGAAACTAAATCTATAATTTAATTTTTAATATAAGAACTATCCTTTAACAATATTGAACTGATCCCTATTAAACAGATCCGCTATCTAGGACTTCAACTGGACAAACGTTTAACTTGGAATTCTCATACAAGACTTAAACGACAGGAAACTGCTTGTCGTTTTCGACTTCTTCAACATTTACTAGACAAACGTTCAAAAATCCCGATTTTCTACAGAAGACTCATTTACATGAGTTATCAGACCTATTTGGACATACGGAGTTGAGCTCTGGGGCTCAACTAAACCTTCTAATTCTTCTCGTATCCAATCCTTACAATCCAAAATCCTTAATGCTCCTTACTTTGTTATAAATAAACTTATCCATAAAGACCTTAATGTCCCATATGTTGCTGACAGCCCAAACCATAAACCTATCCTTCCATAGTAAGCTCCATAACCACTCCAATCCACTAGTCTCCCAAATTGCTTCCTATTCCAATCCTGATAATCCTCCGAGGCGTCTGAAAAGAAGATGGCCTGGAGACCTTCTAGTTTAGAATTTATTGAAGTACTACTAGTGAGTAGTTCTTCACATGTCATTGTATTCACTTTTAACACATTTACTTCTATATATTTTATACAATTGTAAATTTCAATGAATTTATTAGGAAAAAAAAAACTGTCATCGTTTTGGAGCTCCAGCGGGTGAATTATGGTTATTCAGTGGGTTTCTTCAATGTTTTAGGAAATCGAAAAATTTTTTCTTTCTTTCATCTAAAAACTTATTAATTTTTGAAGCTTTTAACTCCTCAATAGCTTAAATGTTTTAAATATATTGTGATATTTATAACGATCTCTCCCAATATTCCATTTTGGAATAATTGGAGTAGGTTTATTGTTGTGTATACTATGTTTGAAAATAATGGCATGCAGCCCCTAAGAAAAAACTCTTCCAGTGCTAATATGTACTATTATTTTCAGAATGATATTGTCTTTTAACCAACAATATCGTTGAGTCCATACCCTCCAAACTCTACAGATTCTAATCTTTCCTAACCTCATAATTACTCATAACTGACTGTAATTAATATTAGTCTAATCAATATACAAATTAGTTCAGATATTTTTAACAATGTTTATAAGTTTCTTTCTCCCTATTTTCACTGTTGTCAGCGGTATCTTAAGGTAGACTTTTGAGCCCAGAGAATACGTTTACACCTCTGAAGTCCTCAAGCATCTTTGCACTGCTACCTACAGCTTCTCTGACAATATTGTCCTCCGATATAAGAATAAAAACCCTACTATACTTGGAAGCTGGTCAATAGTTTTTATAAATGAAAAATCACAATAAATTCTACTTCGACTCAAGTTATTTGTTCCTTTGGGAAAGCTAAACATCAGATAGTAAAGATGCCATTTTATTCAGTACCTAAGAAAAACCTATGATTGATATAACTGAAAAAAATATTAACCTAGAATAAGCATACACAATTAAAAAGATAATGACAGCAGACGTTTGCTTAAATTCAAAAAGAAAAAAAAAAGAAATTTGTTTTTACGAAGTCTGAACCTACTCCATGAGTTCTTTTGGCGCTTTTGGGTGTGTCAAAACACATTTAACATTATATATATATATATATATATATATATATATATATATATATATATATATATATATATATAATGTTATATATATATTATAGTACTGAGTATATAAAAACTAATAAAAAAAAAAAAAAAAAAAGTAATAACTAAATAAAAAAAAATGAAATAAAAATAAAACGAAACAAAATAAAAATGAAATAAAATAAAAATACACCAAAAGTTGAAGTTTAAGTATGCCCTGTGATCTTCTTTTTAAAGTTCAATGCTTTGAACAAATTTCTTAAATTCATTACTATAGTTTTTGATGAGATTCTTTTCTGACATTGGCCATTGTTCTCCACTGATTATAATATGTTTGATTAAAAAAAATCTGTCCTTGTCAAAAAGTGGGCAGTTATATAATATATGATTAAATGTTTGTGTTGTCTGTCCGTCACAGTGGCAAGTTATATATATATATATATATATATATATATATATATATATATATATATATATATATAAATACTCAGTACTAAGTTTCTTTTGAAAATCTATTTGATCATAATTTTTTTGAAAAAATGTATGAAGACATAAGAAACTTACATTAGTACTGACTATTTGGACTAACCTTTACAGTATTTTATTTTGTTTCGTTTTATTTTTATTTCATTTTTTTTTTATTTAGTTATTTTATTAATTTAGTATCTTTTCTTTTTGTTTTTGTTTTTTTTTGTTTTTTAGTATTTTCATTTCTTCAAAATAATTGACAATGATGTAATTAATTAAATTTTGCATTTGTAATGAGCTAAGCACACAATATGCTTGCATGCATGGGATGTGCTAATTTTTTCAATAAATTATATATATATATATATAAATACTCAGTACTAAGTTTCTTTTGAAAATCTATTTGATCATAATTTTTTTGAAAAAATGTATGAAGACATAAGAAACTTACATTAGTACTGACTATTTGGACTAACCTTTAGAGTATTTTCCAGAACGAAAATAACTGGAAGGAGGAACAGCAATTCATTAAGGTTTTGTAATTTATTTGAAGTAAATTCTCAAGCTGAGGTAGAGCGCTCTTTTCATTTGAAGTCCTTCCTTAGTTCATCAAGCAGTGCTATTTGTTTGAATCCTGAAGTAAATTAAAAAAAAGAATTCTCGTGGAGTTTTTTTTTAGTTATTGCAGACACTGATTTTTGTTCGAATTGTGATCATGTGAAGGTGTATTCGATATAATTTCAATTTCGACTGGTAGTAGAATTTATAAAACAAATTCCTAAGTTTTCGAAGTACATATTTTCACACGCTTCTGTATTATTTGACATCCCGATTGAAGAACGAAGGGGTTTAATTTACATTTGGATCTTCAAATAGCTATTGTCTGAGGATGGTAAGATATAATGATACTTGTTTTTGAATATTTGGAAATTTTAGTTTCAGAATCTTGTCAAGTTGTACGCACAAATCGATGACTTATGAAGCACCTAAGTGTCAACAAACTCCTGACCTCCTTCCTAATGGAGTTGGGTATCGAGTAAATGTCTTATCGACAGTAGCCGACCAAACACTTCCTGCTTATAAATGAATATTTTATATTTATTGGCCTAAATCCCCTCTCTTCATGACGGAAAAATATTATTTAATTCATTCGTAGATTGTCTTCCGAGAATATGAAATATGTTGCTGGGAATTTGGTACTCTAACACAGGATTATCCTATGGATTATATCTGTTTTAACCATAGAGAAAGGGTTGTCTTCTATTCTGTCAAAGAATAAATCTCAACGTGGTAACCCCCGCTTGTGGCTTGAAAATGTTGATGTGCTGCCTTAACCTGATCGGCTAGCAAGATCTCATTAAAAAAAATAATTTTTAGAAAAAAAACAAAACCGACTTCAAGATTAAGCCTTCATATATAGAACTGAAAAGTAAAAAATAATATTTTAGTCGCTTCGAACGAAGAGAATTAAATGACAATCAATAAAATTATCGATACTTATATACATATTCACAATTTACGATCAGATATTTCTGGAGTCGGTGCCAGCCAAGAAGGGCAGCTTAATCCTACCTTTGCAACAAACTTTCGAATGGCACGAAACAGCGGTGTGGCGGTGTTGAAATAGTGGGGAATCTTTATAATTAACATTTTTTTTTTTTTTTCGAATTCTGTTTGTTTTGGTTGGCACCGACTCCAAAAATAACTGATCATAAATTGTGAATATGTATATAAGTATCGATAATTTTATTGATTGTCATTTAATTCTCTTTGTTTCGAAGCGACTAAAATATTATTTTTTACGTTTCAGTTCTATATATGAAGGCTTAATCTTGAAGTCGGTTTTGTTTTTTTTCTAAAAATTATTTTTATTTTTCACTTTTTAGTGGTGAGTGTATTTCTGTTTATACAGTCAATTCTCGATCTTCAAGCTACCCTGAACTATATTTCCACTTACTGAACAAAGACTTATCGAGGTTATAATTCCACTTATCTTCATGTAAGCGGGAAAATTGAACACAAAATTGGAGTTGAAGTCATTACGCATATTTTTCATTAATTGGTATGTGTATGTTGTTTGTACATACATACATATCAAATCGTTGATACAGAAAATTAAATACCCGGTACCAATTTATCATATAACTTTCAACTGAACTGCGTTTTTTTTCTGTGGGTGCCTAAAAGTAGAATTACCGCCTTCCAGCAGTCGCGATCTTTTCTTTATTCTTTAGGACGGTTGAAAGAGAACTACGCGGAATTCGGAATTCGCTAGCAACAAACACCCAACTTCTTTCTTCTTTCTCCACTTTGCAAATCAATTCTAACTTTTAGTTAATTGAAAAAAAATTCAATAGCCACTGTAAAACCACTCGAGTGAATAACTAATAATAAGTGACTGGTGTAGCTATGAACTGAAAAGACAAACAATGACAGAAAAGAGGAAAACAAATTACACATGAAATTCTTTTAATTTGAGTTCGAGTTATAGAGGCGATGACTACTAATAATTCGTTTCATAGAGGTGGTCCTAGAAGTTCTCTCTTTTGAACCCTATTTTCAGTTCTACTAATTTCCGACACAATTTTTCACGTTCTTTGTCTGTAATCGTCTCTCGAGGTGAAATTTAAGTGTAACGTACTTCCGACCGCAGATTTTGTTCGAGTTATTTAATAATTCAGCTTATCGAAGTACAACACATCGAGAGTTGACTGTATATGTAAATTATTTTTGTTAATTATTCAAATTTAGTTACTGTTATGTCGGTTGGCATGGCAACAGATACATTGTGTGTAACCTCTCTGCTAGTTTGAGGCGAGTTGACTATTTCTCTGTTGTGTTCTAATAAACGCATTAATCAAGTTCAATGTGTTTCTATTGAACCACTCCGTAAAAACATAACAGTTACCATGGAGATTTTAGACAATCATAGTCATAAATATGTTATTCTAACCAACGTATTCTAGTGCCTTATACTGTTACAAATGAATTCTAAAGAAAAGAACTCTGGTGAAGAAGAGCAAGCAAAATACGAATTGCGTCGTCGAAATGCTGTTTTGGGACACGTCGATCCCTATGTGCCGTCTCTCGAACCTTTTCAGAACTACCTCGACAGGCTCGAGGCGTTTTTCGACTTGAACGACACTGGTGAGTCAGATAAAGTAAACTCTCTGGTGGTACTTATTGGTCCTGAAATGTACGGAACACTCAAAAACCTAGTCTCTCCTGCCAAACCTAAGGACAAGTCATTTGACCAACTCTGCTCTATTTTGAAAAATCATTACGCTCCGGAAGGTATTGAAGTAGCCGAACGGTATAAGTTTCATTGTCGAAACCAGGAGGTAAATGAATCGATTCGTGACTTTGTGGTCGCAATTAAAAAACTAGCAATAACATGTAACTATGGTGATTTTCTCAACGAAGCCCTTCGAGATCAGTTAGTTTTTGGTATCCGGGACTCGGTGGTTAAAAAAAGGTTACTGTCTGAAAAAAATCTAACCTTTGATTCAGCAGTGAAGATCGTTTCTGAGATGGAACTCGTTTTGGAACAAGCCAGGGTGATGGAAGGGGAGCCGAGGTTCGATGACGTCAATCAACTTCACCCATATCAGCACGCTTATGAAGTGACAAAACCAAGTAGGTTCTCTGCCCAGTCCAAGGACGCCACTTCAGGGACATCTTCAAGTTCAGATAAGAAACTTGAATTTAATATTCGAAAACGTATTTCTAAATGCAAATATTGTGGTAGGTTTCATAGTATTGATAAAAATTCATGTCCGGTTAGAGAGTGGAAATGTTTTAATTGCAATCTGAAGGGTCACGTTGCTAAATTATGTCCAACACCAAAAAAAGCTAATATTGTAGAAGCCGCAAACGCGGTAGAAGTTGATAGTTTTGATTCATTTCGCTATCCCCTAATACAAAAATTGTTTGTTAATAATACCGAAATTGGATTTGAAGTAGATTCAGGGTCATCATACACGTTGATTCCTGTATATTTGTACAACAGATTTTTCAGAGATCTTAGAATCGATAAAAGTAACCTAAAACTCAAAGCTGCTAACAGTGAATCGTTATCAGTGTTGGGAAAGGTTAATGTCTCTTTGTATTTTGAAGGAAAAATTTTTGATAAATTGCCCTTAATAATTACAGGTAAAGAATTAAGTCGTCCTTTGTTGGGTCGTGATTGGCTTTCCATGATCAATCCAAATTGGAGATCTTCTGTACTTGTCAACCCAAATCGAGCGCTAGGACCGTTGCCTGTGGATCTCGTTGAGCCTGGACCGGAGGTGGTAAGCTCTAGGAATAATATTAAAATATGTTCAGGTGTTCCTTCTGTTGGATTCGATTGGGTGAGAGATTATAAGGTTCGTTTTTCTAAAGTTTTCGATGAATCAAACACCGAGCCTATAAAACATTTTGAAGAGGGAAGCATTTGAACATTTTAACATTTGAATTAAAAGAGGGAGCAGTACCGATCTTCCATAGACCCTTTAATGTACCTTATGCGCATCGAGCAGCAGTGGCTGAGGAACTTGCTTCTCTGGAAAGTAAAGGAATTATTAATAAGGTGGCGCATAGCCAATGGGCATCTCCAATTGTCTGTGTTAGAAAGCCAAACGGTAAAATTCGCTTATGCGTGGATTTTAAAGTAACCCTGAACAAATACGTAGATTTAGATCACTATCCTCTCCCTAAATCGGAAGATATTTTTCAGTCATTAGTGGGGTCTAAAGTGTTTTGTGAATTAGACCTGTCAAATGCCTATTTTCAATTAAAGTTAAATGAAAACTGTAAACATTATTTTACGATTAATACTCAATTAGGGTTGTTCAGATTTCACCGTTTGATGTTTGGTTTATCTAGTGCTCCAGCCTTGTTTCAGTCAACAATGGATTCCATTTTGAGTCAAATTCCCAATACTAGAGCGTATCTAGATAATATTATTATCGGAGGCAAAACATGGGAAGAATGCAGGTTTTCAGTGGAACAAGTGCTCAATCTTTTAAATGAGTATAATGTCAAATTGAATGTAGATAAATGTAAATGGTTCAAAACTTCGATCGAATTGCTCGGTTTTTGTCTGGATGGGCAGGGGTTGCGCCCTTCCCCTTCCAAAATTTCAGCCATCCAAAATGCGCCAGTACCTAAAAATATATCCGAGCTCAAATCATTCCTTGGGTTAATAAATTTTTACCACAAGTTTGTCAACATGTCTGTTGATTTACTTGGACCTTTATATGAACTGACCAAAAAAAATGTACCATGGTCTTGGTCTCAAGAATGTGATGAGGCATTTAACCGGGCCAAGTCGTCAATTTGTGAGAAATGTTTTTTATTGTTGTACGATTCTGACAAACCCCTGATATTGACCACTGACAGTAGTAGTTATGGGGTCGGAGCAACGTTGGCTCACCTTATAGACGGTGTGGAGCATCCAATCGCGTTCGCCTCCACTACACTTTCACCCGCAGAAAGGAACTATTCTCAAACAGACCGTGAAGCCCTTTCGTTAGTGTTTGGTGTCAAACACTTCCATAATTTTCTGGCAGGACGTCACTTTACTTTAGTAACAGACCACCAACCGCTTCGCTCTATTTTTGGAGAGCGAAAGGGTATTCCGTTGGTTGCTAATGCTCGTCTTCAACGCTGGGCTATCATCTTGTCAGCCTACAATTACCAGATTAGATACAAAAAGGGTTCAGAAATTTCTCACGCCGACGCATTGTCTCGCCTACCTCTTAAGGGTTCAACAAACGTGCCTGAGTGTTTTATTATTTTTGACGAATTCGAAAGTAAATTTGTTACGTTTAGAGAAATCTCGCAAGCCACCTCACATGATGACATTCTCTCCATAGTGTGCCAGTGGGTCAAGGAGGGTTGGCCTTCCAAGGTAGATAGTCAGTATTCTGTTTTTTTCAAGAATAGATTGTGTTTGTCAGTCCAAGAAGGTTGCTTATTGTTTGGTTCTAGGGTTGTCATCCCTAAGACCCTCCAATCTGCTGTTTTGAGCTTGTTACATAAGGAACATATTGGTATAGTTAGGTCAAAATTACTCGCTAGATCTTATGTCTGGTGGTCCGGTATGGACCGAGACATAGAACAACAAGTGACTACTTGTGTAACGTGTCAACTCACTCAGAACGATTTAATTCCACGTACCTATGCTCCAATGCCAAGTAGTCAAGGACCATGGAGACGACTGCATTTAGATTTCCTAGACACATTTAAGTGTAAGATCCTCCTGTTGGTAGACGAGTACAGCAACTGGCTTGAGGCTTGGATTTTGACCCAAACGTCAGCCTCAGTAGTATGTGAAAAATTGCAAGAATGTTTTTCTCGTTTTGGTTTTCCTCAGTGTGTGGTGTCGGATAACGGCCCTCCATTCACCTCTAAAGAACTGGAGTCATTTTTTAAAAAACGGAACATTTTACATGTGCTAAGCCCTCCGTACCATCCTGCTTCCAATGGGGAAGCAGAACGTAGTGTACAAACTATTAAAAAACTTCTTTTGAGGTCAGTGGTAGCCAAAAGTTCAACAACGGATTTACCGGAGAAATTGTATAATTGTTTAATATCTTACCGGTCCACTCCTTCATCAGTAACAAAGAAATCCCCTTCAGACATGATCTTAGGTTTTAAAGCTCGAAACCTTCTCAGTATGTTGTCCCCAGCTGATAAGGTGTTATCGAGGGACGAGTCTAATGAAATTCAAACAAAAAGTTTTCCTATTAGAAATTTTAATATCAATGACAAGGTTCTTGTAAAAAATCCTAAGAAAGGTATATTGAAATGGATTAGAGCTCGGGTGATGAAACAAATCGGTTCTGTTATTTACCTTGTAAAGTTAGAGGATGAATCCATCAGAAAGGTGCACCTGAACCAGTTACGTAAAAGTGAGCTTCCTGATGCCAGCCATCCACCGGCAAGGCAGTGGTACCCAGAGCCAACTCAAGGCTCACCAGAAGTTCTAGTGAATTCAGAAAACGTTGATAAATCCACTGAATTAACACTCCATCCAGAGTTAAGTTCTCCCCCAGAATCAAATTTACAAAGAGCTAGAGAAGGACTGAGACCTCCATCCACGCTGAGACCACCAATTCGTTTTTCACCTTCGATGTACCAGTAACTACTATTTAAATTAAGTGCAATTACTGAAAAATCTGTTATGTCTTAATCAATTCGGCACCTTGTGTATTTATTTTTAAGTTTCTCTGCATATGTATTATTGTAATCTTGATTACTCTGTATATATGTATTATTGTAATGTTCAATTACTCTGTATTTTGTTTCATGAATTTTGATGTATTTTTCTATGTATTAAATTATAAGTATCATAAACGTATGTATCAACAAGCTTAAAAAGGAGGGAGATTTGTTATGTCGGTTGGCATGGCAACAGATACATTGTGTGTAACCTCTCTGCTAGTTTGAGGCGAGTTGACTATTTCTCTGTTGTGTTCTAATAAACGCATTAATCAAGTTCAATGTGTTTCTATTGAACCACTCCGTAAAAACATAACAGTTACCATGGAGATTTTAGACAATCATAGTCATAAATATGTTTTAAATGTAAGGTTATATAACAGTCTTGGAGTTATAGTACTATAACTCCATGATAACTGTGATTTTTATTAACTTTTTTTTTTATTTTTCCTAAAAAGTGCTGCGTTGATTTCAAAATATTTTTTATATGACTACCTCTGAAGTATGTCCTACCGATCTAAAAAAGAATCATCAAAATTGATTCAGAATTGATGGAGGTTCTCAACTCGTCTGTATTTTTTTATTCTACTTTTTATGTATGTTACGCGATTACTCCGTCAATTCTAAATCAATTTTGATGATTCTTTTTTATATCGGTAAGGCATACTTCAGAGGTAATGCCATAAAACATAATTTATAATCAACGCAGCACTTTTTAAGAAAAATCAAAAAAACACTTAATAAGTGATTTAATAAACTGTTTTTTTGAGTTTTCTTGAAAAGTGCTGCGTTGATTTCAAAATATTTTTTATGGGACCACTTCTGAAGTATGCCCTACCGATCTAAAAAAGAATCATCAAAATTGATTCAGAATTGACGGAGTAATCGCGTAACATACACAAAAAAAAAAAAAAAAATACAGACGAGTTGAGAACCTCCTCTTTTTTGAAGTCGGTTGATGACATTTGTATGGAAAATAAGCTAGTAAGATGCTTTAAAGTTTAAATTTGTTTTAAGTATTTTTTAACGACTCCGTCTTACCGTTGTTACTATCTTTTGAAATGAAAAAGAACCAGCATCTGTTATAACTTGCGAATAATTTCAAACCAGAATATTCTTCCTATTAAAAGTCTTAGGCCAAAAGATTAAAAAGAAATTCTCAATGAAAGCCATTAATTGACTTCAAAATAATGGCAAGGTACTTATTTCAATACACACACATGTATATGATCATAAAGAAAAAAAAATCTTTGAAATAATAGATAACTTAGGAAAAAATTAATGTATAACATATATTTTTCACCAAAAATAAGTATTTTAAGATGCAAAGATATTTTATATTAATGGAGAAAAGCAAATCATAAAAATGTTTATATTTAACAAACTATAAAATCTACGGATATAGCCGCTATAGATTCTCCAGGCTTACGTTATTTATTTCAGCCAGTAAAAACCCAGCACTAGATCTTCGACCATTTTAATATATTGTCTTGAATGCATATTTCCTTATTCTATTTGTTGTGTACATTTCTAGTAGGAATAAAGTATAAAATTTAATATATTTCGATTCGACAGACAGGCTCAATGAACCCTGACGAAGAAATCCAAGGAAAGGATCCTAGAGAAGAATGCGGTGTTAAACTGAAAAGGACTAATTGTTATTTTTTGTTTAACTGAGATTTTGTTTTAATACCTTTATTTTGATAGCTGTAACTGCATATTTCGTACTTTTCAATAATAAAAAAAAAACCAACAAGTAACAAATATGACCTTAAAAATATTTACTCTTTTTGTGTATAACATGGCAAAACAGCATTGATTTTCTTGTAACCTAAAGGATTTAATTGGTATTTTTATTAGTATATTTCTAACCTGTCCTCAAGGAAATATCCGAAAAGTATCAGAAGAACACAATAGTTGTCGAAAAAGAAACAGTTGTCATTATAATATTTAAAGAAAACGTTTACATCTTAGTTGATAATTGCTAAGTATTATTTTTGGGAGGTTTGGTAGTTCAATCACTAATCTGACAAGTTCGAGTCCGGCTGTAGGCAACAAATTTAGTTTGTTGTTATTTAAGCTGTTAACTACGAGAACAGGAGACCTGGAGACATCTATCTTCTACAAATGTGAGTACCCTTAACCCGGCGTTGGTCGCTAGGTGAGCATTTCCTTCACCCTTTTAAAAAACATTTAATAAGTTCGTCAGAATTTAACTTTCATCGCTGGCCCTCCTCATAGCTGAGTTTAGGACATTTGCAAATAAGAATATTTGGTTTCTAAGTAAAACGAATGCAGGTGGCCTGAATATTGGGAGATTTTTACTGAAAATTGCCATATCCACACTCCTTAGTATAAGCTCTCTCGTGCAGTTTATTCGTGACATTTTACTGAGCGAGTTATCTAATTTCTCTCAATTGATTAGTGATTATTTGAGTTCAAAATGAGTTGTGGATCTAAAATTCTTGAATTAGATAAAAACCCAGTTGAGAAGATAAATTGTAACTAGTTGATAAATCGTCGTGAATAATATTTATATTATTTTTCAATCATTTACTAGGAATCTGAATTCTTTACAATACCAGATTCTTGGTTGTGGGTGCTCGAGGCAATACAAAATAGATCTGGTATAGGTGTGCCGAAGAAATAAAAAAAAGAAAAACAAAAAAAAAATTGTAAGAAGTGTAATGTACCAGTACCGTACTAAATATACTTGTAATAATTGTACAAAAATAGAAGAAAATGATCTAGCTGATGAAAAACACATTATTATGTAAATTGTAAAATATTTAACTTTTGTTTGGTTTCTTTGTTGTTTTACAATAAATCTTTGAAAAATATATATAATATAAAACTGCATTTTTTTATGAAAATCAAAGAAGTGAGGGAAACGCTCACCTAGCGACTAACGGTGTATCGGATCGGCTAGCTACCAACGCCGGGTTAATTGGAGAAAACCTGACAATTGAGCGAAATTTTTATCAAATTCTCCTTCATGAACAGCCGTTGGCTATTAATAAGACAGTACAAGTTCTGAGCTCACGACTTATGGCAGTTTTTTTTAAATATTTCGTTACCAGTCGGCGAATATAGACATTCGCAGCAAAAAGGTCTGGAATATCCATAGAGTGTTGAGCAATCCATTTCATTTGGATTTTCAGGAAATAAAGAAAAAAATGTTCCTATCCTTCTGGATTTTCTATTGACACTTTTACTCCTGAATATTACACTACTTCTTGTTTCCAATATTAAATTGCAAGTTTTATCTGCTGTTGTTATGACAATATTAATGAATCTGAATCAATGTTCAAATCGTGCAGTAGGATTGATACTTATCAGCTACTAGATATTCCAGCGATAGGTTGTGGGGTGGGTCTAGCCGCAATTTCCGTGGGACAGGTCAGACGTCAGGGGAGCAGTTCGGTCAATATAAAGCCAAGGCACTTCAACAGGTGAGGATACCTTTCTTAAGTATTACGTAATCAATGGGGCTATATATATGGGGCTGTATTATCTCAACTTAAATCAATTTCATTCTGTTCTTCCAAAATGAAATATTTAAAACTAGCATCCCATAGGTTATCATAGGTTTATGAATAAAAATCTAGTATGCAAATGAGCATTATTTATTCAGTGACAATTTCACGAAATGAACGTAATTTTCAACCTGGTTAAAATGAATGATTGGGTAAAAGCATATTTTCAAAGTTCTCTATAATCCACGTATTATTGCTTTTTAATAAAAAACTAATTACAAATCAGTAGATTTTTATCATCCCTAAACCTTTTTCATACTATAAAGATGGTGTGGTTAAAATTTGGCTCAGAATAGTTTATTGGTTTTCGCGGTTAGTGATTAAAAACGAAAAATGGTTTGTCCTTTTAAATAATAGTATAGATAATCTTGGAATCATTTCGCGCTTAAGTTAATCAATACTATTGATTGGGATGATGGCTGAGAAAAGAATTGGTATCGAGAATCGATGGTCCAAATTCGATTTCTAAGAACTGATCAATACAGCTAACGTATTGTGATAATTAATTGTGTAATCATCGATACTTCACCTAACGATTAAAAAAAAAAAAAAAAAAATACAAAAATAAATTATCTTCAATAACATTAATGTTTAGTGTACTTCATAAACATTGCTTAATACGGAATTTAAAACAATGCTCTTCGAAAATCAAACATATCTTCTGCAAGCCATGTAAAATGATATAAGACTTGTATGGGCTATTAGAAAATGAAATATAATTTCAAACTGTTGAAGCTGGAGTTCTAATGAAATTAACAAAGCCATACAATAGCACAATTTAATTATTTTTTGTTAGTATTTCTATTGTATTTTTACTATCCCAGAGTAAAGATTAGACCCTATATATCATATTTTGATCAGGTCCGTTGAACAGAACGCTGAGATCTCCGAACTGTTGTGAAATCCACTTTGTTTTTGAATAAATCTCGTGAAATACCCACGCCATATCGTGTGTATACAGTGTGTATGTTTTGGCATATTACGATTTTAAAATATTCCGTGGGTATTGCAAGAGATTTAATTAAAATTACATACATATGGTGTGATCGTAAATTTAAACCGCTTTCAGGACAAATAGTTTCGCAGTTAAAGCAAAAAGAGAACCGACAAACGTGTTTTCGCGAAGTGTGACTTACCGCAACTTACCCAACATCACCATATTTTGAGACCTGCATCTCCTCAACTAATTAATTTACAAAGCTGTGGTTAGGCTTAAATCGTCACAAATTAACTGCTCTTTAATAATATGATGTCAAGCAATGTAACATATTTTATGAGAAATAAGCGAAAGAATGAAAATGGTGCTAAAATGTCGTGGTTTTTCGTGTACATTTTTGTAGTACAAAAGGGTTTCAGGATTGGAAACATGAATTTTAACTACTCATATGGGTCCTAACAACATATTAAAAAATAGTAGATACATGCGTTTTTCTGAAACTTTTTTTTTTTTTTATAAATCCACTGTGGCTGTTTTTTTTTGTTTTTTTGTAGTAGATATTACCTCAAACCTTTCATTCGTAGGCTAGAGTGACAGTAGGGTACATTTGTAAATAAGTAAGATAATTAGCATTACAACGACTTTTCTTTATTTATTTTTTATTTTAATAAAGTAAAAGTGGTGAATTTATTTTTAGGATGAATAGAAATAAGGAGACATAATGTAATATCGTTCCGAGCGTTGCTTTTAATTGTAAGGAAAAGTGACTGAAGAGGGTTATGTAGTCATGGCCACTTCAGTTCAGACTATTTCTAAGAAACTCGTTAGATGAATGGAAGGAGCACGTAGTGTGTGCTTAGAATTGAGCATCGCATGACGAAATGACGTAATACAAGTAATTTGAAAGCCAATATTCCCTGAATTTCTCAAACAAAATGCCGAGTGAAATTAGTTTATGAATGATATTCAATTATACCTAAATTAAAATTTATTAATTTATATAGATTATAATATAATATTATTATTATAATATATATTATTCTATTATATTACTGTTTTACAGATCTGCCAGGATCTGACCAATTTTTGAGGCCGAAGGATATCGTTGGCCACTCTCTCCTTCCACAATGATTTAATTCAAAACTTGAAGAAAAAAAAGTTTTCTGGTTTTCATTTTATTATAGAGAAGAAGATGTTCAGGGATGCAGTCAAAGAGGAACACCACGTTTCATATTATGAAAGATAGGTCAAAAAGTGAGTGCGGTTATTGGCCCCATTTAAGGCGGGATTTTCTGAAGCGCCTAATCCTAATGCTGAATAAAGGGATGATTAGAAAAGACAGTCCATTTTTAGCTCTATTCTGTGCAGCTTTTATCATTTCTTTTGCAATAGAAAATGGAGTATACAACTGTGCATTATCCCCACATTGTATGAAGGGCTTAACGCAGTTGAAACTTCTCGTAGGATTGGTCAAGTTTATGGGTCTAATGTAATAAAAGAACGTGAGGTGCAAAAATGGTTTGCGCTTAAGTAAAGAAAATCACGGCCGAGATTCGGCCGCATTTCAAACACAGACACTGAAAAAAAAAAAAAAAAAAAAGATAGGCTGACTAGTCAGGATGGCAAAAAGACCGATTTGCCGGCCAAGGCGATCTTTTCCTTCGTTGGAATTCGGGTGACACCGGAAATTTCGAGGCACTTTGTTTATAGCTTTATAGCCGCCTTCATATGTAGCTACAGATTTTTAGTTTGTCTCAAATTTGTTCTTATGTTTTCACAAACGGGTCTGAAATAGAGTGTTTTTTCTTTTCTTCAAAACTATGGCATAAGTAAACAATTTATCTTACTTAGCTTAGATAGTTAATTGTATAATTTGGAACTAATTATGCTGAAAAAATATATCGTGTTATGGACCTTCTTTTTCGAATCTGAGATTTATATGTATAAAAACAAAAATAGCTTTCATGTCATTGTAAATAAACAAGTGACCAGAATTACTGAAATGGCAGTTTACTTTTCGTGTTCCAAACTTCAAATTACATTTTAATTAAGAAATCATATTTTTTAATTATAATTCAATACCAAAACTATAATTTAAAAAAAAATAGTAGGTTATGTAATTTCTTTATTAAGTATTGTAGAAGTTATCGAATTTTTCAACAGGCCAACAGATTTTTTCTTAAAATCACGATCTTTCTTAAAGTTCGATAATTGATTTTGTTTTTTTTTAAAGAGTTCCTATTCCTGGATTAAATAAAAAACAACAAAGATGAATCTAAAGTAAAAATTAATCAATAAAGGCCATGTCTGTTTTTTAGTGTAGAAATATTAATGAATTAAAATGGCGGACTAGTTGGCGCTTTTAATTGCCGACTACAGAAGTAGCCGATTAGTTTTTTAAATAAAAAATTTATACATACAACTCTAGCACACGCATACCCACGTCTGAGGGTAGAAGGTTTTCAAAGTAGCATCGGTGTTCTATTTGCCACATAAGATTGGCCAACAGAAAAGTCGTTAGCTTCCATAATAACAAAACTCTACTTTACCGTCAGTCGTGGAAAAACTGTTGAAATTTGCCTATAAATTTGGCCACACCCTCTATTAAGCCCTGACCGTGCAGCATCTGACAACCACCTTTACCGATCACTGCAAAATTCTTTATCAGACAACTCCCGAAACAGGGTGCCATCAAAAAACACCTTGATCTTTTTTTGATGAGAAACCCAAGTCGTTCTGGGAGAACAACATCATGCTACTTTAGGCAAACGCGATTTTAAAACGAAAATCCTTCTGACGGGCTCAATTTGCTAGCTAGGATTAAACATGAAATATGGTGCGATCGCGATGAGAGTATATGTTGGCCGTGTTTGGCCTTTGTAAGCCTTTTTATTGTATCAGTTAACAGGTGTTTTTATAAACGTGTCCAAACATCATCTGGCCTGGTGCAAGTGGAAGCAGGATTGTTTCATATGAGTAAAACATCAGTTATCGAATGAGAAGCGAGTTGGGAGACTAATGGATTCGTGTGGGAGTGCAGTTTACTATGAAAGGATTGGTATCTGGTTTGGGCTAAATCAGCAACATATGGAACCTTGAGGTCTTTATGGATAAGTTTATTCGTGACAAAGTAAGGATTTTTCGAAGGATTTTGGATTGTAAGGATTGGATTCAAGAAGAATTGGATGGTTTAGTGGAGCCCCAAAGCTCAACTCCATACGTCCATATAGGTCTAATAACAGTCATGTAAATGAATCTCCTGTAATTTATTGAAAGCTTTGATCGTTTGTCTAGTAAATGTTGGAGTAGTCTATAACGACGGGCAGTTTCTTGTCGTTTTAGTCTTGTATGTGAATACCAAGTGAGACGTTTGTCCAAATGGAGTCCCAGGTATTTAAAATTTAATTGAAAATTGTTTTGCATACGCACATTTGTTCTATAATTTAGTAATTTTGCCGTTCTATTCAAGTTTTTCTTGTATGTTTTGTTTTGTAAGGACCAATGTTTCTTGAAAGCTCAAGTTTTTGTTGGAGATAGTTTGTAAGTTGTCAATTTAAGAGATACATTTTTATAAAAGCTATCAACATTAACAAATATATTTATGTTTTATCAACAGATCTGGTGATGGAGAGAACCCAATTGGAAGATTTATGGAAGCATTTTGCTGAATAGTGAATTTTTTCAAGGTTTTTCGACTCAAAACAACAAGAATATAACCCCTAAAAACATTTTTACAAAACTTAAATTTGATACTTAAAAGGGTTAAATTGAAGAAGATGAGCGTTTTGAGGTGAAAATCTGCCTTGTTCAAAGTAGTCCCTGTTTACAGTATGGTTTCTTTATTTTAATATCTTTTCTACATTTTCTAATTTAATATCAATGAACTAAAAACAGATAATACAGATAATGATTCTGGAACTGTTACTTAATGTTGTGAATAAATTTTTGTTATGTTTGAGTCGGTTCAAATGGGCCTGGTCTATTAGCTTATTGGCAGTGACTAGCACGACAGCTTTAATTGGTATTCATTGTCACTGCTACAGAGATAGGTTCATCAATCAAGAATTCAAATCGATTGAGTTAAATATTTTTAAGAAAAATTAGTTTAAGTAATTTTATTAATGGCCTAGACTCATGATTACTGAAGATAAATATTCAAGTCAATAATGTATATTAAAATCGTCAAGAAAACGGAAGATGACGGCTCACACAATGACGTTTATTTTCACCATTTATGGACTGTCAACCCCGAAAGTAAAAACAACAAAAGCTCAATGAATAAATTTGTTATTGTGGACCCGATAACACTACAAATCGACTGATTACTTAACATAAGCCTCGTAAAAAGACCGATACACTAGTCTAAAGATGTTATATTTAGGACATCTTCTTTCATTACTTTTTATACTCACAAATATATTTTAAAAACATTAGACTATTTTATGATAATATTGTGTCGTTTGCATACTATTGCGTGTTTTTGAAGAGTTTGACTTTCGACAGTAATTAATAACCTGATACAAAATGACACATGATTTAGGATTAATGAATTAATTGCCACTTCTATTGGAATTATTTTATTTGAAAACTAGTTTCAAATGTTGAACATTTATTATCAGTTTGAAATCACATAAAACATTCAAAATATCAGCACATTGTTACATATATTACCTTTCCTGGAAACCCCACATTGCACAAATCTCCCGACGATCGATTGGCATCCTAAAATTATTCCACCGTTCCTGACAGCTACTTCCTCTATCCACACGTTAACTCTTAGTGTCCTTCCTCAAATTCCCCCAATTTGACTATGGATGTGTGATTTATGGTGGGCTCTCGATGATTCTTGAAGATAGATTAAAGCGTATCATGAACGGCTTCATAAGATATGTTTTTGGAACCTCGAGACGCTCTCATGTATCCCATCTTTACACC
Organism: Euschistus heros; assembly: GCA_003667255.2. Taxonomy (NCBI): domain Eukaryota; kingdom Metazoa; phylum Arthropoda; class Insecta; order Hemiptera; family Pentatomidae; genus Euschistus; species Euschistus heros. Next base: position 1,484,939 of record RCWM02000231.1, read on the forward strand.
GAGTTAAATTGGCTTTCCCCTTCCTTCCGTAGAGATTACTTCCTTGGTATATTCCACTTCCAAGTTATTAACACCCATCTTCCTCCGTTTATCCACAATATCCTGCATTTCAAGACCTCAATCCAATGATTGCATACAAGGTCCCATCTCTCCGATCTCTACACCCCATCCTACAGAACTACTACTGCTTTCCAACGTTCCTTTCTTGCCCGCTCCGCTATTCTATGGAATTCTCTTCCCCCTTCCATTCGTAATGCATCCTCCCTCGGATTTTAATTTCTATTCTTTTTTCATCATTTTTTTTCTTCATCCTTTACTAGATTCAACATCAGAAATATATTGTTTAATCAATTTCTTATATAATATTTTTTTTCTTTTACTGATTGTAAATATAATTTATGTATGTATGTAGTGTGTATGTATTTATATATGCGTATAGATTTTTTTTTTCATTTTATTATTTATTTTATTGTAAAATTGTATTTACTTTTAATTATCTAATTTATAATCTCTATGCCAGATATGACTTATGGTCTGTCATGTAACTATTATTCTTAAGAGACTTTGTCCCAGAATATTTTTTTTTTCTATTCTATTCTATTCTATATTATATATATTGAATGTTTTTAAAAATGTAAGACAAGAATTCAAATATATAGTTACTCACCTAAGCAGAAAAAACGGACTTCTGAAAAATATCGAAAGTGGAAAGTTGGTTTTTTCTGTCCCTATTGAAAACGAATGTAAAATGGGACTATTGGAAGTATTTATCTGGCCAGTTAAACAAAAATCTGAATTGGTTTTGAAAGATTTTATTATTTCAAATGATCCATCAATGTTAAATTTTATGTTATTTTCTAGATGATTTATTAGTTTCACTCCTGTGTCTTTATTGAATTTGTGGTTTAATTTCATTTAAATGGATTGTGAAGATTAAATAAATTTTTTTTTTCCAAACTTTTATTGGGTAAAATTCTTATATTTATTGTAGGAATGGGAAGCATTAAGGATGTTTGGTCTCTCGCTGTACTGTGTACATTGTAAGGCAAGCAGAAAGTTAGTGTTAGGTTTCTGTGAGGTGATGGTTTCTGAGAAAGATTATATTTAGGTAATAGGGCTCACCTAAATCTTGTTGTCTTTAAATCAAAATAATCATAAATTCAATAAAGACTCCGGAGTGAAACTAATTCAAGTAGAAAATAGTATAAAATAAAATATTTATGAATCATTAGAAATAATAAAATCTTTCAAAATCAACTCTTTTGTTTAAATTATTTTGTTTAAATTCATTTTTTTTTTCTAGAAGGAATAGAAAAAAAAACATCGTCATAGGAAAAACCATATAGGCCCTTTCCACCTCCCATCCACTCTTAATATTTTTCAGAAGTCGGATTTTCCTCTTCTTCGATGTAACAATATATTTGATTTTTTGTCTTACATTAAAAAAAAAAAAAAAAAAATCATATATAAAATGAATATAACAAAGTGCTGATGTTTTGAAAATTTTGTATGTTTCAGAAATGATGAATGTTCAACATTCGAAACTAGTTTTCAAATAAAATAATTCCAATAGAAGTGAAAATTCATTCATCAATCCTAATTAAATTGTTCCTTGTATACCATCATGCGTACATCAAGTGAAAATCCTGTTTTCACGATGCCATTGCATTAAATAAATGGAATTTGAGATCCTAAGGGCTTTGAGGAAGAATAATTTTAAAATGATCTTTTGCGTCTCCTTATAAATGTTGATGTAAATAATTGTTTTATTTTAAAGAAAGGTACTTAATTTATTTTAAAAGGACTTACATTTAAAACAAAAATTAAAGGTTTCATAAGGTTCACTATGAAATATTCAACTTCATCAAAAAGATTATTAAAAATGTTTCAGTCGTTACTGATTTTAGTTTTAATAACGTTCGTCAATTCCTTTCGGTTAGGACTGAAGGGATTTAATTAAAACTATGGGAGGCAAAAGGGTCAGGAGTTTTAGGGTTAATATTTTTCCAAATCCGCCCTTTCCCAAATGATAGGCGGCCTTCTAATTAAATCCATGGGACGCAATTATAATATGGCGGATTGATAAACAACAGCACAGAATATTCGAATTTATAGTATGCAAAGTAAAATTTAAAAAGCAGAGAAAGCTTGGAATAACTTTAAAGAGTTCATGTTTATTTTAAAGATTTATATAACTATTTAAATTTATTTATAAATTCTCAATGCACCTTACTTTGTCACCAATAAACTTATTCATAAAGATCTTAATGTTCCATATGTTGCTGATTTAGCCCTAACCAAATATCTATCCTTTCATATTAAGCTCCATAACCACTCAAATCCCCTAATTTTTCAACTTGCTTCCCACACCATACCGATAATCCTCCGAGGCGTCTGAAAAGAAGATGGCCCAGAGACCTTCTAGTGTAGAATTTTTATTAAAGTGCTACTGATGAGTAGTTCTTTTCAAGTTTTGTCACGTTATTGTAATAGTTAACAGCACATTTACTTGATGTATATATTTTGTACAGTTGTTAATTTAAATAAATTGTTATTAAAAAAAATAAAAAAATATTTATGCACCTCACAACACATTTTTGCTAATTTAATACGTATATTATATTTTTGCAGTAAGTTTTATAATGTATCATTCTGGATTTTTACAATAAGTAAAGTTATTTGAATCATTAAAATAAAAATTATTAATAATTAAGCGTAGGAAAATAATTGTTTTAATATATAAATTATAAAATCGATAGAACAGATATGGTGTCAATCTTTTTTTTTAATCTTTTATTTATAGGAATTAAAATTTAAAAATACATCTAGTAAATTTGCGGTATACAATGCAAAATAATGACATTATTAAAACTTGTAGGGGAACTACCCATTGGTAGTGCTCTAATTATCAATAATTTAAAATACAAATAATTTACTACGAGACACCCTAGTAGCTGTTACAATTCTCTTAAAATCCTTAATTACATTATTCAAACTTTCTTAATCATGTTTCGCGGTAATTTATGTAAATTAGGGTATAACAGGAAAGTCTGAATGTTTTAAGAATTAATTTATAAGGGCAATTACACACACACATATTGCTTAATTATTGATAATTAAGGAATTTTTAAAGGAAGCTATGCGATGAATGGAATACACAAACCAGAGGTTTCAAATCCTTTTCAAGAAGTGGATGGAGGAAGAATGGACGAGATTATAAAAAAATAATAGGATTATAAAAAGAATAGAATTAACTTACCCATGAACCAATCACAATAATTTGCTTATCTATGACAACGAATCAGTTTAAAATATCGATGAGGAACATATGGCTTGCTCTATTTTTCAAGCAATTCGATCTCTATTCAATAACTTGGGAATAATCCCGGTAAAATGTGAGAAAATAAACGCTGTCATATAAAACAACTACTTTATAGTCTACAGGTCAGATTAGATGATGCCAAGCTTTTATAAAAATATATACGTTGAGGTCAGATCAGAAATAAAAGTTAAAGAAAAAACGAAAACAACAACATATACGAGAATATTTTTTTATTTGAATTACATCTAATCTTTAAGAAAGTATATGTTTCATACTTAATTGATTTAAATTTTATCTGTAAAGTTAGTCGGTTAATTGAAATGTTGTAATTTTGTTAAACAATGATTTTTGTTTAACAAAATTAATTAGAAGCATCAAAGTAGAACTAAAAGCATTAAAATAAATAAAGTTCAATATATTTATTAAACAATTAAACAGTTAACTGCCAAATCTACTATTATTATTTATAAACAAATCTCATTTTTCAGAAGAGTAAAATAGGTATTATATTTATAAATGTATTAATTGAATATTTATTTATTTTAAAGATAAGATTGGTTTAATTATGGCGTCGTCTGAGTACATACCACTTTTTCTCCTTTAGGAATTAATTAGTAAAAAATATATACTTAATACAAATTTTGGATTTACGGGATATAGAATTTCACAGCCATCTTGATGCATTATCAACCTTTCCTCTATTAATAGAAAATTGGCATTCAAAATGGATACTTCTATTAGTCACAAGAGGACCAATCGATTGTATAAAAATACCCCGACACCGGTATTCAAGTTTTATAGTGGCAGTGGCTATGAAATATTAACAATTTTGGTTCTTTTACGTAACTAGGACTACCTGAATATTTTATTTTTAACTCGCAATGCACGGTAGACTTCTTAGAATATTGAGAAGGCCAAGGCCAATGTAAAGGATCTTGATAATTAAAGAAATCTCCTTTAATAAATTATTCACGTTATTATTTAAGTATTATTTAAAAAAAACTTTAAACACGTTATTATTTAACTATAGAATAAACGATTTCACGGAAAATTATATGGACATCCCAACAAACTCATTACAATTCATATCCCAGGCAAGACCCAGAAAAGGCTAAAAGGAGCTGGATGAGAGATCTCCTCAGCTAAGATATAAAAAAAAAAAGTTCAGTTAGGAGGAGGTGTCACCCAGTGCTGCTCGTTCTAACATTACAGTTTTCTCCCTGGTAGCAGCAAAATTTCCCCCGTTTCCTCCCAGCCATTTCAAAACTTCCCCCCGATTTCCCCAAATGACAAATGAATCATGTATAACGAAATATCGATATTTTTCCACCGATAATCCGATATAAAGATATATCGATACCTACCTTACGATTTATCGTTTTCTCTATATTTTAAAAATACAAGATAAAACTATATATATTTTTAAAAAATAACAACACATTATAAAAGTGTTATAAATAAGGGAAAGTTTTAATATTTAATGTTTTTAATGTAACTTTTCCAATTTTATGAAGTTAACAAGGAAATATATTGCTGCTGTTTCTACTTCAATGCCAACAGAGCGATTATTTTCTAGTGCAGGGGAAACAATCGCCAATAAGTGAATAATCTAAAAAATTAGAATATGAATCTCATTAATAAGAAAAGAACTTAAATAATTTTAATTGAAATTTTATTTGTTTATCGATAAAACTCTTGTATTGAAGTATGCGATTGACCCTTATTTTTTCAATGGTATTTTCACATATATCAGTAATTTTTGTCCTGGTTGAAATTGCACCATGAATAAGTGTTTGAAGAATAGTTGTAATATAAATCGTATAGCGATATTCAGAGCTCAAAATATTGAAGATATGGAATAAAGTTTTTCTTAAGATACCCATTCTTTCCACTTTCACTATAAGTAATTCAGTATTTCATCAAATTCACTAATTGTTTATCAGTTTAATTTACAGTTCTGAGAAGAGATTCAAAGTTGATATATTTGTTTAATAAGGTTCTTGAGGTTTAGTCAATAAATAAAAACAACTATTTTGGCGACGTTACAAGACTATATTGTTCTCATAATCATGCGCTATAGTGAAAAAACTGGTTACAATAAAATTATATAAGTTGTACAGGTTATTTAAAAACATAAAGTTAGCTATAATATAAATATATAAAAACATGCGTTAGAATAATTAACTACATATGATTGCAAAATATTTAAATGATGTACATTTACATCAATATACATCATATAAATCATTTATCCATATATATATATATATATATATATATATATATATATATATATATATATATATATATATATATATTACATAGGAATGGGAAATCTTTTCTACCTTTATCTGGGAATTCCACCAGTTTTGGAAACTGTAATACCAACCCTCCCAAACCTTACCTTTTTTCAAAAATTCCCCAGTCAGTTGTGTACTAGAATTGTTATAATTTAGTGGTAGATACCAATAGCATATCCACCAGTAACATTGTAAATCGTTTCCTGTTCCTCTATATTTTGTAATTATCTGTAGTTAATTATTATTTCGCATGTTTTTATATATTTTTATTGTAGCTAACTTTATGTTTTGAAATAATCTGTATAACATACATAATTTTATTGCAACCTGTTTTTTCATTGTATGGCATGATTATGAGAACAATATAGTCACGAAACGTCGCCAAAATAGTTGTTTTTATTTATTGACTGAACTTCAGAGGAGAAGTTTATTAAACATCTAATAGTGACAGTCAAGAAATATATCCATACATTATATATTTATTTACTAAAATATTTTAATTAATAAGTTTTATTAAGTGTTCCAAATTATTTATTATAAGTTCAGTGTTTGCTTTTTATATCTATTATTTTTATGGTTATTGTTTATTTGATATTGAATACTATTTTGTTTGTTTCATACTTTTTTATACTATTGACTCGCTGTTAAAAGTGTAAATGTCACAGTCTTGGCATATTGACAACTGTCGTTTAACAAATACCAATTTTATTATTTTGTTGTTGTTCACCATTTTAAATTTATATAGGTTATTTAAGATTCAATAAAAACCCTTGAAAGATGGATTTATTTCTGTCATATAATGCGGAGATTAATATTTTTAAAAAACAGGCACCAGCCCGTTTCCCTTCTGTCTAGAATACTTTACGGCGAGATGTATCAAGTTTCAACCTAACATCGAACTTTTTCATAATTAAGCTACAACTTTTGCTTCATTTATTAATGAACAGCTCTGATAAGGCTTCCTTTCCACTGAAAAGGACCCTTTTGGTGTTTAATTCATCTCTTGGGTGGGAGCAGTGAGCGAAGTCGAAAACTGTTGTTGGTTTGGTGGTACTCCTACCAGTGCAGGAACTTTGTCAGCCTGAAGCAGTAATAAGTCTATTGCACATTCACTATAAAATTAGCAGTGGAACCCCTGGAATGTAAACAGAAGATGACTAATAGTTAAAACTTCGAAAAAAAGACTTTAAGGAAAATTCTGAGCTCTACGAATAATTCGAATACAGTTGATGTCATAGAAGGGATACGTTCATATATCTCGTAGCAAAATAGGTGGAAAAATCGATAACATATTTGTTATATGGGTTTGACTTTTGGTTGGAGCAGCAATAATGGTGTTACCAAAAATAAATTTAATATTTTTTTCGATGAAATTAAACCTGATGTGAATCAGTATTAGGTTAAATCTTATTTTAACATTTTAAAATTATAAAATGAACTTTTGTTTTATACCAATTCATAATTAACATTAAGTTTTTTACTTTTATTATTACTTAATTAACTGAGGTGTTGTTTTTTAAACATACAACTATTATGAAACTATTGGGTTAGCAAATAAGTCCTTTCGGATTTTCTGTAAATTTTTATATCATTACGGTCCGTTTCTTATCTGATGAATTAATCCCTAAGGTAAATTTTTTACTCTGTCTTAGTACTGTGATTGGTAATGCACTGTGAACATGGAAAAAAATATCATTCATTATCGGCATACTTTATTGTATCATTTTAAAACACGTAACAGTGCTGCAGAAGCCCATGAAAAAATTGCAGTGCTTATGGGGATGATTCCTTTGATTGATTCGCCAAATTTCATTCAGGAAATTTTGACATCAATGATGCTTCACGGCCTGGTCGCCCACAAGAAATTGAAACGAACTATTGCCATCAGGAGAAACAATTGATTCAACTCTATACTGTTCGCAATCAATTAAAAAAAAAAGCGCCCAGAACTGGAAAATCGAAAGGCTGTTGTTTTCCATTTTGAAAACGCAATGCCCCACACCTCGTTGGTCACTTGCAATAAATTATTAAGCTTTGGATGGGACCTTTTGCCCCATATTCACCAGACCAAGCTCCAGGTGACTACCACTACACTACTCCGGTCTCAGCAGAAATCCATAAAAAGAAAGCAATTCCAAAGCGAACAAGAAATCAAAAACCACTTGGATCAGTTCCCCGGCGTTCTATGCAGTCGAAAGATGGGAACAAGTTATCCTACATAATGGTGAATATATTGTGGATTAAAATTAATTTTATGTTTATTATACGCAGAGTTTTATTTCACTCTCAAAAACCGAACTGACTTATTTGCGAACCCAATAGTTTTTTTCCATTTTGTCTTGAGTTTTATAGATGCATGACAGGGATTATCATATTTGTAGATTTTTTTTTTGTTTTACTTTGCGTAAAAATTTAGTGCAATCACTAAAGTCAAACTTTCTCAGTAAGAATATTTTTACCTTATTTAAAGTTTTGATGATTTTTATAAAAAAAGGAAAAAAAAAAGAAGAGGAATGGTTAATAGATCTTTGAATAGTTCTATTATAAATGGATGTACACTTACATATTGTTTAGTGTCAACGTACTGTCAACGACCTTCAAGAACCACCGTATTGGCAGCTGTATATTTCTATAATTTTAACTTCAAAAACTTTTGCTCCAACTTATACCATTATATCTGTACAAAATCTATGAACCAATAACTAATAAGTAAGCATTACTTGATTACGATAGTAATACATCGTATTAATTACAAAATAATACATGTTTCTCTTAGTAAAAATTATAATAAGTGTAAATATACGACTGCTATATTTACTGACAGTATACAGAATTTTATACTTACAGGTTTATTTAAATCTAGAGTGTTTTAATTTCCGCAGCATTCATATAGATATAGTTCCGAAAAGCAATAGTTATAGTATATTACTTTTAGTAATAACAAAAAATAAATTTCATTAAAATCAAATTTTTATTGTCTTTAATCTTTTGTCAACCTGTGGATCAACTTATATGATAACGAAGCAGAATCTTGTAACAGAGTAGACATCCTATTTATGCAGATATTGTAAAAATAAAATTCATAGTCGAATTATACTCTCCATTATGCATGTAGATTTTATAGGTGTTTCATTTTTCTTCATTATCATTTTTATGGGTTCGCTTATTCAAAAGGTCTACATAAAGTGTTAATAGAATTGCGAAATTATGAATATTTCCGTGAATTAATGAACAGAGTTGAAAATACTGTTGACTTAATAATAGCAGTATTAGTCTTTGATGACTAAGAATTTTCCGAATTTATTTTTTTCTGATCATATTCAGCAGTCTGATTTTCTCTAACTTTTAACTGGTTTTTAGTCTTTCATTAAATCAGTTTATTTTTTTTTAATTATCTATTAGAGCATCTATACCTCTCCTCCTACATATAACTATAGCTAACAGAAGAACTGTACCCAGTGGTAACTTGGCAACAGGTTAAGGACGCCGGATAAGGGGGAGTCACTACTTATTACAAACTTGTAAACAATTCCAGGACAAAAATTTCAAGTAGTATCAAAATTGTGAAAGTAACGACATTATAAAATAATGTCGAATAGCAAAACAGTTGTTGATGCGGAGTATAATTATCCCGAGACGAATTTTCTATTTCTGAAGCTTGTTGAAAGCGTTTGGTTGTTGTCGGACTATGTTCTTAACACGAGCCAAAGTGATATTGTCAAAGCGCGGTATGAAATCAACTCATGAGACTTGGCTGGATGTCAAGTCTTGGAAATGGCGCTTAGGGAACTAAAACACTCAGGAATGCTCTCTAATACCCGTTTGCGAAAGGTATTTTCTTCTAACCTAATGATTGGAAGGTATAGAAAGAATCAATCGATTTTATAGCGAAAAATATATCGTATCTTCTAATGATTGAATCACTATTTTATAATTTCTTTTAACTTTTGATTTGACAGATATTACTATCTACCAAAGCTTCTTTATTTTTGTTATTTATCACTTTATTGAAATTTTCAACTGTTAATAAAAAAAAAAATGAATAAATAAAAAAATCATGCATCAAGTCAATGTGATAATGATGTATACAAAAGTTCTGTATAAAAAGGTCTCGAGGCCATATGATAACGCCTCGGAGGATTGTCGGAAATGCATCGGAAAGCAAGTTGAAAGATTAGCGGATTTGAATGGTTATGGAGTTCAATTTGAGAGGATAAGTATCTGGTTTGGGCTAAATCAGCAACATATGGAACATAATTTATCTTTATGGATAAGTTTGTTTCGGACGAAGTAAGGAGCATTAAGGATTCTTCGAAGGATTTTTAATTGCAAGGATTGGATACAGGATGTATTACATGGTTAAGTGGAGCGCCAAAGTTCAACTCTATATGTCCAAATAGGTCTGATAACTGTCATGTAAATGAGTTTTTTGTAGCAGATCGGTAGTTTTGAACGTTTTTCTAGTAAATGTTGAAGGACGAGCACTTTCCAAAAGCACAGGTCTTGTATGTGGATTCATGATTAAACTTTTTTCTAGATGGAATCCTAGTAGCGGATCTGTCCAACAGGTATTAGTGGAATATTGTGAAAGGATTCAGTAAGTCAAAAAGTCACAAGTTTACAACAAAAGTTAAAAGTTATTTTATGAAATTTATTTGGATTTATTTTAGTTCTCCAATTTTAACACCATTCTTTTGATATGAGATTGGAGTGTTTGGGATGCTATGAAGAGATCATAATTTACTGATAACACACATGTGCCATCAGCGTGAGTGGTGAGGATGGTGGTAGGAAGTGTAGGGACCTCAGCTGTATAAACTGTGCACTAAATTGAAAGAGTTTTGAACCACTAGAAAAAATTCCATGTATGAGATGGAATCTACATAAATGGTCAGTATTTTTAAAGCTAAATATGATTTTTTTGGAAATGATTTAAATCATTACGTACTAGTATAGTGATATTTAAGGGGTGGTATTTAATGCAACAGTAGTGAATAGTTTAGGCTTTAATGTTTTTATTTATTTATATTGATAATAACACTATAAATAAATTTATTTGGTAAATTTAAGGGATTGCGAATATTATGACTTAAATTAAAAGTTCAATATTTTATTGAGTTCAAATGAACGACGATGATGCCGCCATATTTTCAGAATCCTCCGGAGTTTAATGGAAATTAAGTAGGAAGAAATTTAATATTTAATACCTACTAGGTTGTTGAAAAAGGATTTGCTTTTTTTCAATTACTTTCAGCCAGTAATTTAATTTGATGCCAATAACACTCTTTTGGTTTTATAACAAAGAACTCTTCACATCCGTATTTTACGTTCTTGTATTTATCAAAGATCCGACCTTAGATCTAAACGAGTCATAATCTGACGGTAAAATGTCTGGGTTATACGCAGGATTAGGCTAAACCTTAAGTTTTCAGTTCTGATAGTACTTCCTTGGTCAAACGAGAACGATGTGCATTGCCTTGTTGGAAAATTGGTTGGTTCTTGTTGACCAAAGTGGGTTACTTTTTACCAAAAACTGCATAAATTTTCTGTAGCTGTTCGTGATAATTTTTAAATCCACTGCCCGACCATCAGGAACAAGTTCAAAATGCAAAACGCGTTCGAAGTTGCACTAAACACAAAAAAAATTTTTTTCGCAAACATATCAAAACGAACCTAAGTGCGACATTTTTTAAGGATTACTGGCTCTCTTTGGATGGCAGGAATGTCTTCGACGGCTGACTTTGCGCTCGGTCCTTTAATTTTTTGTTCTGACATTCCACGAGCATTTTAAAATATGAATGACCCTATACAGCCAACTTAAGTTCCAAGGAATTAAATGTTTAGAAAGTAAATATTGACTTAAACATTAGGAACAAAGCAGTTCTTCTAGGATTAGTTGTAAGAGCTGGTATTAAGTGTAGTTTTGATGGACAACCTAGTTTAGTATTTCAGAAATACTTTTGAAACTAACATTTATTATAGAATTTTTGCATGTTAATATAATCATCTATACAATTATATAAAAGAAGAAGCCATTTTTAGTTTGTGATCACTAACCATGAAATATACCAAACCAAACTGTACCAAATTTTAACCACATCGTCTTAATAGTTCCAGGAAGGTTTAGCAATAATCAAATAAACTGATTTTCGGTTCATTTACCATTTATTTATCATTAAAAAAACGATGATATGTGGATAAGAGTGAAGTTTGAAAATCGACCGATAGGTGTCGAATGCTATTCTATATGAGAGGTTACTGTGTTACGGTGTTATATAAAGCATCAAATTTAATGAATGGAAATAATAAAATTTACTATAATTATAATAATAAAATTGATATTTAATTAAATTATTATTAAAGATTTAAATGTGTGATGCGACATGTGGATCCCAGTGATATTTGAAAATCGACCAATAGGTGGTAACCACCATTCTGCAATAAAGTTAAAAATGGAAAAACTGAACCTATCTGTATATAATATGACCTATGATTCATATGACTTATGTTACAAGCACTGATAATGCAGTCCGTTTTCTGACAGAGGTTTTTAACAGTCTCTTTCCTTCTGGATTACCAACTCATACATTAAAATTGAAAATGGGATATTGAAATATGCTTTCACGTAATATTCAAACATCTAATCAATGCAATTTTAACCAGGTTAAAAATTACTGCTTTACGTGAAAATACCAGTGAAGAAATAATGCTCAATTGCTAACTGCAATAAAAGATTTTCATCGATAAAAAAATAAAAATTTAATTATCAGTTAAAATGATCTAATTTCTTTACTTATGAGAGCGGGCGAAGCAGCGACGGGGATGCTTGTTGTAAATAAAATTATTTACTAGTTTACTGAAATGCAAAATGTACATAGAAAGATTTGAACTTCCTTAACAAATAAAGTAATGATGAAATATTTTTTTTTTTTTTTTTTTTTTGTGGATTGAAACAGACCTTTGAGGAGTAAATAGTATTTTATCAAGCTGCAAAGTAGTTTTTAATTTAAAGCCTCGTAAATTCCAACTACCGATCGTAAATTTCCACTAGCACAGAAACCATTAAATAAATACTTAATAGTATTTTCATCCGAGTACAAAAACATTGCACAATAATAGCAAACCAAATCCCTAAATTTACTTATTCAAAAGTATCATTAAAACGATTATATCTTTGAGGAGTCGGTTATTTAATTATCATTAGAATTGAGATATTAGTTATCTATTGAGCTGAATGTAATTAATTATGTTAATTGAAGGGAATGGTCAGATCCAATGCTTGTAAAACTTCTTAATACTACTTAAGTAACTTAAACCATCTATTACATAGATTAGTCATTAGTTTAATTAAAAGTTAAAGCTAGATAGATTAAATTGAATAGCTTAAAGTATATTTAATATCAAAAACTTTTTTAAATTTTGCAACTATGATCCGGTTGTGACAGGAAAAATCATATTCCGTTATATCATTGGTAGTCCTTCCAGAAGTACATGCAGATTCTATAAAGTAGGTGCATATGTCTTAATTCGGTTGTGAGAAAAACCAGGCGGTTTAGAGTAGACAATAACCTTACCGGTGCAGCAATGAAGAGTATTAGATCTACAAAGGTTATAGCTGTACAGACTTTTATTATTATTATATATTTTTTTAATTTCTTTCTTTCTTTTTATTTACATATATATATTTTTTTTTATGCATCACTGGTCAATGGGTATTTCCTATTCCTTAGCCGAAATCAACATACTTTGTAATGTCACCATACTTTGTAATGTCACGTAAAAGTTTCAAATAAAATAAATCTAATCAATAGATTGAAATCCATTAGTGAAAATATCAGCAGTAAACTGACATTAGCATTAGTAAGTCACTGTTCAGTAATTTTTTTTTTTTATTAGCATTATTAAGTCACTGTTCAGTAATCTTTTTTTTAAAGTGATAGTAACAAAACATAACTTGTACCACAACAAAGATCTTGGATTCAGTAGTTTGGCAAGAGGAAACTGTTACCAAGTTGTGAAATAAGAAATTACCGCTTCGAATTATTAAAATGTTATACATTTTTGTTTCCTTGGGAAAAAAATAATTAAAAAAAAAGAAAATAGAAACTAATGTCTAATTTTTAACTTTTTTTTTATTTTAAAATTATATGGATTTTAAATCCTTGGTGTAAAATTTCAAATTGCTTTAATTTTTTATTTATTTTTATTTACGCAATTCATAATTGTTAATTTTTGAAACAAAGAAGCTAAACTTCCATCTTAACTTTTTTCGGCTCAAGGCAGGTGGTGTAGGAAAATAAGTTTAATTCTTTAATTAATTTATAAAAAACTCTAGAAAACGTTCGACATATTTTGATCGTGGAAATAACAGTTCTATTACAACTTTTGGGCCTTTAACAGTAAGAAGGATAATTTCATAAGTTCTCAGCATCTTGTCGTTTGGTTTCTCTCTATATAATTGTGATATGATGATATGACTGCTTGCTGCTATGTTCGAAATACATTTGTAGAATATGTGTCCTAGTTTACTAAGCTGACCGTGAATATGCATAGGAACAGTTGAATGAATATATACATACATTATAAACTAGAACCAATTTACTTGGTATATATATTTAAAAACTTTGCAATTTCGTATTGTTTTTATAATAGAGATTGATGTTTTTGGTTCTTTAATAACACGAAAGATAAAATTAATATCTACTAATAAATACATTTTTTTAAAGGAAAAAATAATGATTTTATTTCTAACCTTATCTGCCCAAAAGGTCAGAGACAAATCACTATTAAGGCGGCACAATCAATACCAAACGTTTCAGAGATCTAAATTTACATAATATTCGGCTCTCTCAGTCCAAAAGAATTTTTATTAGCTGTCGCCGTTCCCTATTTCTGTGGACGTTCCCTAAAGTTATAGAACGTCAAAGTACAAACTATTCGTTTATGCTTTCAGTTTTGATGTGGAGAATACTTAAATAGTTTCCGGTGGTTATTAGCTAAGATATAATATGCCCCCATATGGTAGCAAATTTAGAAACGTATTTACGTCAAAAAAAAATCCTTGCTGAACAGTGACATGTAGTTTAAAACGGAAAAGAATTCTATTATGCTCTTTCTGCTGAATTTCATAAATAACGATAATCCAACTGGGATTTTACATTATAATTTATTGGTGTTTTTGAAACATTAACAACATTAGTTAAATAAGTGAAAAATAAATAAATAAATTGCATGTTTATGAGAGCTAACGTCTAAATGAAGAAACAACATTTTTTATAATTTTTAATCAATAACATTAAGTGTAATCAGCATCAACAAAAGACGAGGCCATTTGACTGGAATCATTCCAGATGTCTGGGAATCTAAAGCGATTGCTGGTATAGAGAAACTCTATTGCTCTGATCGGTGCACTCCATCACGCTAGTCTCATTCTAAAGAAAAACCCTGGAGCTCAAGACCCAGATACATCTAGTTAGTGCCTTCGGTTCTGTTGAGAACTGAGACAGTTCAATGGGTTAAGGGGCTTTATCACAGCCGACCTCAATTACTGTACAGCTATTTTCAACAAATGGCTGTAATTGTCTTTCAAGAGGTAAAGTAATTAATTTGAGTCAATACAGTAGTTTATAGATGTCTTCATTCCATATTAATTGCTTATTCTTCTTAGTTTTATTATTTTTATGCTTTACGGTCATGAATTAGATTATGTTTTTTCCTTCTGTGCCAATAATTCCTTCATTCTCTTACTGTGGGCCTGCTTTCTTTCATCTGTCCAAGGACTCCCAGTCTTTTTCTTTGATGCTTCATCTTGGTAAACTTTCAGATTTTGGATCTAAAAATTTTTCAGTACAGGATATATTCCTGAGTAATTCGTGCCACCTTTAGGTCCCTTTTAATTTCGCACATCCATTTGACGGTGTCTGTTGTGACTTTATTCCTACTTTCATAAAATTCCAATATTCTCTTCGTAAGACGATAATAATTATACTGTTTTTATTATAAAATATATTTTAAATGTAAGAAAATAATCTGTTGACTAATTTATAATAATTAGATATAAATATTAATACATATAATAGGGCGTGTGAAAAATAAATGACCGTTTCGTCAAATGTATGAGTCCCAAGAACTATAAACAGGTTTATCTTATTTATTGCTTACCAACAATTTATCATTACATTAAACTAACCCAAATGTTGACCGTACAAGATACAGTAAAAAGTTAACTATACAGATTTATACAAACTGACAACAGCATTTCGTCTGCTTGGAGGTAAAAATCAGTAAATGTAATTTTTTCCTAATTCGACAGTCATTGTGTGTTGATATTATCAGTTCCCAAAAGTATAAAAACCAAGTGAATATAACTGCTATATATGCACATTAGGAAATGAGAAAATTCACTATATAACTATCTTAGAAATTTTTAATGAGCATATTCCCGTTTGAATATTGAAACGGAAAGAAAATTATTTTCTTACTTAATGACTTTTAACTCCAAGCAGAAGGTTTAATAATTAACTTATAAATCCATTCGATGAATTGCTGTTTACATTTCATCTTCATTCAATTTTTAATTCCTGCATTATTGTACACATATTTTATGTATTATAATAAAAATCGTTTGAAAACATAATTAATGTCGAGAGATGGAACGCGTAGAAATATAAGCACCCATTAAAAGGGCTACTGCAATGTGGAAAACTGGAACAATTTATTCTTTTAAGAACCCTAATCCAAGATTATTTATCATCTACGGACTACCCCAATAAAACTTTTGTTCAAAAGTGTTTATAAAAAAAGCAAAATGTCGGCGACTTAGGAAATTCTCGTAATTTTAAGACTATTGAAAGGAAATATGTCCAACCACCGAATCGGTTCGTGAACTCAACGAAACTAAAGGAGAAGGTGTCCATGACGAGCAAACCGGGTGGCGTTGGTTTCAGCAATGGAGATTCATCTAGAAATTTTCTAGTTGAAGGTTCTTCTTGGAACAGCAAAGAAGTCAACCATCATGAATTTGTTTTTAGTGAACGTAAAATTAACTCTGACCTCTATTGCATACAGTTAGATAGAATATAGTCCAAACAGTCGCAGCGTTATCCAGCTTTGGCCAACTGCAAAGTAGTTCTGTTCCAGCAAGACAGTATCCAACTGCATACCTCCGATCAGACTAATGAAAAGTTTAGAAATCTTAAAGGTATCGAACTTTTTGTACATTCACCATTCAGTCCAGAACACACAACATCGGATTACTATCGGTTTCGATCCATATTCTTCAAGGGAGAAAATTGAATAATTTTGCAAAGTTAAAATAGCGGCCCAAGAGTTTAGCGAGGATTCGAGCCTTGGACCGATGGCTAGTGGTGGTAGACAACAATGGACTATTATCCGGTTTAAGCATACCTCTTAATAATTCGAAGTTTTATCCCTTGACGGAAAAAGTAGCTCTCTGTTACAACATGCAAACTTAACCTCTTTTGTCTACTTTAAGTATGGCCGTCATTTCTGTTTTTAAAAGGTATAATTTCTAATTACTAATGGAAAAGAAAGAATTCATGGGATTTGTAGAAAATGGCGACAGAAACTTCCTATGTTTCCTGCTGTATTTTTTTTTTTTTTTTTTTTTTTTTTTTTTTTTTAATGAAAATAAATATAAAGAATACTTATTTTTGTATTTTATTCGTCGTTGTTTTGAAAGTTCCTAGTAATATAGTCGTATTTACTTTATGTTACATATTTTTATTTTATTTTGCTTTATTACTCTGGATGATTCTTAGTCGTTCAATTTAAGAGGTCCTTCAAATCCTGAATTATAGAAGCCAACTAAATAGATGTTCTATCATATAAAAATTGCTAACGTTTTGCTTAATCATAAATTTAAAGGTGGATATTGAGAATTTGTCTTATTTTGTTTGTTTTATTTTACATTCGTGACGTTTGATATTAAATATACCTGAGGAAGGTGACCTGGACAATAGATCAGTACAAGGACCACGATAGAGCTATGCCAGGTGAGATATTTAGGGAGAGACCCAAATAGCAATGCATTAGTGTTCGTCATTATCCTACCCCGTCTGCAGCCACAGGATGTCACGGCCACTTGATTCTTCGCTTTCTGTTAACCTCAATACAACTCTGCCAAAAAGATGAAGATCTTATTGGTAAACATTACAAGGCAACTAATCCCCCCTCCCAAAAAAAATGATCAGTCTATCAATGTTATATGCTATTCCATCACTTTAGTAATATAAAAAGGGATACAAAAACTAGATAAGTTTATTCTCGGTTACAGGGGACTCGACTCGACGGCTACGCGAGTTGGGGCGAGGTTCTCAGCCCGCTCGGTGCTGAAGGTCGTGGGTTCGAATCCTACCTGGGAGGGTTAAAATGTATTTCTTGGTGGACCCATGAAATGAATCTTGATCTTCCCACCATGGCTAGAATAGATAGGTAATCTACAGGATAACCCGTCCTTCCTACCCTAGTTGGAGCACATAAGGACGTTAAGCCCCAATAAATAAACAAACTTGGTTGGAAGGAAAATGATGCTTAAAACATCCCTTAATCACATCTCTCATATTAATTCTGTAAGATTAATTAATATGTAAAACGCACATCAATGTCAGAAGATCAATGAAAGAATATTTGCGATTCGCGGTCTTTGAAACATTTTTGATTTAATAAGAAATTTACGCCATAGAAGGAGAGTCAATTATCTATTGAAGTACGGCCACACGTTGGTTGGTTTGGATCGGTTTGGGAAAAAAGTGATGCTTTGTGTTTGGTGGAACTTCAATGGCATTTTGCATATTGAACTTGTTCCTGATGGTCGGGCAGAAGACTCAAACATTTTCTGTTAACACCTAGAACTATATATGCAATGTTGAGTACAAATTACACCGCTTCGTCCAACAGGTACCATACTTAGCAATTCTTGAGTGCACTAACACACTGTTCTCGTTTCACCAAAGAAACATCATAGGAACTGAGAGACGTAAATGTTTTGCTTCGTTCTGCGTACAGCCCAGATTATGGTTTGTTTAGTTCAAGGGCTCATTATTAAAAAGGTCGGATATTTGATAATTAGGAGGACTTACAAATTTGATAAGAAGCGTTATTCGTCTCAAAACCAAATGAGCGGTGCCGGCACCAATTCCAAAAAAAAAGGACGACAATGAAGAGAAGTATTTAAAAATGTTTAGAATATGGAGAGTGAAAACTACACTTAGACACAAAGATTTTTGTAACAACCTAATAGCGATGGGTAAACAAAAAAAATAAATAAACAAAACCTGTACCACTACAACCCATGAAGGTTTCAGTACGGTAATGATGTATTGTTACTTGGCCAATGGTTGTGAATGGAGGAGATTTGGCCAGAATCCACGCTGAACCACCAGGTTTTTTCCACAATCAAGGGTGGATACCCTTTCTTAGAGGCTGGGTGTGCCCCAGAGGGATCTCCCGATCTAAATTTTAATTCACGGCCGAAACAAAACAATTTAAATCTTCTGGCTGCAGTCGAACTCTGCCAAGGAGCATGTCAAGCACCTTACCCAATGAGCTACCTCCTTTTTGGATACAAATACAACTTGTAAATAAGAATCATTGCATTGTATTTCTGAAATTATTAATACGACAGCGTGTAAAGCAGCAAATTTCAAACAGGCCAATATCTTGAAATAGTTTATATTTGACGTCCAATACGAATAAAATAAATTGCTTTAGGCTTTTGAGACCGAGTTTGCTGTTTCTGTCAAGGGGTTTAGAATTGATATGTACTCCGAATACAGCAAAAAAGAAGGCTTAACCAACCTATTCTAACCATAGGTAGGCGGTCGATATTCAGTCAATGGGTCTTCCAAGAAGTAAAAGTCATCCCACTCAGAAGGAATTCAATTTGGTTCGTTTCTGACTCTAGAAAACTATTGGCCACAACACAAGTCTGAGACTCATTAAAAAGTGTTACCGATCTATCATTATATCAAGGACTGGAGTTACATTGGGAATGGAATTGTAAGGTACGCCCTTCCATCAAATAAAATATAATATTAAAATCTACAGATTGAGTGGAAGGGGGAAGAGGTATCGCTGAAGTATGTTAGTAACAGGGTAAGTATGTTTTTCTTTATTAGATTATGACGGAAAATAGGACACCTATTTATCAAAGTAGGGAAGCTATAATGCAAAGTGAGACTCTTGAGAATGTAGATAATGCATGATCCAAAGCACATAAGCTAGATTCAGGTAATTTACAGAAGAGGTTCGGCAAGTATAAGGATTTTTTTTTTTAAATATATTTATAGATATTTATAACTGTATACATTTAACACAACAGTTAAATCTGGGGGAAATTATTACAGTAACATGTAAAGAACTACTCACTAGTAGAACTTCAATAAAAGTTCTTCATTAGAAAGGCTCTTGGCCATCATCTTTTCAGACGCTTCGGAGGATTATCAATAATGGGGTAGGATGCTATTTGAGACGCTAGTGGATTTGGGTGGTTATAGAGCTTACTATGAAAGAATAGGTATCTGGTTTGCTCCAAATCAGCAACATATGGAACATTAAGATCTTTATGGATGAGTTAGTTTGTGACATAATAAGGAGCATCGAGAATATTACAAAGGATTTTGGGCTGTAAGTATTGGATCCAAGAACAATTAAAAGGTTTAGTGGAGCCTCAAAGCTCCGAATTGGTCTAACTACTTTCATATAAATGAGTCCTTTGTAATTTATTGGGAGCTTTGAACGCTAGTCTGTTAAATGTTGAAGTACTAGGAAACAACAAGTATAAGGTTAGAAAATTTGTTATTAATGAACCTACTAGAAAATTGTTAAAGAAAGTAGAATGGTTTTCAGTCCTTGAGATGTTTCAAAGGAGAGTAGTTTATTCATGGCATAACAAATATTAAATAAGGATTATAATTACTATTAACAATATTTTTTCCACAAAAAAAATTATGATTCTGTCAATGCGACTCTCTGAACAAACGTCGGTATTTATAGATCCAATTCTAAATAAGTGATCATGATGGGAATGAAGTTATAAGAACTGAATCAAACACGAGTCATACGAAGCGACTCTTTACGTCAGTGGCTGGCCTATTTCTGAAAAGTTATTTTTGTACACCATTTACGTATGCATTGAAAAATAGTTCGAAATTTGTAATGGAGTGCTAAGTATAAATAGGAAGAGTAAAATGAACTTCGGTACTTCAATTTTAACTCATTTTCAATTGTATCAGTATAATAAACATGATTTTATTTATCATAGGAAACATTCATAGATAATGTCAGTGAAAAAAAAGTAGTGGATTCTCGCTATATAATTCTTCGAAGGAAACAGACACGCGGAACGAATCACGGCCTTCTCATTCTGGCTATAATAGGATGCCATCTTGTAATTAACTCGTTGCTACTCTGTTAGTTAAAATAGCTAGGTTAATTCAAACTACAATAGATGGTACTCTTTTTTTTACAAACTAGAATATACCTACTTTTGTTTTATTTAGTTTTATGCTGTGTGGGATCCATTCTGGCGAAGTAATGAAACCGAGGCAATAGTCTTAGGACAGATTATTGTCCTCCTACGATTTAGCTACAGCTGGCGGTCCTCTCAAAGCAAAAGGGTAGGAAATCTTGTGAAATGTTGTTTCCGCGGAGAGCGATAAACCATTTAAGTACAAATTACCCTTGACTTTCCTAAATTTAAATTATATAATACTAGCACCCCCCGTCGCGGCTTTGCCTGCTCTCATAAGTGAAGAACTTAAATAATTTGAACTAATAAATCAAGTTTTATTTGTTGTTCTATAAAAATCTTTTATTGAAGTATGGAATTGTGCAATCTTTTTTCAATGATATTTTCACGCATAGTAGCAATTTTCAACCTGGTAAAATTGTACTTTTTAAGTGATTAAAGATTACGTAAAAGCATAATTGGACATCCAATTTTCAATGTAATTTAAAGAGCTGGTTATTCAGATGGTCAGAGACTATGCACAAACTCTTGCGAATAATGGACTGCATTATCAGTGCTTAAAAATAAAGGCCCATGAATCTCTTTACACACAATATCAAAAAGGAAAGCATCGACATTCTAATTTGGTAATAATTCAGAAGAAATAATTTTATTGATTTCATCAGGTTGGATTTTAATTTCTAACCAGAAACGTATATGACAGTGTTGGAAACTTCGTTTCTACCACTAAACATTGTACATTTAAATTTTAAGGCAAACCTTCCCACAACTATAAAAATTTGGTAAAGAAGGTAAAAAAATTTTACCTTTGTAAACTCTATGCGGAATGGTGCTAAAACATATCGGCTGATTTTAAAACTTTACTGAGATCCATATTTCGTACCAGACATTTAAATTTTTTTTAATAATAAGTCGGATATAAGTAAATTTTATTATCAATGTCAATCTCTATACAACACCGCAACATTAAAACCTCTC
Organism: Euschistus heros; assembly: GCA_003667255.2. NCBI lineage: Eukaryota > Metazoa > Arthropoda > Insecta > Hemiptera > Pentatomidae > Euschistus > Euschistus heros. The sequence continues at coordinate 1,507,029 of RCWM02000231.1, forward strand.
TTGTAGTATGGCGCTTGCGAACTATCGGTAAATTTTCAAACTTCACTGTTATCCACATATTATCGTTTTTTAATAACAAACGAATTATAAATCTGTAAATTTTGTCATTACTAAATCTTTTTGGAAGTATAAGTAAGATGTGGTTAAAATTTGGATTATATTGTTTTTGTAGTCCGGGAGAATTGCTCAACATTAGTGATCACAATAGTATTATAGCTATAATTTTTAATTTATCCAGGCCACTTTTGAAATCAGAGCACAGAAATTTATTTTAAATATTAAGTTAATTTAATAGCTCTATTTTTATGAAAGCTATCAACATTGGTGAAAATATACGTGTTTTTATTATTTATTATTCAACCTTGACTGCACCCCTCACAAATTCATCTCCTTAGTAAAAACTCACAGTCAACAATACAATCATCATCTTTTATTGTTTATGTTTTATTAACAAATCTTTTGATGAAGTGAATCCAATTGGAGGATTTATGAAAGAATTTTGCTGAAAAGTGAATTTTTTAAATGCTTCTTGACTCAAAAACAAAAATAGAAAAACTCTAAAAACATTTAAAAAAACTAAAATGTGAAAATTAAAAGGGTTAAATTGAAGAAGACTCCGAAAGAAGCGTTTTTGAGGAAAAATCATTCTTGTTTAAAGTATCCCCTAAATGAGGGTATTGAAGATAGTGAAAACGCTCATACGGGATTTTGAAGCTGAGTTGTTTATCTATCATTTGGTCCAAGAAAATTTAAAATATCCACAAAAACGATCGCTCTGCAGGGCAAAATGTTTAAAACCTGTACAAAGTAACCCCCGGTTAACGTAATAATTTGTTTATAACCAGTGAATGTGAGGTTACATTAAAATAAGAGACATAATAAGGTTTGAGGGAGTCCGCACCATGTGGATAAAAAAACTTGTTTTATAAAATTGCTATAACTTTTTACTAACCATATTCAACTTATAATTATTATCCCTAGTTCTCCATTGAAACCAAACGCTGGTATAAATTACAGAATAAATATATTACTAGCAATACCGAAACCCGAACGAGACTCGGGAGTACTAACGCTGATTACTAATTTAATCCTTAATTGACGAAACCATTACACCCTGTTTATTTTAGTTTCGAACATCAGCCTCAGAATATTAACACGACCACTAATTTCTGTTCTTGAAACTGCTTGAGAATGGCTCATGGAAATGTATGCAAATGTTCGAGAAATTCACTGTCTCGACTGTATATGATTTACAAGTAAAAATATGCTTTCACTAAAGAAGGCTATGACGCAGTAAATATTAACAATAGAAGTTGTGTATCGAGACGTATGATATTATTACGATGGTCAAAATAATTTTTTTTTTTATATCTATTTATTAATATTTACAACTGTACAAATATATACATCAAGTAGACATTACAATAACACGTCAAAACTTTAAAAGAACTACTCATCAGGAGCACTTCAATGAAAATTCTACAGTAGAAGATCTCTAGGACATCTTCTTTTTAGACGCCTCGGAGGATTATCAGGAATGGTGTGGAAAGCAAGTTGAGAAATTAGGGGATTTGAGTGGTTATGGAGCTTACTATGAAGGGATAGATATCTGGTTTGGGATAAATTAGCAACATATGGAACATTAAGATCTTTATAGATAAATTTATTGGTGACAAAGAAAGGGAGCGAATTGAGGTTTAGTAGAGCCCCAAAGCTTTTGAAGGTCTTTGGATGTTAAGGTGGGAATTATTTGGAGCTTTGAACGTTTGTCTAGTAAATGGTTTAGTAGAGCCCCAAAGCTCAGTTTCTTGTCGCCGTACGTGATAAAAACTAGGTCTAATCACAGTTTTCAGAGTTCGTTCTACGTAAAAAACAAAAAGTCATTTTTCAGGAGTTTGAAAGATTTATTTTATTTGTAATGATAATTATTTAAAAAAACACTGATTTTTTTTTTATATTAGCGAATTTTATTTTTCAAGGAAGATATCACTATTTGTGAAAATATCATAGTCAGGTTCATTTTCTGTCAAAGCTTAATCTATGACAACTAAACGGACAAAGCCTAACCGATCCAACTTTTGAAGTTCATTAAATTTTAACACAAAAATGGAAAATATTATTCTTATTTTCATAATACTGGTTTTAGATCATCTAAATACAATTAAAACTTGGGTTGAAATATTTGTATATCCCCTATCTATAGAGTGTAAATTACCCAAAGCATGTAAAAAGAAGCTCAATTTATCCCTGACTGATAAAAACAATAGATCACGGATATGGCAATCTATAATCTATTGCTTCTGATAAGGAAACTGCCGGCAAATTTTCTATCCGAGTAACCCCAAAAAGTTATATTTCTGAGGGTGAAAAAAACGTTATACATTTTGAGGGTGAAAAAACCGTTACACGAAAAAACTAAAGTTTAAAGTTAGTGATTCAAACAACACTCTAATACACATTACTAGGATTGATTTTTATTTTAAATAGATTTATGGATGTATTGGTACCAACGATTATTGTGTAAAATATTAGTATCGAGAATCGATGATACTAATTCGATTCATCTCAACATGACATGATCAACCATTAGTTGATGTTCAGTATGAAACTTCGGTGTGCGTAGGATTTTTTTGTATATATATATTTTTTTTTTTTATAATTTATAATTTTTTTGGAGGTTTCTAATTATTTAATAATAGTATAATACCAGTTATGAAATAATTTTATCATAATAATTTATGATTAAGTAATAATATGAATCAAGTTCCTAATGACCCTTTAGGGTAGATGCTTATAAAATAAATAAATAAATATGAATCGATTTCTTCTTAACGATTATATATAATAATAAACAAATGTGATTATCTTAGAAAAGTTTTCTTCATACGGGTTTCTCTGAAACACCAACTTATACATATTTAAAGCTTATACCCATAGTTCGGGGAAAAGGTGTTTCATACCTCTGGTAGCAACGAAGATATTTAAAGCTTGTTATGAAATATTTGTTTATACCCATAGTTCGGGGAAAAGGTGTTTCATATCTCTGGTAGCAACGAAGATATTTGAAGAAATGGATTAGAAAGAAAGTGCATTTTAAAATAAGAATTAGTAAAAAAAAAATCCTATTGCACGAAGCCTGAATAGTAATAAAAAACAAATTAGATTATCACTAGAAAATTACTGATTTATTCCTTGAATTATTATTGGTATTTTAAAGCATTTTTTTTTTTTAATACAGTTATGTACTATTTTTCTTGTAACTCGAATCGGTTTCGTAATCGAGAACTGAAAAAATATGACACGACACATTTCTATTTTAAATTTAATTAACATACCAGACTTAAAAGACAAAAAATTGCTTGTTGTTTCGGAGCACTCCAACATTTACTAGACAAGCGTTCAAAGCTCCTAGTAAATCAAGTAAGATGTATTTAAACGACAGTAATTAGACCTTTTTGAACATACGGAGTTGAGCTATGGGGCTCCTCGAGACATTCCATTTATTCTCGTATCTTACAACCCGAAATCCTTCATAAAATCTTCAATGCTCCTTATTATGTAAGAAACAAACTTATCTATAACGATCTTAATGTTCCATATGTTGCTGATTTGGCCCAAACTAGAAACCTGTCCTTTCATCGCAAACTCCATACCCACTCAAATCCACGTGTTTTCCAAATTTCTTCACACTCAATTCCCGATAATCATCCGAGGCGTCTCAAAAGAAGATGGCCAAGAAACCTTCTAATGTAGAACTAGGGTATGTTTATAGTTAGTAGTTGTTTGCATGTTATTGTAATTATTTCCCTCAAATTTACTTTTCGTGTATTACATATACAATTGTAAATATCAAAAATATTATTTAAAAAAATCCATTAATTTAAAAAAAAGAACCATGTCTTTAGCTAGAAGACATATGCATTAATGAACAATTGTTAATTCGTCAAAGTCAATAAAAATTATTTGTGTATTTATTTATTTATGGCAATGATAATTGGCAATACTATTAATTCTCTTTTTATATACATATAAAGCTTTTCTTATCTTTAAAAACTTTTTCTTTTCTTTTTACGTTTATCTATTCAGAAGAACTACCTCCAAACAAATCTGCTGCTAATCTCGGAAATATACTTGAGAAGAAAACATTAGCAGGGAAAATAATCCTTCCTAAATCTAGCCAAGAAGTAAATGCCAACGCCGCTTGGATTCGTTCCAAGACCTTTGCGCTAGGCTCATTATGAATTATCGCTGACACAATAATTTTCTGATGCCAAACTAAACATCGTCGGATATCTCGCTAATTAAATCAATGTCCATTGTGCAAGTATGTACCTTGATGAACGAGTTTGTTGTTGATTTTGTTTATGTTTAACACGTAACTGTAACAATGGTTGTTAGCGATGAGTCAATAATAAACATGAGCACGCTTACTGTAAACAAATAAACGTAACACAACACTGACATAATGTAATCTGACACAATAACATTTTTGTTATTCAATAAAGAAATTTGTACAGTACTTTGCTGGAAGTACTTATGTGGTTTTTGTTCATAATGATATAAACAAAAAAATAAAAAACTGTATTAATATTGTATTTGAAATACCAAAGAAGTATTTTGTTTTGCAAAAAAATCCTTCCACAGTCAATTGGAAGTTTTGGCCACATCCAAATGAGATGGTCAGAGATGGTTAGAAATGGTTCGGAATAGTTTAACATATCCCATATGTATGTATATAATAAAATGGATATTCAGTTAATAAAATTGGGGGTTCGCAGTAGTCAGCCATTTTTGAAAATGGTGTTGGAGGGTTAGGAACGCTCACAAATAATCAGGGATGGTCATGAATGGATAGAAATTGTATATATAATTGGAAATATTATATAAAAGTATAAGTCATTTTTCGTTTGTGATCACTAACCTCGGAAACAACTGAACCAAATTATAGTTCCAGAAAACAATAGTAATTTTCAATTAATTTGTTATTTAAAAAGCGATAACATGTGGTTAACCCTGAGGTTTGAAGTTTGACCGATAGGTGGCGAGCTACATACTATATGAGAGTTTTCAAAGGTGCGGTGTTATATAGAGCTTTAAATTTTCTCATAACCAACTATAATATTTTTAAAAAAATTAAATATATGGTGCAATAAGTAGATCCCAGTTAAATTAGAAAATCGACTGGTAGGTGGTTAGCGACATCCCGCAATAGAGTTTAGAATGGTAAAGCTGCTGAACTCATCTGTACTATGATTAATGGGTCTAAGGTTGTAAGCACTGATAGTGCAGAGTTTCGCAATGTCTCTGTCCATCTAGATTACCAACTCATAGATTAAAAATTGGATGTCTAATTTTTTTTTTACATAACCTTAAAACAACTAATAAGCGCAATTTTAACCAGGTTATTATATTACTGCTATGTGCGAATATAGCCTTGAGAAAATAATGCTTATTAATTGCTTGCTACAATACAAGATTATTTTCGATAAACAAATAACACTTAAATTATAAGTTAAAATTGTCTAAGTTATTTACTTATGAGAGCGGGCGAAGCCTTGGCAGGGAATGCTAGTACGTATAATAAGATAAATTGTTATTTAATAAACTTTTTAAGAGATGGTTTGGACAGATCTGGTTAGAAAGGGACAGGGATGGAATGTTCGCGAATAATCAGAGATGGTCATGAATGGAAAGACATTTTTCGGAATGGTTAAAAAAAATAACATATTAAAATAAATGTTTATTGGATAAACTTTTTAAGAGATGGTTAGAAATGAGCAGCGATCATTTAAACAGACAGTGATAGATAAAAATGGTCAGATATTGTCTGAGATGGTGAGGTGTATATCCTATATACTTATGTGTATTATAAGAGAGTTTTATTAGATAAAAGTTTTAAGTTGTAGCTAGGAACTGTCAGAGCACTTACGGTTATTAAAAAAAATCTGTTACTGTCTACAAGACTCAAGCTTGTTACCTTTCTAAGCTTAGAGGAGGATTTAGGGATTAGTTGGTAAAATATAATGGAGCATTTAAAATAGCTCGGATATTAAAATAGCTATTTTGATACCCCAGGTTCAAGCTCAGAGATCCAAATAGGTTTTACAATGGCCTTGTTTGAAATTTGGTCAACTGAACGGTGAGTGGCACTATCTGAGAAACTGAAAAATGTATACTTTCGGAAATATTATTTACCTATCTAAAATATAATTTGAATTAATCTCAATAAATAATACATGATTAGCCTCTCCTAGTTAAATGGTCTATTACACTGATTACCAACAACTACAAAAAAATTGTGGTTAGTATGGTAGACGTTAAAGAAGAAAAAAAGAAAGATTGTAAGAGTTTTATTTCCTAGAGAATCTAAATGTAGATATTAAGAAGAAAATGTTAAATTATTTTATTTTATTTTTTTATGACTTATAGCTATAATTCAATTACATTTATTATAGATCTAAAATAAAAGACAAAATGTTGAAATTATGAAGGTTTAGAACATGATTCATATTCGCTTGACAAAATGTCATATATAAACGAATAATATAGCGTCCTAAGTAACAGTGTAATTTTATAACTACTCATTATTTTTTGAAGTGACACCTGAAAAGAAAACCCTAAAGCAATTTTTTAAGGGTATTGAATAATTGGCTATTTGATCCTCCATTTTACGATCTCTATATAATATTTTATTTTAACGCTTAAAAAAAACAATATAGTTGAATAAGGACCTTAAAATATTACTTTTGCAAAGGCGAAACACTTTCTTTTTTTTTTTTTTTTTTTTTTTTCTTTTTTTTTGTTATCTATTTAAATTAAACTGAAAACTTCTCGTATTGCATTTTGATTTTTCATCTATATTTTCATTATATTTTTTATTATTGACTGTATAAATCTCGTAAGAATTCTTTTCCCGTATTTTTACACTACTATAGATAAATAGATTAACACAATATATCCTATAAATCAAACTATAAGTTACTTAAAGTATTTTTATAATTAGGAATATATTTCGTTCAGCTTTACACGTATATTAAAGCAATCGTTGATCATTTTTGTAAATATTCTCTGATTAGCGTATATGAGGAGAAAACATTTACTTTCAAACTGATTACATTTGATAATTACAAATTGTAGAAAACTGAATCAAATCCGATCTGTGTTCATACACAGTAAATACAAAGTAAATATTTACACTATTATTTTTTTTTATTTTTATTTTTTTTTCCCTTTTTGGACCCTCTGAGTTCAAAATAAACCCGTTAAACAACCTTCCAGTTTATAATGATCAAGTATATGATCTTTCTGAACAATTTTCATCAAGCAATATTGTTCTCATTCTACGCTTTAGCGTACCTGAATTTCAGTGGAAATATAATGAATTTCAGTTTTTAATTTTACTTAATTACACCAAATCACATATCACCACCTTTACACTCAGACATGACTCTTGTCCACATGTATCCATCAACAGTCAACCTATTAAACAGGCATACGAAATTCATTACTTATGACTTACATTCGATAGAAGAATGAACTGGGGCCCACACGTAAAACGAAAGAGTCTCAGTTTTAATAAGAGACTGAAATTCTTGTATCCTATTCTACAGAAACGGTCAACATTAAAACTCCGACAGCGATTAAATGCATACACTTACTTCAACACACATTGACATTCGCCACACAAATATGCGGGACTGCGAAAAATACGCACTTTACTACAAATATTTCAATTAAAAATACTAAGACTAATTGGTACTTGGTAAATCAAAACCACACTCAGATTTACATATACCCCCAGTAAACGAACATATACATAAACTATAGACTATTTCATCACAGACATTATGGATATAATAGTATACTCATTAATGACATGGCCCACGACTGACATCCAGAAAAACTCTGAGAAGGTTGAAAAGATATTAGATCTGAGGACTGCTCCGATCTACGTAATGTAGGTCCACCACGTAAAAAATATTAACCCGCCCAGGTGGAATTCGAAACCACGACCTTCTGTACCGAGCGCGCTTATTATATTAAATTACATAATACTTATATAACAATAATATATAATATATTATGTACATATAATTTTCCTAATCAATAAATATAAATGAGATCCAACATTATTTTTTATTTTTCAAAACAGGTTACCATCGCACCATATGGGTAGTCATTCTTTTTAGTCTTGTGTTGGAGAGTTTAAAGAATGAAAAGCTTATAATGATGCCTATTTCGAGATCTATCCCACTCATAAATGCGAATTATATTTATAAATCCTCTTTCTTAGATCTAGTTGATTGCGGAAGTTTACAACAATTTAAAAAGATATTTCATATTTCATAAAGAAGTTCTCTGATGTTGAAAGAGGATAATATTTCCAAGGCAATCCTATTTATAAGACCACACACCCCTGCTTCGGATTGTTAGATGTTTACATAAACAAGAAGAAGGTTAGCTGGACAATAGATCAGCACAAGGACCACAACACTGCGATGCCAGGTGAGATATTTAAAGAACAATCCAAATAGCATTGCAACAGCGTTCCTTCCCTATCTTATACTCCGTCTAATGGCTTCAAGAGTCACGGGTAATTGGTTCTTCGCTTTCTCGCTTAAGCTCAATGGGATTCTGCCAGCAGGGTGAAGTCGTTTCTGATGACTTATCGTTATACAAGAGCACACGATTCAAAAATAATGCAATGTATAAAGAATTAGAGTGAACAAAAAGTATAATTTAAAGTGAAGAAAAAAAATTTAAACGAACTTTGAATGCTTAGAAAAATATCTCCGAATCGCCTTAGAGGAAACTGAGGTGCGATAGTACCATAAATTCGTTCGGATACTCAGAGGATACATCTTTTCCAAGTTTACTTAAAATTTTTCCAGAATAGTTTAACCACTTTCTAGTTGTGCTAATCGATTCACACATTTATTTAATCTTTTTCCAGTTATATTTAATGTTTATTTCCGTTTTTATTTAGAATGCGAATGTTGAAATTTATATATATATATATATATATATATATATATATATATATATATATATATATATATATACATATATTCAATTTTATTTTTAAATCCACACCTGTCAGAAACATTATTGACAATCAGGGGATGTGCTGAAATCAGATTATCAAATAAAAATTGGCATGTTATGCATGAGGAGGGATAGTGCCCAGAGGCACCCCTTCCTTGTCTTTGGTTTACGTGTATGTAAGTAGGTCTCTCACCAAGTTTCTTTTCAGTCTCCTTCTGGTATTCTTCGGCATGAGAGATGTGGCCATACCTTTTATGAGTTTGTTTGGGTGTCTCTTTAATTTTTAATGAAACAGTCTGTAGTGTGACCGTGTTCAATGACTGTTGGAATTTGTAGGTCAGTGTGTATAGTTTTATTGTTAACGTACCAAGGTTCTTGTATTATTAATCTTAATGTCTTGCATTGGAAATCTTTTTTATGTGTGGCAGTTTAGCAGTTCCATAAATTTGTGATCCATGAAGGTTTTAGTAAATGTATGTAGGTCATTAATTTTTGTCTAATATGTGATTTTGATTTTTTCCCGAATAGTGAGTATATCAGTGTCAGTCTCATATTTAATAAAGTCCGTTTCTTCTTAATATGTTGGCCCCATGTCATTCTCCTATCAAATGTAAATCCTAAGTATTGTATTTTGTCCGATTGTGGTATTGGGACATGGTCAATGTAAACGGGAGAGCATGTTTCGTGCCTTAGAGTGAACTTAATGTGGGACTTAGGTGATTTAGTCGTGTCATCCAAACTTTACACCAGTCTTGTACCTCTTGTAAGTGGTGTTGTAAATTCAATGATGCCTGCGTTGGATTTCGGTGTCTAGTAATTATAGCTGTGTCGTCTGCGTATGTGACTGTAAGAGTGTCGGAACTTTATAGAATGTTATTTGTGTATAGTATATATAGTAGTGGTACTAGCATTGAACCCTAAGGTACACCTGCATATAAATGGAAAAATATTTCAACTTTCGCATTCATATTTAAACATTTTTCAATTACGTTTTTATCTTTTTCCTATTCTATTTATATTTCACCTTATTTTAAATATTTTTAGTCGACACTGTCGCAGAGCTATCCAGCTCGGGTCAACCGCAAAGAAGTTCTGTTCTAGCAAGGACTCGGCTGCATGCTTCCCTTAAGAGCAAGGAAAAGTTTTAAGATATTAAAAGTATCGAACGTCTTCCACATATAGTTCGAACCTTGCTTCGGTCAGATTTGTATTTATTTCGATGCATGACCCACTTATTGAATGGGAAAAAAATTAATACATTTCTATTTGTAGAAACAACGGTTTAGGAAGCGCATGGGATTAAGCAACTGGCTGAAAGATGGGAAATGGCAGTCCACCACACTGGGTTATATTTTTATTATTAATCATATGCTACATTAAAGAAAAATTATATTATTACATTGCTAAAAAAAGGTATTTTTTTTCATGTTCCCTATTATTTCACAAATGACCTTAATGTCTCATATATCATTTATTATCTATTTATAACTCTTAACGTTTCCTTTCCGCTACACGAGTTTGGCAATGGTGGCATATCACGCAAATTATATTCCTATCCCACTCCTACCACTAAACAAACAATTTTTTTTTTTTTGTTATTGTCAGCCGATTTGTTATCTATCATCATTTTTTTTCCCTCCTGCTTTTATAGGGTCACATTCCTCGTTTGCTTCTTCGCCTTGGGCCTCATATATTATTGATCTGGACCGAACCAGATAGCTCATCCTTCCTTTAAGCCCAATACCCACGAAAATTATTAGTTTTTCGTCAATTTATTCCCGAAACTGACTTGGCTGGTTCAAAAAAAAAAACAAATTCTCTTTACAAATTGAAAGCTAGTTTCATTGATTTTAAGAAACCGGGTTTTAAGAAATTCCTTAAATCGGTTTCCTGTTACTTCAGTTTCAGTTATCATCTGTCCAAATGTATTTTTTTTTTTTCATTTATTCACTTACAATGACTTTCCTCTTTTTATAATGATTTTCCACCAGTAACCTCTAGTCGGTGTCCTTCTTTGTTATTAGTGGATTCTCAAATTTTAACAAGCGATCAAAAAGTGGTTTCAACATCTTCAAAAATATCCCAAACTTATCAGGATCTCTGATTAGTTCGCGAGCTACAAGACAGCTGTGTAGCCAATCCCTTATCAACGAGTGAACCCAGTACTTGCGTTATTATTATTTTTTTTTCTGATTTCTTTGCCACCACCACAACACAAGCTTCAGCTTTGCACGTCCCAATGAAACAATTTTCTTGAAACCCATTCATGAAATCAGTTTCATAAAACCAAGCACGAATTGAAATGCAATTCTAATTTTGAAGCTTAAAAATAATAAATTTAAATAAAAAATAAATTTGAATTAATCTTATTATATAAAATTAAATGCTTTTCATTTCAGTAACTTTTCTTGTTCTGTTTGTTCTAGATATATAACAAAGAGTGTTTTTAATTAAATCAACTATAAAGTTAATTTAATAGTCAGTGAAGAATCTATTTATAGCAGTAGGACATATTTGTTTATGAAATATTAGCTTCATAAGCCATATAGCTCTCAAATAATTTCATTTATACTATTTTCCAATGAAGTTATGTACTTTGTTTTGTTTTGAGAAATATGAAATAAGGGGGTGTAATTTATTAAATAATTTAAGGTGATTTAACGACCCCCTAGAAAAAATGCATTCAAATATAAATTAATGTTTTTAAAAAACTATGCTTTTTAAAATAACTTGATTTTGATTTTTTTTTTTTAACTTCCATATTTTTAACGGTTATTTTAATTATTATTATGTTTTTGTTTTTTTTTTAGCTATAGAAAAAGCATAATGAAAAAAAATAAAACAAGAGAGAATCTCAAAAGAAATAATAACAATCAATCCACAGTCAAAATTTCCATGTATAAGAATGTCTGCAAAGAGAAAAAAACAGATATATTCTTTCATTGTTTCGTTGTAAAAAATCGGAATCTATATTCCTATAAAATGAATTCAAGAACCAGCCAACAGAAAAAGTTTTTTATTAAAAAGTAAATGTAACATTTCAAAATAAAATATATTTAACTTTGTGCATACATAATTAATTATATAATAATGTTTAATAATTGATCATAAAAAGCCTGTTTCTTATATTTTTTATTATTTTTTGGCCTAATTAATATTAATGAAAACTAGTCATTTTCAACATGCAGTGTAAAATAAAATAATAAACTAAATTTTCTTGTATACATACTAAATCGTATTCATATTTCTTCCTAATGATAATGGTATCAGATTATTCACCTGAAACAAATATAAATTTCAAAAATTATTTTTTTAAAACTATTTGTTGATACAAGTAAATCTTAGGTAATAAGGTAATATCTTAAGTTATATTACCATGACTTGTCAATAACATTAAAAGAACCAGTTACTAGTAGCACTTCAATAAAAGTTCTACATTAGAAGGTCTCTCAGCCGTCTTCTTTCCGAAAACTTCGGAGGAAATTGAGTGTGATGCAAGGATCTTTATGGATAAGTTTGTTTGAGACAAAAAGGAGCGTTGACGATTTTACGAATGATTTTGGATTTTAAGGATTGGATACGAGAAGAGTTGTAAGGTTTAGTGAAGCCCCAAAGCTCAACTCCGTATATCCAAATGAGCGTAATTACCATATAATTAAATAATAACTATATATATATATATATATATATATATATATATATATATATATATATATATATATATATATATACATATTTTATATAACAATTTATTGAAATTTACAACTGTACAAAATTTATACATCAAGTAAATGTTCTGTTAACTATTACAATACGTGACAAAACTTGAAAAGAACTACTCATTAGTAGCACTTTAATAAAAATTCTACACTAGAAGGTCTCTGGGCCATCTGCTTTTCAGACGCCTCGGAGGATTATCAGGAATGGTGTGGGAAGCAAGTTGAGAAATTAGGGGATTTGAGTGGTTATGGAGCTTACTATGAAAGGATAGATATCTGGTTTGGGCTAAATTATCAACAGATGGAACATTAAGATCTTTATGGATAAGTTTATTGGTGACAAAATGAGGTGCATTGAGGATTTTTCGAAGGATTTTGGATTGTAAGGATTGGATACGAGATGAATTGGATGGTTTAGTGGAGCCCCAGAGCTCAACTCCGAACGTCCAGATAGGTCTAATTACAGTCATGTATTTTAGTCTTTTGTAATTAATTGGGAGCTTTGAACGTTTGTCTAATAAATGTTGAAGTAATCTGTAACGACGGGCAGTTTCTTGTCTTTTTAGTCTTGTATGTGGATAGTATTAATAGTTAGAAATTAACCTAGCTATAACTTTATTTTTTACTAGCATAGTTTAAGAATATAACGAATCTCGACCCAACAGTCACACCATTAGATTACGAATTCGTTATTAATACATATGAAGTTCCAAAACCAAGACTACCATATAAGTCTGAGAGTAATGGACATCACTAAATAAAAGCTGTCCTACCCAACGTTTATCAAGAAAGTTAGAACGAACTATATGCCTGACATTAAAGTTCTGAATCCATATTTGCAACTCGAATGTTCTTTAATAATTATCATTCGTACTTAAAAGTCAAGTGCTAAGTAGTTTGGGCTAGGAGCTGAAGGGTAATTAGGTTAATAGTGCTAACTTGTAATAAATTTCTCTTATCGCGAAGAAGAAAGTTCCACAAGGGAGGCGAAGAGCCGGGAATAAAAAAAATTCTTCAAAAGAAGTCCCCTTCTCGGTGGAAGGGTTGATCAATACTTGTGGACAATCCTATCTGGTTTTCGGAATACATTTAAGAACAGATACTTTTCGGAACAGTTATTCTTTATAGTGTTAATCTATAACTATATAATATTTAATATTACTATTATTACCGGAATGATCAAAATGTTCATAATTTTTGTATTGGTTACCATTTCTCTTTAATTACAAAGGCCAACAAAATGTTTTAAAAATTTTTAATAGGTGAATCCAAATCTACCCCTAATTTTCTTTTTTCACCCTTTGGTTTTTGAGCAACCTATAATATATTATATAATAATAATACTTTATTTACATTTTTTACAATTTACAATTCATATTAAATATTCATGTTCCGGCTTAAATCCTCTACATGATTAATATAATTTTATTTAATAGTAAATAGGCTTTACGATTCAAAGTTTATCTCTAATCAATAGAAAAAATAAGAAAAAAACCACATAATAAAGAAAAAAATAATAACAATTATCAAAAATGAAATATTTAATTTTTTAAAAATTGAAAGAAAGAAACAAGATTTTTTTTTTTGGTTTCTTTATTGAAAATAAATTACATAAAGCCGAACTAAGGCTAATAATAACATAAGACATGTCTGGATATACATCTCTCTTACATGACATAAGTAATAAGAAAGAATTTATAAACAAATGATAGAACGCAAAAAGTTTAAACAAAGAGATAAAACAGCAGGAAAAACTAAAAAAAACCTACACAACAAATGAACAATACTAGTGCGAATAATAATAAATAATTATTACATTATGTCAAATTAATACAAATAATAATACACTATTATATACTAATACAAACAAAATGAAAATAAAAATATTTTACGGTGTAATACAAAATAAACGTTTAATAATCAACTGTATAGTGTAAATAAGATATTTACACTATTCTAATGTGTGTACTATTGTGTAATTTAAAGAAATTTGTTTTTCAGCCTTCAGGTATGATTAATAAATAAATAAATAAAATTAATTACAATAGCTTATATGTATATATCTTAACAAATATGATGGAATGAAAATAACTAAAATGGATGTATCGTAACAGTTAATAAACATGGCTGACACGAGACGTAAAACTAGAATAAGTAAGGAGTACATGTTTTGTTCTTTTGTGCGTATATCTTTTAAGTGATATTTAATTGTAATACCGATTTCTCGGATAAGCGGATTTTCTGAAATTGAAATTCCAAAGTATGTTTTGGTTTGATCGTGGACGTGAATTTGGATAGGGATAAGATTGAGATCGTGCAGCATTGTTGATATTTTTGTATACCGAGGGTATTCTTTGATAATCCTCATACACAAATTTTGGATTCTTTCGAGTTTACGGTAGTTGGTTGTATAAGGTGCAGCATATGTAATCTGGGATCGAATAACTGTTTTATATAATATAAGCATATTATAGGACTTAATTTTTTGTGGAAGTAAGGGAAAATTTTGTAAATGATTTTTTTTTTTTTTTTTTTTGTCTATTTTATTGTTTATGTGGTCTGTGTAAGTTAAAGATTTGTGTAACGTTAATCTAAGTTAATTTACTGTTTTAGATCAAGAGATATGTTCTCCGTTTTAAGTAATAAGTCTGTCTATAAGTGGCCTTCGTTGTGTGAAGATAATGGCTTCTGATTTACCTGTATTTACCTTCAGTTTCCATGTTTGGTAGTATTTATGGATGTTTTTGTGATCTGTTTTCTATTTTGTCAATACTGTAAGAGGCTGTGTATAAAGCGGTATCATCAGCGTGTAGGGATGTTATTACATTAGGGTGTAGTGATAAGTCAGATAGAAACAGGTTGAAAAGTGTTGGGGATAGGCAGGAACCCCGTGGAAGGCCAGCAAGAAGGGTAAATACTTTGGAGGAGGAGAAGTTTATTTGGGTATATTATCTATAAAACCCATATACAGCACATGGGTAAATTAATGAAACACTATGTTACAACATAAGCATTTTTTCTATTAACAGTAGGCTACCTAAAAAAGTTATATAATTTTTTTATACACGTTTTAATTTTTAGCTGGACTTGCTTTATAATTTCTTTCTTTTGTCTTTGAAGTTTCTTGTGTAACGTTTTCTAAAACGAATCTCTTGTTGAATCTCATTGTGAAGTGACCAGAAGTCGCCACTCAAAATGTTTGTATTCCAACTGCCTACTAGTTTTTTTCCTTCAGTCTTGATCCAAGCAATTCAGCTTTTTCTTTCGTCAACTCTAGATCCCTAACCAAATCTTTCATGATAGAAAAAAACCCATGCTAATATTTGTCGAGCTCGTTAAAGAAATGGAATAATGTTGAACGTTTTCTTTGTATTATAATTCTTAGAATTTCGGAGTTGATTCAACTCATCTTTCAACCGAATCTTTTATTTTCATTTCATTCTACAGTAGAGTTTAGTTTCGTTAACAAGTACAAGTACATACTACTTAAAATGCCTAAAGTGACATCCAGCAAAACTCCAAAAATTACCATTTGGATAAAACCATTTTCAGAATTGAAATCAGACGGGAAACTGTAAGTACATTCTATCTTTTCATCAGTAGAACACGATAGCATTTGGCTATTCTCAATGTATTTTAATACATGTAGGAACACACAGTTAACTGCAGAACAAAAAGCCTAACACGTTCAAACTCAACATTAATCACAGCTGATCGTCATTTATCGTCGCCGATTTATGTTACATCATCTCCGCTTCCAATATTGCGTTCAATAAACTGCAGTCCAAGCCCTATAGGTATTATTTTTTTTTGCTAAAATACGCTAAACAAAACATTCCTGACGAGAGCACCCTAATAAAATATTATCTGAAACACTGTTGTTGACAATTGAAAACTGATAATACAAACATTACCTATTACAACTAATCGATTCTTCGAGTTGATTAATCAATACTTTTAATCAATTTCTAAGTAATAGGGTTCATAATTTTAGAAATTTGAGGTTTAAACGATACTGTACGGAGCAGAAATAACACTGAAGCCATATGTGTATGCCCTACTTGTACGACAGTTCTTTCTCACTTTACAGATTTTTTTTTTCAGTTGTAAAAACACGTTTAAATATTTTAAGATAAACTGCATTTTTTTGTTGATTTCACAACAATTTAATTCTATTTAATAAATAAAATAAAAATAAATTTTATTCTGAGGCCATTGCCCTTTAACAATAATTTTAATGTACAATATAATAGCGGCCTAACTGCAGTATTTATAATTAAAAATATAATACTGATGGTAGATGATTATAGTAGAAATTAAATTATAGATAATAGAAATTAATACTAATTACACATTATAAATATTTACAATAAATAAACAAAGTAAATCTTAAAATTGAAAAATAAGGTAAGAGACGAAAAAAATTAAAATGTCGCAAAAAAAAAACCAAAATTTATTACCTACCGTTAATTTAGCTATGTATTTTGGTGTTTTTCGAAAATTTTCTGATAGTTCCCTTGTTAAAAACTTAATCGAAACATTTTTTTGAATATATTGGTTTGGTGTAAAAAGTCACGTTTTGAATCCCTATTTTCTCTCAACTTAATTTATTTCAAATAACCATTAATTGTTAAATTAAGTTAAATATTAAGTAATTTGGCCCTTTTAATTCTTAAATGTTGATTGATCAAAAGAAGGAAAAAGTTCAGAATGATTTTGAAATGTAATCGATAGTTGATTTGGATCTTATACAAAGGCTATTTATAATTTTTTTTTTTTTTCAATCCGGGAGAAATTTAGACTTTTTTTTTTGATATTTAATTATAATAAATATTTTATTTTTTTATAGACTATGGAATCGAATCCCTCATAAGTAAAGCAAGAGTCAAAATGTTTAAAATTTGAGAGAGGAGAAAGGGCGTATATTGAATGGGAGTTTCAGAAATTAGATGGCAATAAAAGAACGTTTAGAATATGCTGTGTGGAAGAGAGTTAGGTATAGATCAAAAAGACGGGATCTTTTTTTACGAGAACCCACTGATGACTTTAGTTTTAATAATTCTGTAATGGAGGAAGGTGACCAGAGGAAAGATCTATGAAGGAACGAACCAAAGAAGTATTGTCGCCATGGAAGTAAAGCATACAGACGTGGTAAAGATATATATCCTTGTTATATATATATATATATATATATATATATATATATATATATATATATATATATATATATATATATATATATATATATATATATTTTTTATATTAAATTGTATAATTTATTATTATTAATGCTATTATAAGGTACTAGTATCCCCAGTCGCGGCTTCACCAGCTCTCATAAGCAAGGAAGTTAAAATTTTAACTTAAAATAGAAATTTTATTTGTTTGTCGATAAAAATCCTGAATTGTAGCATGCAATTGGGGAATATTTCTCCAATGATATTTCCACGCTTAAATGTATTTTTAACCTGGTTAAGTTGCACTGATTAAGTGGATAAAGATACGTAAAAGCATAATTAGACATTCAATTTTTAATTTTAATGTATGAGTTGGTAATCCAGATGGGCAGAGACTATCAAGAAAAACTCTTGCGGATAATGGACTGCATTATCAATGCCTACGACCAAATCCCATGAATCATATTTTCACACAAAATATGAAAAAGGATTGAATTTTTGATTTAGTAATCATTTTTAATTGGCAGAAATAATTTTAATGATTTCATCTGATTGTATTTTAATTTTTAACCATAAAAGTACATGGTAGTTTGGTAAACCTCGTTTTTGCCACTCAACATAGTATATTTTAATTTTTATTATTGCTACATTCCTATAACTATGAAAATTAAAATAGAAGTTGGTATAGATAGGTTCAGAAGTTTTACCATTGTAAACTCTATTGCGGAATGGCACTAACCACATAACGGTTGATTCTCAAACTTCAGTGGGATCCGAATGCTGCTCCTCATATTTATATTTTTTTTTAATAATTTAATTGAATATAAGCAAATTTTATAACCTTTGTAACCTCCATGTAAAATGGCGCTCACTACTTATCAGTCAATTTTCAAACTTCACTGTTATTCACATATTATTGCTTTTTTAATAACAAATTAATTGAAAAATAGTTTATTTTATTATTGCTAAACCTTCCTGGAACTATAAAGATGGTGTAGTTAAAATTTGGTACAGATCGATTCAAAGCTTTCGCGGTAAGTTCACAAACAAAAAATGGTTGGTTCTTTTAAATATATATATAATTAATTAATGAATTAAAAAAAAAAAGAAAAGAAAAAAGGAAAAACAATTTGAGCTTAGCGATAACGATCGTGCTTACAGCCGAGAATTTCCGAGTAATAGGGCTTATCATCTAATGACTTCTAAATTCCCATTTAGAAGTACCTTAGATTCTCTCATTACTGATAAACGTAAACGGGTTCACGGGGTTAATTGTTAAGGATAATTTATCTAGATTGGGTTAAAAAAATCCGGCCACCAAAGCAAAAATATTAAATGTAAATATACATTTTGTAGTGCAATGGATGAGGAAAATTACTTCTAGTCTAGATGGTTTACATATCCCTGCAATCCAATGCATTAAAAAAGATCACTTAGATTATAAAAAGTGGAATCTCTCAACAAAAAACAATGTCTCTTGATATAAAATATTTATGAGAAAATATCAATGTATTTCATCTGGGCAACGTTTTTTGGCTTTTACCACATTTTCAAGACCTTGGGCATTTATAATACCCTACACAAAATTTGTACTATGACACCAAACTATATAAAGTATACTTTATATTAATTCATTAATTAATTTACAGTTCTATAGTTAAAAAAAATTTATTAATAATTTTTTTTTAAATACCCCATAAGTTTCGTCATTTTGTTAAATGAAATTGTTACTGAAAAAACATTAAAACTGGTTGCTAAATTTATCGATATTTTTTATGTGTAATGTCAATAACATATAAATTACCTCATCAATAATATCAATAAATTTGATTTTAACAGTAAAATAGCTCCCCTAAATAAAAATAAAATAATTAACCTGAAAAAAAAAAAAAACTGATCCTATGAAAAAAGTTATTTAATTTACAACAGAAACTGTAAATCATGTAATAGCGTATATAGAGGCGAAAAGAAACAAAGACTAATGAATATATTAGCAAAATAGTTCTTATTAAAAAAAAGAAAAAGTTAAAAATTTAACAAAACAGATTAAGAACAACAAGCTATAATAATAATAATAATAATAATAATAATAAAAACCTTTATTTGGACAATAATCATGCACTGATATATATATATATATATATATATATATATATATATATATATATGTACTTTTTTTTCTATTTACATTTGTACAAAATCAGCTAATGGCTGAGATTTTTTTGAGTTCATTTTTTTTTCTTTTTTTTAATATTTTTTCAATATTTATACTTCCGGTTTTATTCTGGCCTAATAGTGAGTTTCTCCTAATCTTTTCCATTATCTTCTTTCTTCGGCCACTCTTTGCCATGTTGCTCCTCCACATGTAGTCCTCATTTCTTGATCCCATGGTGGTCGCCCTCTGCTTCTTTTTTAATCTCGGGGGTACCAATTTATAATATTCTTGGACTTTTTATCGATTTTGCTTCTTACTCATAGCTAATCATAGTTCATAGATAATAATTACTCATAGCTATGATTTCGGAAAAGCCAATATATTATTTCATGAACAAAGTAGTAAAGGAAGAAAAACTATAGAATCTATATTTTAACGAAAAATGAGTTTTGTGAATAGACCTTTAAGTATAGTTTACTCCGGATCCATTTATAAAAAAGGTAATTTATATTAAATTGACAACACTTAACACGTATTGATAAATTTTGCAACCAGTTTTAATGTTTTTTTAGTAATAATTGATTTAGCAAAATCACGAAACTTATGGTGAATTATTACTTATCTTTCAAAACTACAAATGTTTAAAAAACCTACAATAGTCCTCCCTGTGCTGTCAAATACAAAACAATTATATCGTTTAAATCCTTGATCGATTATACTAAAGAAAAGAAAGTATAGTGGAGTGTGCAGCTCGCGAGGCTTTATCAGAAAAAAAAATTCGACCAAAAATGGACATGTTCAGTTTTGAAAGATAAATCCTCAAATATTTAAGGTGTTAAACATTAATCGATATTAATATAAAGTATAATTAGTATCTGGTGTCATAGTACAATTTTTTTTAGTGGATTATCAATATTCCAGGGCTTGAAAATGCGGCAAAAGCCAAGAAACGTTGCCCAGATGAAATACGTGGATATTTTTCGAATAAATATTTATATCAGGAGAATATTTTTTGATATTCCATTTCTTACTAATCTCCTAACCAGACAATATATCACTTAGATTGTAAAAATCATTGCCCTATCACCTTAGTACGCCTAAAGATTTTTCAGCGATCAATAATGTCTTTTCAGGTGACACTTCGGAAATAGATACCGCGATGGCTGAAAAGGTTGAAAGGGACAGGTCATCTGATAAGAATAGATGAATATCTGTGAGGATCTTATAGACCAGGGAAATGGAACGAGCACTTAAATTTTAAGAAACCATTAATTTTCTCAAGACATCTACTATATTTTCCTGATTGTGAACAAGATTACTTTAGACTAAAACCTCCGTCGTTTATTAGAATATTTGATGACATCGCTGTACTAATACTCGTCACAAAACTATGTGACTATTATCATATTAAGACCATTAACAGGCGTCTGGAGGATAGTCACTTACAGCCATTCTATCTCGATTGGATTAAATTACCGTAAATCGCAAAACGAGATTTCACAACCAACTTCTCTTTAGTCTTAACCTTAGATTGAATCTTGACAGAAGTCAGCTACGTTGTTCACTTATCAACGAGGAGTTTAAATTGATATTAATATATAGGATTGAAAAGTCAGAGGCGGGTATTGTTGACAGAACCATATTTCTGTGATGTATATGTCCATCTTATACCAATACAAGCATTCCTTCGCAGCTTCACCCGCTCTCAAAAGTAAAGAACATGAATAATTTTAAATAATAATTGAAGTTTCATTTATTTATCGAAAAAAATTTTGTGTTGTAGAAAGCATGCAAAAAGGAAAAACATAAATTAATAAAACATCCGAATAAAATACATTTCGAGTTTTATTTACCAATTTTATGATAATGGTTTGATTGTTATGATTTCCACTTTTGGAAATCCATACATACTATTATAATTGCGAGAGAAACATTGAGTCCGAAGATCAATTAAAAAGTTTTTTTAAGTCTGACCTTGCGATTCGTTAATTGTAATAGCAAAGGAAACTTAAAGAAATTTTAATATTTTGAATTAAAGTGGTAGGTTCATAGGAATTATTGGGTTTATAAAAATAAATGAGTTCTTCAGTCGCTGTTATAGAGAAAATTATAGTCTCAATGTTAATTCCACGCCTAGCTGTAATTTTTAACCTCGTATTATTGCACTGATTAGGTGATCGATGAGTGCATAAAAGCATAATTGGAAATCCATTTTAATGAATAAGTTGGCAATCAATACAAACAGAGAATATTTAACAATTTCATTGAAATTAAGTAAACCTTATTATCAATTTTAAGCTCTAGATATTGCAATATTGCAACTATTGGACGATTTTCAAACTTCACTTAGAAAATTTTTTTATAGCCAAACCTTCCTAGAACTATAAAGATAATTTGTTTAAAATTTGATACAGTTTGGTTCAGTAGTTTTCGCGGTTATTGATCACAAACGAAAAATGGCTTGTCATTTTATATAATAGTTTAGGTACAGATGTAGAGTTAATAGATAATTAATTATGATTGTGATGTTGTCAGATTATCATTTGTTTGAATGTAAAATATACTAATAGATATTTTCATTTTGATAATGATCAATCTGTTGTGCGTACGCAGCAAATCAGAAGTCCGAAAATTTTTACAATGAGCTTTATCGAACATCTAACTATAAATCTTTAATTAGCAATGTATAATGAAAGTTTATACTTTAATATGTAATTAAAATCAGTCAAATCATGTAGATTTTTTTAATTTTAAACGTATGTTATAATTTTATAGATTCCATTATTGTTTTCTTAGTAATCAGCTCAACAGGGCGTTGTCTACTTAAAAATATTCTTGATTAAACATTAGAAATAGTTAGTTTATAGAAGTATGGAATGCATTTCAATAAAAAATATATACTCCACAGTTTAATTTTAGGCATTAAATTTTCGTCGAAAATTTGACGAAAGTTTCCTAGTTAAAATTAAATCAAGAATAATTTTTGTTCTATAATGCGAGTCGCTAGGACCTGCCCTGAAGGAGCTATAATTGTTTGAATGAAATGAAAAAAAAAAGTCACGTTTTGTTTACATTTTTTAGGTTTTCGGGGTTTTTTTGACACGCTTTTGGCAGTTGCTGTTGCTGGATCGAAAATTTGACGACGATTTCCTAGTTAGAAACTTAATGTAAAGTAAATTTGAAAAAGCAGTCGATTATATATAGCTAGACATATTCATGATCTATTGTTTTTTCCCAGTCAAGGAGAAATTTATTTTATGTAATATCTGCATATGTTTTTTGCATTGTGTGTGCCATTCTTTACTTTTTTAAACATTAGTCAGAATCAACACAGAAAAATCTAAAAACTACAGGACATATTTTTGCCAATTTTTTTATAATCGTATACGTTAGTGGTTTTATATTATTTACGATTTATTGTTGTGAATTATCTTGTTTGTAAATTAAAATACAAAAATAGACAGATAAACATGATGAAATCACTGTGGATGCTCAGATTTTACTAAAAAATAATACAATTTCTGTTATTTTGTAGCTATCTAGAAAAGAAAAAATATAATAATGTATAAATTAAATAATCACTATTCATTCTTGATACAGCATGTAATTTTGTGTAAATAGAAAAAAAAATTATGTCTTAAAAAAATTATGTAAGAAATAAGCAAAACAAGAAAATAATTAGATAAATATTTAATCATCTTGGAAACTACAAAGTCACTTTCAGAGCAATTAAACAAAATTAACGTTTTTGCTTTGGTAGAACGTATTCAGTTGGTGACTATTTGATGCTATTATCCTTTTCTATTTACACTATAGTAACCTTTGTAAGCGCTTAGCACTGCAATGTAATATAATATAATGTGTAAGCATATTTTTAGGTGAGAGCTAATAATGTTTGTTGCTCAAAGCCAATTAAAATCTAACTTATTTATTTTAATGATAAGTAATAAATTGAAATGTATTATATCACGCCTTGAATAATTTTTTTTTCAATTTAATTATTGAGATCAACAATCAATTAATGCAGTAGCAAGTTAAGCCGATAAATTGTATCTAACTTCATAATATAAATATAAATATATATATATATATATATATATATATATATATATATATATATATATATATATATATATATATATATATATTATCCGGCATAAAATTAAAAGATCATGTTCCCTTTCTTTTTTACTGCGGGAGAAATTTTAGCCTTGGCTTTGGCCACTGTTGGCACACTCTCCCCAATAACCGGCGCCAGTTGTCACCGCATAACCAGCAGCTCTATGGCTTTAATAGCCCCTAGTTAATTATGCCATTAGCCCAACAGAGCTGCTATTTCAGATGTCAAATATTTTACACTGCTTCTCAATCCAGTGATTATTTCATAAAATTAGTACAAGTAACTTAAAATCAATATTTCGTTAACAACCCTTAGGAACAAAAACTACTGAAAGACTAATGAACTTAGGATATATGAATTAATTTCCACTTCTATTGGAATGATAAACACTCATTTTCAGTTCTAAAACATACAAAATTTTCAGTACATCAGCACTAAGTTGCATGTATTGTATATAAAGTTTTCAAAAATGTAAGACAGAAACTAAAATATTGGTACTCACCTGAGGAGATCAAACAGATATCTGAAATATATCTATATAACACTATAGTGTTACAATGTTAAATTGGATTTTTCCGTTCCTATTGGAAAAAAATTAACCTACTATACCCTTTTCCCTTCCATGATAGATATATTTCAGATATCTGTTAGATCACCTCAGGTGAGTACCAACATTTGATTTCTTGTCCTACGTTTTTGAAAACTTTAGTATATATAATCCATTTCACATAGTTCTGATGTGTTAAACATTTTGTATGTTTTAGAACTGAAGATGAATGTCTTTGATGAATTCAAAACTAGTACTCTAGTAAAAAAATTCCAATAGAAGTGGCAATTAATTCATCAATCCTAATTGCACTGATCCTTCTATACCGTCATGCGTGCCTCAAGTGAGTAATGAACTTTTTTTCCTACCCATTCTTAAACTTATTTACTTCTTACTCTAGTCATTAGAGGAAAAATTTAGTATACACTCTACAGCAAAAAAAACCGGACAGATTAGGTCTCATAATTTTGTTAAATGCATTAACCTTTTTAATTTATGGTAAGAAATGGTTTATTTGTGAGTTATTTACACAAAATCTGCCACAAATAAATAATTTTTATTAATCAATAACAAACAATTATAAAATAAAGAAAAATATAAGAAATTAACACTTTAAAAAAATATATATATTCTTCATTTTTATCAGGTTTTCTAAAAAGGTATGTTCTCCTAATAGCGGGTTTTCCCCTTCTTCTACGACGAAAGGCGCTAATCCTGTCAGGCATAAAAGAAATTAAAACAATTCAATAAATAACACTGAAGTAGAATTTGCGAAATTTCAGTTATAGGAATTATTTTTTAAAATCAATTCCACATTCTTTCAAGACAGGAAGGTATGTATTTATCACAAAGCATTTTTTTCTGTGCCGTTTCACAACGTATTTAACAAAATTATGAGACCAACTCTGAGTGTACGGTTTTGATGTTGAGTGTAAATATATAGGAAAAAATATAGATTTTTTTTTTTCAACTGATTTATATACGAATACGAATTTTATCTTTGCCACCTTAAAAAATTGAATTCCGAGAAAAAATCAATAAGTGTGTTAAAATTTTCAGACTTACATGGAACGTTTACGCTCAATTCAAAAGGTAAAAACTTAACAGACGTTTCAGCCAACTTAACTAATAGTCTACTAAATAAGACATCTCAGCTTTTCATGGAAAACAAACTCCTTGTATACAAAACCAACATTAAACCTTTTTGGACGTATAGACACAAACTGTGAGGGACAGAAAAAATGTCGACTATCAAACGCATTTAATCCTCCAAACTATAGTGAATACTTTCCAAGAAAACCTTATTTAACTATCCCGAAATACCTTCCTTCGTCGACCTCATACCGCTTAAATTTAAGGAATTCCATTCAAAACCAGTCCTACCATCCCAACCCCTTCACTCTATCACTATCCTGTTCCACACATCCTCACATCACATATCGCAGATTAGGCAGTGGCCCCAAGACCATTTGCATCTTAACGAATTGGTTATTTTTGTAGATTTATGTGCATTCCAATACATATATACATTCCATAGGTATAGTTGTTAGAAAAATATTTTTTAAAAAAAATCGATTCACACAGAAAAAAAATCTTGAAAACGCTGTTCTAAGCACCAGTGATTTTTTTTCAAATGGTACAGATAAAAATATATTTATACATATTTAACAAGTATTCATTTAACTTGATTTTTTAAATATAGAAGGGTGCGCGACATTTTTTTTTTTTTTATGAAAAAATTAAAAAGACTGTAGCACAATCTTCACTTGGCCTCCACTGGATTTTAACACTAGTGACGCAGCTGAGAGAGCAGCGCTGGGATTTTTTTTGGACCTTGCTTGTCCTTCCATAAGTGGTTCGGGGATCTCTAGGCTGAGTGCATAAGTTGTATACATAATATGATTGTATTTTTAATAATTAATTTTTTTTCCTCCTTTTCATGTATTATTGTTTTTAATTTATTTAATTTATTATCTGGTTAGAGGTTTTATCTTGTTACTTTATTTATTATTGTAAATTAAACATAGTATGAATTAATTTAAAAGCATCCATATTACTTGCGGTCTTATGCGGGGCATATTGTAAAAATTACTCAAAAAAATTAATTTATTTCATTTTTTAAATCAATCCAATCTAATTAGTATCGATGAAATAATTGAAATTATTTGTTAAACATTCATCATCAGTTCTAAACACATACAAATATTTCAAAACAAAATCACATTGTTACATTTACTATATATATATATTCAACATTCTTAGATATGTAAGAGAATAAATCATATATGTTGGTATTCACTTAAGGATGCAAAATGGAAAAGGCTTTTGATATCTTTCAGGACTTAAAAGAGGCAAAAGGGGACAAGAGGTAGATGGGTTCATTTTTTCCGGTTTTCCCAATGACTGGTTGGTTTTTTACGTTCCTATTGGGTACAAAATTAAAACGGGACTATTGAAAATCTAGTCATTTAAATAAAAATTTGGATTGGTTTTGAACGACTTTATTATTACTAACGATTAATAAGTATTTAATTTTAGACTATTTTTTACTTGATGTACTATTTTCTTTCAAATCGATAAAACCGAAAACAATTAACGTATCTAACAGTCGCCCGTCTCCTTTCGCCTGTTCTAATTCAGTCAACTCTAGGTCTTAATATATGTCAGAAGTTCTTTATCATTTTACCTCCTTAGGTATATATTTTAAAAAAGCAAAAGACTTTATTTAATATATGTGTATATATATAAAATCTACGTAACAAAGTGCTGATGTTTTAACATTTTTGATGTTTTTTGAATTGATGATAAATGTTTAACATTAGAAACTAGTTTTCAAATCAAGATGGTTCTAATAGAAGTGGTAATTGACTCATCAATCCTAATTATATTGATTCTTCTATATCCTCATGCGCACATCAAGAAATCCAATCTATTTTTCACGTTTTTCCTGTTTTCTAAATTCCTTATTTCATTATTTTTAAGTCAGTACTTTTAAATGCGATTATAATACATTTTTTAAATGAGAAAATTATTCTTTAAAAAAAAGTGATCAATTTAAATTTAAAAAATTAACAATAATAAACTTTTTATCGTCGTGCAGATTGAAATAGATTTTGTGTTTTTGACCTGAAATAAAGATACGGTTGAGATAGCCCTCAAATTTAGCGGACCCTATCAATTCTGAAAGGTCAAGGGTTCTTTTGAACGGCGTTTTATTCATCCCTGAAGATACTCTGTTAATCGCATGGTTATTTAAAAAATTTATATTGATTAGAGGATGTAAACTATACTTTAATAACCTTTCTATTTATATTCAATATTTCTGGCTTTAGCCCTTATTAGTTAAGGTATACAGATATTTCAAATCTGAATTCTATGTGAAAATAATTCAACTTAACGAAAATTCCAGTTTAAATTTTTATTTGATTTTCTGGAAATGAATAGTTTTGTTCAAAGTTTAACCACGAGCTGAGTTAGTTATCAGTAGTTCAGATTTACTGCACTAATGAATGGATTTAAATTTGGTAAGTATGATGACATGTATATTTGATACGAACATTCGACATAGGCGTATGACTTTTGACTGGGGGGTTTATACTTTTTCGGTGTAACGTTTTTTTATCCTCAAAATGTTGCATTTTACACTCTAGCTCAGTTGCTATTGCTTGGATTGAGAATTTTCTCACAGTTTTCTCATTAGAAATGTTATGGGGGTCCTTTGCACTCTGAACAAAAATGGAACTGTTTGAGTTACTTACAGCTTTTCAGATCAGAATTTTAATGAAAGCTATTTTGAACCTTAGATAGGGGGCTGTGGGAGGTAGCAAGAATATCCAAGATTAAAATTATTTAAATATTTTTAGTACTAAATATTAAACAAAATTATGGATGCTCCCTTATGAAGAATATATATTCCAATGATAATAACGTTTCTTATGTCACAAGAACAGCTTCAAGTAGGTTCAAAAATTTTTATGAAATACTTTCAATTCTAATGACATTAACCCCTGTAATTAAATTAGTTAAGAAAATGATTGAGTACTATAATTTTGTAAATATATTTTCTAAAGATTTCTGATTAAATTTATTTTAGTTTATTGCACATTCACTAACATTTTAAAAGGGTTTTAACAGTTAAAATATATTGTTTTAATTGAGAACGACTCTGCTGCTGATATTCCGTGTTTCGATAAAATGTCCGAAATACACTTTTAGCCTGAAACCTTCATTCTTGAGTTCTTGCAAAATCATTAATAGTATGAGTAATTATATAAAATAAATGAATAATCATATTAGAAAATAATAAAGGTACTGTTTAAAAAGAAAAAAATATAAGAATTTTGCACACGGATAAAACTGAGATCATGAATATAGAAAACTAATGTATAATAAATGTTACGCATGGCAAAACGCAATAAATTTATGTTCTTGAAAAGATTAATTTTTTTATTTATTTTTTTTAACTGCTCATTTGCATTCATATATCAAATAATAAACATACATAAAAATAATATATATAGATAATGAATAATTTATTATTTTGATTAAACGATCATAAAAAGAATAGTCTCTATAAACAAGTACTTTCAACCCTACCAATTTCATTACTATCAGAATACTCTGCCTCGTAAAATAGATGAAACCTTTGGAGATGAATTTCATATAAAAACTACTGTTAATAAATTTTTAAAGCACAATTCTCCAGTGAATAGATTTTAGAAGCTTGAGGGGAAAATAAAAAAATTAAAAAAACTCCCAGCGTTGTAATATCAGGTGAAGAACAATAGAACTCAAATGACCTTCATGGTTAAAGAAGTCCAACCTCCACTGTCGTCGGTGTACGATCATTTTCAAGATCCCTTGCTCACTTTATTATATATTACATTTTTTTGCCATTGCTCTGTGTAGAGCTTGTATTTCCGTCTTTTCACTCCAAAAGATTTAAGTGCTTCTTCGACGTCTTCCAGTCACTTGTTTCGCGGTAGCCTTTTTTTTCGTCTTCCTCCTGGCTTGCCATTCAAAGGCTTTTTAGGGAGACTACTCACAGGCCAACTTTCCACCTGTCCCTTCTTGATTGATACTCTTCTATAAATAAATAAAAAAAATATGTTTTTCCTGTAAAATATACCGATGTTCTTTCTCCATCGATCTTCTAAGCCACGCCAACATTTATCCATTTGTATATTCATCTTTTCTAAATACTTAATGATTGTATTCTGGCAAATAAATAATATTGGTAGTAACCATAAATCTTTCAAACAATTCTTACTGTATTTTCAAATAGTTTATTAGTTATAACTTCTGTTTAAATATAAGAATAAAATACGAAAAGAATTACGAAATATTAATTGGTCACATTAAAAGTATATTTACATAAATGCAATAACCCATAGTGCAATAAAAAAAATCAAAATTTCTAGTTAGTAGCCATTCGTAGAAAACGATCCGTGATTTCGTAGCAGTCAGAAATGTTGAAACGTGTAATAAAAACATAAATTAAATGGAATTTAATTTATCAAATAAAAACAAATATAAAAATAAAAAAATATTGCAATAAAGTAAAATTTTGAACTTATTTTTGGACTCTTTAAAATACAATTTATATAATGAAGGTAAAATACTATTGCAATAGAATCAGTACTTTGCAATTTACGCAAGCAAATTCATAATGCAAAAATAAAGGATCAGTAGCCTCAGTGGTTAAGGATACTGAATTCCTTCCTTCCGTGCCCCGAATTCGAGTCCGGCTGTAGGCAGAGAATTAATTTCCTGTTATTTCACCTATGAATCGACTTCGGAATCTAGAGACCGTTCTGGGGACACCTAGCCTCAATAAGATGGGTATTTTTAAATGAGATAAAAATCTGACGGTTGAGCGTGGATGCTGAACGGTCTCAAATACTTCTCCACTAAGTACTGAATCAATTACGATTAATGGGTGTAGGGATTCAGGTTTAAAATATAGACAACTAAAATACCATCAGGAACAATGTTTAGTAACTAGTTAAGAAATACAGAAAAAAAAAGTTATATTCGTTGGCATTATGTAAATTTCTAAATTTCCTGTTGTTGTACTTTTCGTAATCGGAAATATATCTTAAATGGAAAAGATCCTTTCAAATTCTTCAACCATAAAATGGTATTTCCCTGAGATCAAAATATTTAGTCAAAACAGTTACTACTCGGCGGTAGTAAAAGGAATGAAGAACTGATAAATATACGAATTTTCCATATGAAGGAGATGTCTGAAAACAATAAAAAATTTCTAGTGACAGTGGGGACTAGATAATTAAAAAATCTAGGTAAAATATTGACGTCTATCTATAGTTTGAATAAAATAGTTGGAAAAAAAAAATGAATTTAAACGTTTCATCTGATTTATAATCCTAATAGATTTTTGTTGATGGGAGTGCTTTCTTTGTGACCTATGAACCTTCATGGCATGGGCTAATCTAGGTCCAATGGGGGACAAAATGACTTTCGACATGAAATAAATTTATTACTAAATTGCAAACCACGTAAAAAGCATTCATAAGATTTTTAAAAAAATACAATATAATGTAGTAAAAAAAAAAATTCAACTGTAAAGAGAAAAAAAATGCAGTAAAATCTCGTTCTATAAATCGTGCCTCACCGCCATGACATTATATATAGAATCAAAAAATTTACATATTACACTAAGACGTGCAATATAAAACTATTATCAATGGAATATCCTTTTCATAATTTTGATTTGTGTAAGAGGTTCAAAGGTTTTAAATCTGAAGCTAGTAAAAAAAAAAAAATATGCCATTGAAAGAAAATCCGGTACTGTACTTATAACAAGAACCGTAGCGAAATGCTATGCAGAAAATTTTAGAATAAATCTTATTGAATGAAAAAAAATAAAGATAATTTTCATACCAGAATAACAATAAAAACTTAGTCCGCATTTCTACTTAGAAAAAAAAAATCCATAAAGCTTTGAATTGAGACTGAATAAGAGGGATTTGGAGGTAATGGAGCATATAAATGGGCAACAATAGTTGCGGTGGGACATTACTCAACTACCTGGATTACTCTAACCTTGCTCAGGTATCAATAGTCTGCGGCGGATCACAGTGTTACCAACCTTGTATTATTAACATTTTATATTACTACTGATTGATTTAGAGAAATATATCTAATTATTTTATTTTAACTAAAAAGCTCTTATTAAAAATAAATGAATAAAAAAAAATAATAAAAAAATAAAAATAAAAAAAGTACATGTAGATGATTTTTTTTAAAAATATTTTGACAGTGTACACTGCTAGGCCAAATATTCCACTCAATTGATTTTTTCATTTTCTCGGTGAAAAGTTTCATTCTTTTTTACAGTTTTGTTTCCCCACATACTTTAAACAGGGCATATAAAATTAGAATTATTAAAAAATTAATTTAAAAAAACAAGTATTATTAAAAAAAAAAAAAGATTACCAAGAAATTTTTAACTTATGAAGTTTTTAATTAAAAAGGATTTATATCAGCCCCTTGCGTTCATTGCGTCTTCCACTCGACGGGGAAGGTATATAGATGAGATTTTGAATAAATTATTGAGATATGCCCCATCAAAGGCAACAATAATAAATCATATTTCTACAAATAAATCATCTTTTCATATGCCCTACTTGAATATGGGGACTTAAAAGTCTAAAGAAAGATAAAACTTTTATCCGAGAAAATGTATAAAAACCATTTAATTTTTTTGTATGTAAGTATATTACAATCTGCCACAGTTAAGAGCGATAAGCGATAACGCTATAAGTTCATATCCATGCCATAATTACGAGAAAATATAAGAAATAATTAATTAAAATAAGATTATATTATAAACAAGTAAAAAAATAACATATAGGGAAAATAATATGTTTACAATATTGTTTTAATTGAGTTAAATAATTTTAAAGTTGGAAAATAGTCTATAAAGTGGTCTAATTTCAATCGGTATATGTAATGCGCTTTAAGCACGCTGCCACTACAAAACATTTCAATACAAACCCATTTTGCCAGGTTGTTGTTTGAAGGAAAACTGGGAGGTAAAGCAGGAATGAAGCAGTTGAAAACATATAACATTATATGAAGGAACGCTAGAAGGGTATACTAAAAGAAAATTATATTTTATGGAAATCAAATTATTCAAAGTTTAAGGACTCATTGAACAAGTGATTTCGAAACGAATTTGAACTCAAAAAAACGCTATATCATTGGCTGTCGGTGTTAAGAATATCTAGATAACTTTTCAGTTAAGAATTTTTATCATTTTCCAACATCATGTAATTACACTAAAAATAACCTTTTTTTTCTGCTCGGAATAGGCACTTTAAAACTATAAGAAGAAAGAATATACAACCACCAATATTATAAAACAAAACTAAATTAAATATTTTAGGCTTTGCATAAATTAAGGAACACAACCAGTATTACTTCCATTTGATCCTATGACTTAAGGCCATAAAATATATTCTCGGCATGAAGCCATTTTAAAATTAGTATATCAGAAGGAATATCAAATAAATTTATTAACAAACGGTGCAACCCCGCCAAGTCATAAATGCAAGTCTAAAAATAATTTTGTATTATCTGATATGCAAACATATTTTTTCATCAATCAAACATTTTTCATAGACATTGGTCAATAAATTAGTTAGTGAACAATTAATAAATATAACAAACTACAGTACTATTATAAGCCTTGTAATATTGGAAAATTTTATGTTGTAAATCGTTAGGGGAAACGGTTTATATTTACTCATGTTAGCGTTAGACAACGTATTGCACTATGATTGCATTTGTAGCTTTTTTGTTAGCAATGATTCTGAGCAATAAGAAACATGAAGCGTTGAAATTAGTGTTATGTTTTTAAAAAAATATATGTGTACTAACAATGGAATTTAATAAAAATCTCATTTCGAACCTAATAGTACAGTTAGTTTTATCAAACTGTAAAGAAATTGTAGAATTTATTTCTCTATTGTTCGACACATTTCGTTATATTGTGACAACGCTAATCAACCCGTCATTTCGAAGACTGTATAGTTTTCGAAATCTAAGCAAGAAACAGAAAAAATAGAATACAAATAATAAAATTTTAAGACTTATTCTTTTTACCAACCTAAAGTACAGGAATCTTAAAATTTTGATTTAGCACCTTAAAAAATTTGGGAACTACAGATGAACATTACTTTATGCAGTACTTTAAACTTCTTTTTTTTTATTCAGTGTAATGTTAATTAAATTACTTCTATTTCACTCTAGCCCCTGTAGCGCTAGTTTAAAATTTGTTTTTAGGAAGGCGATTATTTACCAATCCTGTGATTTTTGGTTCATTAGAAAAATTGCTCCAAATGTTAAACAGTTGTCAGTTCTAAAAATATAGAAACATTCAAAGCATCAATAATTTGTAATACAAATTTTTATTGTATGGATTTGACAATTTAAGACAAGAAATTAAATGCATAATTCTACCTCATAAGAGAAGGAAAAGGCAAATACAACTTGTCGCAGTCATGGATAACAAGTGAAATATGGTGAGATAGAAAGAAGTGATTTCTGACTCAGTTAAATGAAGAAACATAGTAATATATTTTCACCATTAAGTACTCGGTTTTTCTTTTCCTGCTGGAAACAAATTTAAAATACTATTATTGGAAATACGAATCTTTATTTGGCAATTTAAAGAAAAAAATTAGATTGATTTGCTTGAATTTTATTTATGTTGATTCTGAAATATTTAATTTCATATTGAATTT
Organism: Euschistus heros; assembly: GCA_003667255.2. Lineage (NCBI taxonomy): Eukaryota > Metazoa > Arthropoda > Insecta > Hemiptera > Pentatomidae > Euschistus > Euschistus heros. The sequence continues at coordinate 1,541,562 of RCWM02000231.1, forward strand.
ATACACTATACATAGTGAATTTCACTGACAAGGGTAAGTACTGACTTGTAACTCACAGATTTGAATACCGATTTTTGTGTGGGTAGTAGGAACCTATAATAGTGCAAAACTAGAGTTATAGCCGCCAATGAGCATTGGCAGCCAAGAAAAAAAAAAAAAAAAAATTAAAATCGCGTTTTATTTTTTTACTCAGCTCTCAGTCAAGTTAGAGAAATAATTTTTTCACCTAATATTGTGGTTTTTTATGGTATTTCAAATAAAAATACTTTCGTTATGCTCAAAACACGACCTAGCATCAGGGTGCTCAAAAAGTAAAAAAAAAATGACAAAATTCCAATGAAATCCGCTGTAAATCAGTAGGAAATTTTTTCATGGAAAACTGACTTCAAATCTCGATTCAACGCACCAAAAAAAAAAACAACCCTTATATGTAAAATTTTATCAAAATAAAAAAATTATATATGTTTTTAACCCCTTTCGAGGACGTTAATATTTTTGAAGTTGAGATTTTATCAACAACTTCTAACGGCCTTAACATTTGCTGTATTATTTCAACCTATTAAAATAATAATGTCATCACTACAATATGCGTGCATTCTGCTTTCCACCCATGTATATAACCGTGGGTTTACTCGAGATTTTAGTGGAAGAAAACGAATTTGAAAAAGAAAATCTGAGGTTAACTATAACGAGATTTTTCAATAAAGAGAAATCCTGCGACCTCCGCATTTGAGCTGAACTATGCAGTTTTACGACTTATTAAGTTGACCTCGGAAGTTTTTTGTTTTTTTAAAATTAGTTGTTGTCACTAAAATCTGGACCAATGTTATATACATAAATATAAAGCGGAATGCACTTTGATTCTTGTGATGTCATTACAATTTTATTCAGTTGAACACAGCAAATGTTATGGCCGTTAGAAGTGGTTGATAAAATCTGTGAGTTACAAGTCAAAACGTCTCCTTGTGAGTTTCACTATTAATTCTTAGTTGAATTTACGATTATTTTCACTTAGATGTATTGCAATGTTGGAATGCTGCTTCTTATTATTATATGCCTTGATATATTCCTTTAATCTCTGATTCAGGTATCGTCCAATGTCTGATATAATTGCATTGATTATCATGTGAATCTCAACAGATTTCGTTTTGTTTTAAGAGTTTTTTTTTATTTTGTATAACATAAAAAAGGAAATATAAATTCAACTACCCAAAAAACATTACAGAAAATTTTTCCCCATTAAAAAACTGACTCATCAGAGCAACGATTAGACGGGCTATCAAAGGGTTCTAACAAAGATTCATTAGATGTCACGAGAAGAAAAAAAATTAGTTGACCCAATACTATAGGTTTACATTTCTTATATTTATAATAATATTGCATAGTATCATATTCATATTCATATAGAATATTCAATTTTAGATACTGGTACTGGTGTAGGAAGCTTATCCGGCAACTGGACGAATATGGTCCACCTCAGGCTGAGTTAATAAAATAAAAAGTTTAATAAATTCTAACAAACAATTTATATTACATTCAGTTAAAAGTCTTCATATAAAATAAGTGATACGATGGTGTTTTTTTATGAAGGCTTGATAGGGTTAGGTGTAGTTTCGGGGGTTGAATGGTCCAAGGTGGTATGTTTATATCTGGTATGCTCACTGTTATTTTTTTCAATTCATTAATGACAAATGAAAATCGTTCTGCTAGGGGTATGTGTTGGGTTATGTTTTTCCTCAAATTTTCTTTTATATTTAGGCTGAAAGAGGTATTGTAGGTTGGATGTGACTGCTGTAAATATATACGGGAGATATAGTTTACTGCTAATGTTTGCCTCCTGAATAATAAGGGTGGTAGTCCTGATTCAGCACATAAACTTAGTGTGGGGCTTGTTCTAAAGGCTCCTGTAGCAATGCGGATCCCAGCATTGTGAACTGTATCAAGCCTGGAGAGATGTTGGAAGCGGGCCGAGCCATACACAAAACTCCCATAATCTAGCTTGGAGCGAATTAATGCCTTGAAATCCTCAGCATCGACCATCTGTCCGAACCCAAGACGTGTTGCTAAGAACTCTCAAAAGTTTTATTTTTGACAGGCATTTTCTCTTTTAGAGTGCTAATATGCTGGCTCCAAGTGAGTTTCTTATCAAAAATAAGACCTAAAAATCTGCAGCTATCAACACTATGGTAGAGGCATCCCTCCTAGACTGAGCTCCGGGATACGAGGGTTCTTCGTTTCCTGCTGAAGTGTATGCATTTGCTTTTCTCTGGTGAGAATTTGACTCCTGATAGCTGTGACCAAGTATGTAGTCCATTTATTGCTTCTTGTAAAACCCTTTTTAAAGCGTTTAAATCGCTGGGACCGGCTGATAATTGCCATGTCATCGACATAGAGCATCACTCTTATCCCTCTAGGTAACTCGTTGCCAGATCGTTTATTGCCAGGGCAAAGAGTGTCGTGCTCAGAACACACCCCTGTGGTACTCCATTGTTTTGCTCGAATGTTTGAGAAATGGTGTTGCCAGTTCGAACTCTAAATTTGCGATTTGATAGAAAGTTTGTGATATATTTTAGAATATAGCCATAAAGCCAATGTTATATAGTTTTTGAATTATTGTCTGTCTATTGATACAGTCGAATGCTTTGACCATATCGAAGAATATCCCAATGGCCTGTTGGTTATTGACAAAAGCGTACTGGATCTCTGCTTCTAATTGTACAAGGTTGTCATCGTCGATCTTTCCTTGAGGACGCCAATGGAAGTTGGAAGATGGCATTTCGTTCTAAGTCCCTTGCCTTTATCACATGCGTTCCATATTTTGCCAGGCAACTGGTCAGAAAGCTTGGGAGGTAACTGCATAGCTAAGTCTTCGATCTTTACCTATTTTCGGGATGTGGAATAATTTCCGCATGTTGCCAGATTTCGGGAGGAATTCTCCTTTCTGACCATATATAATTATCGTAGCGCAGAAGCCAGAAATACCACTACGCGAGCTGTTGGATCAGGCCTAGTGGATTATCATCGGCCCGGTGAAGATCCTGTGAGGCTTCCCAAAATCGACTCTAGCTCCCATATGGAGAATGGGCGGTTGTAGTCACCTTTCAAAAGCTTCAGTTGGATCACTAGTGGTATCTTCATCGATGTTTGCCAGTTTCTATGGAGGTTGTAGGTGTGAGTGTTGGGTTAAATATTTCCGAGTAGTGTTCAGCGAACGCTCGGGCGACAATTGCGGGGGTTGTTGGTCAATTTCCCTCGTATAGTAATGTGTAGCTGGTACCAGAATAATTTTTATATATTTTTCTTATTTATTCCATACCTGGTTAGTAGGGGTGGAAGAGTTTATGGTTTCGACATATTGTTTCCAGGATTGTGCTTTAGTATATTTATTGTTTTCTTCGACATAGGCTCTTTGTTTTTTATATTCAATAAAATTGATTTGATTAGGTTGTTTTTTGGAACTTTTTTAGTGCTTTTCTGCGGTTTTGAATGGTTATTTTACACTCTTCGTTGAACCAGGGCACGGAGGGTCTCTTGGAAGAACCCTTAGTTCTAGGGATGGCCTGGTTCTGCTTAGCGTCAGAAGCGTCCGTGCTAAGCTGGAATCCTTCTTCCAATAGTGCGGGCAGATGGTGGCTATTTCGGGTGCCGTTGAACTCCGTCAGGACAGAGAGAGGACAGTTCTGCCTTGTCTATGACCCTCGGGAGTTTTACGATTTGTTTTATGTTGGCGATTATAAAATTTGTAGACGAACGGGGTCGGGGGAATGGTCGCTACCATCGAGGCTCCCGGAAGTAGTAAATCCAGTCACTACTATTAAATAACGAGCACTACAGATGGAGACGCGCGAAGAGAAGAGTAGGGGCCAATAGGTGGACTAGAAGGGTCTTCACCGGTGTTTAATGATTAGTAAGTTCGGACTACTCTAAGAAATTTTCTATAATTTTCATCATTGTGGTGGCCCCTTGAAGAGCCCCACACAGGGCTATGTCCGTTGAATCCCGACAAGTGTATAGGCTGTGGAAGTTGATTATATATATGACTGAGGTCTTGTGGTTGTATCAGAGGTTCTTGTGTTAATATTAATTAAGGATAGCAAATATGTACGGGGTTCAAGAAATTTTGTAAATAATGTGACTGTTTTATTAAAATTTATATTAATGTAAATGTCGAATGATGTAACGAACCGCTGAAATATAATTACTTCAAATCAATCGATATTTCGATTAGTCCAATATCATCGATAGCAGATAAAATGGGATTAAGCTTCGCGTGCAACGAACTCATTGACAACATAAAAAGCAAACAAGTTTTTTTTTTTTTTTACGGATCGAAATTGGCTATATTATGTACATAACATGTTATTTCACGTTGCTGAGATACATGAAACTATGTAACTTCTCCAAAAGTTTGCAATATTCAACTATTTTGCATATTTTAAAATTAAAGCTTCTAAACCGTAACTGTGGAGACCACCGGGAGTCAACAACCTCACATTTCAATATATTTAGGAACAGCATTAGTAGAGGCGAACTTGGAAACATTTCAATAGCGGGCGATAGGCATCATTAGGCCTATTCTACTACCAATTTCTGAATCTACTGCAATTAAATAAAATATTTCTGTTAATCTACATTAAGATATTGAAGAAATATGTGAGATATTTGATAGTATGTCCAAATATTGAACGTACTACTTCTAGTTAAATTTAACCGGTATATCAAAAACTATTATTTGAAGTATTAAACATTCACTAATTCACTATTCTAGAAATAGCATTATAATTTGTGCTATGTCGGTACCAACATTTTTAAAAATAACTTACTGTTCCAAAGCATTATCCAATAATAAAAGCAAACCAGACGCATTAAAAAAACAAATATTTTTCAAGAAATAAACTAACTGCAAATACCATTTATTATTTTCAACAGATAAAATGTATTATAATAAAATAATTAGGTAGGTACCATAAAACTATCGTCTTAAGTAGACGGTATTGATCGGTCCCTAGGGATCGACTTAGGGTCATCTTGAAAAAAGAATCGAAAAATTCTTGAAATCTAGAATCGACACATCCCTGAGTGCCAACAGATATAATATAAAACCTGGGGATCTATGAACTAAAGGTGCATTCACACTACGCTGATGTGACGTGTTGACACGTGCTCAACGACTCGTGTTAACACGTCAGTGTCAGTCACTGTTCTGACGTGTCGTGACGAATTTATGCCAGTTTTTATTTGGTTTGCACAAGGTGCACATCGTTGCGGAATGGATATGAGAATTTTAGATGAAGAGGAAGAGTATATTGCTGTGATAGCAGCTTTTATAGCCGCTCACAACTCAAGGAGAATATGGGTGCACCCTATGAATAGTTGCAGACCGATTCAAATGTTAATTTCACAAAACACACATTTGTCCCTTCCAGCAGAGTTGGGCATAATTCAAACATAGCTGAAGTTTAATTCAAATTTAATCATAGCTATTTGACAACTAATGTCTGGAAATCAATCACATAATTATTAATCATTAAATCTTTGTTTCGATTTTTTAGTGAACTAATGATGATTGACATTTAATTATTTTTAGATTAGGTGATTGATTCCTGGAAATTAGTTGTCAAATAGCAATGATTAAAGTTTGATTAAATTTTAGCTCTGATTAAGTTTCTACCGGATTTAGAACTGTCTACTGGCTCTATTGATCGCATGCCAAACGTTTATATTTGTATTTGATTTAAATATAAGGTAAAACTACAACAATATTGTAGTATTTTTTTTCTTTCGAATTTATGATAGAACAAATGAAACATTATTATTTTATTTTTTTTGACCACCCATTGAAAGTCATTATCAATATTCTCATAGTTATAATAATTGATTCAATTGTAATTCCCACAATTGTATATATAATACATAAATTAATTTTAATTTGTTGGATCACTCCTTCGACATTTTTTACATTTTACAAGATAAATAACCAACTGTTGCTACCATTGATTAAAGAAACCAAATTTTATGCTATGGCAATTCTAAAGAATCACTAAATTAACAAACGTGCTTTTAAAGTGTTTGAAATATTGTTAAATAAATAAAACAGTCAACTTTGCAATGAATTAGTAAATAAATGTAATTATTTCCTGATATTTCCAGCATTCCTCCTATTTCCTCCTATGCTTCGTTTCGTGTTTTTTTATTCCTATACTCCTTCTCAAACGGATCAAAAAGAAATGTATATTTCTTCACATCCTCGATGAGCTGCTCCTCAATGTTCATTGCAGACGGGCTGATGCCTACTGACGAGATATGGGAATTTATATTTGGTGCTGACGGGTCAGAGAGTGTGTAGCGACACAACACAACACATCAGCGTAGTGTGAGCACTTCCATTCTAAATAATGGTTTATATTTTTTCGTAACACGTCAACCGACGTGTCAACACGTCACGTCAGCGTAGTGTGAATGCACCTTTAATAATTTCATAATACAAAGCAAGGACGATATAAATTAAAATAGTAATTCAGAGAAAACCATTATATTAAAATACGGGAAAATAATTTTAATTATTTTATAATCATTCTAAAGAACATGATGCGAACAAATAAATCAAAAATTTCCAGTGAATCAACAATAGAGAAAAAAAATCAAATAAAAACCAGTTTTACAGAATAATTTGTTCTCTCTCTTTACTGTTTTAGGAAAAAAAAAAAATCAATTGTTGCTATAGTAATTTCATAAGCAATAGTAGTTTCTAAAAAAATATTGAAAACTATGAAATACAGCAAAGAAATAACCTGATCATTTAACTTATAAAATAAAAAAATATATATTATTATAAAATAGAAGATGGAGGATAAAATAAAAATACAAAATTTAGTTGAGAGCTATCTTTAGGCCATTAAGTAAAGAAAAAGCCAGGATGATAGGGTTCATTCAAATTAAATGATTGATGCCAAGTCCTTTTTTTGATTTTAGATTCTTAATCAGATGATTTACTAAATTTATATTGTTATAAAGCTCTAAATTTCAGAAATTAATGTTATAATAAAATATATATTTTTCCAACCACAATTTACGTAATCAGAGCTGTAAATTGAAAAAATGAACTTGTAATTCATATACACACTGAACTCGATTAACCAAGTCTTGATCAACCGAGGTCTAGATCAACCAAGTCTTCTATTTCTTTAATTTATTTTATTTTCTATTTTGTTTTTATGAAACATTTGATTGTTGAACAAAACATTAGGCACTATTGGTACGAGCATTACTACGGAAAGACTAGAGTATAGGGAGGACATTCAACTAGGAAACGGATCATCATCAACAACTCTTCCAGAAGAAGGGTTTTCTGGGTCGAAGAAGGTACTTCAATATCTGAAAGGTAGAACTGATGAAATATTGATAGATTTTAGGCAATGCCGAGATTGTCCAAAATTTCATCATAGTCAACATTTAATCATAACTTTTTGACTACTAATTTCCTGGAATCAATCACCTAATTTAATCATTATTAAATCTTTCAGTGATTTTTAGTGAACTAATGATTGTTTGGCTGAATGATTTAGTCATTATTACATTAGGTGATCGATTCCAGGAAATTAGTGGTCAACCATCAATGATTTAATTTTGTCCAGCTCTGTGCGGAGGTAGATAGAATGTCGTAACTCAAACAAAAGAAAACTAGTAGTTTTTTTTCAAGCCATTAACTTTTTGATTTACATATGTATTATTGTTACTTATGTATACTAATATTACATTATAATAATAGTTGTTTTTTTTAATAGATGGATTTATTATTTTAATTTTTTCTTATGTACAATTACCCTTGTTTTTTTGGTCTCGATTAACCGAAGAGTTTTTTATCCTAGCCCATCTCAGTCACATACACGTCGGTTAACCGAGTCCCATCTATAACTCATTAATTATTTAATAAAGATGTATATGTTAGGTTAAAAGTGTACTGGAAAAACATTTTATCACCATTTTATTATAATTTCTAAATTTGTTTTCTAAAACAAAAGGAAAACAAAAGAAAGAGGTTCTGAAAGATTCCAGGGAAAGTAGTCTTTGCGAGAAAAGCTTGGAAAGTCTGCCTCTGACGTTTTCCGACCCTACAGGATTACAAATTGCCGCATAAACTATGAGCTACAATTCACGTCACTCCTGTTTCCCTAATCGATGGATTCTTCTACAAAAGATTGTTCATGCATTGAAAAGAGGAATTATTATCATGCATAGCATAGTTATAAGGCTGAATATATTGACAATTATAAACAATTGAAACAAAAATTGAGCGTAACGCTTTAATATGTTCATTTAAGATGGATGAACAATGGTTCAAGCAGATTTATAACAAAAAACAGGAGAATAACAAATAAGTAGAATCTTACATAGCAATATTTACTGACCAGAACTATTATAACTATAACAGAAAATACTCAACTTTTCCATACGAAGTTGTACGCTGCATTAGCTCAGTAAAGAGTGTGAAAAGATCTAGGTGAATCTATGGTCGCCTAGCAACGGTTGTTCTCCTAGCTGATTTCGTTAAAATATTAAGAAGAATCAATCTAATCAAAAAGGAATAAGTGGTTTGTCACGTCAATTTGAATTCTAGTTTCCAATGAAATACCTTCAATGAAAACTTGTATTCTATATAACACTCCTAGACAATAGCTTTAAATAGATCCCTCACAGTAGACTAGAACTCAATAGGCTATCCAGTAACTCACAGGTCTATCTAACTTTGTAGGGTAGTCTATAGATTCCACACCTTTGAATCTTAAACCCGCTACCATACCAATCCTACACAATATAATATTATAAATACAAAACTTTAGCATAGTACGATTTTTTGAAAATTATAAAAAATATACAGATAGAGTATAAATAAAAATTATTTTCATCTTTGCTAAATCAATTTGAATTTAATAGATGTATATATTTATATACATCTGTTCCTCGGAGGTACAGAACACTGTCCTTTTTTTTACTAAAAATATATTATTACGTATTCTTATTCACCTTTTTTCCCTTTATACAGAGGTATAGAATTCTATGTCCTAGACAAATTAATTGTGAGGTAAGTTACATAAAAATGTTGTTTTTTTTTAGTTTTTTTTTTTTGGGTAGGAAAGTCAAGATTTATTTAGTACACATAAGTATAATAAACAGTTCAGGAAATGAAATATTTTTTTCTTTAAACTGCTCTCCTGTAAAGTTACAGAAATGTGACTTAGTTTTCTGTACCTCCGAGGTGCAGAAATATATACAACTATTTATGAGTTTATGAACTTATAGCTGTTGTTTTCTTTTTCTGATTAATTAACTATCGGCCGATCTTATAAAAATTAAACTTCACTATACACTATCTTGATTACTCCAATCTCCAATAATTCATGTTATTCTCAGAAATAAATTAAATGGACATTTTAATTAATTAAATAATTAACTAATATTGAATTAGGCCCAAAGTTACGGATCTACAACTGTCTAATTTATTCATAGACTACATATATATATAGCCCCATTTTCTAATTTATCAATTATTTTAACACGTTTTGTTATTAAAATAGTTGATTGAAAAATTCAGAAGTGTATTACCTATAACAAACACTACCTGTTTTTGTAAAGGTTCAATAATAAAAACTATTTCCTTTAAAGTACAATGCCAACTTCTTGTTTTCTTTTAAAAAAAATTTATATAATTGACAAATTATTATTTATTTTTATAAATAAATAAATTTCATTATTTGTAATCATTCCCTCCTACAACGTATTATCGTATCCTTCTCTTTTTCCTTACCGATATGTTTTTCTCTATTACTGTTACAAGGCGCGGATACTTATCCTATCGGACCGATAAGGGTTGGAGTACAGCAGGGATCGATTCTTGCATCTTTAATGTCCATTATTTACACATACAATATACCCTCTCACCCTAACACTTTAATTTCAATTCACGCAGATGATACTGCGATTCACTGACTCACCAGCATCACTTTCACCAATTACAAGAATGGTTAAAAAATGGAAAATTTAACTCAAAACCGATAAATCATAGTGCTGCCTGCCTTCCCCCGAACAGTGTTCCAATTAAACAGACAACTACTGTTCAATATTGACTAATTTTAGATAGAAAGATGACAATGATCACATTTGGAACAGAAAAGCCTTATGAATTTATAAGTTATACGTTCAATATAACAAATATTGAAAAGAAAAAAAATAAAATAAATAAATGAATAAAAAGGGAAGAGAAATAAATATATTAACTTTTTAATGAATTCGTATGTCTACATATTTTTCGAATTTGCCCATCTTTCGTTCTAAAATTGTCGAAATGTTTCTTTCAAAATTTTCATTACTGCACTAGTTAGTGCTTTATTAAATAAAATTTGAAGGGTTGAGCCGCCTTTTTAGCCTCTGAAGAAAATAAAAATGTTTTGATCAGTTTATGTTGCTTACAAACGAGCGCTTTAAAACTCTGACCTTTTTTATTTTATTCCTTATGACCTTTGTATTTCTAATGAGCCCGAACTTATAAAACTTGATAATTTTGTTATGACCTTTTCTATAATCTACATCCACTTTATATTGCTACTCAGAACAACTTCTATTGTTATCCTCATTGATAGAAACGACACTTTAAGTAAAATAAATATTAAGACAGGTAGAAATAATTGTATGAATAGTTGTATGGATAGTTGTATGTTGCGTTGTTGTCAGTCAACTGTTAGTTTAATAGTGGATTATTTGCTGAAGTTTGTAGTTGATGGTTGGTTTCCACTTTGAAGCCCCAATTAATTACCGCTTGACATTTAACTTTACAGTTGTTCTATTAATTAAACTCAATTCTCCTGTAATTAGAGGGTAATAATTATTAACTTCAACATAAAGCGGAGGAATAGCAGTGCTAATTACATAACAGTGTAAGAAGCTATACAAGATAATTTTAAAGAGCAAATATCATCCGAAACGTACTATATTCACAGGTTTCTAAAAAATATAAAACAATGTGAAACAAACTGAATAGTAACGTATTTTCTTTAAAAAAAAAAAAAAAAAAAAAAAAAAAAAAAAAAAGCTGACATTCGACTCATCCTAGCACCGTCCTCACCACGATCGCTGACGACACATGTGTTATCAGTTTATAATGATCCTTTCATTGCATCTCAATCACTCCTATCTCATATCACAAACCTTCATGAATGGCATCAAAGATGAAGAATTAAAAAAAAAAAAACCAAACAAATATCATATAATCTTTATCCTTCGTCACAAACCTACGACTTCCTGTCCTGCAGTATCCTTTAATAATATTCCACAGATCTCCGTTGAACAGCTTCCATGAGATCGCTCGCCGTTTTCGACTACTCCAACATTTATTACAAGCGTTAAAGCTACCAATTAATTACGAAAGACTTATTTACTTGATTAAGTAAATTGACTAAGGAATTAGACCTATTTGGACATACGGAGTTGAGCTTTGGGTTTCGACTAAACCTTCCAACTCATCGTGTATACAATCCTTTCAATCCAAAATCCTTCCTAAAATCTTCTATTCTCCTTATTAGTTTACAAATAAACTTGTCCATAAAGATTTTAATGTTCCATATGTTACTGATTTGGCACAAACGAAATGCCTGTACTTTCATAATGAACTCCATACCCACTCGAAACCGTTTCCTAACTTCCTTCACACTCAATTCATGATAATCCTCTGAGGCGCCTGAAAAGAAGATGGCCCAGAGACCTTCTGATGTACAAATTTTATTGAAAACTGATATGCTCACTGAGTGGCTCTTTACATGTTATTTACAAGACATTGCTTTAATTTCCTGAAATTACAAGGCTCCGACCCCTGACGATTATCTTCCAAGGTTTGAAATGGATTCCACTTAGACGGGAGAATATAACGCCGTAGGTACAACAATAAAGGGTTTCAAAGTATGAAATTGATTTTATGATAAATCACAAAGGGTAGAAAACCATACACCTCGCGCTTTTTATAAAGAGCGGCTTTCTTTCAAAAGCAAGCTCAACGGGTCTTAACTAGTCACAGAGCTATATTTTTTTAAAAGTGGGGGAATTTTTCTTCTTCTATTTTATTTTCGTTTAATTTGTTGTATATATAATATAATATATAATTTTCGTTTAATTGTATATAAATATAATAGTATAATAAAAATGTCTACAATCAAAGTATTATATTTCTTTTAATCCTTTATAGTGAGCTTTTCAATTAGCAGAGCTACGTGACGAAGAACACGTCCCGTCTCCCTCCCACTCGACCTGATTTCTCGGTCACAGGATCTTAATTTTCCATAGGCCATTATCTTAAGTAATTGTGATTTCATAGCAATTTATACATTATAACATTATATATAGCATATTAGAATTTTCATACTATACGTATATAAATATAGACTCCAAAATATTGTCAAAAAATAGGATTATACCTAAACGAGTAAGTAACTGAAAATAAATATTTGCTGAGGCATTAAAATATTTTTGGCGGAAAAAGGGTACTTTTAACATTACGGGTGGGACATATTTTTTTAAATTATTGGCAGCACTGCAAACCACAAACTTAACGGACATATTCAAATCTCATAGCAAATTTCACGAAAACATAATGAGCATAATTACATTCTAATAGAGAGCTGGCATACCAGAAAATGCTTACAGAAAGGTGAAAAGGAGCTGGATGAGAGAAATAATTAAATCATTCCCTTTTACGCACGCATCTGATTCCAAGAATTATAATTTATTAACGAAGAATACAAAAGAAAGTTGTAATCTTTTAACTTAGTTTTATATTTATATTACAAGAGTTTAGAGACTTTTAAAGATGAAATAATAGTCTGATAACAAATATTTGATAAAATACACAGCTATTGAAAATTGGGGGTTTAATATTTAACACCTTTAAACATTATAAATATCTCTATTCATATTCAAATATGTATTTATTAATTTATGTAAACCTAAGTTTGACTACGTTTAAACTAATTCATTAAAGTACATATTACTTAAATGATTAAATTAGTTCAACTAATTTTATATAATTTTTTTAATATGTTTTTGGAGATGAATATGTCTTTAATTATATAGTTTCTTATTTCCCACATTTTTTATGCTCTATATTTAGTTTCATGTCAAAGTCTAACTATAGAAAATTGCAAATATTCCAAAACAAATGTCTAAGAATTACAGGAAAGTATGAATACTTTACTAAAATTAAAATTATACATAAAGAATTGTGTACACCATATATCAATGAATTCATTGAGAAAATATGTAAACAATTTTTCAATAAGTGTAAAAACAATAAAAACCCACTTATGAAAAATATTGGTAACTACAATAAAAATAGTATAAAACGGCGTGTACATAAAAGAACTAGATATTTATTAATGCAGTATACCAATTAATTATTTTTATTGTCATTTTAAATATACATGTGTATGTATGTTATGTATATATATTTGCATATGTAGGTATTATGTGTGAGTGTATGCATTTAGATGTAAGTATGTATGAGTATGTATGCATGTATATAAAAATATATAGATATTTAAGAATGAATATTTAAAATTTTGTTTATTGTATTACTAGGATGTTATATTTTTTATTCTTTTAAAGTTTTTTTTCTTGTATATTTTTCTTGCATTATAAATTATCATTATATCAGCATATACTTAAGTTGCTTAGTAGTATTTTATATAGTTTGAGACTGGTTTATTTTTTGGTACAGCATTTAAAATTGTGAATTGTAAAAACTGTACAAGAAATAAATTTAAAAAAATCACCGATGGATATCGCTGTTGTCAACGAAAGAGTTTTTAAAGAATTATGGTATAATAATGATTATAATGAAAATAAAAGCAAGTAGTATTTAAGCAGATAAGATAAATTTAATATCAGATATCTCGGTCCCATCATAAGCGATCGCTGTAATGAAAAAACTGAAATCCGTTCCGGAATTGAACAGACAAGGAAAACAATTATCAACATGAAAATGTACTTCACAAGATCCGATCTCAGTAGAGAATTAAAAATGTGCATGATCAGATGCTATGTATTTTCTATTCTGATTGCTGTGAGAGTTGGACTCAGCTGAGATACTAAGAAATGTATTGAGGCCCTCGAAATAAAAAATCAAAACATGGAAGTCGGGAATAGAATGTGCAAACAAAAGAAATAACAGTACACCATTAAGAAAAGAAAACCCCAGTATTTTGAGCACATTATGAGAGGAGAGATCTATGAAAAAATAAGAATGATAATTGAAGAAAAATTCCAGGCAAGAGATCAATAGGAATACAGCAGAGCTCTTGGCTGAAGAACCTTCGCCGTTGGTATTACTGCACATCCTCCAAAACATAAATAGCCATTTGGATCGCCAACCTTCGTTAGGAGAAGGCGTACTAAGAAGAAGAGGAAGTATTTCAAACTCAATTTCTCCCTGACTGGGAAAAACAATCAATTATGGATATGACTATCTACATATAATCTACGGATTTTCCCAATTAACATTTTAGAATTCAAACGTTCAAATTAATTATTAATAGAAGTTGAGATAATAGAGAGTTTTTAATTAAAAAAAATATAGCTTCAAACGCTGGGTACTAATGTTATATAACAATAAATATTCTACATCGACTTTCCGATCTGTATGCTGAGCAACACCAACAGAGCTAACCAAAATGTTACATTTTTGAGGGTAAAAAAACGTTACTCTAAAAAAGTATAGACCCCTATCCAGAAGATACGTTGTTATTTTTAATTGTTAGATTATTTAAATATTATGAATCATGTTAATCTTATTGTTAATTAGAATCATCTTATTAGACAGATAATTAAACAGAACAGTATGGTTGTATGTATAGCAGCTCAATGAGTTGGGCAGCAATGCATTTTTTTATATTGATAAAGCATATCTCTTACAAATACAGAACTATATTAATAATCACGTTAACTTAGAATTGGACAGGACCTGAGGATCATTTAAAACAGATACCGAAATAACATCGATCTAAGTCAATACGGTTCAGTAAATCTTCCATGATAGATATTTTTCTTATGCGATTTTAAAACAAAAGTGAAAAAAAAAAACTAATCGAATGCGACCCATTTGCTGTAACGAATGGTTAATAACTTCTTCCGCTCAAGCGGAGAACTAGTTAAATAGCTTACATCATCACCGAGAGAAACAATTATTGTCAAAGCTAATTTACATCGCAGTATCAAAGCA
Organism: Euschistus heros; assembly: GCA_003667255.2. NCBI lineage: Eukaryota > Metazoa > Arthropoda > Insecta > Hemiptera > Pentatomidae > Euschistus > Euschistus heros. The sequence goes on from RCWM02000231.1 coordinate 1,556,821, forward strand.
AACTGCTCAGGCAAGAATCCGGTCGTGGATCATAAAATTACTTTTATGGCTTAAAATCAAAAAGGCTCACTAAAGTGCCGAAAATAACTTCATTTTACGAGCGTTAATCAGCATAAATCCAAACGTCAAACTGGTCCTCCGATTTAATATGGTAATAATTCAAGAACTGAAGTTTATATCACACTAAAATAAATCTTTTAAATGCCTGTAACTTGATATCATATTATGATGAGGATTTTCCGATTCGGTGGTGGAAAAAATGAATAAATTCGGATTATCATCTAAACGAATATGTTAAGGATGCATGTTTAAGATGATACTTAATTACTACGATAAGTCGGGATTGATATTATTCAAAATTTATATTTCCTAAAAAAAAAAAAAAAAAATATTTGATTCACTAATAATATTTTATAACAATCTAACTAAACGCCCAATGCGTATTAAAACAAATAGGTCAATTTTAAAATTTGAACCATTTATGAAAAATTAATGGTTTTTAAATCCATATCATAATTCTATTTTATGTACCAGTCTTTTAGTTGTTGTAAGAAAAGTTGAAGAGTTAGTGAAGCTTCCTTGATGTTTGAATGTCTAGTCAGAATTGCAATATCGTCTGCTTATATTGTTGTTACTGTGTTAGGGTAAGTGGTTATGAAGTTAGTGTAAACTCGACAACGACGTCACAGTACATGACTTTCAAACCTCGACATGATACCTACCCCCCCCCCCCTCCCGTTTTCAGTAACAACATTCCAATTAAACAGACTAACACTGTTCAACATTTAAGACTAATATTCGACAGAGGGGTGATATAGGGCCTACATGTGAAACAGAAACACATAAAACTTAACATAAGTCAAGGAATTATACATCCATGTTACGTGAACGATCAAAATTGAAAATACTTACTCATTAAAACCACTATGGATGTATGCCTCAAAAATTTAATATATAGATTTAAAAAAAAACGTTGAAAAATTACTTGACTTTCCAGGCCAAAACATTAAGGCTCGTTGTGCATTTTCAATGTATCGACAATTCAGAATACTTTTTTAGGGATCTCTGTTTTTTTTTGTTTTTAAGTTTGTGGTGGTGTCGAAATTGGAGAATTAAAATAAATCCAAGCAGATCCCGCCAAATAACCTTTACCCTTCGCCGTAAACCTACGTCTTCTTGTCCTACAATATCCTTTAATAATATCCCACTGATCCCTGTTGAACAGATCCGCTATCTTGGACTCCAACTAGACAAACGTATAACCTGGAATCCACATACGAGACTAAAACGGCAGGAAACTGCTCGTCGTTTTCGACTTCTTCAACATTTACTAGACAAACGTTCAAACCTTCCGATTTATTACAAAAGACTCATTTACATGACAGTTATCAGACCTATTTGGACATATGGAGTTGAGCTTTGGGGCTCAACTAAACCTTCTAATTCTTCCCGTATCCAATCCTTACAATCCAAAATCCTTCGAAAAATCCTTAATGCTCCTTAATTTGTTACAAATAAACTTATCCATAAAGATCTTAATGTCCCATATGTTGCTGATTTAGCCCAAACCAGATACCTATCCTTTCATAGTAAACACCATAACCACACAAATCCACTAGTCCTTCAACTTATTTCCCATTCTATTCTCGATAACCCTCCGAGGCGTCTGAAAAGAAGATGGCCTAGAGACCTTCTAGTGTAAAGTTTTTTTTGTTTTTTTTTAGGGCTACTGATGAGTAGTTCTCTTCAAGTTTCGCATGTTATTGTAATCATAATGAACTCATTTACTAGATGTATATATTTTATACAGTTGTACATTTCAATAAATGGATATAAAAAAAAAAAAGTTTGTGGTTATTGTTGGTAAAAAAAAAAAAATTGGGTTGTTTATCATTAAATTTTAAAATGTCACATTGTCAATAATACAATACAATAATACAATCAAATGTCACATAATATAGAGTTCAGCGACTTAAAAATAATGAGGTACTTTTGATTATTGTCTCACGCTTTTTATCAGCTTGTATGTATGTACAATGTGTACGGAATCATTTAGAGTCATTTTCACCAATTTCTAGTAATCTCATTGATTTGAAAATTTGCACACGTAAATCGTTGTAACTTTGAAATCTGGGTATAAAATTTTAAAAAATAAATATTATTTTAACAAAGAATACACTAGAAAATTACAAAAAGAATTCTAACATAATCGTAATTACATTTAGTGTTTGGTGAACGAGATGAAATGGATGAGGTAGGGTTGGGCGATAGTCGATAGTTACTATCGATATATCGATAGGTCATGCCTATCGATGATCACTATCGATAGTGTCGACTATCGATAGATCTTTTTTAACCTCAACTTTTGAAACTCTCTGAATTATGCTGATCTAGCCAGTGTCGAGTTCTTTTGAAATTGAATTCGGAATTTCTAGAGCTCAAGGGTTCTCTCAAAGATTAAGCCAAAGGAAATCAGAAATGCTAGTTTTTCTTTCGGGAAATATGTGGCCCAAGGAGCACACTTGACTCTTAAAATTAACTATTTCGTTATTTTTCTTTTCTGAAGATTTGATTTGTTCATTATTATTGTAACCATCTAAATTGTAAATACTTCTTCATTACATCTTCATGATATAATGTTATAATTCATAATCCTACGAATTTAAAATAGCAAGTAGATAATTGAATTTAATAAATTAGTTGAAATTCTTTATTGAATAGCTTTAGGAAAAAAGGAAGTAACTATCGAAAAACTATAGATAGCAATCGATAGTTCTCAACCAATAGTATCGGCCTATCGATAGTGCTAACTATCGACTATCGCCCAATCCTAGGATGAGGAACATATTCGTCGGGCTAGCAACATTTTTTCTATGAAATCATTGCTTGGTATTTCTCACCCTTATGCAACATAGCTTCCGTTTACTAAAACATTTTCCTATTGCCTATATTTTACTTAATAAAAATTTGGAAGTGAAAAAAATTCGGATTACAAAGCCTGCCTAATTCTGGAAATGCAAGCCAGTTCACCTTACCTGTATAGTAGGCTTGCCTACCTAGAGCGCCTTCTACTGACCCTCAATACATAAGAGAATTTTAAATGGGGAGAGGAGATTCAGGATTAATTTCGGGAAATCCAAAATGAGATAGCTAAAAGATCACTTTGTCAAAGCAAATAATTTGTTTTTACTGGTGTTTGATCCTAATAACGATATCTCATTATGAAGAATGATATTATTTTTAATTTTGTTTTTAATTTCCTTCACTTTATATTTGTTATGTTCAGTAGCTTTATGTTAATTATAAATAAATTATCAATGCAATATTCGTTCATGAAAAACGTCATTGTAAGTTACTGAAGCTAATTATTACTAGTCCAGTTTAAGTCAGAAACTTATGTAGTTAATAGTTTTAATTTATTAATAAAAAATAAAAAACAATGCAATATAATCATAAATCAAACTTTGTTTTTTTCATACTATCTACAACTACATCAGTGTAGTATATTATTGTAAATATCACAAAATTTTCTAGAGCCCATTCTTTAAATGTTGGTAATGTAGAATCTACCAATAATATGTTTATTGAATCAATAAGAATTAAATATTTTTCTCCAAACACAGTTCTTTAAGTGCTCGTAAAGCACCCTAGTACGTAAGCAACATGACTTTTACAAATTGACCTTCGCATGTTAGTGCCAACAGTTAACGAACAAATACGAACCCACCACAAACGATTCCACGAAAAACTTCATGAAGATCCTAATACACTTATAAAAGACAAGGTCTGATTACATATTCCAGACAACGCCAAGAGAAGGCTAAAAAGGAGCTGGATGAGGGACCTCCTAGATAAAGTAAAAAAAAATAAAAATCAAGACAGGAGGTGCCGGTGGGTTCTGTGCCCCCTCAACCCTTTCACGCCATGTACTTTCACACAAAAGATTCAACAATTGTCTGTATTGTAATAAACAGGTTTGAATAAAGAAAAATGTCATAATCAGTACAGTTAAATTATATTTTGACGAATTGAATATTAGTATTTACATTATACTAGCCACATTTCTATGAAAATTACAATAATTTGTGCAAAAGGTTTGTGATTGGTACATTGATCAATGGATTAATACATTAAAACAAAACAAAAAGTAAAATAAAAGACAAATGACATATAATCTCTAATTTTGGAATAATATTGCAAATAAAGCTAGAAACAGAAAAGAAAAAAAAAAACAATTCACACAATATTTGCATTAAAAAAATAATTGACATTTCAGTTTATACATATAACATTAAAAGCTTTTAAAGCCGATAATATTCAATAACATGCAGTTATTGATACTGTAAATTATTTTTATTAACAAAAAAAAAATATTTTATTGGCACCGAACTATCGTCACCTGCAAACCAAATTCATTGGCTGTCAAATAATAACAAGAGAGAATAAACCAATAAAATGAACGAACAATTTTCATATATCTGAAGTCTGTCTCCTTTATCAAAAAATATATATCAAAATTTTAACTATTGAAATTATATGTATTCTCATCTGTTTTACGATATTTTCCCCCCATCACTTTCTGTTGAACATCTTTCGTAATATTTAATGTAGGAGTCCATTTAATCTTTTATTAAGATGTACTAATTATTAACAAGAAGTTTTTCAATTGTTTTGTCATTTAGCATGGTTGATGGTGTATAGTTGTTTGGTTAAGCAAACAATATTACAGCTGTAGTGTAACAAAAGTTGTAACCAATGAATTTTTTATTATTATTATCTATTAATTGAAATTTACAACTGTGTTATAATAAAAATCATCTAGTAAATGTACATGATTACAACGTTTCTAATAACGTTCATTCAGTATAATAGGTCAATTGCTTGTAAAGTCAGAAGGCAAGTTGAGAGATTAGTGGATTTGAATGGTTACGGAATTTACTACGAAGTGATAGGTATCTAGTTTAATCTAAATAAGTAACATACGGAACCTTAAGGTCTTCATGGATGTTTATCTGTGACAAAGTAAGGAGCATTATAATTAAAATATTTGTTTTATACCAAAAAAAAAAATTAAAAAAATAAATTAAACTTTATAAAGTTAACAATACACGTTGTTTTTTTTAGTGTAGGAATGGTGTCTAAGTTTGACATTTGTGTTTTTTTAAACAATAGTTTCGCTCGTAATTAGTTATAGATTTTTGTATCGATGTTTTTGTTCGATATTATTATTATCGATCGATTATTTGTTCGATATTTTCTTAAGAAATTTAGATTGCAAGTATTGGATCGAATACGAGATGAATTGGATGGTTTAGTTGATGTTAAAGCTCAACTCCGTATGCCTGATTACTGATATGTAAATGAGTCTTTTCTGATAGATCGGACGCTTTGAACATTTGTCTAGTAAAAATGTTGAAGAAGTCGAAAACTAGGAGCAGTTTCTTGTCGTTTTAATCTTGTATTTAGATTCCAAGTTAAATTTTTGTCGTCTTAGGTAGCAGCAACCTGTCAATTCAACAGCTAAATGAAATAACTGTTAAAAAAGAGATAACAGTTACACTTTGAAGTTTCAAGCATTGAATATTTAGTTAGAAATTCGAAAGAAGGGACTTAGCTATTTTTATATAAATCATACATCGACACAAATAATCTATATTTAATTAAGATCAAAACAATAGTTTAAAAAAACACAAAAGTCCAAGACACACTAAAAAAACTGTGATTTATTAAGTTCATAAAGTTTAACTGTTTTTTTTAAATTAGACTACGTTAATTTGCTTTGTAAAACAATTGCTCGCCAGATTATGGTCATCAAATGGACGCAGTTACTTTTATGACATTTTTTTGTTCACAAATATATCTAAAATTCTATTCCTCTATTAATTTACCTGAATTCCAGTGTTTCGGATGTGGCGTTGGCTTCCTTTTTATGGAGAGATCCATATTGCTGTTGGTAAAGGTAGCAAAAGGATTCCCCGAATTCTTGCGTTGTCGCGGCATAATACTATAGTTAAAATAGTTCGCGAATACCTAGGATGCCGGATGCAGCGTATTCATCCCAACTAAAATGGTACACACTGTCCGTGCATATTATGGATTACACTGTCCGAGTAAGAGGTATTTTCACCATATCTCGTGTCTGATATAAAACTATGACGAAACAAAAAGCTATTTACTAAATAACGAATTCATACGTTTTTAAAGCCAAACAATGTGTTTATGCTTTTTTTTCTCTATATAAAATCGCGAACATTTAGATCCGGACAATACTGTAATATAAATCCGACCACTGCTTTTGCAAAACTGAATTTTCAGTTCTCGCCTCAATATTTATTTTGCCTCACTAAAACTACATGTCACCTTCTTGTTATACAAACATTGTAACCTTGGGATTTGAGGTACTGGGTGAGACAATTATTACTGATCAGCACCTGAGTTAGCACATTAGTTCTGGTTGCCCATTTCCTTATCGTTGTATTTATTTAGCAACTTCAAAGTCATATAATCAACATGACCCTGGTAACATAGTGATTTGACAATACTTAGCATCCGATCGATAATATATGTCAGTTTATATTTTTGGTCGAAGAACAAATTTTTTTAGAAAGAAACCAAATTATTTATTTAAATATACAAATGCATAAAACAAAATATGACTGCATCAAGAAAGTGTGAGATATGAAGATTATCATCAGTTTTAAATGACTTCTAAAACAAATTTCTCATCAGTAGCACTTCAATGAAGGTCCTTTGATAAAAGGTTCCGAGGCAATATTCTTTTCAGATACCTCGGATGGATATCGCGGATCAAAGGATAACCATGCTGCGAAAAAGTGAGTTTAACTTACTATGGAGTTTATTATGATGGATAAGTTTGATTGTAACAAAGCAGGGAGCATTGCGAATTTTAGATTGTAAGCATTTTATACGAAAGGGATTAGATGATTTAGTGGAGGCCCAAAGCTCAACTAAGAATATTATTTTTTACTATAAATTTTTCATAACCGTATTTAAACAAATTAGTACTAACGGAGTTGATGAGTTCATACCCAATCCTTCCAAAACCCTTCGAAAAATCTACAATGCTCCTTATTATGTCATAAAAGCTGTCTAATACTGATCCTAATGTCCCATACGTTCCTGATTAGAACCTAACCAGATACCTATCCTTCCGTACCACCTGAATTCACAATTTTCCCTGATCGCTTCCCATTCTCTTCCAGATAAATCGAATTAGTTGTATTCCAGTCTAATGAAATAATTATCAATAGTATAATTAGGTTATTTCCATTAAGATTTCTAGATGTAGCACAAGCATTTGACAGAGTATGGCATGTCGGACTTCTTTTTTAAATTGAAAAATCTTCTTCCTTTACCTATTATCTGATCCTTCAATCCTTTCTCTCTGATAGATTTTTCTCTGTCCGACAACGCTCATATGTCGACAAGATATCTCCTCTATTCATCAAGTAAAAGCTGGAGTACCACTGGTAGTTCCACTGTTAATTTTTTTTTTTTTTTTTTTTTTTTTTTTTTGGGCCCAAGACTTCCTTTGAAGTCCTATACTGGCCTGGGTGGGAAGTTCAAGATTCATTTCCTGGGTCCGTCACGAAATAAATTTTAACCCGCCCAGGTGGGATTCGAACCCACGACCTTCTGGTTACGAGCAGGCAGAGACCCTCGCCCCAACTCAATCTCCCTTATATATTCTTTACACTCACGATATGCCACTTAGCCCGGATACACTAACAACATACGCTGATGATACAGCTACGAGCTACGTATATTAACTAGAGATAAAAACCCAACCATTTCATCATTAACTCTTCAACAACACTTAACAATTCAACAAGACTGGTTCACACAATGGAAAATAAAACTAAATTACACCAAATCACAACACATAGCCTTTACACTCAGACAAGGCTCTTGTCCGCCTGTCTACATCGACAGTCAACCCATACCACAAACAAACGAAATTCATTACTTAGTATATACATTCAGTCTACACAAGAGACTAAAACTTTTGTATCCAATACTTCATAAACGGTCGACATTAAGACTCCGACAACGACTGAATACATACACTTACTTAACTCAACCCATATGGTCATACGCTAAACAAATATACGGGCAAAAATACGCACCTTAAAAAAATACAAATATTTCAATCAAAAATAATCAGACTAATCACGAAATCACCTTGGTACATTTCAAACCACACATTTCACTCTGATTTAAAAGTACCCACAGTAAAGGAACATATACATAATCTTTATAGACGATGTCATGACAGACTTCATTGACATAACAACATACTCATTAATGACATGGCCACGACTGACATACCTGGAAATACTCCCAGAAGACTTAAAAGAAGCTGGATGAGAGATTTGCTCAAATAAATCTTTTTTTTTTTCATTAATACATGCCAGGAGGAGGTACTGTTGAGTTCTAGTCTCCCACACGTCTACAAGGCCTATTACAATATTACAATATCGTCAAATTCACTTATTGAATCAAAATTAAAAAAAAAAAAATTATTATATATAAAACTATTTTTCTAATTTATGTATTATTTATTTATGTATAGAGTAGCCATGAATCAAGCACCTGAAGAAAAAAACAAAAACATTTTTTCCTCGTTACTATATTTTACGGTATAATGATAAAAAATGTGTTCAAGCCCTTCTATTGTTTTTCCACCTCTAGTAAGGCCAATTTTTTCTAATATTTCGTCCCACATTTCTCGTGGACTTGTTCAGAGACTCTCACGAAGTGCCCTGGAAAAGTTGAAAGAAATATTAGAGGACAGAAGAAATGGAACCCCTCTCGTTCCCTGGGGAGAAAAGAAGTATCAACAATGATAGATCAGAGAAGAAGTTTCAAATGGTTAATGCTTATATATTTTTAAAAATGAACAAAATTTCCTTGAAATAATCACACATAATTTGTATAGAAAATGATTTGTTTACATATATGTTAATACATATATACATAAATGTTAATTTCAGAATTTAGATTTTCCTTATAGGCTCTAGGCGGATTAACCATCCAAGGCTGAGAAGAACCTGTAGCAAAAAAAACAAAAAAACTTTTTTCATCTCGTATCCAATCCTTACAATCCAAAATCCTTCGAAAAATCCTCAATGCTCCTTACTTTGTGACCAATAAACTTATCCATAAAGATCTTAATGTTCCACATGTTTCTGATTTAGCCCAAACCAGATACCTATCCTTCCATAGTAAGCTCCATAACCACTCCAATCCACTAGTCTCAAAATTAATGTCTCTCCCAACTTGCTTCCTCCTCCATCCCTGATAATCCTCCGAGGCGTCTGAAAAGGAGATGGCCTAGAGAGAACTTTTAGTGTAGATTTTATTGAAGTGCTACTAGTGAGTAGTTCTTCACAAGTTATTTGCATGCCATTGAATTCACTGTCAACACATTTACTTGTTGTATATTATTTTGTACAGTTGTAAATATCAATAAATGAAGAAAAAAAAGATTTTCCTTATCAGGTAATAACCATTAGGTAGTGGATATAAAATTTATAACGTCGTTATTAAAACCGGTATTTAATTGGCCAACAATTAAGATTAAGTGTTTTATCAATTTATGGGTACTTAATAAGTGCCGGATGATCTTATTTTGTCATTATTTTGGTTGTAATTGTTTAATTTTTATTTTAGGAGCTATTCAATATTAAATAAATTACCAATAATTATTATTTTATTGATTACTTGTGAAGGTGTGGTTATAGTGTTATTTTTTAAGCATATTAAGATTATTTTTTTCTTTGTAACTGTCGAACGTCACCAAGAAATACTTCTCTTTTTCTATTAGGTTAAAGTATTTTATTACTAGTACAATAGTCCATTCATATCATCGGTTCTCTCGATATTTTTTGATATTACTTTCAATGTCCTAAGCTCTAAAGTAATATTAAATACTTTCAGTATTCAGTAATAATAGAAAAACTATTTTATCCTTTCTTCGTATAATTAACTTTATGGAGGTGTGATAAGACATGGAATTTATTGTTTTTAATCTACTTGTATTAATATTTATAATTATTATTATGATATTATAAATTATGATTATTCATAATTATAATTATTTTTGAACATTGCACTCTTCCACTCAAAATTATCGGAATCCACTCATTCAATCTCTTTCATGCTCCCAGTAGCTTGTATACAGATTATAGAGGCAATGGCAAAGGTATCTTTTGACTCTATTTTTTTTTTTTCAAGAAATTCATAAAATTGAATTAGAATCACCAGTTTGAAAATATAATTATTACTAATTGTTTACCAGATTATTTAATTAACACAAATTATAAATTAGGTTTTCCAAATAGAATAAAAAAAAAGGTTTTTCTTCAAGTTTTCTTTGATTAGGGTTGACTTAATTATGTATTTCTGTGTTGGTGACCGTTATTTTTAATGTTTATTATTTTTACAATGTACTGTTGTGTCTGCTATACCAAAAATAAAAATATTTTAAACAAATTGACTAGAAACTAACCGTAAAAAAACAAAAAACAACAGTATTTCTTACTTTAAATATATCTATGCAGCTTCTTAATAAGAAATTAAAGAAAAAAAAAAACAATACCCCTTTGTATAACTTTGTGTATAGTTCCCTCTAATTCTGAGACATTAATTTTGAAATATTTTTAGTTTTAGTGTTTGTTAGTTTATTTAGGCTTAACGTACTTATTTACTCCAACTAGGGCAGGAAATAAGGGTTGTCCTACAGGTTACCATCCTATTCTAACCAGAGTGGAAAGGGCATGATTTATCGCGAGGGTCCGCCACGACATAAATTTTAACCCATCCAGGTGGGATTCGAACCCACGACCTTCTAGCGTAACCCACGTAATTCTAGTGTTATAGTGTAATTGCCATAAGACTGAATGTTGAACACGCTTATGTTAATATACGTTAAATAGCTCCACCGTTTTATATAATGATAATTTATTTTTAATGTTTATATTTTTCTGAAGTATAGACTACAAAGAAATTAAAATAGTCTTAAAACAGGAATGAAGAAAATGTTGAAATTTTCCAAGGAAATTGGCAAAGAATGCTTAAGAGCCCCCAGGGTGTCTGCTGATCTTTTAACGCAATGTTTCAATTCTCGGAGGGGCGGGCGAACCTCTAGGGCTGTAGCGTCCGTTGCCTTTGATCTATTTTCAAACAGTTATTCAACTGGAAAACACTTTTTGTTTTCTCTATTTTACTCGAGTTCTTTAGTCTTTTTAGAGATTATTCTCTCTAAAGTATCTTACGAACAATTTTATATTATCATTATATTGATATTAAAATAAAGTTTGTAAAAAACATATTTATCTAGTGTACAGATTATCAATTACAGCCTATCTAAACCTATCCGATTTCCTCTTAACTCGAATTTAACACCACATAGATTCATAGATTACTTCAAAGTTACTATGATGGACTAACATAAATAACCTTTTATTAGATGTAGCTTATGCTTTCGACTGGTATGGTAGAATCTACTGCTTCTTCAACTCTTTCACCCTATATCTAGGGTTGCCAGGTGTGTTTGAAAAAAAAAAAAAACCGGACAACTAATAAAAAATAAGCTGAAAGCTATTAATGAAGTCAGATTGATATAATTTAGAGCGCTACGCGACAAAATTAATTAATTTCGACCCCACTATCACTGCCCAACTATCCTACTTCCACATAGGTATATATTACAAGAAGTTCCACAAAAAACGGACAAAAGATTGTCCGGTTTACAATGACTTTCTTGACCGGACAGATATAAAAATAATCGGACTGTCCGGTCGAAAACCGGACATCTGGCAACCCTATCAATATCTACTATGAATCTAGGACCCCACTAAGCTACCTAATTCATCTCTTATCCAATCCACGCAATCTAAACTATCATAGTAAACTGCATAACTATTTAAATCCACTTGTATCTCAGCTTGCTTCCCATATCCTCCTATACCCGACAACCCTCAGAGACGTCTGAAAAGAAGCTGGCCTCGGGACCTTCTCATCTAGAACCTTTATTGAACTGCAAAGGCAATTGTCATATTATGATGAAAGTTGTATCACAATATTTATTTTTGTTAAAAAGTTTTTTTTTTTTTTTTTTGCTACAGGTTCTTCTCAGCCTGAATAGGCTCAAATAACTCTGCTGTAAGACTTGTCTCTATCTGCTAAAATGTTTCCCTTTGTCTAGTTACTTGGTAGAATGTTGTCGAATTAGCTGCTTGTAATGTAATTATTATTTATTCCAGATAGAATTATCGACTTTCGTAAGCATCAAGGAAATGCAAAACTTCATAACCAAATTCGTAAATTATGTTTGTTGTTTATATTTTTTTTAATCTATTGAATGCTTGAATTTATTGTCTCAATATCCCATATGTTGTTGAATTGGCCGAAACCAGATACCTATCCTTCCGTATTAAGCTCCATAACCACTCAAATCCTCCAGTCTTACAACTCGCTTCCCATTCGGTTCCTATAACACTCTGAAGCATCTGAAAAGATTATGGCCTAGGAAACTTGAAGTATTAATATAAATAATATATAGTATAGTATAAACGCAATTAAAGTAATACATAAGTAGCACATTTATTAAAGTAAGTAAATAAATAATTGTAAATAAGTAAATGCATAGTTCTTTACAAATCATTTACTTTTATTGTTACAATGATTATTATAATAATTTTCTACACATTTATTTGACGTTTTTATGATGCAGTTGTAAATATCAATAAGCGATAAAAAATAAAATAAAACATTATTTATGTACCATTATTGGATTACAACTTAACTTTATTTTGTATATAGTTTTTATTTATCTGGTTCACTATTAAATGAAGGATAGCTTTCTAACATTATTAATTATTGCTGTTAATAGTGGCAAATTTTAATTTAGATTGATTAATTAATTGCCACTTCTTTTGAAATTCTTTTTATTTGAAAACTAGTTTCGAATGTTAAACATTTATCATCCATTTTGAAAACATACATAAAAGTTTTCAATCCACCTTAAAAAAATGGGTATATATAAAATCAAAAAAACGTGAAAACTTTATGCTACGGTTCCCAGAAAGGCAAATTGCTTGTATCTTCAAAAACATCCACACTACGACATATTACGTAATATTAATTACTGTTTCTGACAGAAGTAAATTTTGGTCTTCTAAAGGTCTCAACATATAGTATTTATCTCGCAATCGTCCAAGCAAATGACTAAATATTATCGAGAGAATTTGTTTTTTTGACCAAAACCGCGACTTTGTATCCTTGTTACTATAACGCCTAACAGTAACAAAAATATTTCGGAAAATATTACTGTGACTTTAAAAGAACTTATGCGGTAGGTTGACGTATCATTAACTTGTAGCATTACCAATGTTGGGTATCTATTTGAAAATAATTTCGTTAACCAATAAAAATATATAATCGTTAACATTATTAAAAAAAAAAAAAAGCTTTAAACTAAATTATCCATCTACGTGATGATGCCTAATGATGTATGGGAGAAATCGATAAGGCGGAGGAGAGACCACTTGTAATAAGGCTGTTGAATGCTTTTCTTCTGCAGTAGCCAACAGCTGCCTTTAGACAGATTGCTCAGCGAGATGAAAGTATTAACTAGTTGCTTTGCTCAGTTTTAAATCTTAATAAACGCAAACAGAAAAAATACTGAACAACGAAAAAAAATAAATAATAAATTACACAACCAATGATATTATTTTGCAACGTAGTTAATCTCATTTTCAAGAATGTATTAGCCCTGTTTTTTTGTAAGAAGTCAAATTTTTGTAAATTCTTTAAATTAAATTAACTGATAACAAATGAGGATAGCATCGTAAAAAGATCTTTGTTTGCGGCCTCCTGCTTCCAACAGCCACACAATGCTACCAACCGTTTATTCATATTACCCTGAGAGTAATTCACTATTGAAATATGGAAATGTTCTATCTAATGATATGGTTTATTATAGGTAAAACTATATCCATGCAGCACCCCGAATAGTGAAATATTAATGCTTACTTGTCTCTGTGGTATCCATTTAACATGAAATTATAATAATCAAGTGAAAAATCTGTTTAAAGAATGGCTAAATAATTTTAAGAACAGCACTGCAATGGAAAGATAGACAATATTTAGTTGGTGAGATTTTAGCCCACTGTGCAAAATATTTTTAGATAAAAATATTTTTAGAGGCCTCCAAATTTTTAAAAAAATTGCTAAAGTTAAGGTGTCATATGTTACACTTTGCCAAAATAAGGGTTAAGTAATATGTTTTTTTAATGCTTGCAGGTGTCAAAACTTTGGGTTATCAAGGCATTTTAATAAGAATGCGACGTATTTTACCTTATATTCATTCATAGGAAATCTCTTCTTTTTTTTTAAAAAAAAAAAAAAAAAAAAAAAAAAAAACAATTCCCCTCCCCAAGTACCCATAAAAAATGCTCTCAATCCTTAAAGTAAAATTAAAAAAAAATAATAAATAAATAAAAATAATCTCAGTCTGATTGTATTGTTTATTTATATTTAATTAGCTTTATATTTATAGGGATGATTTTTATTCCTTTTGTGATAATAGACGTAGAACTGTTTCGCTATGTACATTCAAGCTTAAATCACTGCTGATTTTAGGTAACTTTGCCTTCCTTTTTGAAGCTCCGTCATTATTCTGGTTTCATCACAAGGTCCTTCTTTTCTTTAGACCTCTTTTTCTTTTTGACCGATAGGTAATTAGTCAAACACATTTTGCCTCCGCTTCGTAACCAAGGGAATATTTTCTCGTTTTTTCCCTCCCTTAGCTGCACATCTAGCTTACCCTGAGTAATCAAATCATTAAAAATCATTTGTAAATTAATTGTATTATATTAATACTTTCAATAGTGTATGTTCTCCATTAATATTTTATATTAATGGAGGTCACCTAAAAAAAGGCTAATTGAAGATTTTAAAAACATTAAAAAGAATTTAAGAAGAAGTAACAACCTATATTAAAATAATAGTAGCATGGTAAGTTAAAAATAGTTTACTTAAAATAAGCATAAATACCTTAATTTATAAAAGAATTATTGTTCGGATTGACTAATTCGCCCATACCTGAAAATAAAACAAAACTAAATTAAATTAACAATACATTTTCTACATTATTTATAAAAGTAGATGTAAATTAGGGGAGGCTTCAGGAATCTTAAACAAAGGTTGAAGTTGAGGCAAAACTTTTAAGCGACTTTTCCCTTGCCCTTTAGAAACTTCGTAATTTCGTTTCTTTCTATCTGCACCTAAAATATTACATTATCACAATATCTTACATTAGGGCACATATTTATAATTCATATATATATTTTTTATTATTATTGTCCCTCCATGAGTGATAGGCAAGCTTCAGGGTTCTCCAGGTGAATTTATTGTATATACCTATAGTATGTTCGTATACTTGATTTTTTCTTTTATTTATTTTTAATAGTATTTTTTTAAACTTATTTTATATTATTTATTGTATATTTAGAGGGTTTTATTTGGCATTTATTTTTTTTTATAGTGCATATTGTATAAATAAATAACCATTCATTTTATTTGTTCCTCTTGCGTAATCCATACTGTAACATCTACTCAATAAATCTTCCTTAAAACTAAAATTTTAATTATTAATCGAAATTTTAAAAATTATTATTTTTGAAGAATAGCTGTATTAATTATAAACCATATAGCAGTTGTATATAAAGTGATGCTATATATACATTTATGTTATGAGTCTCTGATTAATTATGTTATACTTGTTGAAATTCAAAAGGCAAATAGCCATTACGTAAAAAATATATTTACTGCAATACATAATTTAATTTAAAACTATTAAAATTTTATTAAAAAAAATCGCATTCCAAAATATCTGGAATGGTTTAACTAAATCCTAAGAAATTATGTATCTATCTATTTTTAATTGTTTATTATATTATTAGTATATTTTATTGTTATTTAAAAGAGTTTGAGTCAAAACGTTAAAAGATACTAATTTTTAATACATCTGAAATTTTTATGGTTTTTAAATACTTTAATTCTAAAATAAATCTCTTTACGAATCGGTAAAAATCAGTAATTTACCGAAGCGTTGCTAATATATGAGGAAGATCTTAGTTCAGGCGTGTGGTCATAAGTGACACTACATAAAGATCAAAGTAAACATATTTCTCGTCAAGAACTACCATTGAGGGTTACGTAACGGTTAAGTGATCTAACTATAACCATTGGATGTTCAGATCACTTAATAAATTTATTTATTTACATGGATATGTCTTTTGGGCTGGGGTTCTATACGTTTTTGGAGTAACGTTTTTTCACACTCAAAAATGTAACCTTTTGATTAGCTCTAGATCTGTTGGTGTTTTTCGGATCGAAAATTTGCCGACAGTTTCCTTATCAGAAATTTAATGGTGCATATTTTATGATACATAACATTTGTCATTAGGACCTACCGTTTAGGAGCTATATTGGTTTGAATTAAAAAATTCACGTTTGAAGCCCCTAATTTCTCTCAACTTTGTTTATTTTGAATGATTAATTGTTAATTAAATTTAATCATTAATCGACATAATTTGATCCTTGGTATTCTATAATGTAAATTGAGGAAAAAACAGTAGATTATAGGTAGACATACCCATGATCTACTGTTTTTACCAGTCATGTAGACATTTAGTTTTTTTTAACCGTTGAGGTTGCAATCATTTTTTTTTTAAATTTGCAGAACAATGGAAGAGCATGCTGCGATAATATAGAAAAAAAATAGATTCTGGGATTTTTTAAAGTAAAGTAATCTGGAAAAATAAATACAAATATTTTCTGGATGTGAGAAATAATGAAGTATTGATGAATTTAGGTCAAGATTCGCACCTATATTTAAGATCCCCTTGGCTTCATTTGAGTACATCGATTAGGCCTAAATAAAACTTTTAGTTATAGATTCTTGGCAGTCCCCTCGTTGAAATTTTATGCCAAGCATTTTCCTTGATCTGCTGGAGCCGAAAAATTCAAAATTTGAATTTATTAAAAACGAAGTAATAAAAAAAAAATATTCATCAAAACGTACTTGAGTTTTTTTTTTTAATAAATTAATTCATCATATCCCTAAAAAGTTATCCTGAATCAATCAGATATATCTCTGTTTGAATTAAATAAATATCAAATTACAATAAAATATCACTGATAATATAAGAAGTGGTGGTTAGAAAGGATAACAGTGGATATTTTTTTTTTCATCATTTATCAAAAGTTATAATCTTTTTGTATTTTTGAGTAGATGAGTATCATATAACCAACTTCAAACTGACCAAAACTAGGATGAAACAATGGGAAAAAATAAATTATTATTATTAAAAAAACATTATACTAAAACTCAACTTCTCTCTGATTAGGAAAAACAATGCATATTTATGTCTATATAAAATCTACCGCTTTTCCCAATTTATATTTAAAAATTAAAAGAATGAAATTACTTAAATAATTAAATTAACTATCAATGATTATTCGAAATAAACAAATTTCGGTTCCAAAGGTTTTTTTTTTGGTTTTTTTTTTTTCCCCATTATAACCAACATAGTTCCTAAAAGGTAGGTTATAAAAACAAGTGTTATTCACCAAAATATATTCTCCCTTTATTTCTGACAATGGAAGTGTCAAATTTTTGATCAGAGCAAAAGAGTTAGAGCATGTCAAAAAAGCCTTTTCTTTAAAATAAATAAATAAAAAATGTAGACATGTGACTTTTTTCATTCAAAGTAATATAACTCCTAAACGGTAAGTCCTAGCGACAAATATTATACAGGGTGAGTATCTCTTAGTGTAAAAAAAAAAATTGGGTTAAGGCTAAATGTCCCCTCACTCTGGTGTGTTTCTGCCTCAAGAGATCGCAGCACCTACGGGGTCAATTTTAGATTCCTCCTAATTAAGAAACCAATAGACATTTTTTAGATCGGAAAACGGATTTATTAATAAAATGGACATAGAATCTGATGAATCTATTTTAGAAGGCCATATATGTGATATTTACAATTTTAGGTTCAAAAAAAACTACTTTCTAGTATTTTTTAAAGAAAAGTCAACTAATAGGCAAGTATAGAATAATAAAATATAAATATTGGCGAAAAAAAAATTTTAATTATACGAACAACATCGGCCGAAACCCATAAATACGAAATTCTATGCAAATGTTTTTGTTTTGTTTTTCAGGTAGCATCTACATCTATCATGACTATAGCAGCCTCAAACTACAAATCTAAAATAAGATTTCCATCGAAAGGTTGTTTTGGGACTCAAAATAGAATTTACACGATCCGAAATGAAAATTTCGAAAAATTATAAAAGTAAACAATAATTAAAACTATATAACCAAAACAACTGCATACTTATTGTAAATATATTTAAAAATGCGGGGGGGTGCATCAAAATATAAGAAGGAATTAGGAAAAATCACGTTAGAAGTATGGTAGAGGATAAGCGATTATAAACACTGATCCCCCAACTTCCGCCGCCGGGTATAACGACATGCTCTAGCCCTATTTTGGAGGGCCTACAATTTTTGTTCTACTTCACTTCCCCAATGATGATTTTATTGACTAGAATTATAACATTGTTCATATATAAAGGGAAAAGGATATAAATAAAAACATTATTTTATTATCAATTTATATAAAACTAGTTGAAAAAAAAGGAATTCACAAACAATAAAGTATTATCTATTCCTATTACTAATTAAAAAAATTAAAATTACTTATGCTATATTACTGCACATTAAAAAAATATATATTATGAACAAATATGATATATTATTTTTGTATAAATGTTGCTTATTCTTAATAAGGAATAATTATATTATGAGCTGTATTTATTAAAATTATTTACTTTTTTAATACCCAAATCAAAAAGATTTAGTACTTTTACTGATTTCATATAAAAGTGATGAGTACAAAAAGTTATTGAATTTTTCAATTGAATTTAAGTTTAATAAAATAACACCAATATGGAACACCAACGCACAGAGAGGTAACTTGTAGGTCTAGCCGGCCAAAAATATCATCTTTTCCTATATATTTTGTGTTCCTGATTTCGAAAAAATATTGTATAAAAAATAAAGGACCTTTGGTTTTTTTAAATATGATTAACCTTACAAATAACCAATACTATCAAGTTTATCTGGGCTTTGCAGCCCAGATTAAATAATCCAATTACTTTAACAAGTTTGAATTTCAAAACAGGTCGCGGTTTTTAATGTGCTGCTATGGTTATTTTACGAAACTTGATCATAACTTTATATATAGGTTCTTATAGTAAATTTAATGAGCATTCAGATGAAAAAAAAGAAATTTCGGATCGAACAATTAGTTTCGGAACTGTAGTCAAATGAATGGTGATATAGGTGTTTTCGCAGAAAAGTGCGACCCTAGTCAAAGAGTGTTGAAATGAGGGGTGTAGATTGCATGAAATATGCGATAATTTCTGATGTCGCAGCTTCGCCAGGAGCAATTAGAAGGCAAACCTACTAAAAGTCTCCGAACCTGGAGGTTGAGCTAAGGTTGGGGGGGAGAAGAGAGGTCCCAATTTCGTATTTTTCGATCTTATCCCGAAAACAGTGGACTCAAGAAAAATATGCTACAAATCGGAATTAAAGCTAATTGAATTTCCTATAAAATTTATTATATACATATTTGTCGAAATTCCAACGGTTTTCGAGATATATGTTATTTAAAATCGATAATTTTAGAAATAAAAAAATGTTTACCTCACTTTTTGTTAAACATTTGCTTCAAATACCAGAAACTTATATATGAAATTAAATTAAATTTAATGCTCTACAATTTTGATTATGTAATTTTTTCTGAGGAACGATCGGGGAAGGTACTAGAAATAAAAGTATTACAAAAAGTGAAGTAACATTTTTTTTTTTCCCCGAAAATCACCGATTTTCAATAACGTATATCTCGAAAACCATTAGAATTTCGACAAATTTATACATAATCAATTTTATAGGAAATGTAATCAGCTTTAATTTAGATTTGTAACATATTTTTCTAGAGTCGACCATTTTTGAGATATAGTCAAGGTCAAAAATAAAGTACGAATGTTTTTTTTTTTCGGAATCAAACGTTTTAATAATGTTTTTAATAAATTTATTCATTTATGTCCTTATGATGCACTATATTAAATTATTATATTTAAATTATGTGCATCATATTAAAATCATATTCTGATTGTAAGCTTGTAAATATCAATATATATTCTCTCAGCAATTTAGTCACCAAACAGAAAAAAAAAAATGAATAAAATGGAATCATAAGGGGCAATATATACTTATTTCGCAGTAAAGGGGTTTTAAAACGTACACACTCCCTTTTGCGATCAAATTCCTTATTAGATCCATTGTAATATATTTATAAATATTTTCTTTGTCTTTGTAGCCTTCCGTGTTTGTTGACCAAAACAGGGGCCCGAATAGACTAGAGAAAAGAGGGTATGCAGAAAATAAATAATTTTTAAAAAATAAATAAAAATAGTATTTACGAAATCAAATTTTTCCCAAAATTACTTCTTATTTAAATCAAAAGGTTTGTAATGAATTACTTCTTATGTCTAACCGTTTTCAAATGTTAAGCAGTAAAAAAACACATTTTTTCTACAATTTAGACCCCGGGACGTAAAAAAAATGTGGGAAGTTTCTCATACAATAAAGCTTACAATTATTTATTATTACCTTTACTTTGAGATTAGGGTTTTGAAGGAGGAGAATAGTCAAACAAGCCTATACTGTGTGTGATATGTCGAATAAATAAGAAATGAAACTACTCTTGTGAAACAATTAAATGGATTGATCAAAATGAAAAAAAAAAAAAAAAAAATTCAATTTCACAAAGAAATGGTTGTAAACATCTTGTCCTACCAGACCATTGTTGTTTGAACCTACGATAGTATTAGAAATGTTGATATTTCCTTTGATCCTATGCCGTCTAGGGATTTCGCGTCTTTTCTACCTTCTTCTTTTTACCCGAACCTAGCATAATCTTGACTGTGGATTCCTATGGCAAAACGTAAGATAGAAAAATGAGTTTTATATCTCAGGAATACGCGCGGCAGGAAGGGAAAGAAGGAAACTGCCTATTTAAACTCATTCAATTGAAAAATTCAATAACTTTTTGTACTCATGACTTTTATATGAAATCAAAAAAAAAAAGAAGAAAAGTACTAAATCTTTTTGATTTGGGTATTAAAAAAGTAAATAATTTTAATGAATACAGCTCATAATATAATTATTCCTTATTAAGAATAAGTAACATTAATGCAAAAATAATATATCATATTTTTCATAATATATATATTTTTTAATGTGCAGTAATATAGCATAAGTAATTTGAATTTTTTAATTAGTAATAGGAATAGATAATACTTTATTGTTTGTGGATTCCTTTTTTTTTTTTTTTTTTCAACTAGTTTTATATAAATTAATAATAAAATAATGTTTTTATTTATATCCTTTTCCCGTTATATATGAACAATGTTACAATTCTAGTCAATAAAATCATCATTGGGAAAGTGAAATAGAACAAAAGTTGTAGGACCTCCAAAATAATGCTTCATAGAGCGTCTTTATAGTCCAGTAAAATAAGACTCCAAAAGGCCGTTTTGAAGAAAAAACTGCGGAACTTTTATTCTCAACGGATCTTTATGTTCTTTTGAGGTGCTGAATCCGAATCTAAAGTTTGCTACCACGGCAACCATCGGCTTCATATTTAAAATCGCAAAAAAAAAAAAAAAAAACCCAAAAAAACATTATTTTTGTTTTTCTATCTATAACAAGATAACGAACCTTTTTTCGAAGGAAGTTTTCAAATATTAATTGTAGCTGGAACTAGTACCTACATAATGAAAAAACGAAATCCGAAATCGGACGATTTTTCGCGAAGTTACGTTATCAGTGTTTATAATCGCTTATCCTCTACCATACTTCTAACGTGATTTTTCCTAATTCCTTCTTATATTTTGATGCACCCCGCATTTTTAAATATATTTACAATAAGTATGCAGTTGTTTTGGTTATATAGTTTTAATTATTGTTTAATTTTATAATTTTTCGAAATTTTCATTTCGGATCGTGTAAATTCTATTTTGAGTCCCAAAACAACCTTTCGATGGAAACCTTATTTTAGATTTGTAGTTTGAGGCTGCTATAGTCATGATAGATGTAGATGCTACCTGAAAAACAAAACAAAAACATTTGCATAGAATTTCGTATTTATGGGTTTCGGCCGATGTTGTTCGTATAATTAAAATTTTTTTTTCGCCAATATTTATATTTTATTATTCTACACTTGCCTATTAGTTGACTTTTCTTTAAAAAATACTAGAAAGTAGTTTTTTTTAACCTAAAATTGTAAATATCACATATATGGCCTTTTAAAATAGATACATCAAATTCTACGGAAATATGAAACAAAATTAACTTTACAGACCCAAAATCGGATGATCCGTTGAGATTTGAGGAGGAATCTAAATTTTGTTTATTTTGGCACGCTACGTGGTGGCAACATTTGGTACTACAGAGGGGACATTTAGCCTTAAACTAGATCAAAAATGTAGCTAAATGCCGCAAATCTCACCTTTCTATTCCAATCTGTTGCAGATATACGATAAATCAAAGACTTTTTTGAGGAAATCACGTTTTTTCCCATAAAACTGTAATATCTCCATTTTGTCTAAATATTTTTCAAATTTTGGCCACATTTTCAGATTTAGCATTAAATTTCCTATAAGAACAGAGTACACGTAACCTTGAATTTTACAAACTTGGTATCTAAAGAACAGCTTGATCTTCACCTTATTTGGGGAAGTCACAATGTCTTATTTACTTCAACACTCACCGTTTTTCGTAAAAACTATCCACAAAACGTCAAATCTCACAAAAACTTGCAAATTTAATCAGCTTTCGAATGATATGTTAAACGTAATGATTTTGTTTCAATTTCATGGAGATATTTACTTTTGAAACCGAAAAAACATGGTGTTCTCAGTTTGTATACAAATCAGCTACTTGGGTAAATAACACATTATGAAAATCCCTTAATGGAAATGTGCATTTTAAACATAATAAACTCTTCATTGGAATAAAAAGCAAAGGAAAAAATGATTGTTTAATAGAAAATAAAGGAAAACTGTCAATAAAGCGACACTACATCAGAGGATATGATATTATTACATTTATTTATTATTATTATTTATTTTATTAGATTTTCAATGTAATGTTTAAAATCCAGTGATAATGAACATAGACCTTAATTTTGCCGTTAGCTTCTGAATGCAGATTGTGTCTAAGAATACTACTTTTTGAAGTGAATTTTATGGGCAGAAGAGTCTGTTTTTACAGGGGATGGCATTTCTACCAATCCATGTATATCGTTATTATGAATGGTCGAAATGCCTTCCCCTGTAAAAATGAGACTCATCTAGTCATAAATCACATAATAAATAAATAAATGTATTAACATAAGATCCTCTGATCTGGTGTCGCTTTATTGACAGTTTTCCTTTATTTTCTATTAAACAATCATTTTTTCCTTTGCTTTTTATTCCAATGAAGAGTTTTTATTATGTTTAAAATGCACATTTCCATTAAGGGATTGTCATAATGTTTCATTTACCCAAGTAACTGATTTGTATACAAAATGAGAACACCATGTTTTTTCGGTTTCAAAAGTAAATATCTCCATGAAATTGAAACAAAATCATTACGTTTAACATATCATTCGAAAGCTGATTAAATTTGCAAGTTTTTGTGAGATTTGACGTTTTGTAGATAGTTTTTACGAAAAACGGTGAGTGTTGAAGTAAATAAGACATTGTGACTTCCCCAAATAAGGTGAAGATCAAGCTGTTCTTTAGATATCAAGTTTGTAAAATTCAAGGTTACTTGTACTCTGTTCTTATAGGAAATTTAATGCTAAATCTGAAAATGTGGCCAAAATTTGAAAAATATTTAGACAAAATGGAGATATTACAGTTTTTATGGGGAAAAAAAACGTGATTTCCTCAAAAAAGTCTTTGATTTATCGTATATCTGCAACGGATTGGAATAGAAAGGTGAGATTTGCGGCATTTAGCTACATTTTTGATCTAGTTTAACCCAATTTTTTTTTTTACACTAAGAGATACTCACCCTGTATAACAAAAAGTATTCTCTATTAAATTTCTGACTAGGAAACGTTCTCCATATTTTCGACCAGAGTAACACTAACAGAGCTAGAGCGTGTCAAAATGTTTTTGAGTGTAGAAAAAAACGTTGAAGCAAAAACAATTACAGCCTTGTTTAGCCGATTCTGATCGTAAGGTTAACTGCTAATGGATTTCCACTCTAATGCCATACAGACTCGGGATATTCCATTATTTTTTAATGTAGTGAAGTTTACGGCTTACGAAACGTTATAAAGTTATTCAAATTTTCAAAAAGGAATATGAAAAAACAATAATTTCAGATAATTCGCTTATCCGAGAAATCTGTAATTACAATAAAACATCACTTAAAAGATACACGCATATAGAAGAACGGAACGTGTACTCCTTACTTAATAGTTTATTTGTCTCTTGTCAGCTATCTTTATAATATTTGTAATTATATGTACATTTTTGTAATTTTCACTCTATTCATACTTTTTATATGGTATATACCCCAGCCAAAAGACATATCCATGTCAAAAATAAAAAGGATTGAAATATAATTTTTAAACTTTAAATTATTAAAGATATTTTAAAATAAAAACTCATTTGCTCCCTTACTGGGAAAAATGTATATGTCTATCTTTAATCTACTGATTTTATATCTAATGCTTCTGATAAGGAAACTGTCGGCAAATTTTCGATCCGAGCAACACCAACAAAGCTAGAACGTGTCGAAAAAGCCCCAAAACTTAAAACTTGTAGGCAAAACTATATTTTTTATTCTAGCTAATATTGCTCCTAAGTAAATTTATGAAGTCTCGTGAAGTGTCTCGATCTGCCAAAATTGCGGTCTACAAAACTGTAATAAGACCAGTTGTGACTTATGGAAGCGAGTGCTGGGTGCTGACCCAAGAGAATGAGAGGTTGCTGAGGATTTGGGAAAGAAGGTCCTCAGAAAAATCTTCGGTCCGGTGAATAACCACGGGAATTGGAGAATAAGAACAAACCTGGAGCTGGACACATTGTTCGGTGAACCCAGCATAATTTCCATAGTCAAAGCAGGCAGATTAAGGTGGCTCGGCCACGTGCAAAGGATGACGAAGATAGACTTCCAAAAAAGATGATGAACGGCAGGCCGGAAGGAAAAAGGTTGAGAGGAAAGCCAAGGCTGAGATGGCTGGACAACGTTCAAGATGACCTGCGAAAACTGGGTGTGAATGGTTGGAGGAGGAAAGCGGAAGATAGACAGGAGTGGCTGTCTGTACTTAGTGAAGCCAAGGTCCGACTAGGACTGTAGCGCTCTATTATAAATAAATAAATAAATATTGCTCCCAAACAGAAGGTCCTATAAATATTTTTCATTAATTTTCAGATTTGGAGATTTTTGTCAAATTTTCGATCCGAGCAACACCAACAGAGCTAGAGCGTATCAAAATGTTACTAATGTGTGTAAAAAAAGTTAAACATTTTAAAAGTTAAAAAAGTTACACAAGAAAACTATAGACTCCAGCCAAATGACATCTACCTATGTAAAAAAACAAACAAAAAAAATATGTATTAATGAAAGAAAATACATCATTACATATGTGAATCGATTAATACAGTATATTTACACACACACACACACATATACTGCTTTTGAAGAAAAAGAAAAGAAGAAAATCTCAATAAAGCTTTTGACATTAACTATTTTTTTTTTTTAAATAATATGTAAAAGTGTATAGATGCTAAACATTTTTTTTAATGCTGTATAAATACGTAAAAATAAAAGTCAAATAAAAAAAGAGTATTATTGAAACTAAATAATCTTCCCTAATTGTTCGAGAACAGAGACAACATTTCTGACTCTCAAAATTCAAACATTACATTTACGTGAATTTTTAACAAATTAAAGTGAAACTGTCAAAAATAATCGATGATAATGGTTTAGAAAAATAAATGAACAAAAAGAAAAGAAGAACCGTCACGAGTTAGACTCTAAGAACTTTGAAATGCTTATTCAACCGAACAGTTGCTCAATCTCAAATACTGCTGAGTAAGTTAAGCAAACGTCATCATTACTTTGTATATTTATTGATATCAACTAAACGTATAAAAAAAAAATAAATAAATGGAAAAGACCATGAAAATTATCTGGGATAAAGAAAATTATTATTTAAAAGATTAAATACTAGCTCATTATATAATATCTTGATCGCAATTTGTAGTAATAGTCCTGTAAAATAAGGGTTTGGCGAAGAAAAAACTGCGGAACTTTTATTCTCAATGGATCTTTATGTTTTTTGGGGTGCTGAATCCGAATCTGAAGTTTGCTATCATAGCAGCCGTTGGCTTCATACTGAAATAGCATAAAACCGCCCAAAATACCGGTTATTTAATTTATTATTTTTTTACCTGCTATTCCAATGAAGAGTTTATAATGTTTAAAATACATATTTCCATTAAGGGATTGTCATAATGTTTTATTTACACAAGTAACTGATTTGTATGCCAAATGAGAACGCCATGTTTTTTTTCAGTTTTAAAAGTACATTTCTCTATGAAATTGAATCAGAACCATTACTCACAACATATCATTCAAATGCTGATTCAATTTACAAGTTTTTGTGAGATTTAACGTTTTGTGGATGGTTTTTTCGAAAAACGGTGAGCGTAGAAGTAATATAAAACATTGTAACTTTCCTAAATAAGGTGAAGATCAAGCTGTTCTTTAGGCACAAGTTTTTAAAATTCAAGGTTACATGAACTCTGCTCTTAAAGAAAATTTAATGCTAAATCCGAAAATGAGGTCAAAATTTTAAAAATCAGCTTAAAAATATTTAAACAAAATGTAAGTATTGCAGCTTTTATGGTAAAAAAACGTGGTATCCTCAAAAAAGTGGTTTAATTTATAATATATCTGCAACGGATTGGAATAGGATGGAGAGGTCTGCGGCATTTTTCTACATTTTTGATCTAGTTTCACCCAATTTTTTTTTTTTTTACACAAGGAGGTACTCACCCTGTATATTAATTGTAGCTGAAGCCAGTACCTACGAAATGAAAAAAACTCCGAAATCAGACCATTTTTTGCGAAGTTATTCTCTTGGGAAAAATTGGCCAATTTGCGGTCAGTCCCACTTCCGCGCGAAAAAACGTTAGTCGTACTCTTTTGGCTATAACTCGGAAACTATTAATCCAAAATTACTTTTCTTCATATTAAAGCTGGTTAAATTTACTATTAGAATCCATATATGAAGTTATAATCAAGTCCCTTAAAATACACATGCCAGCACGCTAAAAATCCCGTACTGCTGTGAAATCCAGGTTTTATGGAATATTTTTCACTACAACTCCGAAACTATTTGTCCGATCCAAAATATTTCTTTTTCACCTAATAGCTAGTTAAATTTACTATTAGACTCAATATATGAAAATATTATATAAATTCGTAAAATACCTATGCCTGATCGCTAAATACCAGAAACGCTGGATTTCACAACAATTCGCGGGGCTAGTGCAGTAAATAGCAAAAAATTTTATACACAAACGGGAAAACATTATTGAGACTAGTCACTATCAAAATAATAAATTTTCTAATCTAGATTCTTAATCTAGCAAATTATGAGTATCCAATATCGGCTATTAACTAATTGGCTTATATGTCACTGTATGATTGATCTACTTGGTTCATGTCCTCCCTGTTAGACTCAACCTAAAAGATAATACTATTTATTTCTTTTATAGCTATACATAGATAATAATAATCAATTTTCTAATAACGCTGCCCAATAATTAATTATTATTATATTAATTTTGTTTTCTTATTTATCAATAAAAATACCATTTATCACAGATAAAGAAAATTCAGAAGCTTTATTCACTCCTCGACATCATTTAACATTAAGAATAATTTAAAAAATAGCAGTGAATATCAAAGAATAATAAATACCAAACTCTACCGATTTGCCTAGGTAATGATCTCATCCATAGATAAACACGATCTATTAATCAGGACATGAATTAGATTAAGGAATGCGCAATAGGCGCACATTTCAAAAACAAAAATGTCGGTCTAACCAAGAATCTTAGTATTGTGAAGCATCCTTAAAATATTTAAACTCCAACAGAAAAAAATTATTTTTTTTCTATTTAATTTAAACTAATAAAAGAAACCCAGGATTAGATTCTCATTATAATGCAGTTGAACTTACACTTAACACTAATCCGAATCTCGCTGCACAGTGCGGCCGCCAATGGACAAAAGTCTAAAATGCGATTATTTTTTCCAACTTGGTTTCCTTTAGTAATCCTTTCATAGTGACCTCAATGATACGGAATTGTAGCTTTTAAACCCATATTACAAAAGCAAACAATAGAAATCATGTTTGAACAATTGGCAGATCGCTTATCTGTCTCATCTATACAATTTCAATTTATTGAGCCCTTATTTAATGTTAAGTACACATCAACGTCACTTGAAGTTTTAGTATGCCAGGCATCAAAAAAGGTGAGTAATAACCATTTTTTTCATTAATACCTTTGAATAATGTTTTTCCTTAATATCTTTAAATAACATTTTTTCGTTAATATATTTATAACATTTAAAAAAAAAAAAACTTCAAATCGACATATTTCCATTTCGACCCAAAACATTATTAGTTTTTGAAATATTTTGATTTAATAACAAATATACATCATGAATATACAAATCACTCCTGCTATGAACTGCTTTGAATGGTTCTCTGTTTATTTATTTCAGAAAGCATAGACCTGAAAAACATTGATGTAATTAATATTTAATATGTGTGTATATATTAATATTTTAATATCTTCGGACCCTTTAATATCTGCAAGCGGGAAAGCAAGCCACTCAAATTCACAATACACAATTTAGAGGACATTAAAAAATATCTTTTGGGCGATGACGAATATTCTTTGGATTCACTTCAATCTCATCCACGTCATCTGATGAGAGTATGTCAACGAGCAGTGAATAATATAATTTTCAGATGTACCTTAATCAATTCATGTATTGTAAATTTTATTGTTGTGATATTAGTTATTATTTTGTAAGTCTAAAAAAAACTTAATTTGTATTCAACGATCTTTAATATATTCTAATTTTTTTTAAGGATCAACTGAGAGTCTTTTTTCTTTAAAAGAGCGCCGCACTGTGCGCTGGTCCGACGCTTTGGGTATTCCGACCTCATAGATGGAGCCCAGGATGTGGGGAAACAATATTTTCGCGGAACTCCTAATAGTCTAGTAAAATTTTACATTTTGGAATGCAAAAGTTCGGGTATTTTGTTGTGTTTAAGTATGAAAATCCTAGTTTTGGATCTCAAAGCGCCTCCGCTTTTTAATGTGTAGCGTCAAAACGTCAAATATTTTTAACATTTTTACGTATCGCCAAAATATCTGCTGCACAGATGGTTCTAAAGAAACGCTTGTTATATGCAAAATTAGACTAGACTAAGTTAAACACAATTTGAGATTAAAATAAGCTTAACCGGGGAATAAGATACAGGCTTTCGTTCAAATGTGTGGTATTCTCTCAGAATGTAGGAAAAATTGTTTTGTTTTTTTTGTTTGTTTTTTTGTTTTTTTTTGTCCTTACCCTCTTCGTTTAGAGCATACTTCATTATAAACATCACTATAAAGTTAGTTTGATATAAATCAAACACAATACAGTGAATTATAGCCAATGCTTCTTATATAAATAGCTGTCTAAAACATTTATAACTTTTAATATAATTATAATAAGCTTTTAACTATGTAAAACATGTGCTTAATAGAAATCTCCGGCTAATCCGACCTTTTAGCCGCCATATCGATCCTTCGGGGGTCGAATTTGTGAGGTTTTAGTGTAAGCAGACATTCCATACAACCCTCGAAGAAAACTCGATTATTATTTTAAGGAAGAATGAGTATTTCTGAGCACTATTATGCCTATTAATTTTTAACTGTAAGATTTGTTAAAATAAAATATTATTATCATTTAATTTAATTTTTTTTTCATTTTTCCCCTAAATGATCTATCCCTTTCATCCATTCCTAATAATTTAAAATTTCAAATCTAAACATTTTCTATGCTCGAAAATATGATGCCCTTTTGGTGAAGATTGAACGATGAATTTAAAAAAATAATTGTATAGTATTTTATTCTGACGAAGAAAGGCATTACCGTTTAGAACGGAGTTTAATTAATTAATTTAATTCTTCTTCTTCTTCTCTCACTATCTCCTGAGTGCTGTTAAGCGTGGAGTAGCATCCTCTGACCATCTTGTCAAACGATCCCTGTCCTGTGTAAGCCTTCTCATCTCAGGCATGGTGCTTCCTCTTGCTGTACCAATTCTCTCAATCAAGTTTGCATACATGAGCCTTGGTCTGCCTTGAGGACGCCTTCCTCTCGATCTTGCTTCTAATAGCCATCTGGTCATCTCCCATTCTGTTAACATGACTTCAATTGTCTTTCCTTGATCGTATCCAGAACGGATCTAACTCCTAATTCACCTCGGACCCTTTCATTCCTTATTCGGTCTCGCCTGGTTTTTCCTAATATTTTCCGTAGGAATCTCATTTCCGTAGATAATATCCTGCTAGCATGGCGGTCCAAAAATGTCCAGCTTTCCGATCCATACAGTAGTACTGGGAAAGAAACTGATTTGAAAAGCAGAATCTTTGCTTTCCTGCTCAACTCCTGTTTTCCAATAAGTGTCATGGATATTTGGTAGAATATTCCGTTGGCCTTTTGGACTCTATTCATAATCTCCTGGTCTAATCTTCCATCCTTACAGATCATTGTTCCCAGGTAGCAGTAGGTATCGGTTTGCTCAAGGGTCTCTCCATTGCAAGTGATTCTTAGATCATTGTTCCTTCGCCCAACACACATCACCTTGCTTTTGGAGGCATTGATCTGCATGCTTCTTAGTTGCAGTTCTTCTTGCCACTCATCCACAGCGACCTGGAGAGATTCAGCAGTATCCGCAACCAATACCACATCATCTGCATACAAAAACGCCTGTACCAACACTGGAGTCATATTCCAATATCCCACTATTGCTCTGGGTGTTCTCCTTTTACAGAATTTCCAAATTAAATCCATAAAAAATATGAACAGTAGGGGGCTCAGGCTATCACCCTGTTTGACTCCCTTATAGAAATGGAATGACCTGAACTCAGTGCCGGCTAGCCTTATTACTCCCTTTGGGTCTTGGTAAACTGATTTGATGGAACTTATAAGATTTTGTGGGATTCTCCTATCTTCCAATGCAGCCCATATTTCCTGTCTAGGAACGTGGTCGAAAGCCGAGCGTAAATCCAAGAAAGCGAGGTATACTACTTTTCCTCTATCCCATGTCTTCTCTACAATCATTCGCAAGAAGATATGATCCTGTGTCTGCCTACCGGGCCTAAAACCTGCCTGTTCCACTTCCAAATCCTTTTCCACCAATTTCCTTAATCTTTGTTCCAAGATCCGAGTGTATAGTTTGTATACCACCGATGACAGACAAATGGGGCGGTAATTATCACATACACTCTGGCTTCCCTTCTTATGGATTGGGATAATGATGTTGTTTTCCCATTCTATTGGTATCCTTTTGAGATCCCAAACCTTTTGGAACAATGTTTGGAGACACTTGACAAGGTCATTTTCCCCATACTTTATAAATTCGGGTGCAATCCCATCTGGCCCAGCCGCTTTTCCCATCTTTATTTTAGTAATGGCTGTTTCGACTTCCTCGTCTTCTATGGCGTCATCCGTGTCGGAGACTTCTGGTTCAGTTGTTGTAATTCTTCTACGGCAATCTCGAAAATTCCTCCGTCTTTCTTCCATACTGAATTTTACTTAAAAGTGTTTCCTCCAAACTTCCAGTATGTCCCTGGCCTCTGTCACCAATATGCCATGCTCATCTTTTACACTTCTCACAGGCTTTGCTTTCTTGTTCCTTAGTGCTCTTGTGATGTGCCAGAATTTCCTTATATTTTCTTTATAGTTTTTATCCAACTCTAGCCCGAATTCCTCCCAAGATTTTCTCTTAGCTTCCTTAACTATTCTCTTAGAGTCCGTTCCTTTTCTCTATGTACATTGCCCAGTCTCCTGGTGACTTGCTTCTACAGTAACTTTTGCAGGCCTCTTTCTTTGCAGATATGGCTTGTTTCAAATCCTCACTTTACCACCTAGTTTTCTTAGTAGTAGGTCTTATTTGTTGCAAGCCACATACTTCCTCTGCAATTTTGAGAATACTGCATTTGATTTGCGTCTTATGGTTATATGATTGTATGGTTGTATGGTCTTATATGGTTATATGGTTATATGGTTGATAGTCTTATGGTTATACCATGAGTTTCCAATAAGCATATTATTTTCCGCACAGAACCCAATCAGCCTGATTCCATTATTATTGGTACAGTCTTCACCTCCCCATATACCCATCGTTCCGAAGGCTGCTTGATGATCCCGACCTGTTCTTGCATTTAAATCTCCAGATATTATGATCATTCTATTAATTAATTTAATTATGAAAATTAAAGATCATCCATCATCAAAAATAATTTACGTAATTCAAGCAACTATAATAGTATATGCTGTTACTATTGCAAACATACATCAAATATGATATCCATTATTATTCGAAATCATATTTTCTAGCTGTTGATTTCTTATTCAGTTATATAAATAATAAAAGTCATTTGACGATACTGTCCTGAATAATAAGGTAATTAATCTATTTATAAATCAAACGTCATCATTTTTTAATAACACTCAGTCATAAATGACGGTAAAAACATTATTACGCAATTACAACCTCCTATTACAGTGACGCTTTACAATTTCAACTTATAAAAATACCACACGCAAATATTGTAAGCATTAAATGCAGATCAGAAGCATTTATTAATAAATCTGAAAAATACAACACCATCATTGTCAGAAATACAGATTATCAATCGCAATAAAATCAACATTGAACCCACAGTGTGCCAAAATAGATAGGTATTTCACGGCAGGCGTTTCATGAAGATAAAACTCGAGGCTTCGGCTATTGGTATGATCCCTTATCGTTGGTGAAGATGCAGGAACAGTAAAATTCATTTCATTGGTGGATTGTAGTAA
Organism: Euschistus heros; assembly: GCA_003667255.2. Taxonomy (NCBI): domain Eukaryota; kingdom Metazoa; phylum Arthropoda; class Insecta; order Hemiptera; family Pentatomidae; genus Euschistus; species Euschistus heros. Next base: position 1,590,143 of record RCWM02000231.1, read on the forward strand.
AGAATTATGTCTCGAAACCAATTCCGACCGTACCTGCAATTCACAATACCAACGAGAAATGGAGTTATGGAAGAAGTAAAATAAGACGTTAAATGTTTATTTCTTTATCATAAAATCACACTTTATGGTCCTACTGCCCGGAAATATGAATTTAAAAGACTATAACATTCTTTACATAAGCCAAATGTACTAGCTACCGTAAATAAATAAATAAAATACGCTTTGAGAATTTTGTTATTTGCAAACGGTAAATGGAATTACAGAAATCGTTTCTTGGTATTTGATGGATTGAAAGTCCAACGTTATTATTCTATAATAAACAAAAGATAATTAAAAGGTAACTGGCAAAAAGGAATGGACCAGTAAACGTCTCACACCTAGTAATATAATATAAATTATACTTTATTTATTTATTAAAATTTTATTGCTAATTTTCATTTTCCCTACAATTTTATTACATCTGCTCCCTTTTCGTTTTTCTTTTCACTATGTACTTTTAGGTTCATAACCATTCCGTAATTGGATTCCATAAAAGCACTATTTAATTCTTAACTTTATTTTTGCATTTACTCATCAACTATATCCACTTGTCTTTTTGTCGTAATATCTTTTTCATCTTTGTAGAAACAAAATATTTCATTTATTGATTTCTATTATTTTTTTCCTTATCTTTTTAAAATTCATTCCCTCTTCTTGTCATATATTTTTGTTTGCTTTACTTCCAACCCTGATGAAGGACGAAACGTTAGCACTATAAATTTAAATTTATTTTTGTTACTTAGTATCATTCCGAAATGAAAGGAGGGATTTAAATTCAGACAGAGATGGAGCATTAAGAATGTTATGTAGTGGTTAATTCAATAGGAAAGTTGAACGGCAAATATAGGAATGATAAAATGATTCACTCTTATGGGATGGAGTTTACAGGTCTGAGGAGCGGGATCTTGTACAGCAAGAGAAAACCTTGGATTATAACTGGAAGAGATTAAAGAAGTAGCAGGGATTGCGAGAATAAATGGTTTGATGGAGGAAGGGAGCTAGGAAGTAATTTCTGCGAGATGAAAGATAAAGTATTTTGGAACCGAATGATAAATCTAATGAAACAGTTCAACAGTGTCTCGTGTTTCGCCGGCAATCTAGCACATGAAATACAGCTCTAGTCAAAATGGAGGTGGTTAAGGGAAGAACACAGAAGTTGTCAAGTCGGCTTCAGGGGGGTATCCTGGGAAGAATGGATTAGTTTAAGGATGGATATAGCCTGTCGAGAGATTTTAGAGACATTAGGTTTCCAAAAAAGGGTTCGGGCGAATGTTATACTAAGGATTTTAACTGGAAGGTAAAATTGAATAGGGTGGGGAGTTCATAGTCAGAATCGGAAGGTGGGGTAGAGATCTCAAATTTCTACTAGGACCTATGAAAATCGCTTGGGGTTATTCGATATTTAGTTTCGTAGTCTGCACACAAATTGAAGTGGACCACTCATCAAACGTTAGGTAACATTCTTTTTTAGCCATACTTCAGGTTATTTCTTGTTTCTTTGTGTGCATAATACCTAATGCATAGGTAAAGGTATTTGTTAAACAAAAGAAAGAAAAACTTACACCAAACAAAATGTGAAAAAATGTGTTTTTAAAAATTAAATAAATTTTTTATACAATATAAACATTTATATTTTTACAAATTTTAATAGATATTGTGATTTTGTTCACTTTAACCTTCTTCAGTAAGGTGTTGGACTCTCTCAAATTTGAATTAATGCTTCACATCGTCGGATCATACGTCTTGTTAAGCACAATATGTAATGTTGAGCTTAAGAATCCTATTCCTCAATCAAATCAATCATCATTCCTCAATCAAGCGTCAGCAAGTTCATCCAAGTTATCTGGACTTGGTAAATGCATGAGTAATTGGCGTTGGAGTATTATCAATCAATTAAAAAAAATATATAAAATATCCTTAATTCCTTAAATGCTCCATTTCAATTTTTGAGCAGTTTAGTATCTTTTCTGATATAAATAACACTGGCAAACAAAAAAAAATAAATTGTTTGTTTCCTGTGACTATTTTGTTGTTTCTAACTCAATTTGATACGTACTTTTTAAATATGTCAACAATGTTTCTGTAACAGCTTTTGTTTTTGTGTTATAGCTTACCAATCTTATATAGTATTTTTACTTTGATTTTAAATTTCGTTTGATAGTAAAATATATTCTGTTGTTGTTTTCGATATGCATTCGTCCAGGTGGTGTCGTGTGCTTAATCCAGATTGTATTTGAAATATTTGTGGCGAATATATATTTGAAAAATATCGAAAACCTATATTAGACTTTGTAAAAATTGCATTATCATCAATACTTCAAAATAAATTTGTACAATCAGGACAAGCTATGGGTTCCTCATATTGTTTGCCAAAAATGTGTTGTGTGTCTACGGTTATGGTCCAGCTGGAAAAGAGATGCAGTGAAGTTCGTAACTTCCATAATTTGGCGAGAACCTCAAACCATCATGACGACTGCTACTTTTGGGTTGTGAAAATAAACGGAATAAACCCTGGAAATCAAAGTATTTCGTCATATCTCAAATTATCTTATACTCAACGATTTCAATTAAAATCTCGAGAAGTACAACCCAACACATCTAAACCCTCTGATGATCCAAATCTCTGTGAACGCGAACAAAATATATCAAGTGATGACTCTGATCCAGATTACAAATATAGCCTTTGAGAACCTCAACCATTCAATCAGAAATAACAAAATGACTTATTGAGGGATCTGAACTTACCGAAAGAATCTTCAGAATTTTCGCATATCTTTAAAAGAAACAAATGTGCTAAATCCCGAAACCAACATTACTTTTTATCATACCCGAGAAAAGAATCTGTTACCGTATTTTTCTCAAGAGAAGGATTTAGTCTTTAGTAACAATGTTGGTGGAATTTTTTAAACAGATGGGTTTAATAAACTACAAGCAAAGGGATTGGTGTATTTTTATGGACAGCAGCGAAAGAAGTTTAAAGTGTGTTTTTCTCCATAGCAGTAACAAGTACTATTGTACATTCGACGACTTTGAAAGAAGAATACACAAATATTGTATGCAAAGAGATCTACCTAAAGATTATATTATCAATATAATTTATAATAATGTTCAATAAAATTTTGTTAATATTATGTATTAATTTCCTTACATTTTTTTTTAATTCAAACAGTAAAACTTAATATTTCACAAAATAAACCTGTTAGCAATCTCCCAGTATTTTTTTCATAGTCAGGGCCTTTCAAATAATCAGTAACAATAAAAAAAATGAAGGAAACAAAAATTGTATTGACCAGTGTAATAAAAAATGTCCCATTTGTTGCATAATTGGCCCAAACCAGATACTTATCCATCCTTGATAAGCATCGTACCAACTTGAATACACTCGTCTCCCCGCTTGCTTCCCACTACATTCCCGATAATCGTCAGAGAAGTCTGAAAAGGAGATGACCTAGGGACCTTCTAATGTAAATATTATTTAGAGGTAGCTGTTTAATAGATTATTTGTAAAGCATGTTATTGAATTGAGGTACGCGTGATCGTATAGAAGAATCAATCCTAATTATTGAAATAATGTTTCCAAACGTTTACTTGATGTTTATATTGTAAACAATTTTATATATCAATAAATAATTTTTTTAGAAACTGAAAAAAATAAAGAAAAATTCAAATTAGGGGAGGTTTACATTCACCATTCGTTAAGACTATTGCCATCAAAACTATTATTTGAATAAAACTTACTGTTATTGCAAGAAATTTGTAAAAACAGAGATGCAGTTTTTGTAAATAAATGGTTTGAAGTATTGCTATTGCCGGGGAAAGATGATATAGAGGATCTGCGAAGTTGCACCACCTGCCTCAACCAGCTCAGCGTTGAAAGGTTTAATCAATTAGTTATAGCGCGGACACGCCGATAGCCTGTTAGCCACAATAATACGATTAAGTCGGCAGAGATTGATACAACCTATGTCACTAATCGCAATCTCATTTTATAAACTATCAAGCTTCGCTATTAAATTGCAATAAACAGTTAAATAAACATTAAAAAACAATAAAAAAAGGTATATATAATATCTAACAAATCTAAAAAAGTAAAACTATCCAATTTGTTTTATGCTTCAATACATCTTTGTTTAAACAAAAAAAATAGTATATTAAATACATTATCTTATACACTTTATTTTAACTAAACTCCTCACATATCAATTTATCTTCCCTACAATGTGACATGTTTCGGGATATGTTATCTCATCATCAGACTATTTTTTTCTCTTCTGGTGTTATTCCACTTTGTCTATCTATTAGGAGTGCATGCTATAAAATATTGCATAAACTCATTGCCTGTCGATTTTACATAATAAAATTCATGATAATATATAAAAAGTATTTACTGATTAGTTGGTGTATCATCTCGTTTTCGTTTATTATGTTCGCACCATATCGCGTATTGGCCGATCCATATCCACGAAACTCGATTTAAAACATTTATAGATGATATTAAAACATATTGTCGATAAAGTATTTAAAGTTCAAATTTAGTATTTAACTTCGCGTTTTTTAAGCTTTCAATCTGCATTTAATCCAGCTGGAAACGCTTTTTAGTTTGATTTTTCGTTACATCGTTTCCGTTACATGCTCAGCGATTCACTCTAAGAAAATATTTGTCTGTATATATTATGCAACGTCAGTATAGAAGCTTCGCTTCAAAAATAAGAGGAGATAAACAATAAAATATAGAAAAAATGAAAGAAAGGAATAAACAGAAATCAAAAGAGTTTAAGGACGGGAATTTGACTTTCCATTCCAGTTGGTTGGCACTGAAGAAGGTTATAAGGAAGGAAAAATAGGATTGAACTGTGTAGGAAGCATGTCGTAAAATCTGATGTGATTACGTTGTATGTGCTGGAAAGCGATCGAATTTAAGGTTTGCCTATACACTATATACAAGTAAATTTGTGGAAAATGGTTACAATAACATGTAAGAAATACTCACTAGTAGCACTTCAATAGTTTTACATTGAAGGTCTGTTGGCCATTTTCTTTTCACACGCCACGGAGGGTTATCGGGCATAAAATGTGAACCAAGTTGCGAGACTAGTGGATTCGAGTGGGTACGGAATTAACTATGAAAGAATAGGCTGTAGTTTGGGCCAAATCAGTAACATATGGAAAATTAAGATTTTTATGGATAAGTTTGTTTGCGACATAATAAGGAACATTGAAGATTTTACGAATGATTTTGAATTGTAAGGATTGGATACGAGAAGAATTGGAACTTTTAGTGTAATCCCAAAGCTCAACTCCATATGTCCAAACGGTTCTAATTACTGTCATGTAAATAAGTCTTTTGTGATTAATTGGGACCTTTTAACCCTTGTCTAATAGATGTTAGAGTAGTCGGAAACAACGAGCAGTTTCTTGTCTTTTGAGTTCGGTATGTGATCATGATAGTTGAAATCCCTAATATAATAATTATAATTATCATCAAAGATTTTCACAGAAATAAAGGGTTGGTAAAGGCAAAATTACCGTTATATAGGTAAAAATCAAGATTTATTTTTCTACTACTTACATGATTTTTAATGATCGAAATAGAAACCGCCAGTCTCTAAGGTTTGACGCCTTCTTGAAGCCACCTGTAAAACTCCTTGGTGAAACCACTCTTAGGGGCTTGAGCCGAACAACCTCATTCAAGAGAATGTTTTTCCAATAAGGTAATGAACCATTGACCTAAACAAGTGGTAGCCTGATGGTATTAGGCATGGACTGCATCCTGAATAAGGGAGAAATTCGATTCCATCCAAATCAGTCAGTTCATTTTATTGAATGGTCAGATATGGTATTGTGCTGAAAGACTTGCTTCCTGTTCACTAAAAATGGATATCGCTATCGATAAACCAATGCATCGCACATTATTTACAGTTGTTCCTAATCTAGCTCTGAAACCACTAATTTTTTTTAAATAACCTTCAGGCTGTCCTTTCATTTAAAGAGTCTTCATCCCCAAATTCACATTTTAAACGAGTGGTCTCAGCTGTTGAAAACCTCCGTTTTCGATAATTGAGAAAAATGATAATAATTTTGTACTTTACCATCATTATGAACAAAACAAAAAAAAGCTAAAGAAGAACTCCCGTATTGACAACTGTTTACGAAACGATTTTTATAGCACCAGAATGAGTGAGATAAATAAGAGAGGAATTGCAATTAAAATTTCAAAAGAGTAAAAGGTCATTGTTGACGTGGATAGATCTTTTGGTTGGGGTCTATATTTTTGAGCGTAACGTTTCTTTCGTCCATAAAAATATAAATATTTTACACGTTTTGCATATAAAAAATTTAATGGAAAATGTTTTGGTTACACAACATTTGTTGCTAGGATCTATCGTTTAAGAGGTATATTGAATTTAATGGAAAAAAGTTACGTTCTGTCTAATTTTTTTGCCTATAAAATTTTTTGGCACGCTCTAGCTCTGTTGGTGTAACTCTAAATTTTGTCACTTAACGAAAAATTTCATGTAAAATATTTTTCTTATATTAAATTTGTCGCTAGGACCTACAGTTTAGCTTAGTATTTCTCTTAAATTTAATTATTTCGAATAATCATTAATTGTTAATGTTATTTGATTATTAATTTGAATTTATTAATTCTAAAGTGCAAATTGGGAAAATCAGACATATCCGTAATCTATTGTTTTTCCCAGTGAGCGAGAAATTCAATTTGTTTAAACATCCCTTTATATGTACTAATTAGGAGACGTCCTTCTTTGAGAGTCAGTCCTGTGTCCCGACTAACGCCCACTAACTAACCCTCTCAGTCCGCCCATTTGAAGTTTTTTTTTCTGTTTGTCACTGATATATATATTTTTTTTTTACATAGGTTTCTACTTTGAAATAATTAAACTGATTTTAAATCCCTTAGTTAATTTTCTCACACATTTACTTCATGTATGTATTGCTTAAATTCATAAATATACGAGTAATAAGAGGTTTTGCCATGGTTCGTTTATGACATCCTCATGATTTAAAGTGTTCTAGCTTTAGTATAAATTATTCAAGTACATATAAAATGGAACAGTTTTAGAGGGAAAATAATTATAATATTCATTTGACACAAACATTAATACAACTATCCTCGAAGGCTCTAAAAGCTTAACAGTTTACTCCTAATCTTCAGAAACATTTTCAGTGAAGAATACCAAAACCTCCATCTCCTTTTTCCCTATCCCATTTTATTTTCTAAACCATTTTATATTCTTACCAGTTTCCAAACCATAAATCTGGTATCCTTTCGTATTAATATCTTGAAAAGACGCACCGAAATTGTAGAACAATCCATAAAAGTATCTAGTTACATTTCTGCAACAGACCGTTAAACTTTGTTTACATTTGTTTTCAGTCATTTGCAACTATATTTAAATGCTGTTTTCTAACTCCAATATATTTTTTTCGGTTAGTCTAAGTTTTTTTGCGTGATAATCAACCTTTTCTATCACTCGGTAAAGGTGGGGAAAACAAAAGAACTTCACAAGCAAAACTATATCGCCTTAATTTATAATTGGAATCTCCTTAATTTTTAATACCAGTGGTACAGAAGTGAGAAAAGCGACGGTGTTCCTAATATATTGCAATTCACGAGTTGTGGAGAAAGCAGGTTCTGGATTTCCAAGGATGGATTCGGACCCTATATGCATGGCCAAAGTATTTTTTGAAACCTTCTTTTAATATAAAAGAATATATCTTAAATACCCATTCCACTAATTGCGACTTAATATTTAGAAATATAATTTTTTCATTAGTATTCATTAAAAATATATATATATATATATATATATATATATATATATATATATATATATATATAAATTTCTATTCTTCTCTCTTTACTCAATCCGTCGGTGTTCCACAGGGTAGTATCCTACAACCCATCCTCTACAGCTGACATCCCAACTCATCCTACCACTGTCCCCACCACTTAAGCTGATGATACATGTGTGTTGTCAATAAATCATGATCCCTTCATAGCATCCCAAACACTCCAAGCTCATATCATAAACCTTCAAAAATGGAGAATCAAAATAAATCCAAACAAATCTCACCATAATAACCTTTACCCTTCACCGTAAACCTACAACTTCCTGTCCCACAGTATCCTTTAATGATTTTACTAATCCCTGTTAAACAGATCCACTACCTAGGTAGGACCCTACTTGGACAATCGTCTTACTTGGAATCCACATATAAAACTAAAACTACAAGAAACTGTCCGTCTTTGCAGATTACTTTAAATGTTACTAGACAAACGTTCAAAGATCCCAATTAATTACAAAATAATTATTTACATGACTGTTATTAGACCTATTTGGGCGTACGGAGTTGAGCATTGGAGCTCCACTAAACCATCCAATTCATCTCGTATCCAATCTTTACAATCCAAAACCTTCCGAAAAATCCTCAATGCTCCTTACTTTGTCACTAATAAACTTATCCATAAAGGTCTTAGTGTTCCACATGTTGCTGATTTAGCCCAAACCAGATACCTATCCTTTCATAGTAAGCTCCACAACCACTTAAATCCTCTAATTTCTCAACTTGCTTCCCACTCCATTCCCGATAATCCTCCGAGGCGTCTGAAAAGAAGCCCAGAGACCTTCTAGTGATGAATTTTAATTTAAGTGCTACTTATGAGTAGTTCTTTTCAAGTTTTGACATGTTATTGTAACAGTTATAAACACATTTACTCGATGTATATATTTTGTACAGTTGTAAATTTCAATAAATTTATATTTTAAAAAAAATTAAGTTTACATTTTTTGTAAAAAGCTAATAAAAGTTTTTCCCCCTGTTAGCAAACAAGTTCCATACCTATACATTCATGTCACCATAAAATAAATATATTCATAAGGTAACAACTCAGTACATGCATAATCCCTCCGCTAAATTTCATCTGTGAATATTTACTATCTTCAAGTCTTTTTATGTGTTCAGAAGAACCCTGATCGGAGACCTCCCTCTCTTTTTCCTTCCTCGTGGATGAACATACAGATAATCATAATTCTTCAGCCCTCCAGCCTCGCCTCAATCAATATGACATGGATGTCCGTGATCCCCTTTCTTGTAAAAATACTATTCTGCTGGGGAGTATTTTTGCAGAACGAAAATACTCAACTTTCCCTGGATTTTTTCTACAAAACCTAAAGAATTCTCATTGTAAAGGAAAACATAAATTACCACACACGACCTTTTGAAGGTCTTGTTATATTACCTATTGAAGATACAAAGTCGAGAGCAGAAAGCAGAAATATACGACAAAGAATGTGACACCCTAACATAAATAATCAGAAACAAAACCCGTTATGTCAATTTATTTATTTTTTAAATTTTACAGGAGGACAAACAATAACAAATTATTAATTTTTGGATAGACGAAAAATTTGATCACACTTTAAACCAATCTTCAATATTCAAGTCTTAAACTTGTGAATTTTCAATTTCAAAGAATGCTTGTATAAGCAGAAAAAAATTTATTTTACATTTTGTATATAATATCTTTAGTAGTTATCATTTATTTATTTATTTTAAGGGATAGGCTGAGTTTGTTAGTAAAATGGATTTCAACATTTTCTTCAAATAAGCCATACATACATACAGTGCATATTTTCTTTGGTATTGGCGTTTTATATGTACATACTGTATTTCTTAAAAAAAATATCAAATAATAACAAAACGGATAATAGTAAAACAATAAAACAGAAAAATCATATAAAACTAATGAAAACTGCGTGCATATAACCTAAATTGTTTGTGAACTAACAGCAATAAATATACTCAATTTTATGTACAATTTTTGTCGGAATCCTGTGGTTTTTGATCTGTTGCCTTTATAGGTAAAGGCGCTTTTAAACTTATATTTAATAAATAATATATTTTCCGTAAAAAGTGAACTAAACAGGCTTTGATCCTGAACGACTCATCTGATATTCGTAATGGAATCACGATCATTAATTTATTATGAAACACATATATATCAAGAGTAAAAAAAAGCATCGATTTTAAATATCGATATTAGAATTTGGATTTTGTGGACATTAACATACTCACGTTAACATATTCTACCTTAATGCGGATAAGATAAGGCCCCAGTAACTTATTCTGTCATTAAAGTTTCTTGGATAATGTATTCATTAGGATTAAAATCAATCTGTTTTTGATAGACTACAAGAAACTACATTAATTAATTGTAAATAATATTTTTTTTTTTTTTACTTTATAGTTTGCTCTCACAATTTTGAAGGAAAATATTGTTGATTATTTTTTTTTTACAAATGGTTAGAGCTGTTCATTGAGGGTTCACGTTTAAGAAGAAATACGAGAAGCTTTACGTTGATTTCAACTTCATCACATTCTCGACGAGACAGTCATTTTATAATACACTACAAAAGGCTCATCAACATGATCAATATCAGAACAATCTGGACCTACCATTGAATTCTTTCTGAATCCAGTTCCCACATATATTATATATATATATATAATCTGGCAGACTGATTCCTCCTTACTTGACAAGAAAAGGAACGACATTCAGTCAACTGAGGCACCAAGAACAGGAGAGACCAATCTTCAAAATGCCGAAACAAGACCCTTTCTTCACGATTATTATTTTGTTTAGCCTTATTTCTGTATTATTAAAGTTATAATATCAGGGAAAAAATGGCCACCTGTGATTTGTTTATCATGGTACATGCATTGTCTTATGACTTCTGGGGGACACTCCAATAATCTCAGTTTAGATCAGAGATCAAAACAAGGATATATGGTAGATGATATTCGAAAAGATATATATTTACATTAGTATGTACAATCATTTAATAATAATAATATTAATGTTCATTCACATTATACCCTAGTAATAATATTAATAAGTAACAGTAAAATCCGGATGGACTGTTACACTCTTGAAACCGCGTTAGTCCCCGAAAAAGCATGCACCATGTTAAAAAAGTAATCATTCCCGTTTAATCCTTTAAACCGCAGAGTATCTAAATATCCAGCGGAGGTAAAAAATGTTTTGCTAGATCGGCCAGATATGAAATAAACATCTTTCGGAGGCTATGGATTCAATTAATTTCCTAATAATCCTCCCACGCGTTCTAAGCCATCTGAAAAGAAGATGGCATTGGGACCTTATAATATAGAACTTACACTGAAGTGCTGCAATGGGTTTTTCTCTCTAAGTTTTTGGTCGAACTAAGGATCATCATTGATTATACTGGGTACAGAAAAATATCAACTTGCTGCACGATCTTAATCATACCCCAATCAAACATCCATAGTCAAACCAAAAGATACTTTGAAAAACAACAGAATCAGAAAATTTGCTTACCCGAGAAATCTGTGATTACAATAAAACATCCAAAAGATACTACACTCACAAAAAGAACAAAACATATATTCATAAACTACCTCAGTTTACAACTCTTGTTAGCTGTGTATAATATTTGTTATCATATTGACATATTAATTATATTTATTTTATCATATTTTTATTTATATACACATTAGTTATTTTTATTTACTTATTATTTTGTACGTTTTTCTTACTTTTTCGAGATCAACTTTAAATTGTAAACCTTGTTCATTATTAAATAAAACTATATTAATCATATTTCCACCTGGATTCGTTCTTATGCTGCTTATAGACATCCCTGCTTGTGGATTGAGTTTACACACTGTTCTCTCCAGGGTCATTTTTATGAGTCTTACAAGCTTTTATGGTATACCCAAGGACTGTAAAGCCACCAACATTTTGGCGCGGTCCACCGTATCATAAGCCTGGCGAAAGCCAATGAAGAGATGATACAAAACAACGATGATCGTGTGTTTTCTCCAACATTCATGCCTTTTTTTTTAATTTAGGTATTCCCCAATTAAAGTATACCGTGTATTTTGCAATAGTGATGAAGAAAACCTACTATTTTATAAATAAAAAAAAAAGTGCTTGAAAACATTTAACTGTACTAACTATAAACAAGATATAAACCAAAAATTAAAATAGAAGTGCCCTTAAAGGTGAGACATACTGTGAAAATTAATATTTTATAACGTTTTTGCAATTCTATTTCCATCCCGTAGTAAGATACTAAGGAGAATCGGGTACTTGAAAATAAGACAAACTAAGCTATTTCTGTGAAAAGGTGGTTTAATAACCACCTTGCGGTTTAACTGTTATAAAATTATATTACGAACTTTTCCAATATACCACTTAAAGGGGAAGGAAAATATCACGAAAAGTCGTAAATTGGCTCAATCGGGGTAATTATGGCGGGTGAGATGGTGCCAATCAAGGCTGTGTTCATCTGGTTCCGTCAGCGGAAATTTACTGACCGCAAACCCAACCACTGAAACATTGAAGGAACCTCACTGAGGTAAAAGGACACAATATTCAGGGGCATAATGTCATTATTTGCATTAGTTATGAATTTATTTACTTTGGTCTTTGGTAAGTGTGAACATTCCATTTTTTTTTTTTTTAATACAATAATACGAAGGACCAGGGAGAAAAAACACCGCAGTCGAACCTAGTCAATTTTAAGAAAAATGAAATTTAAAGTTAAACTCGTTAATATTCTCTTTACCCATATAATCGTTTACCTCCACACAAATTTCTATATGCCCCAGAAAGAACGAGGCATCACCAAACTGCTAATTGTTTGAGGGGGGGGGGGGGGGGGGGTCACATAGCAGTCCGATGCTTATTTGCTTGTGATCAGTAAATTGAAGGGTCGAGGGGGAAACCATGGTAACCTAGCCAGTACGTGGGAATAAAGATAGTATCCTTGCGTGGCTTTAGGCGTAATGCACGGACCATCCCTAAACCCCGCTCCAAATTGTATATTCTATATTCCGAACCACCACGGTTCTATATTGTTCCAATTTAGTAAAAACGTTCGATAGGTAGATAGGGTCGAAAGAATTCTCCAACCTCCCGAAAACTGTTAGACACTGACTAAAACAGCAAAATCCAAAGGATTAAACGGGAAGATCGGTTTTTAAAAAGGACAACAATAGCTGAATATCCTTCGAAAACCTTATATAGAACGTATTAAATTGAGTTGTTAGAGGATACTGTTTTACGTTCCGTCCGGCCTATTTTGCGTTATAAATTTCATTTAATGTAAATACTCCTTAAAAACTTACTCTAACAATAATGCAAAATAAAATAGGACATAATATTTGCATGATCAGGTTTTTTGGCCGACAAATGATCGCCAGAGTGAAATTAAGGAAAGAAAAGGGAACAAGAATAAACAAAAAATGGGTCAGTCCTTATATTCAATATTATCAAATCAAGATTTTTTTTTTTCTGTTATTAAAACCGATGATTCATATAAGCGCTGATGCATATGATAATACTAATGTTGGGTAAACCAAACTTCTATGAAATATCTCGTCGTTATAGACACTTTGACGTTTCAAGCGGTGCTTATATATTATAATATTAATATATAATTATTATTATTATTGCAATAATACTAGCAACTCTTGTAGTAGCTTCGCCCGCTCTCATAAATAAAAAAATAGATAATTTTAACAGATTGCGATATTATTATTTTTTTCCAATTAAAAAAAAATCTTTTATTGAAGTATGCAATTTAGAATTTTATCTTCAATGATAAAATTACGAGAAGATTACGTAAAATCATGATTAAATATCCAAATTTTAATTTTAATGCAATTTAAATTTAATGAGTTGTTAATCCAGATGGGCAAAAACTATTAAGAAACGCTTGTGGATCATATTTTTTATACAATACCAAAAAGCAAAGTTTCGCAATTTTGATTTGGCAATTCGGAAGAAATAATTTTATGGAGTTTATCTGATTGGATTTTAATTTCTAACAATATATATAACAGTATAGCAAACCTCTTTTCTGCCACTCAACACTCCATTTAAATTATTATTAGAGCAAATTTGATTATTGCTAAACTTCAAAAAACTATGAAGATGGCTTAATTAAAATTTGGTACAGCTGGGTTTAATAGTTTTACACTTCCAAACTATTGCAGAATGGGAGCTAGGCATATATCGGTCGATCTTTAAACTTCACCGACATGTCAGGTTTTTTAATTACAATTTTACTGATAATGAGCAAATTTTATTATCAATTTCAAGCTCTATATAACACAGTAGCTTTGTAACCTCTCATGTAGATTGATCCTCGCCCCCAATCGGGCAATTTTAAATCTTTACTGTTAGCCACATATAATCGCTTTTTTATTGAGAAATTAATTTAAAATCAGTAGATTTTATAATTGCTAAATTTGGTACAGATCGGTTCCGTAGTTTTCGCGGTTATTAATCACAAACTAAAAATGGCTTGTCCTTTTATATAATAGTATAGACGATTGACCTAAAAATTTAAGAAAACCAAATTACTAACTACATTACAAACTCAAATAAAAACACAATAAATAGTTATTTTTAAGGATATTTTATTATAAAGATATCTTCCTGATGAGATCAGAAGCAGGCTGGGCGTCCCGGAGAGGATTGGAAGAAGCAGGATATGATGGTATGGACACTGCCAGCGGATGCCAGAACGTAGGTGGCCGAAGAGGATTCTGCTGTGAGAACAACCAGGAAGACGGAGGAAAGGAAGACCCCGAACCCGGTGGAAGGACTGTGTGGAGGAGGAAATGGCTGGCAGGGGACTTGAGGAGGAGGACTGGTGGGATAGAGAGAGAGGTGGAGGGACGCTCTGACCTAACCAGGCAACCCCTTGAGGGATAAAACCTGCAACAGTAAGTAAAGATATCTTCCGTTCGATAATGAAATGAAAATGATAGATAATAATTGAATGGGTCCGCCGAAAAACGTTCTAAGCGACAAATATAAAATTTTGAGTAATCAGTGAAAGAAACTCATAATCTAAAGTTGTTGTTAGTTTTGTGGGTTAGATTTTATATTCATATATTAATTTGTTATATTTACATGTAGAATAACATAATGGAGTACTAGGGTCATTTTCAAATAAAATGGCAATTTAGCTTTCTAAAAACCCAAAAATCCTCAAAAAAAAAAAGTTACTTATTCATGTTCTGTGGCATACTATGATGTTGCCAAACTACTTGAGAATATATACCTGAGTTGGTTCGTCAAATTTTAGCTTCCTTGATTTTTAATGAATTTTAAAATAAATAAAACCTTTAATAATTTGACTTACGTAACCGGGTTTGTAACTTGTCAGCATTATGATTTTTATTCAGCTTTTGGTAAAGGATTCTAAAGGTTGCTAATTTAAAGTGATTTCCTAGGAAGAGCATAGTAATAAATTTTGTGTGAAAAAAAAAATTCCAAAAAATTTAACGTACTTTACCAATTTTTTTTTTCACTTTGTTAAAACGTTTATGGATTTTATTATTTCCTATACTCTTTATGAAGGTTAGAAGTTGAAAACTTGAACTTTGGACAGTAACCTATGTCAACATTTTTAATCATTTATTTTGTTTTTTTCTTTATCAAACTTTTGAAATTGAAGTTTTATGGTCTACATTAATTTAAACAAATGAACTCGACAAGATAAAATTAACAATAGTGAAATATTGGTTGTATGTTTTTTTTTTACAGCCATTCAAAGTGCTGGAACAGCAAATTGCCATTTTATTTGAAAACGACCCACTATATCATACTAAGACGAACTATTATACATTTTAAAAACTTTAAAATCGCCACTTCGGAAATTTTGTTGCTTAAAACGTTTTTCGGCTGAGCCATTCAATTACAGACTACTTATAAATAAAAATATAAGTACCTACTATTTGTAATTTTAATTGTTTTTATAATTCCATGTATCAGATTAGGAATAATCGACATATAATAAATAATCAAAAACAAAATTTTAAAATTAACAATAAAGCTAGAGAAGAAAGTTGAAAAATGTAAATAAATACATATATGCATACATCATATATACGTATATACAATGGAAACAGTATGCGTATATTATATAAAAGTATCATTTCACTTAGGTGATCATCAGAAATCAAATTAATCTGTGGAAGCTCAAGATCATTGACTAAAACGATTAGACAAACGAACTATGACAGTGGTTTATGTATCAGAAGGAGGAAATTGAGAAGGAATAATTCATACGTTGATTTCCGTTGAAACTATTTAGGCATCTCAACCAATCATTATCCAATTATGTAATTTAAAATGCCAGTTCTATTAGGTTCCAATTATAGGTTAACCACAATGCCATTTGAATATTTTTTATGAATAATTACATAATTTTTCTATTATAGTAAAAAAAAAAATCATTTGTATTTAACCATCAACACTTCTAAGACCTATCAAATTTCTGATAAGGAAACTGTCGTCATATTTGCGATCCGAGCAACACCAACAGAGCTAGGGCGTATCAAAATATTACATTTTTTAGAAAGAAAAAACGTTACACATCTTGACGGTGGAAAAAAACGTTATACAAGAAACCTATAAACCCCGAGCCCAAAGATATATTCATGTCAAAGGATTAAAATAATGTACAGTGGCTGTTATAGTTCTAGTCGTTGAAAAATCGAATTTCAATATGAAATATAAAGTATAGTGCAAAATATTTAAAGTTTTTAATACAACAATAATATGAAATAAAGCAACTCAATCAAACGAAATCGTATTACAACGGAATCATCAAAAGTTCAGTACGAAATAAGAAAGCAATAAAAATATAACGATCTAATTTGTTCAATGCTAAATGAAAATAAACACGAAGGATATGACTTTATAGGTAATGAAAATATACAGCTTTTATAAAATATAATATGCTTCATAAGCATTAATTATATCATGATTTTAAATTAGTACAATTGGAACGACCCGTATAATTTTGATTAGTTGTTTAACAAATGCAAAATTATACAATATCTATTGTAATTTAAAAAAGTGGGTAAAATAACTAGTAATGAGAACTATTTGTCATGTATTCTTACTGTTTTTAACTGGTTTACTATCCTCAAAAAGTACCAACCTCTTACTTAGCTATCAAACTTGCCACTACAAAGTGAATGATTTTAGTGATGTAATATTCTACTTTAAACTATTTTAATGGTTTAATATATTTTCATTGGCTAATAGAAAATAAATTAAAATTTCGGATGAATGATTTCCAAATATGGGAACACCTCAACACAGGTCAAAACTAAAGTAATGTCTGAATCTAATAAATGTAAAGTAATGGTGAACTGCTAGAAGAAGACTTAGAAAAATCCATATTTTGGCATTTAACCCAGTATGTGGACTCGTAAAAGTCGGAGAGTGATAAGAAAAAGGTTTTATACTTATATTCAGACGAATACTGAACAGATCTGCTGACATGAGGCCTGTCATATTCATAGAATAGAGAAGAGTTTCGCATAGTCTGCAACTTTCACAGAAAGAATTATAGAAGCATTTTTTTTTTTTTTTTTTTTTTTAAATATCTATAAAAGGAAGATAATAACATTTTGTGTGTGCGTGTATCTTTTACTTGTACTTTGATATTTTGTAAACATTTTCTTGAATATTCACTCAGTGCATTTATGAAGCAACTTTTCAGTTCTTAGTTCCATTATATATATATATATATATATATATATATATATATATATATATATATATGTTTATTGTTTTATTATTATTAGGAATTTTATTTTTTTTATTTTTTTTTTTTTTAATGAAACAACTTTCGTGTGAATAGAAGACATTTTTAAAATCGCTTTAATGAAATTATTAATCATAACTTAGCAGCAGAAATATATACCAATATCCACAAAGCAAGAATAAATGTTAATGAATTTAAAATCATATCCCAATAATATTCGCACATCAAGACCGACTTTTGGCGTAGTGACTGGTTGAAAACCAATATAAGAATAAAATAAACCCAAATAAACAAATGATTGAAGTTGTTTTCCAGGCCATATGAACAATTATGAATTTATTCGTCTTTAGATTTGTTCTTTAAAATTCCATCGCAACCTTTCCTTTCACCCTAACCCACTAGCTCAATCATTACCCGCATCCACCCATCCTGATAACCCCCCTCGCAGACTAAAACGGCTACGCCCCGAGATCTTTTGTAAAATTACTTATATTGGAGTTCTGGCAATGGCCAGCTTCTCCACTCATGCCCGGAGTGATTGTTATAGCGCTCTCCATTAGCCTCCACTGGGTTTCTTTTACACCAGTGACGCAGCTGAGAGAGAAGAGCTGGGATCTCTCTGTACCTGGCTTGTCCCTTCACAAGTGGAGGGACGGGTCTGGTGGAGGGATATCTAGGATGAGTGTAAATTGTAAATAGAGTTTAATTGTATTTTTACCTTCGTCTTATCTTTTTTTATTTTATTTTATTTTTTTTTAATTTTTTTTTTTTTTAATATTTCATTTTGTATGTAGTATCTTTTATATTGTTTATGTAAAGGCTAGTTCTTTTCTTTTCTCTTTTTCTTTTTTTTACATTCATTATTTACTTTATTTCACTTTTATTGTTTTGTTTTTTTTGTTTTTTTCATTGTATATAATGTGTAAATGTGATACATCATCTATATTACTTATTGCCCACAGTTGTGGCAAATTGTAATAATTACTAAATAAAAGTTTAAATAAAAACATAAAAAAAAAAAAAATTGTTTTAATATCATTGTATTTACAGAAGCTAAAAGTATTTATCTTTCAACCCAATAAATCTTTCTAATATAAAATTTAATATAAAAGATAGGTTTGTCATTAAAATTTGTAATTTCCCAAGAAAATGATTTTTGACGCGCCAGGTTCCAATTCCGAACAGTGCGCCGTTTTAGTCACCTCCCTCTTATTCCTTCACCTTGGCTGATTTATGGTCGCCTCTCGACGGTTCTCGAGGACACATTGAAGCGAATCATGAACCGCTTTGCTTGGCTTGTCTTTGATAAGATAAAATAGCTTTATCCCACTTTCCGTAGACAATATTTCCTTGGAGCATTCCTTTATTCTCCCTATACTTACGATATGCTTCAGTTCAGATCTTGCACAGTTCAGACAATTCAATGCACACAAGGATCCGTCTTTCTGATCGGTATATGCCATCCCACTAGAACTACTTCATTCCAACTATCCTTCCTCTTACGCTCAATCATCCTCTGGAATTCAATTCCTCATATCAGACAAATAAAATCCCTAAAAACATTTAATACCACTATTTTCAGTACCTCGTTCTTGTCTAAGACGCTTACTAACAATCTACATATTCAATTAAATGAGATCTATTGCATTTCTGAAATCCTTTCAATAACTATTTGCATGATTAGATAATTTTTTCTTACTATGAATATAGGTACTTTAATTATATATACAACACTAATAATTGTATCAAAATGATTTATTTTTCATTTACTTTGTAGAGTGCTCTCTTATCTTTTTCTCTATATATTTAATTAGTATATATGTAATATATATGTATATTAGCAGTTATATTTTTTTTTCTTTATGTCTCAGAACAGATGTAACTAACTGTATTTATATCTGTACTTATTTGTTATTCTTAACCCTTTAACAGCCAATGTATCCTGGAGGATACTCATATTTAATGCCTTTTGCTCAATAAATGACGTAATGTCTGACGTATTATCATACTCATTTTCGTCTAATATCCTTTATTCAACCTTGAATTTCATGATATATGTGTGCGGGTTAGCGTGGCTATAGCCATTCAAAGGGAATCCTGGAGGATACTCATAAAAAAAGAAAAAATGTATTCAAGAAAATATAGCCCGTATTAGAAAATTCCCGGCCTGCCCGATAAAGGGTTAAGGGGCTTAGTCCCAGAATAAAATTTTTTTTTTATTTTTCAAACTAATCTCTTTCAGTAGAGTGCAGATCTTTTACAAATTATTGCAGTATCGGTATAAAGAGTTTATGACGTGGATTGACAGCTACGGATTTCTTTAACAATGAAATTCGTCAAGGTTGCTGCCTAGAACGTTAAAATTTCTATTTGCATAATTATCTCATCACTCATGGTTTCTCGTTTAAACAAGACATGCCCCATGATTACACGGAAATATTTACCATTTTTTATAGTTCTGTTAAAATTGTGTTGGTTTTGCTAAATTGGCTATTAATTAAATATTAAAGCTTAATATTCTGGATTCTGACAAATCTATACTTACTATCCTCGTATCCTATCCAGCCAATCAATTCATATTTTCAATAAAAGATTTTGAAAAGACCAGAGCTTAGACAAGATCTGATATATTCGAAAAAAGCTGAATTAAAGAAAAATAAAAATAATTATTTTTATAACACATCATTTCTAATTAAGGAAGTCATTCATAGTTGATTAATTATTTCCTGTAACTAATAGATTAATCTTTTGATAGATTCGTTCGCAAATCAACAAAACTTTCGATTAGGTTTTCTAATCACGTTCTATTGTGGTAAGGTTAAATTATTTTAGTTTATTGTTGTTTTAATATTTTTATTTTGAATAATTATAAGCTTCCTCGTTCAAGGGCAATGAGTAAAATTACACACTGCAAGACCCATTCATAAAATATGTACCATAATAAAAAAATAAAAAATAAGGTAAAAAAATTAAAACACAGCCTCTCAATATACAAGAAATATAATAAAACGTAATAAATGATAATATAAAATAGACAATAATGGTTGAAACTAATAAACGAAATTGAGGGAAAAAAAAAATAATCTTAAATACAACCATACTCCATATACAACATTTCCAAGCATCCCGACGAAAACCCAAAGCTCCCGATTTGGAGGGCAAGCCGGGCTCAAAGAGTTCCCAGCGCTGTTCTCTAAGCTGTCACTAGCTGAATCCAGTGGAGGCTGGGAGAGAGCGCCGTGACATAGTGGCACAGGACATGAGTAGAGAATCTGGCCATTGCCAGAACATCAAAGGTCCGGGGATGACCATAATTATGTTCCTAACGCCCCACAGTGGGCAAAAACACCAATCTAGGTGGACAAAAGTCAAGTCAAAAATTTGGAATTTCTGAGTGCTTGACCTTTTTATTATTAGTTGGTAAGACACTTAATACTAATATTTCCTGTCATACAGTGTTTACAAATAAATAGTAAATGATTGAATCATTCCTGATTACACAAGTGCCTAATAACCAACAGTAGATTGTCTTTATTCGATGGTCATTTATTATGTTCAAGGTGTGTGTAGCTCAAAGTATTTTTGCTTTTATTCAACAATGGACATTGCTGAGACAGGTAAGACATTATATTTCCATATTCGTTATTGAATATACATTGGAATCTTCCTGTAGAGTTAATTTAGCAATTTGTAAATGTATGCCCCTATTCAATAACGAAAAACTATATAACCCCCAAGTTACCCCAAGGATTCGTTTTTGTAGGGTTAGTTTCACCAATCCTTCTAGTATTTAAATTTTGCAAAGAATTTTTGCGATTTTTTGCGTTTTGGGTGATACATAATTTTTTTCAGGCAAAACACTCCGAGTCACGAGGAGGAAATTTTTTGAAGAGTGGGTTAAGTTTCCAAAAAAAAAAAAAAAAAACCGCCTAGACCACTTGCTGAAATTTATTATTACTTCCGCTCATATTAACAATCAAGAAGATGTCGAGATTGAGCCTTTAAAAGTTAAAATTTCGCGTATTTCCGACAAAATTTCGGAAAGGTGGGACAAATGTCACAGAAAACTAGAAATTTTTTTCAAAAAATACTCTAGTTGGCTTGATTCAGATAACTTGGGAGTATTTCAGTATGGATTTCAGTTATCCAACCTACTTGTAAACACTCAGGACGCCCTAAAAAATGTTTCGAACAAGCTAGTGAGAAAACAAAAAAAAGAAAAGTCAGCGAGTTATTGTATGTAGACTGTAAAAAATTGAGTTACGCTGCACAGCACGCGCTTTACGTTTCTGGTAAGCGTGGTGCTTCCAAAGTTTTGAAAGAAGCATCTACTTCTCAACAGCTATCTTCTTCTATAAAGTCGACCTCTACCAACATTCGATGTTTTTCCCCTGAAGAAGCTTTGGCTCTCTTTTTCGACTGCAATTTAACAAAGGCTTCATATTGCTTGCTAAGAAAAAAAGCGAAAGAAGTAGGTCATGATTTATATCCTCCCTACTACAGATTACAACATGCCAAAAAAGTTTGTTTTCCGGAAGAATATATTACAATTACCGAATGTAGGGCTGAATTGCCATTGCAGGAATTACTAAATATAACAACTCGGAGGCTATGTGAACTGCAACACCCTGTATTGAATCAACTAGTTGACAAGGGAATTTATGAATATAATTTATACAGCAAATGGGGTTGCGATGGAAGTGGGAGGCAGAGCAAATACAATCAAAAATTTTCGAATGACTCTAATGATGATGAAAATATTTTCATGTTCTCGCTGGTACCTATAAATTTGCAATCTTTGAATGGTCAATCCTGTGTATGGCAAAACAGAGTACCCGGGTCAACTAGATATTGTCGCCCCATAAAATTTATGTTTCAAAAAGAAACGGTCTCTCTAATATATTCTGAAACAGAACTGATTAAACAAGAAATTCAAGTCTTAACACCTACCAAAGTTAATGTCGAAGATAAGGAAATATCCGTCATACATACTATAATTTGGCGTTAACTATGCTGAATGGTAAAGCATGTAACGCATTGACAGGCACGAAGTCGACTCAGACATGCTACATATGCAAAGCAACCCCAAAAGTATTTCAAGATCCGAGTTGCTCACTCCCACTACACTCCGAAGAAAATTATAGTTTTGGTTTGGCTACATTACATGGATGGATTCGGACTTTTGAATTCCTCCTAAACATTGCATATAGACTAACTTTGAAAAAACGAAAAAAAACTTTGAAAACGGAGGAAGATCGAAAAGCTTTTACTTTGAATAAGGCAAAGATTCAAAAAGAATTCAAAGTCCAGTTAGGTCTTAATGTAGACCAACCAAAACAAGGATTCGGCAACACCAATGATGGTAACATGGCTAGACGCTTTTTCAAAAATTCGGATATAACTGCTTCTATCATTGGTTTAGATGAAGCCCTCATAAAGCGATTCGGGGTTATCCTTCAATGTCTTTCATCAGGATACGAAATCGATGTAGAAAAGTTCAACGAATACACGTCTGAAACCAAACGGCTCTACTTAGATTTGTATTCCTGGTACGGTGTGAATCCCACGATTCATAAAATCTTCGACCATAGCATTCAGATTATTGAAAATCAATATCTTCCAATTGGACAATTGATTGAAGAGGCTCAGGAAGCCAGAAACAAAGATTTTCGACGTTTCAGAGAACGGAATACGAGAAAAATTTCACGAATAGCAACAAATAGTGATTTGTTGACAATGCTATTAGTTTCATCGGACCCTATAGTTGCTTCACACGACGAAAACCTGTAAAAAAAAAATTAAATACCGTTAGATTCAGATGTGCTATATTTACTAAAGTGCACTACTCCGAACGAACAATTACCAACCTTAAATCATGAGAAACTAAATGATGACATGTCAGAGCCAGAGTTATCAGAGAAATCTAGATCATCATATTATGATACAAGTAAAGAAGATAATTAGTTGTTTGATAATCATAATTTTTTTTTTATTTATCTACCTGTGCTTAATTAACTTTAATAATTATTATAAATTAAGCCTAATTTTAGCTCTGTGATTGATTTAAATCCTATTTAATGTACATTGATTATTAAAAAAAAAATAATAATAAATAAAAGTTTTACAATCTATAATTTCAAGTTTCCTAAATGATTTAAAATACATCATTAGCAGGTTTATACCGATAATAAACTTTGTTGTATTACTTTTCCCGTATTCTGGGACTTCAAACATTAAATGCAGGAAAGTTTTAGATTTTAGCCAATAAATTTGATTTTTGACCACTGTGCGCTCGCTAATCGTGTCAAAAAATTAATTAGATTTTTTAAATTATTTTTCCCGCAATTTAGGACCCCAAAGGTTAAATATGGACAAGTTTCAGAATTTTGTCCACCTAAATCGGTCATATTGCCCACTGTGCGCCCTAGACAATTATTTAATGTTTTTTTCCTTTCATACAGTTTGCTATCAGCTTCTGAGAGAGGACATTTTGACAGTGTCTCTCTTCAGTAAAAATTAATTTGAGTAAGAAAAGTACATAGAATAGCAAACAGTTTTGCTATTAACAGGTTATATTTTTTAGTGCATGGCAAGGAAGTTTTCCAGTTAAAGGGACACACATTTACGAGTTGATTACTCAGCAAATCTATTCACAAGAATATTTCATTTGTTTTTTACCTCAAAATAAAAATAAAATATCAGAGGGTTAAGATACTTCCATAGAAAGAACATAACTTTAAAATATTTATTATAAAATAAGGAATGTTTCTAAACGTCAGATGTGTTTCTCATCTATTTGTCATCGATTCCATGAAATAGATACCATAATTCTCGTTTATCACAGTTTTTCTCGGGTCCATTTCTCCGCTGACATAATATACTACAACAATTTACGTCACTTTTCAAAAACAAACTACCAATCAACTATTTGTTTACATTTAAATATGGTGTTGATTTCGAACAAACAAATATTTATTTGCTCCTAAAAAAAAAATAAATAAATAAAAAAAAAAATGAGAAACAATGAATCATATTAAAAACAACATTTATCAGGAAACTTCTCAGGGAATCACAGACTCAAACCTATAGTTTATATTCAGAGCTGGACATTCACATAAACAAGTAATGTGCTAAAAGTGAATTGATTATATGATAAATCAATCACAGTGTAATGGATGAATGACTGTATGAGTGTAATAGATGACAAACATTTTTCATTTAAAAATAAGACAATACAAGTTGTAGAGAATATTTAACAAACCAATAAATAAAAATAGATCCTATCACTCTTATTCGTGCCTTATTTTAATGAAAACAAGGACGTAAGTGAATTGCAAAAATGAAATGTTCCTTAAATTTTAAAGAATAATTATTAAAACGTATATTACTCAGGGTTAAGAGTTAATATTGATTATTTTTATAAATCGATAATTAGCTTATCATTTTTAACATAGTTTAATAAATAACGGCAAATCTGTTAACATTTATTAATTTTTTATCTTCTTATTTATCATACCCTTAAAGAAAATATTGTAAATATTAATTATTTCATTCGATCAAAATCATATAACTTGATACATCATTAGATCTGTAGTCGTCCAGACATTCGAACGCCTCTATAGTCACTTGCTTTTATCCACCATCTAAAAACTCACGAATAATTATTAAGGAGTGAAAACCAACATAGCCCCTGTAACGACAAGAATGATAATAATTGAAGATATGCCGTCAACAGTGTGCTAAAACTACCTATTCCATTCAATTCCTAAAAGGTAAATCTTGACTTGGCCCATCAATCTTCTGGGTATTGTCGAAAATTATAATAGATAATAACAGAGCATTGGTTCCGATCTGAACTGTAAAACTGACATTAGAGATTAGACTTAATTATCATATACATACCACAATAGGGTGGATCCTTCATGGAAAGTCAATGTAATTTTTTTAAATATCTTATATTCCTAATAAAATAACTATATTACACCTTGTAGTGTGTGAAATATTCCTATAAATAGACATGGCGCATGTAGCATTTGATAAATAAACTCTCATCTTACATAAATAATATATATAATAATGAAGAAAAAAAAAACTTCTATTATCAAAACGATATTTTACAATACTATTTATTTCTAAATCAAAAGTAATTGAGAAGAAGACGAGATTGTAAATTGTACATCAGTTTCTAAATTGCATTGAGCATATCATTTTTTTACTTATCCCATATCATGAATGTTATTTTTTATTTTTTAGCTGCTAATTTTGTATCCCTAAAAATTGACCGTCACTAATCAGCAATTTATTACTTTCTATATTAACGCATGATTTGAATAAAAGTTTTGTCCGTCTTTTAAACTGATTTTTTTAGAGAGCAGGGATAGTTCTCTTCTCTTCATGTCTAGGCAGAGCAGAATCAAGGAAAATAGAAATTCGGCAAAGCCCAACACTGGTAACATCTTGGATGGGTGGCCGACCAGGAAAGGAGACTGAGTACCTCAAGAGGAGTAAATGAGTCCCTTCAGCCTACGGGAAACAACTCACTCCGGATGTAGAATTGCCAACCTTATAGATATCATATTAGCCAACATGATAGATATAAATTTTTTTGAACAGCCATTCGAAAATTGAGCTGGAAATTAGGTGTGTCTCCAAAACCAGAGGAAAAAAGATAAAAAAAATTTCTCGAGTGTTTCTTTTGAATTTGAAAAAAATACAAACCAACTGTTGTAGGTAATTTTTCCATTCCTATAACTATAAATAATAAATCCATAAACAGATAAAACATCATTTCATAAAATAACCGTTATTTTTAGGTTATTTCAACTGGGATGGTGCTAATTTCAAATGTTATTTTAAAGTAATAGTTTCTCTAATATAATGCTATAATAATATTACAATTATTAAATATTACCAGGATTTTATTTAAAGCTAAAAATTATTTATTTATTTTTATTCCAAACAATAAAGGACAGAAATAGCAAAATGTCATGAATGAATAATCATTCATTTTTATATTTTCTTTTAACTGCGACAGTATTGATTTCAATGCCTGCTTTTTATGGAATCTAATATATGAAAATTATGGCTAATTATTTGAAAAGCCGTTGTACTCAGCTTCCTTTTTTTTCATAACGCAACTCAAAATTATGTTAAAGTTTGTTTTTATTTTTGTAACTTGTTTTTTTAATATTAGAGCCTGTTACATGTGGGCTATGTTAAAGTGAGCTACCATCTTCACATTAATTACTTATTTGCAAATAAAACGAAAAAATTTAAAATAAATAAAGATATATCTGAAATCAAACGAAAATTAATATAAAAGTAAATCACACAAAATGTATAAACGCATAATTCAAAGATAATATAAATATAGATTTAAAAATATATTCAAAAATAACAAAAACTAATTTTTGAACCAATTAAATTTTTAATTCCTCCACATAGAAAATTTCTAATGTTAATAACAAAAACTTATAGTAAAATTAATACATTCAACTTAAGACGAAGTAACGTTGAATATTCATTAAGTAGTGAATATAAGTAATAATTATAAATTTTAAAAAATGTTTCTCAAAACCTTTTCTAAATTTGAATTCTAAAAAACTTTTTTTGAAGTTAGACTTTAAAATAGATTCAGAGCTGAAATGCATATCAAAGAGGAAATAATATTAAAACGCTTCAATTTTTTGGGGCGTTACATCCTAAAGGTCCGTCCGAAAAGTCGAAGAGGGTCAAATCATTCGGAATTGCGTAACACTGTGAAGCCAACATAAAACATACATACATTTATGACTTGAAGGGTGTTTTACATTTATCATAACATAATATATAATTAATTAATTATATTGCATTTACGTACAGATTGGATTTTTATTACCCTTATTATAATTTTTTTTTTAAATATCACGATATATATATATATATATATATATATATATATTTTTTTTTATATATATATATATATATTGTATGATCAGTGTGATAAAAGTATGGTTTTAAATATGCGATTTGTGGAAAGATTGAACGCATAGAAATATTACACCACGGCAGGATTAACTTCAACGTGGAAAACATGAATATATTGTAAACCGATACCGGCATTAATATCGTAAAAATGACTGAACTGGTTTCCTCAGTTATGATGTCAACAGTTAAATGCAATCAATGTAAACAATTCGATTACTGCCCCAATTGCTCGAGATCTAATTCAACAATCGCTGCATCTTAAATACATTAATTAAAGTTCGATTTTATATTATTGAATAATCGAATTTTAATTGGATATCTGCATTATTTTATAATACAGTGTATAACAATAACCGTTGATAGTAAGTTACAGCAGTAGTACCAACCTAAATTCTGTACATACAACAAAACCTATATTACTGTTTTAAAGTGCTGGATTATTTATTTAAAATTTGAAATAAATTAATAAATATGCATAAAATATTTAGTTAAATGTTGGTTAACTGTATACATATAATTTGTTTGATATTCAAGGCCTGTTAAAGGTCTGTACATCCAGTTTATGAGTGCCACATTGATTAGTTAATTGATTTTAATTGTGTACTTAAGAATCTGGTCTGTTATTTTAAAATTATTTTTTATGATAATTGTAAAAAAAAAAGAAGTAAATTGAGGCATTGTTCTGATAAAATGAGTAAAAACTTATACTGTTCCGTTTCTTTGTAGTTTTACTATTTTGCGTAAAAAGATTTTATTGATAATGATGAATATTTTTTTCATGGATTTTATATCGTACTAATAATAAAATATTGTTTGATCATGAATTTTAAATAATGCCGTTCATACGTTATTGATTCATATTGTACTGAATAGGTAAATATTGACTGATCATATAATTTAAATAAGTATAATTAAATATTGTACAATAATCACCTGAGCTGGAATCATTGTGCTGCATATCTCTGGAGAGAAGTCTGAGGGTGTTGCTGCTCGCATGACACAGTGGGCACTGGCGGCTGCTTACCATTGACGGCTCCCCCCTAGCGGTGCGCGCACCGACTACCCATTCATACCGTACTCTTTTTGCTTCAATGGATTATATAATTATACCCAAGTGTGTATAATATTTAGTATGTTGCGGACAAAGTAGATCATTGACACTGAAATATCAACTGCCGGGCTACAGTTCGAATCAGTACAATAAAGAAATTTTATTTCTTGTTACATCAGCACCGTAACTCGGGATGAGAAACACGTTTGGTGAACACTAAAACAATATACAATTTGAAACCTAACCTTTCCACGGTTTGTAGAATGGCGTCTATCTTTTCAAAAGTACTTGATATACCGAATTAACGAACCAACAAGACCGTTCGTTGGTTGATATAATCATGACAGCAAGTAATATTTCCTAATAATAAGAAGAAACGAAAATGAAATAAAGAAGAGATGCGTAGAAAAAAATAAGCTCAATTTCTCCCTGACTAGGAAAAACAATAAATCATGGATATGTTTTGTTGTTGTTGTTAATAATTATTCGTAACTTGTTAATAATTGTTCGTTAATAAACCGTGGGTTGAAAACCCTTGTTATGTTGTTATAATTCTAATGAAGAAATATTAACTAAATGTTTGAAGTTTTCATTTATCAAAATAAACTACTCTCTCATATATAATATAATTGGGTATCAGGTCTTATTTTAATGTATGTTAATATTACTACATTACAATGTATCTCTCTG
Organism: Euschistus heros; assembly: GCA_003667255.2. NCBI lineage: Eukaryota > Metazoa > Arthropoda > Insecta > Hemiptera > Pentatomidae > Euschistus > Euschistus heros. The sequence goes on from RCWM02000231.1 coordinate 1,619,528, forward strand.
TAATCAAATGGTTTTCCTAATTTACATTTTAGATTTAAAAGGATGAAATTACTTATATGAAATTAACAGCTAATGACTATTTGAAATAACGGCAGGTCCTAGCGAAATGTTGTTGGGGGAAACTTTCGTCAAATTTGAGATCCGAGCAACACCAATAGAACTATCAAGCGTATCAAAATGTTAAAATAAAATCTATCAACCAAATAAAATAAAATAACATTTAAAAATAAAGAAGATTAATTATTGGTTTTCTTTATGAAAATGTGTAGCATTTTCATTGGTCTGAGTCTACCACTCTACTCAAGTCTGGAATGAGTTAAAAATTATTAAACTTAAGTAATGATCAATTCGGGCCCAAAGAAGAATATATAAATAAAACAAATACCCTGACGATATGAAACTATTTTAATATAAATATATACATTTTTATAAATTTTCAAATAAAAAATTGTATTAAATGTGCTTTAACCTTCAGGAAGGACCAATCTATTCAAAGTATTTAAATATGGAATTCAAACCTCAGTAAGTCCCAGCATGGTTTAAAATTGAAATATTAAAAAGTAACTTTAAAACTTAGCTTTTTAGTAATGAGGATGACAGCATACGTCTGTTAAATCAATACTGATCAATTTTTTCATTTCTCGTTTATTTATTGGAATTCACTGCTATATAACAAAACAAATCTAGTTTAGCTGATTTAAGAATATAATGATTTGACAAAATATGTAGAGAAACATCCCATCGGTAGCACACCATTCTAAAAAAAAAAATAAATCAATACAACTGGGGATTGATTGATAATTGTCTCTGTAAACATGTGGAACAATACCTTTTATATAATTAATCAGAGTCTACCGCTATACTCATGTCAGCAATGAATTAAAAATTATATAAATAAAGAATTACCGATTATATAGAATTATTTAGTAACAAATAAAATGACCAAACTGTGTGGGCTATTATCCTGAATCGGAATACAATAATAGAAAATCTTACAAAACCATTCCTATTTTATAGCCACATCTATTGTTTTAATACAAACATACTACCAGGGCTCGTTGTTTTAAATAAAGAATTAATACTTCATATCCATACCATTACGTTGTTATATTAATTTGTAATATTAACAATTCAACATGAAATGTACTATTCGTTCTCTTTTTCTGATTTCTCTCTATAGAAGTCATATAGTCACTTCACTAATACTTAATTCAAATGGTACAAAAGCAGTAAACGTAAATCTTCCTTTTATATATATTTGTTTAACACATTAAGTAAATGAGATGATAATGCTCTTAATAAAATGTCAATGGCCTGTAAAGCAACTACCCATTGGTAGCACTTCAATAAGTACTATATTTGAAGGTGTCGAGGCCATCTTCTTTTCAAACCCCTTGGAGGGTTTTCGGGAATAGAATGGGAAGCGAGTTGAGATACTAGTGGATTTGAATAGCTATTGAGTTTACTATGAAAGGATAAATATCTGGTTTGAGCTAAGTCAGAAAGTATTGGTTCATTAATTTATTTATGGAGAAGTTTGTGACAAAGTAAGGAGGATTGAGAATTTTCCTAGGAATATCGGATTGTAAAGATTGGATACGAGATCTCTTGGATGGTTTAGTAGATGTTGAAGGTCTCGAAAATGAGACAGTTTCTTATCTTTTTAGTTTTGCGCGTGGATTCTAAGTAAGACGTTTGGCCAGATGGAGCCCTTTTGGAATTGTTTGACAAGGATTAATGGAATATCATTAAAATACGAGGTGTGATCAAAAAGTTCCAGGACTGAATTTTTATACATTTATTCATACAACATACAGGTTATTCAAATTTGACTCCTTCGAAGTACTCCCCTTGGGAAGCTACACACTTTTCCCACCGGTGTTTCCACTGATCAAAGGCCCCAGAAAACTCTTCTTTTGTAAAGGTGTTTAGCAGCTCCGTTGTTTTTTTCTTTAATTTCGTCAACTATTTGAAATCTTCTTCCTTTCAGGTGTCTCTTGAGCTTCGGGAAAAGAAAACCCATAAAAAAAAAAAAAAAAAAAGTCGGCTGGAGCCTGGTCAGGTGAGTAGGGGGGCTGAGGAATGACAGTCATTGCGTTTTTTACACAAAAAGGCCATCTTTAAACCTCTTGAACCACTGATGGCAGCATGATCGGCTTAGACATTCTTCACCAAAAGCCTCTTGTAACATCAAAAAGGTTTCAGAAAACGTTTTGTTCAGTTTCACACAAAACTTCACACAAACACGTTGCTCTTCTTTCACATTCATTTTCATAAAATAGCCAATAAAAACCCTATAAAACTAACCTCAAACAAACTGTGCTAATGTTACTTTCAGTGATGTTATGATTGATCTGCAAACACAGCTGTGTTCCTGTTGAGTCAGGCAGTACAATGCTGCCAACCGCATCGCTGTGAGACATTGCATTCCCATAGTATATAAAAAGTCCTGGAACTTTTTGATCACACCTCGTATACTGTAGGACAAAAAGGCTAAAAGTTATCTGATGAGATTTTTGGATTTATTTAAAATCTCCAATTTTGACACCATTCTTAAAGGTTTATGATTTGGGATTGAAGTGTTTGGGAGGCATTAAAGAGATCATTGTGTACTGATAAAACATGAGAGTCTTCAGCATACGTAAAAAGGACCCGTGCTAGGATGTGTCGGGATTTCAGCTGAATACACCGTGTAGAGGAGGGGCCCTAGGATACTTTCTTGTGGAACACCGGCAGATTGAATAAAGAGGGGAGAATAGTAAAAGTTATGATTAACTTTAAACGAATTAATTAAAATGGATGATAGTTTTTTCAGCCGTTCATTTCATGATTTAAAAATAATCCCTAAATTTATGCATGATAATTTGTTTAGATTTAATTATTTAAAAACTTTTATTTCTCAATTTCATTTTTGGAAAAATAATTGATTTAAAAGGTTAAGAACAAAATATTAAGAAGTTTATAACAGCTGTTTGTTTTGTTTTCATATGATATAATCAAGAGTTAAAGGTAGTATTAAGGTTCAGTTGGCCGGTTGTTGTTGGCCACTTAGCGTCATGGTAAAAGCACGATTTTTTTGTTTGTGAATTGTAAGTCCGTCGTTATGTCTCCTATTTTAAAAATATAAAAATTTCTCATATTTTTTTTAATCATTAATCGTAATTATTACGATTAAGTTCCGAAAGATAGAACAAACTTTCGGTTATAGGCAATTGGGAGGCCGAATAGCTCCAATTTTATTTTTATTCGGACTATTATTTTATCGTCTAGGACTCCTTGACCACGACCATCGCCGTCATACAACCGTCGAATCATCAAGCAGATCGTATGCGGCCGGCCAAGACGAAAAGATCAACTTTATTAATTATCAGAACCGAAAGGATGACACGCAAAATCGTGAAGCGTTCCACATTTTTACAGAGTGTATTTATAATTTAATTGCGCAATTCCATGTTTTAAAATTGGTAATTAATTTTTGTCAAAGAAAAGCGTTGGTTTTAAATATGTTTATATATAATTCAGAAACAGTTGATTTTTTAGTGTTGTATTTCTGTTAAAATCAGAGTTGTTTTTTTTTTTTTTTTTTTTTTTTTTTTTTTATTGTTTTTCTTTATCTTTGAAACTACAGATATATTTTTTTAAAAATATATAATCAATATAAATTGTAAATGAAATTGAGAATCATATGAGGAAGAAATTAAATTAATTTTATTACAAATAAGTGTATTAATAAATAAGTTTTTAAAAAAAGGGATTCAGTATTATTATTATAGATTATTGGTCAAGTAAGATTGAAGCCAGCGTTCCAGAGTTGGTACCCCAGGGAAAAAGCTGCTCAAGGGTGCAATTATTGTTACCCTTATGCTTTCCTAACAAAGTTTGGTCCTCCGGGCCGGATTTTGTAGAATTTCGTTTCTGTAGTCACACAAAAAGACTGGGACCGTGATAATCGTAATGCTTGCTGATTAAAAAAAAATCAATGGTCATTAAAGTAATCTAAAGCAGTTTTTTTCTTTACCAACTGAAGGTTAGGCTATCCATTTTATAGAATTTGAATTTGTACCAGAAGAGAATCCTGACTTTAGTGTCAATACAAGGTTCAGAAAACAAATACTAAATTTTCTGCTACATTTGGTACAGTAATAGGGGGCTCTTTACCCACTAAGCTTCTCCAGACCTTAGACTAAATACCACCAAACTTAACTTCCTAATAAATAACACTAAGCCTTTAATTAATTTTTTAGGCTCTTCTAAAATTTATTTAGTAAGTTTAATGATTTAATATCATTGTTGTTCATTGGAATAAATTATAATTTATCCATAGTGGAATACAATTCTTAAATAATTTTGATATTTTTTTTTCAACTAGGAACTGCTCGTTGGTGTAATTCATTGAATAAACTCATTATTTATACAGTTTTTTCAATAATAGTATGAAATGCTTTTGTTTTTTAACATAAATATTTATAACAATAGTTTTAATGTTTATAGTGGTTTGATGAGTCGTTTTGTTATGGCAAAACAACTATAAATTTATCATAACACGGTTTATTATCTGTTATTGAGTTTATTTACGTAGATGATGCAATGTTTCTTAAGATTTTACAATCCAGCCGCTCTGTTCCAATATTTCGTTATAATACTTATCCTGAGGGTATATAATATGAGTGGTTAACAAAAATTATAGTTTATAAGCAAACACCTATTGAAACATTATAACTTACTTCATGAGAGAGAACGAAAGGGAAGAATGTTTCAAAGGTAAAATGTTAGCCATGGGAGGTTATTGAACGTGCAACAACCAGGTCGACTGTGTTAGAGATTCATGAAAGGATAATGTTAAAATTAGAACGCCCAAAATTGGCCAACTGTAAGCGATGTAATCTGGAATAAATCAACTTACTTTGACGTCAATATCGTATCCCCAGGAGCTACCGGAATAAACATAAGCTTTATTCATAAAAATAGACATGATATTTCATTTTTAAAACTGTCAATACTTATTGATCAAATACCATTTATTTGTCCAAATTAGATGGCTTTTGGTACAAATTCAACCTACAAAGCAACTTGTCTGAACAGCAACGAGTCGTCTGAATACTGAGAAGTTTTAAATCTTTAAAAAAAATTAATAAAAATAAAATCGAACCCATTACTCTGTGATCAATTGTCAGATCCATGGGAATCGTAAATAAAATAAAAAACATCAAATAATTGACACAAACCTTAATCTTTGGAGTGGTTAATGTTCCGAAGTCATCACATGAATTTCCAGTTCGCGATAACAGGGTCAATCTTTTAAGTAAACAGGAGGACTACGCACAATTGAAGATCGGCTTCGGTAATAAAATGCTTGAGGCAACGCTATACTGCTGTATTTTGTAAAATTGCATTCATATTTGAAGGGTTCGGTGGATGAAGGGGTTATGTAATGATTCATTTATGATTAAAGATTTAGCTATGGGTAGGTCTTTGGGATAAGGGTCTATTCTTTATTGGTCTAAAGTAGTTGGTCTTGTCCTGTTTGTGTTCCTCGGATTGAAAGTTTGTCATACGTTTTCTTATAAGGAATTTATTGGAGAATTGTTTTGTTATATAACATTTGTCGCTAGAAAGCACTGTTTAGGAGCTATATTGGTTTGAATGAAAAAAGTCACAAATGCCTAATTTGTTTAATTGTTGGGGCTTTTTTGAGACGCTCTAGCTCTGTTGGTGATGCTCGGATAGAAAATTTACCTGTACATTCCCGATCAGAAATTTAATAGAAAATATTTTTGTTATATATTATTTGTCACTAGAACCTACCGTTTAGGAGCTATATTAGTAAAAAAAAAAAAAAAAAAGTCACGTTTGAAACTCCTATTCTCTTTCAACTTTATTTCGAATAATCATTGATTGTTAATTAAATTAAATATAGTATAAAAATAATAAAATATTCTAGGTACATATATCACACATAAAACAATAAGTATTTAACGTATTTTAGGTATCATTCTTATTTCAGAATTATAATTAATGTTAGTATCATCATGTTAGTATCATTAGTGCAGAAATGATTTTATAAAAATTGACAGCATTTTTTTGAAACATTTTATTGACTGTGAAATATATTTAAGGTAATGTAGAATATAATATTTATTTGTATATATTATATATTACTGAGAAAAATTGTTGATAATGCCATAATACAGTTTTTAATTTATTATATTATTATCTATGTTCTTAGGGCTTGAAAATATGGCAAAGCCATGAAGCATAGCCCATAAGATTATTAGTAGTTTTGATTAATAAAACTTGTTTTAGGAGATATCATTGCTTATTATTCTCGTAAATATCTTAATCCCCTTGTATAATAATTACATAATTAATGTTATGTTAATTTTAGCAATTATCATTTGATATTGATTATATTAATTCAAATTTACCTATATCTGATATAGGCGTCATAATTAAAATTAGAGGCGAACTTCTCAACTTCAGACCATTCATTCAGGGACAGAATTACATTTGTTCTATGGGTAATATTGGAGAAAATGGAGATATATTCCATTATTTAGGACGTTGTAAAGTCTTGGAGGGAATGAGGAAAAAATATTTTGGTGCTGTTACTATGACTGAAATTGATACGGTCAAATACCTATATGGTGAAGACTACTGGGAAGCTCTAGTGAGTTACTTGAAAGAAGCCTATATCTACCGTTCCTTTCTTATTCAAAATTTTAATTATTAATAACCTAAAAAAATCTTTGGATATTATCGATTGATAATATATGTTATAAATAGATAACAATGATATTAATTAGATATTATTAAATAGTATAATAATGGGTGGATATAAGTATATATTATTATTTGATATATAATGGAGATATTCTTATAGGATATATGGTAATTATGATATTATTATATAATACATAATTAACGAGTAATAATAGATTGTATAATAGGTAATTAATTAGATTGTATCGTATTGTTTGGATTGTATTGTATGCGAATACATTAGTTAATAAATTTATAAATATTTACATATTTAAAAATAAATAACAATAATGATTTAAAATCATTTTCAAATTAAAAACGCTCCTGACAGACAGCCGTGGCTATGTCAGTAGTATTACTTTGAACACTTTTGTAAATAACATAAAATTCCGTAAATATTATTGATAAAAGTATTTTCTATCTATCTATACATGAACTATTGTTTTTACCAGTAAGGGGAAATTGAGTTTTTTTTTTGTGATTAAATTTTATTGAAGCGATTCATCATTTTCCAAACAAACATGGTGTTCAACTATAATAATGTTCAGGCGGTTAATAATACAGTAATATATATAATATATTTCATTTCCCATTTAAATTTTTATTCTATATATGGGTATACCTAGTGCGGAATAAAAACCAAATCTAGAAAATTCACTCTCGAAAAGAACCAATATCTGTATCTACCTCATATAAAGAACCTGGTTTCAGTTATGTATTTTTTTTAGATCCACTTACAAAATTTGAAATGATTTACATTCTTAAAATATTTCATAACACTTCATAGTGGAATACCCTTGTCTGCAGTTCAAAGTAGGCCAGATAACTTCTCCGAACCGACTAAGATTTTTTCCTACATAACTTCCTTGTGCAGCCTTTACCACGACTTGTCTCTTCTAAGAAGCAGAATTTACCTCATGGTTGTGAGAAGTGTATCTTTACTTTCCTTGAGTGGTTATGAAAGATTTATTATTGTGAGTTAGCTCTCAAATTAAAATCTCCGGGTCCACTTTCTGAACTTCTAGACTAAAGATTTTCAAGTTACTTTACTGTCTGGACATAACATGGCATAACTTAAGAGTTAAGTGTAATATAAACACTTCAATCTTTAATCTTACGCATAATTATCAAAGGAATATGGTACCTTATAAACCATATTATTAAAGCATTCTTTAAAACAAATTAAAAACATTTAATGAAAATTATATATGTTAACGGCAAAACCCGAAATTATTTAAAACTGGATTTTTCTAGATAGAACTAGATTTTAGAAAGCTTTTACTTTAAAAGTGGTATTAACTAGCCAATACTGGCATTATCCATGTTTGTTCGATAATTCTAGTTATCACCAATTTTAAGTAGTTAATACTAGTTTTCACGAATGAGCTTTGTTAAATCAAGTTCTATCTAAATAATTCTAGTTTTCATTAATTTCAATTTTTGCCGGTAACATATATATTTTTTTCCTATTACACAACCTCTTTATATCATCTTATTATAGACCTGAATTTACTGATGCAGATTATTAAGAATTTGCTGAACGTGCTTTGTAAACAATAAAATAAAATTTTAGATATAAAAATTATAATACATATTCGTTACCAATTATCGAAAATCAACAACCAGCAAAATGTCGTAATGCAAAAAATTTCGTCGCTTATCTACCCAAAATCACCTCAATGCACTCGTCCGATCTCTTTCATATCCTACCTACTTGAATTGAAAAGGAAAGGGCCAAGGGATCTATTGACATCCTTACCAATTCAAATTGAAGAAAAATAGCATATTTAATTTTCAATATATTTAAAAAATACATAAAACAATGATTCAGCTAGGTGTGTCATTATCATCAAAAAATTAATAAAGTTGTTAAATGTTTGTAATTTAAAATAAAAATATTACATTTTGAAATAGCTGTAATGTAATGTTATAAAGTTCCTTGTTTCTTTTTTTTTTTTTTTTTTTTTTTTTTTTTTATAAATATTTTTATTTTGAATAGTAAGTGCAAGTTGCCTCACTCAAGGGCAATGTGTAATATGGATGACAAGGACGCATTCATACAATATGTGCAATGATACAAAATAAAGTAAAACAAAGAAATAAAGTAAGAAAATTAAAATAAACATACGAGAAATAAAATAAAGTGTAATAAATGATAATGTAAAATAAGAAATATTTGTTGAAACTAATAAATAAAAATTGAAGAAGAAAAATAAAATAAAATTTTAAATGGAATCATACTCTATATACAATATTTACAAGCATTCCGAAGAAAACCCCGATCCAAGCCTGACTCAAAATTCGAAGGGCAAGCCGGGCTTAAAGAGTTCCCAGCGCTGTTCTCTCAGCTGCGTCACTATAGAATCCAGTGGAGGCTGAGAGAGGGCACTAAGGACCCTTGTTTCTAATATTTATTTGTACATTGAAATGCACTACAGTACTATAAAAATACAACCAGATACGCAGCCTGAGTATCTTACAATGATTATTGAAAAAATTGCTAAAGTTAAAACTAAATTAAATATCATACGTTAAAAGGACCTAAAGTGTCCTTCCAGAAACCTCAAAGAATAGTCGGAAATCTCGAATAGCTCTGGTAGGAACTAATAACGGATTAAAACAAGGTTACTACAGTGAAATGCGATAGCTAAAATCTATGACTCCCGTAGAAAGAAGTTTTCGGAATCATTGCAGCAAAAGAAGATATCAGCCGATGCTTCAGATCTGGACCTTTTCCAAACTCCTACCGATTCGCCCACACCATCAGTTTCAGATAAATCACGTGAAAATAATGGAAAAGTTATCAAACATAGCACTGATAAGACCTTATTTTACACTAACACTATTATAAAAAATAAAACAAAACTTCTTTGGTTCATCTTGTATATTTGAGTGACAAAATATTTTTTTAAAGGTTAAACCTATAAAAACTAATATTGATCGCGAAAACAACTACATATACCTAAAGTTTCTAAAGAATTCTTTAATGACGGTTTTTATAGAAATGTTCTTCAAATAAATTCCAAAAATCTATTATCATGATCAATCAAGTACTCAACCTGGGGAAACCCGATAACCAGGAAAATTCTACGAAAAACTAAATATAACTTAGAGAAAATATGAAATGTTACAAGATTATTAACACAACTGAAAAAAAAGTATAATGACGATATATTTATTTTTATAAGCGTTTATCATTTCAATAAAATTGCGCCACTATGTCATTAGAAAATTTTCACCTTTAAATCATCGATAAATAGAAATGTTAAAATTGGTAAATATTCAACCTAATTAATGATATATATTTAAACATCTTTTATCATTACTAAAACATCTGAAGTGTATTTAAAAAAATTATAATCGTCTATTTCCTTAGTCAGGCCTTCACTTTTGAATACACTCCCCTTTCAGGCGCTTGACTACCATGCTCCCGGGCCCGAGTTCGAGTCCAACTGAAGGAAGAAAATCTATTTTCTGTCATTTCAGAATTCGAGGTCGGGAGACCCCCCTGGGGCACACCCAGCCTCTTAAAAAGTGGGTACCCTCAATTGGGGAAAACTCTTGACGGTTTAGCGTGAATTCTGGCCAATCACCTCCTTTCACAACAGTTGGCTCAGATATATTACAGCCTAATTACTGAACCTAAGACCCTTCATGGGTTGTAAGTGGTACAGATAGGTAGTATCACTGTTAGTTCCCATGTAGAGAAGTAAATTTTTTTGTTTTTGAATGGCAACCAGTCTTGTAGAAGGAACCATATATTTGTGTATATGTGAAACTTCGTATCAAACTAACAAATTTTCCCGTTCTCAAAGAAAATTCTCAAGGAATTATAAAAATCTTACATTTAATCATGCTTTCTTTTCCTTTTATGATTTGTAAAACGTTTTATCCTTGTGATCTAGTTTGCTATCGAGCCACTAGTTATTTCCTGTATTTTATCTATCTTGTTCAAATATATTTTTTAATGGCAATCAGAAAATACATGTTCCTAATTAATTTGTTAGATAATAATATCCAAGTAAATAAATCTATGTTTATTTGGAGCATTAGTATCCAAACGTCTAAAATAAGGGTTTGGAGAAAAATAGTTCCTGAAATTTAAAATTTAAAAATATAAATTTATATTGGTCAAAACGCCATATTCTCGTAAAAAAAAAATAATAATAATAATAATAACCCGCTTCTGATGATTTATGAGAAGGTTACTAATCGGTTTTTCGACAAGTACGTACTAGGCTTTGAGAAGTAAATTGAAATAATTACGATATGACCCCGCATAAAGGTGTGGTTCCGCATGGAGCTTCCAAACGCGGCAGCTGGAAGTTCATCAGTTCGTTTTATGGTGATGATTTCACAAAATATAGAAAGAGAGTTAAGGAAACTCGCTGGAACCACAATTTTATTATTTTTTCAGACGATGTATAAAGTTCAGGTTTTTTACTGTGAATATTTTATTGATAACCCTGTTTTCGTTAAATCAATTTTATCATGTAAGATTATTGATAACTTACACTTTTATTATCTTACATAATAAAAATTATTTAACAAAAATAGGGTTGTCAATAAAATATTTACAGTAAAAAACTGGAACTTTATACATCGTCTGAAAAAAAAAGTAGTAAATTGTGGTTCCAGCGACTTTTCTTTATTTTATTTTGTCTTTTTTTATATACTGTCTTTCTATATTTTGTGAAATCATCAAAGGGAATATTTATATATATATATATATTATATGTGTGTGTGTGTATATATATATATGTGTGTGTGTGTGTATATATATATGTGTGTGTGTGTATATATATATTTTTTTTCCTCTTATCGTAACCCCATAAAAGGACCGTTTATTAATGTTTTTTACATGTTCCATGCCGTTACAGGCATACTACATGTATGATATGTGTTACATTATATTATTTTACGTATGAGTGATTGTATTAAACCAACAGTATATATGCATATAGCATATACTGTAACGTTATATATATATATATATATATATATCTTATATATATATATATATATATATATAGCGGCCATTATTATATATATATATGATATATATATATATTGGTACCAAAGTTTCTTGTACCATTTTAGACATTTTTTTTTAAATGTCATACCAACCTATATGGTATTTTTGAAAAACAATGCTTAAAATACATTACAGAACACAATTTTAGGGTTTTGGTATATTTAATATACATTTATAAATAATTTTATAAAACCTCAGGTTGAAATACCACACAATATATATATATATATATATATATATATATATATATATATATATATATATATATATATATATATATATATATACACACATAAATTTATAAATATATTTATTATATAAATTTTTATATGTATATTTTAAGCATTGTTTTTCAAAAATACCATATAGATCGGTATGACATTAAAAAAAAAACATTCTAAAATGGTACAAGAAACTTTGGATATGTGGGTGATACTACAGACGCGAAGGAGCGCGTCTGGACTGGTCCCTAGAGCAGTCCGAACGCAGCAGCCAGCTTCTCAATTTTCTGGCGGCAGCCGCAGCTGCTCCCTCTTGCAACACTTGTATTAAAACCAACCGAAGCAGTGCCCAGCTTCCAGCCGCGGCGTCTGGCAGACGCAGCTGCTGCGGCTGGCTGCTCCATGCGGAACCACACCTTAAAATGATAATGCATAATTCAATGGCCATTCCCTTGGAATTTCAGTTTCCATGATATTTTTTTTCTTTGCATAGATTAATTATACTTCGTTTATAATAAGTGTCCAAATTAATAATTACAAACACATATGAATCAAAGAATTATTAATTTATGATCAAAGATTCCATAATTTATTGTCATTTTTTATTTTATTTATTTTAGTGGCTTCAAGCGAGTTTTGTATCGTTTGAATCGCCTCTGCCCATCTCAGCCTAGGTCTTCTGACTCTTCTTGTTCGGTGGAGTTGTTCAAGAGTCCTTCTTGGGAACCCAACCTCCAACCCGAATGCATGTCCTACACATCTCAAAACATCAATATTACAAGCAACGTCACATTCAGAAAACATTTCATACTTTTCCCTGTTTTTTCACCATTTCCAAACTTTAGCATCTTCCTTTCGACCAAATATTTCTCTAAGTAATTTTCTTTCAAATATGAGTAAATAAATCTCGTCATTCTTAACATTTGTGAAGAATATATAAGAACTGGACATATTTAGATTCAACAGAGATAGACCATAATTTATTATTGACATTTTAAAACTAAAGCAGATATTTTAATAGATTAAAAAAAAAGATTTTTTCGTATATGGTTCCCCTATAAAAGCTTAGTTCATTTTTAATTCTTAAATATTTGATTGCAACATTTGAGTATATTTTTTATCATTCTTTCCTATAGCTAAATTCTCACAATTGAAAAAAATAGCAACACCGTAGATTATGATCAAAATCTTGTAGCGACAAAAAACATGTTGATTTAATAATTCTCATTACGAAGGGAAAGAAAAAATGATTTATTGAAGAAATAATTTTCAAAAGTGTGAGGTCAGTAATTTTAAATTTTTAACTTTTTAAAAACAAAAAAAAATAAAACTAATAAAATAATTCTTAATTCAATCAATAGCAAGTGAACCCATTTACACGTTAATTAGAAAAACAATTACGTATAAACTCATTATATAAATTTTGATAACTTCACAAGCGGTCATTTATCACACTAAGCTATGTCAAAAAATATAAATTTAGCTGAAGGTTTTAGTGTTTAGCTAATCAATTTACAAAACCAAATCCTATTAAGTCGTTGTAAAAACATTGGAATACAATGCTGCTTACTTGTATTTGTCAGTCATAGCAAATTGATGACATTGCAAATTTTAGAGCTTTTAAACGTGATCTTGCATATTCTACTGTCCTGCATCTTGTTTATATATGAATAATCAGTTAGAGGTTTAAATCGACAACTCTTGATTTGGGGAAAAAATATTATATGGAAACTATACGTGCATTATTCTAGGAATATGATATTGCACTTGAAGCAATATTCTCGTATCATATATTTTATCATAAAAGATAAAAGCAAAAAACATATCGGTATTGTAAAATATACTCTCACATGACCTGGGCTGCCGATTTAGGGGAAATCTTTGAAACCTTTGCACCCAAATGGGGAAAATTTTGTGGGGAAAATAGAGCAATTATTGAAATTTTGTGGAGGTTACACGTTGTCAGCAAGATGTGATAACCAAAGAGGAACTACGAAATGTACTTGCCACTGCCGTATTCACTTTATTTATTAATTTATTTTTTATTATTTTTATTCAGTGGACATAATTATTTTTTAAAACAATATTTTGTAATTTTCATTCAAAGACATTTATAAACATAATACTCATTATTAAATTTCAGAAGAAACATTATTCATTTTGTCGGGGGGGGGGGGGGGGGGGGGGGGGGGGGGGGGTCAAAAAAGCTTTGGGGAAATTTAGCTGCTACCCGGGGGGAAAAATGTTATGCTGGTAGCACTGCACATGACCATCTCTCCTGTATATTAACTCTACCGAATCCGAATGATGAGATGTTTAAATAAAAAAACAATTCTAAATTAGGATGACCTAACTAATGAGAGGTCGAGTATGTTTATTTGTCTCTTGTTCACATCCATGTCAAAAAACACGGTCATGCGCCTGGATTAATTATTTTTTTTAAATATATGTTATTGAATAAATGCCACAACCTGCCTTCCTCATAGGCAATATACAATGGGGATGGTAATGAATTCATCCATACAATATATATAATGCATATAAATGAATAATCTAATTATACAAGACATAGAATCAAATTAAAAAAAATATAAAACAAAAAATTAAGACAAAATCATACTTAATCGAAACAAAACAGCATCCTATAGAGATACGAACACTACCAGGGGAATCCCAGTCCCACCACGCCCACTTATGGGGCAAACCGGTACTCAGAGAGTTCTCAGAACTACTCTCTCAGCGGGTTTGTTTTAAGGAATAAATATCTAGTTTTATCATTTATTATTATTTTAAAGACTGCATTAAAATTTGTTGAACAGATCATTCCACACCGGCAGATGTCATGTTCATTAGAGGTCTGACGGAACGGAAAATAAATTTAAAAGGTATATTAATATGGCATTGTAAAGTTGTGTAAAATCAATATATAATTATTACTTTTCTTTATTTCATGCATCCACATCCTCACACAATTATGTGTACAGGTACAAACACAATAGATAAAATTGAAATATTTAAAAATTCAGTTAACAAAAGTTGACAAAGCATTTTAAGCTGGTAGAAAATATTTAAAATTCATGGCTTTACTTCATAAACTTAAGAAAAACAAAATGTGAAACAATATCATTATAATTATGCTATGAAGGGATATAGATCCAGGGTTCTAATAGAGATTTATAATAAATTTCTACTTACATTAATTAAGGTGTTGGGATAGACTACTATAAAAATGGTAGCAAAAAGATGAACATCCGAAATAATGTAATATTTATTAGAGTACAAGAATGTTTTGTATACCAATTCGAAGATTTGTTTTTTGTAATAATTTTTATCTCACAGATTTTATATATTTATAGACTTGTTATGTGCAGAAGTTGCTGTCTGATACCTAAGCAGCCAGAAATAATATGTTTTTATTTTACTTTTATTTTAGTCTTAGGGAACAAGATGTCCCGTACAAAAGATTATTTTTCTTTAACAAAAATAAGAAAAGGAAAAAAATCTATAATTTTTGTCTGTGTATATGACTAATAACTTAACTTTTTTTTTACTTAAAGCAATATTTAATATATATATATATATATATATATATATATATATATATATATATATATATATATATATATTAAATTATGAAGTGGTTCTTGTTTACTAAATATTTTTTAAATATTTTTTATTTTTGAAGAGAAAAGATTTGACCCCAGTTGGGATTCGAACCCAAGTCTCCACCTCTCTAGCGTGGCGCCTTATCCACTAGGCTACCGGGCTCGTATATATATATATATATATATATATTATATATATATATATATATATATATATATTTCTCTATATTTATGTTTTTATTTGAGTTTCCCAGTACCTTTGAGATGTCTCGAGGTCCTCCCGAATCAGTCAACCTATTGGTGTAGTAAAGACATTCGTCAAACATAAGGGATATTGATAAACCATAGCCATTTCACATTTGGGAGGAGCCTCTTTGGTTATAAGGTGAAGGTGTGCAGTTCTTATATGGCCGATACTTAATCGCGTTAGGATTACTTCGCTTAGTATGGTAGGAAGTGCTCCATGGTTTTACGTCCTTCTTAATTATCCTGAGTCGGTTCTGATGCCGTTAGAAAGGTTTCGCTAGGTTCTGGGAGGACTAGAGCTCCTTTTGCTACTTTATCAACCATTTCGTTACTTCTTATTTCGATATGACTTGGCGACCAGATGAAGTACACTGATCTTCCTCCTTCATAAAGTTTCTTGACTAGATCTAGAATGCAATGTATTCTTAAGTAATCTGAATACATGTTCTTCATAGAGTTTAAAGCGTTGTGTGAGTCTGACACCAGTTCAACATATTCAATGGGAAGCTCAGGGAGTAACGTAAAGCCATGGCGATGTCATTTCAGCCGTATAAATACTGCAAAGTTTGTGTAATTTAAACTTATGCGTTGTTTGAGAAGTGACAATTTTATGTTATTAATTTTTATTTTTAACTGTTAATTGTTTAAAAAAATTAATACATAATAATTTTAATTGTTTTTAATTTCCTATACATTTATGCTATACATTGAGAAATGCATATAGAAAATGTTACATAAAACAAGCAA
Organism: Euschistus heros; assembly: GCA_003667255.2. Lineage (NCBI taxonomy): Eukaryota > Metazoa > Arthropoda > Insecta > Hemiptera > Pentatomidae > Euschistus > Euschistus heros. Next base: position 1,636,141 of record RCWM02000231.1, read on the forward strand.
CATATATATGAAGTACATATTTTTAAATGTTCACGAAAGTTAGTTAACAAATGTTTATATTCATTCATTCTTAATAACATTGCAAAGTTGTAGAAATTTCCTAAATTTGATTAAACCCTGATTTAATAAGGATACGTGTAAGGATAAATGAAAACAAATGGACTTTACTTGATAGCTTGAAGTAAAGTCTGGTTAGGCTGGACACTTTTGTTGGATTTATACTGCTTAAGAAATATCTATTGTTCATTAAAGAAGAGTAGAGCCACTATATCTACTTTATAGAAAAATGTGTTTAAATTCGAGTGACATTTCTTGGCTATTGTAACATTATTAAGTCATGGAAAATACATTATTTATAAATATTATAATACATACAATGTGTATATTAAAACAATAATACTGTTTAAGTTTGTAATAGTTACAGACTACTTCAACATTTACTAGACAAACGTTCAAAGCTCCCAATTAATTACAAAAGACTCATTTACATGACTGTGATTAGACCTATTTGGACGTACAGAGTTGAGCTTTGGGGCTCTACTAAACCATCCAATTCATCTCGTATCCAATCCTTACAATCCAAAATCCTTCGAAAAATCCTCAATGCTCCTTGCTTTGTGGCCAATAAACTTATCCATAAAGATCTTAATGTTCCATATGTTTCTGATTTAGCCCAAACCAGATACCTATCCTTCCATAGTAAGCTCCATAACCACTCCAATCCACTAGTCTCCCAACTTGCTTCCTCCTCCATCCCTGATAATCCTCCGAGGCGTCTGAAAAGAAGATGGCCTAGAGACCTTTTAGTGTAGATTTTATTGAAGTGCTACTAGTGAGTAGTTCTTCACCAGTTATTTGCATGCCATTGAATTCACTGTCAACACATTTACTTGTATATTATTTTGTACAGTTGTAAATGTCAATAAATAAAAAAAAAAAAAAAAAAAAAAAAAGTTTGTAATAGGTTAATTAGATTTATAGTAACATTATTTCGGTTATTTTAATTGTGATTCATATAGGTTTATCGTTAATTATTTGAAATCTAATTATTTATAACACTTTAGTATTTTTATATACATTTTCAAACATTTAATTCATAACTCTGATACAACAATGTGACAATATGAATAATTTTAATTGGATGGTTATAACAGTTTTTTAAAGCACTCAGTGTTGCCAAAGGTACCTACCTACATGTTTTCACAACACACAATGTTGCCAGGTTCTTACTACCATTTTATATTAAAAAAGTCATAATTTATAATTTATCTAAAAATTAAATAATCCACATTGATTAATAAATTTGACATACACTTTTTGTTTATTCTCTTAGATAAATTTCAAATTATGGTATATTTTCCATGGCTGGATTAGGGTATATGGTTGCTCTATTTTTTATTTATTTTCTTCTCTTCCTCACAAATAGAAATTGTCTATTGTTAATTTTGAACCTCTGCTCCAGCGGTTATAATTAGCTCTCTCCGCGCTATGTTAAAGATTGTTCTGATAAATAATTCTTCGAACGGAAAGTACGATTTCAAGGAAATGTAGAGAACTTGAGTTTACGGCAATGTTGATCCCAGAAATCAGAATATTATACTGCTGTAATGTTACTGGATAAGAAAGCAGTGAATATATTAATTTAAAACGCAAGAATAGATTTAAATACATTTAAATTGATTATTTGCTATTTTTATTATGTGAATAACCTTCTATAATATACAAGTCGCTGTCTAACGTTAGCTTATCTTTTCAAGATAAATAAATGCTGACTTCGGCATTAGCAAGGAAAAGTAAATCATCTTCCGTCGCAATTACTTATGATCGATAAGCTAGCTTTATCAAAGTCAAAATTTTCTATTTTTTAGATTCTAATCAACATAACGAATACATCCATCCTACTATATAAAAAGGCAAGCCATTTTTCGTTTGTGATCGCTAACCACGAAATCTACTGAACCAATCTATGCCAACTTTTAACTACATCATTTTCATAGTTCGAGGAAGGCTTGTAAATAATGACATTTACTCGGTTTTAATTAAACATTTATAAATATTAAAAAAAGAAAAAAAAAAAAAAAGCGATAAATATGTGGTCCTCGATGAAGTTTGAAAAGTGACCGACAGGTGGCCAGTGTCAATTTGCGAGAGTGGATACGTGTTTAATGAATGGTACGGTGTTATATAGAACTTTAATTTGATAATAAAATTTAATTATTTTAAATTAAACTGTTTATAAAAAAAGAGATAAATACGTTGTGTGACATTTGGATCCTAATGACGTTTGAAAATCGACCGGTATATGCCTAGTAATATATATATAATTCGTTCTTCTATCCACCTCCTAAACACTAGATCTTGACCTTTTAACATGTATACCCCTCACATAAAACTGCCTCCTTTCAAAAATCCTTCATCAATCGTGCTACCTTCTTCTGGAATTCCCTACCCACTTCTATTCGTAAAGCAGCTTCCCTTACTTCCTTTAAAAATAATTTATTTTTACACCTTTTAGACAATCATTTTTCCGCTTATATGTAAATAATTAAGTTAATACTTGTGAGAGCTCTACGGCAGTCGCTGAGAGAAAATGCCTTTGAGGAGTGGGCCAGTTGCAGGTGGCAGGGCGTTGGTGTTCGACACTTTAAAGAAACCCCAAAAGCTAATAGTTACATATACGACAAGAAGGTGCTATCCGGGTCTGAATGGGCCAACGCCTTTAAGCTTAATATTAACTACGCACCCCTGCGTGGAGTCCCAGGCGTCAGCGAACAGAAGAGAGAAGTTGGGTCCCTTTGTCGCAAATGCGGCAGAGAGTCTGAAACACCAGCACATGTGCTGGGAATTTGCCCCAACAACTCCCTCCTTTCTAACACGCCGTCATCACAGAGTAAAAAAGGAAATAGTGAGGCTCCTAGAAGAGAAAGATTTTGCCTGCTTCGATGAGGTGTATTGCATCGATACCGATGGATCTACACGATACGCTGATATCGTTGCTTTTTCACGAAAAGGAAATTCAGCGGTTATTCTGGATCCCACGGTTAGATTCGAAAGCAACGATCCGGATCAAGCAGGTAAAGTGGAAAGGGAAAAGAAGGGAATATATGACAAATGCATCCCTTTCCTTAAAGAAAAGTTTCGCGAGACTTTCGGCGAGAGAGAATTCCACGTGAGAGGCCTATGGTTCGGAGCTCGCGGAACTATACCTAATAGAACAAGGAGCTTCATGGAAGACCTGGGAATTGACATGAGGGATGTGGCTGTGTTAGCGGAAAATATTATATTGGACTCCCTGGGAATAATCCACCACCACATATATGGTTGATTATCCTAGTTTTTATATAGTTATTATTATTGTTATTAGTTATTGATATTAGTTATATAGTTATTGTTATTGTTATTAGTTATAAAGTTATTGTTATTTGTGTGAATAGTTTTATATTTATTTTATATATTATATTTTATATTGTTATCAATAAGGTTTATATTATCTTGTTAATATTTTAAATTTTGTTTTAATTTTATTTTATATTCCGCATGGATTGATCATTTTAATATGTAGATTCTTATATTTTAAAAATAATGACTATTACGGGTTTTTTTTTTTTTTTTTTTTGGTATGTCATTTTTGGATTGATTAAGTATGCTGTGTTTTTTTGCAACCCATTTAAAATGGGCAGCACCACTTAAAGTGTTTCTCTCTCTCTAGAATTATTCTTATATATATATATATATATATATATATATATAGATATACGATTGTTTTTTTTTAACATACAATTTTACCTGTACCTGTGCATTATTATTATTATTATTATTACTCTTAGGGAACAGTAAGTCCCTGAATAATTTTTTTTTTTTTTATTTCATTTGATTTTCATAATATGGTTAACATCTTCTTTCCATCTGGAATACCAACAGATATGTTAAAATTAAAAATTAAATGTTCTATAATGATTTTACGTTAGCTGCAACCACCTAATCTGTGAGATGGTACCAAGTTAAAAACTACAGCTATGCTTGAAAATATTGTTGAGGCTATGACTCTCACTGAACCAGCGACTGGAGACATCGCATTTATTTTTAGAATCCCAATGGTTCCTACTGATCTATCATTCGAACTTAAACGATTAAAATTTCGAATAAAAGCTTCTTTTGTTACTACGGTAACCAATTCGCAAGGCGTACAAAGACATTGTAGTAGATCTTCGACTGTTTTTCTTACGGTCAATAATATGTAGGATTTTCCAACTACAACCCTAACAATTAAATCACTGTCATGATGATTGGTGGAAAATACTCGAAAAGTAATTTATTGAAATGTCTTTCTAATAGAAGATTTTTATCAATAAATAAATAAACTTTCAGTTATTAGTTAAAATTATCTAAGTTCTTTACTTATTAGAATAAGCGAAGGCAAGACGCCGGATGTACACCATAATTCGATAGATTGTTTAGAGGGGTTCCATCATTCAAAAACATCAAATGAGATTAAAAAAACAAAAGAATTGTAATAAATGAAAGTCATATTTTATATATATATATATATATATATATATATATATATATATATATATATATATATATTTATTCAATATTAGACCAAGAAAAAAAAACACTAAACTTAAATGTTTTTAAATATTTATGCTAGACCTGAAGAGGGGTAAATCTCATAAAACAATAGGAAACCTTAAATTTCATAATTGGATACAATATTCAAAATAAATATTAATTTTTCCGTCCTATTTTTTCCTTATCCCATTGCTAAGGCCGCGAGGGTAGGAGCGGGGAATTAATTTCATACTGTCATGAACCAAACGATCTTTGATTTATCTGGTTGCTAGGGCAACGCACTTGGTTACAAGTGCGTTACTACTGATCTATGCCCCTGTGCTTAATTTTTCCATCTATCAATTCATAATTACGTCATGGCATATACAGCTGACATCAGTATACAGTTGGGATTCCCGACTCTTCCCAGACTATCCTCACCACGTTGGCTGACGAACCATATGTGATAACCGTATTAATGATTCATTTGTTGCTAGTTCTAAAATTATAAAACAACCTGAACAACATTTATAACTGGTTTAAACTATCACACTCACTCACTGATGGGCTTGTTTGGGTGTCCATTTAATTTTTTATAAAACAGTTAGTTGTGTGTCCGTATATATTCAATGATTGTTGGAATGCGTAGGTCAGTGTGTATAGTTTTTTTGTTAACGCATCAAAGTGCGTGAGGTAATAGTCTTAATAACTTGGACTGAAAAGTTTTTAATCTTCTTATGTGTGTCTGTTTAGCAGTTCCATAAATTTGTGATGTATAAGTCCATAAAGGTTTTAGTAAGCGTGTGTAGGTAAATCATTTTTGTTTTATTTGTAATTTTGATTATTTTCCGAAAAGTAGTTGGTACATTAGTTCCAGTCACGTATTTAATGAAGTCCATTTCTTCTTAATATGTTGGCCCCATGTGATTCTCCTATCGAATGTAAGTCCTAGGTATGGTATTTGGTCCGTTTGTAGAATTGGGACATTGTCGATATAAACGGTAGGGCATGTTTCGTGTCTAAGGGTAAATGTGTCGGGACTTTAGATGATTTAGTCTAAGTTTTGTACCCCTTATAAGTGATTTTGCAAGTTCAATACCTGTGTTGAATTTTGGTGTCTAGTAATTATAGCTGTGTCGTCTGCGTATGTGGTTGTAAGGTAATTATAGTAGTATTGACCCCTGAGGTACACCTGCTAGAATCGGGCAAATAGATGGAAGCCCTGAGCCATATCGAACTAAAAATATGTCAGAGAGGAAAGACTGAAGAATAAGATAATCATATAAGCAGGTGGTAGATTAATCTTGAGCTAGAAGGGAAGCCCCTGGTGCCAGACTTTGTAAAATGCTTGGGTAACATCCAGAAACACTTGGGTTGCATATAATTTCTGCTCTAGTACCGTCGAAACATAGTTAGCCACTCATTGTAGTTGTCGAGTTACAAATTAAAACTTATATTACAAGTCACAATACGTTACATCTATATCTATTGCATCTACCTATCCCCAAAACGGTTGTCTTGTAATGGATGGTTACCCAATACCACAAACGAACACAGTGACCTACCTGGGACTTCTTTTTTGAAGGTTGACATGGAGACCTCTTGTCAGGACAAAAAATAAATCAATAAGCTTCCAAAGACTATCAAATTTGACACTGCACATACTTTCTTAATTACGACTCAGAGAGAAAAGTAACTGTACACTTTTTTACTTAAACACATTTGGACTTAAGCGTGCCAAATCATTTTTTGTCAACCTTTTGCTTCTTGTACCTTCCACGAATGTTTCTCAGAACAAATGTCGGAATCAAAATTATTCAACAATAAATTTACTTTAATTTCATATATACGTTTTTAGCATTTGAATCAAGTGTTTAACAAAACGTGAGGTAACATTTGTTTTTTTTTTTCCCGAAAATAATCAATTTTCAATTACATATATCTCGGAAACCGTTGGAATTTCGACAAATTTATATAGAATCAATGTTATAAGAAATTTAATTTGCTTTAATTTTTATTCGAAATATATTTTTCTAGAGTCCACCATTTTCGAGATATAATCGAAAAAGCAAAAAAGTTGAACTTCTCCCCTCTCCCCCACCGTTAGCCCACCTCCCAGGTGCGGGGACTTTTAGTATTCTTACTTTCTAACAACTCCTAACGAAGCTATGAAGTAAAAAATTATAGCATATTCCATGCACTCTACAATGTGTTTATTGACTATACTAGAAGTGGTAATGTCACGTTTTTTTTTTTTAAACACAATCTAGTTTCAATAAATAAATGAAGACTTTATGTCCAGAAGTGTTAGTTAGCAAAATTTGAATATTTCAAAACAACTAGGAAAAGAGATATGAAGAAGATAAAGGGACTATGTAAGATATGCCTGCTAAAGGAAAATGTAAAATAGAAAACACTTTTTTACATAAATTACTCAAAATTGTGTTTTTTATAAAAAACCTCTTCATCCGCCAAACCTTCTATGAAGGAATAACACATCCTACCTCCTTCTGCAGTGAATACTTCCTTGGTACATACCTCTTCCAAGTTGGCAACATCCTCCACCCTCCCTTTATATACAGTACCCTACCATTCAAGTCTTCAATCCAATCACTATATCCACGATCCCAACTTTCCGAGATTTATACTGTATCCTACAGAACTACTGCATTCCGATTCCCTTCTTGCCCACTCCTCTACTCTCTGGAACTCCCTTCCTCCTTGTATTCTCAATTCTTCTTCCCTTGGAACATTCAAACCATTCCTCTTCAACCCACTTTCTGCTCCATAATAAATGCCATTCTGGTATATCATAGAACAGCCTGAATTTATAATTTTCTTACTATAATGTTTCCATTTCTTTATAGATAAATTTTGTATTGTGTTTTTTGTTTTCATTTTTCTGCTTTTCCCTTCTACAATTGTTTATAGTATTTATACCTATATTGAAGAAGAAGATGATGAATTTTTTTTTTTTTTTTTTTTTTCTGTTTCTTGTTTATTTATTTTTTTTTTTCGTTGCAATGATAATTTGTATTCACTTCTATTTGTCCTGTTTTATTTTTAAAATATCTAGGCCAAATATGAATTTACGTTCTGTTTAGTAATTTTATTCTTAAGTGATATTTTTCCAGAATAAAGTTTTCTTTCAATTCTGCCTTCACACTAATAACTTTTACAATACAATCTATGACACAAGCTTAAGGTTACACGTAAAAGATTGACGTGTTACCATTGAACTAAATATATTGAGGCAGTGAGGAATATATGTACAGAGAAACATTACAATCCTCTGTGGTTCGGATAAAGTAATCGTCTTACCCCGAGCAGGTGAAATAATGAAAATTTTATAATGTCAGCGGATTAGTAGCAATGAAATTAAAAGATAACGTATATTGCTCGTAAGCAGAAATTATTTAAACATTATTAACTTGATAAGCTCAAATAAAACTTTTTTTTGAGATATCAAATTGTTATAAATTCGAATTACACAAAGAATATCAATCCATATTAAATGGTGTATCGATTTATTGTAAGCTATATTTCAATTTACTTTTATTTGTCACCTCTAACCTTATGGTTCATAAGCGTGATGTAAAACATGGTAAAATCTATTGTTGAATTTAAGATCTTTTGAAATAAAATGAAATTGTCAATTGCTTTTTTGTGATATTTTGAATGGAAATCGAATTTCCACTTTATTATCATTTATTTATTCTTCATCTATTTCACTGAGGATACTTTAATCATGTGTTAAATACACTCAAATAACATAATTGGTGAATCAAGCAAGAACCCACTGGTACCTCCTTAAAAGTTATATAGCCTAAAAAATAAATATTTTTATAATATTGTATAGACATTAAGAAAAAAGTTATTTTTTTCAAAGTTAGATTATTTTTATTTTGAAAATTTTATACGTTGTTTTATATAGATGTGCAAATTTCTTATCTAATAAAACTAGGATAAAATGGTATATCCTACGAAAAATCTTAATAGTTCCCTAATATGTCACAATTAAACTTATCCATAATGATCTCAATTTTCCATATATTTTTAGCCAAAACTATTCTTTCATAATAAATTCCATACCCTCTCAGACATTCTCAAATTTCGACCCACTCGATTCCCGATAATCCTTAGGGCCTCAGAAAAGAAGATGACCTAGAGATCTTCAAGTGTAGAATATAAAACTTTTATAGGAGTGCTGTCAATGAGCATGTTTTATTTCAATTTATTGAAATATCATTCTTTCCAGTATCCCTTATACCAAGTTTATGTATTCGTTTATGCAGTTTTAAATTTCAAACGGTAAGTGTAAAAACAAAAAAAAATGGTGTACCATATTTAAAATTTGATTACCACACAAAATTTGTAAATAAAAAAAACTTTTTTATATTACAGACTTTAACTATTCGATTTAAACTTAGTTATTAAAAGATAAATTAATTTTAAAACATTTTTATTTTTTCAGTATCTTCTAAGGTGCGAATTCATAATTATGTGAAATCTTGAGTTTATTGTCATTAGTGAATTAAAAGCTACACCATACGGTCGATTTTATTTTAATAATGTAATATTTCTTTATTTTATTTTATACTGAGTAAATATTTATTTTTTATGAATATGGAAAGTTTATATTTCAAAAGGCATTACAAACAGCCATCTTCTTTCCAGACGCCTCGGAGGATTATCAAGAATAGAGGGAGGGGCAAGTTGGGAGACTAGTGGATTCGAGTGAGTATGGAGTTAACTATGAAAGGGTAGGTATCGGGCTTGGGCCAAATCAGCAGCATATGGAACATTAGGATATTTATGGATAGGCTTGTTTGTGACATATTAAAGAGAATTTTACGAAGGATTTTGGATTGTAAGGACACCAGAAGAATTTAAAGGTTAAGAGAAACCCCAAAGCTCAACTCCGTATGTCTAAATTACTATAATGTAATTTTTTAATTATGTCTACTATCATGTCTTTTATAATGTGGACGGTATTTAACAGAAGGGAACCAATCCACATTGAAAATCTTAAATAGTGTGGTTCTTTTTCTTGAAATAGATTTCGTATTCTATTTCAAATAGTTTTTTCGACTTCGATTTTTCCATTAAAATATCTGAACCAAGAGATGGTTCTTTTCTGATGAAAATAGTAAGTACTAATCCTATCCAAAACCACCTCATTTTTGCATATTTTATGGATTTGGTTCCCTTCTGCTAAATGCCGTCCATTTATTGGGAGTTTTGAACGCTTGTCTAGTAAATATTAGAGTTCTTGAATTTAGTAGTAGCAATAATAATAATAGTAGCAGTTTCTTGAATTTGAAGTCAGGTATGTGGAGAACTTATTTTTAAAAACATTTTTCAAGCGTTCAAAATGTTATTTGAGATTCCTTGTAATCATTATTTAATAATAATTAATTTAGCTTGATAGGTAATCGACAAAGGTACGAAATAAGACTTTAAAACAAATAAAATAGTGGCCTCTCAGTTTAAGTATAAATTTTTATGCTTTATTTCTCATAAACGTGAATATTTTTAATCTCATAACCTTCTCACAATTAAGGGTGAACCACCATGGTTTCAGGTAAGTTTGTTTCTCATTTGATATTAGATATTTAAAAAAAAAGAAAAGAAAAACTATAATACTTTATATATATAAACATATACATTAAGGAAATAATGTAATAAAAAAATGTTAGTTAACATTCATCGAATGGTTCAACTTGCAAAATGTATATCGCGAAAATATAACAAAATAAAATTTAGTTACTTACCTCTAGAACGAACCTCCATTATATGTACACAGTATAATGGGTTTTTTTTACACAGGTGTGGCTGTCATCTGAAGACAGACTATCGCGGAAAAAAATTACAACAGTATCGGGTGTGCTTAAGCTGTGCAAAGAAAGAAGTAATTGAACATAACATTACGTAAAATTATTGAAGCATTATACACACGTGTCTCGCATAAACCTTAATTGAACAATTTAATTACAATCTTATAATTATTGGCAAAAATTGGAATGGCTGAACAATATCATATAAATCGATTAAAATCCCAAATTTGTAACTCTTCTCTATGGATACAGAATGCGCAAATAATAGTTGCAATATAGTATTATTTTATTTTATTTTTAGAGAAACGATCCTTTAAAGCTATGATGTTACAGCTCAAGGATATCATTATAAACTACAAACGTGATTGACTAAAAATCAATAAATAATTTAAATAAATAAATGATAGAGATAATTTCTAAATTTAAACCATTTCTCAGACTTGGTAAGTGCGTGAAACCATTTTATTTTCAAAAATTATTGAGCAGGTTTAGCTAATAATATTAAAATATTATTTCCTACATTCACCCATATTTCTGCCTGCAAATCGAATTTTATCATAAAACCACTTTTTAGTTTCCTAATTTGCAATTTAGGATCTAATTCTCCACCGTTATAGTTGAAGAATAGCTATCGTTTCATAAATGTATCCTTGACAAAGAAATATCACAGAAGAGTAAGAGGAAAGTTGCCTATTCCCTCTACTTCCATTTGTAAAAACATGAATAAAGTGTATTTTATGCATTCGAAGCGTCTTAAAAAAATCCACCCTATACGGAGCTGTTTTGTATATATATATATTTAAATGTTATCACTTTCTTATTTCCATATCATTCCATGTGAAATCAACAAATTCTACATTAGATTTGGACCTTGATCTCTCCAATTTCTATATTTTTAGTATGGACGTTGTACCTACAAGACTAGTTGAAATGTAAAATATTACATTTTCTGACTTTTGGTTTTTGAGTTATAAGCTTTTAAATATCCAAAAAAACTACTGTTTTCGTTCCTCACTTAATATATTCAAAATTACGCTATTAAAAACTTATTTCACCTAGAGAGCTCAAATTTGGCACATTATTTTCCATATAAAATGCCCTTAAATTTGATATATCACTCAATACATTTTCTGTACATTTTTTTCGAAACGTCTTAAAATTCCTAAAACACGTCCACTTCGATTTTTTTAAAACAAAATATATGTGATGCATACCATAACTGACTATATGCGGGCACAATATCAGAATGGGATAGAAATGGGTTCTTGATAATTTTTTTTTTTTAAAGAACAGTGGAAAATTCAAACGACATACAGGCGGAGTCGCTCCCCCTAACAGTAATTATTAGCGCCCCGAAAAATGTTTCGCTATATTTTATTAAGCATTTATATATTTTACTCAAAGAAATATTTACAAAAAGTGATAATATCTACATGTTTTTTAAAAACCAAAAGTCAGAAAAATGTAATATTTTTCATATCAACTAGTCTTGCTAGGTACAACTTCTATACCAAAAATTATAGAAACCATTGGTTAATTTGGCATGGAATGACCCTATACCAAAAGTTCAAAACGAAATCGATTACATAAATATTAAAAAAAGATGATGATTTTGAATAATTCCGTTTTAAGGATTCCAAAATCAACGAATTAATAAATGGAGGGTCGTAGGAAAAAACGACATCCATTTGGGCCTACTTGATATTGCAGTGAGCACAGATTATAACTGAAAAATATTTATAAACCATCAAATAAAAAACATACTCCCGAAATTATTAAATAGTGACTAGACAAGAAATAAGCCAAGGGCAATCACAGACCATGCAAAGTATCTAAATTTCTAAGATTTTGATGAATTGATTCTCAGTTGAACTTAAATCGTTCTCCCCCGCAAACCTTCAGATTCCATTGTGGTTGACTCCTGTAAACAGTTTACACAGAACTATACTCACAGAGTACCTTAATTCTGCACCTCTTTGTTTCTGTTAATTACGCACATTTTTATGTAACTTCTTCCTCGTAAATATATTTTTTATATTATTTTTTTTCAAGTGCTCTTACTAAATAAACTTTTGGTGTTATGACTGGTTGGTAACCTTCAGCTCATGGAAGGGGATGATCAGCTCTACCTTTATCGCTTTGATTATACAAATTTATCTACATAATTAATTATAGAATTTAGTTTTCAAAAACGACAATGCTCCTTCACAGCTTGTTGGTGACAGAAGTCTTCTTTGTTCTGTGAATAAAAACCATCTTGACTCAGTTTGTCAACAACTGAAATAGCATCTACTTAAGATCACAGTTTACAAATACTGCTTTCGAATTCAAGTCAAAAGGATATAATGACTACTAAAATCTCTAATTATATCCCATTGATCCATAATAATTTTGGTCTTCAAGTATGAAAGTACTACTCAGGTAGCCGAAGACAGATTAATTTAATAGCAGAAGGCGATGGCTGTTGCTTTATTATTCATTTCAATGTCCTTCTATCTTGCTATTATGTCTTTCAATCCACTCCGTTTTTATTAGGAAAGTATACGCCTCTGATAATGTGCAACTGTTGTAATAAACATGCCCTAGTATTACAAGACTCAGTTTCTTAGACCGAGTTCAATATCATTTATAATTTTCATTTTGCTTAGTTTGAAATAGGTCTTCAAAGAGAAAGGTACGACAAAACAATCAGCTAATATAAATGAATTTAAAATCAATAAGTAATTCTTAATTTAATTATAAATCAATCAGTAAATAATTATCAAATTGGATTTTCCGAAAATTAGTGCAGGTTTGTATTTTTTAAATAAATGATAAGAAATCATTTTTTAATCAAAACTCGCTTCATTCCTCCTTACATTTCTGCTAATGCTCCTCAGTATAGAATATTGAATCCATATTATAAAAACTTTCTGATTACTATCAACTTTTGATTAATAATTATTTTATCATTTAAAGGGATGGTCCAGTTGGTAGGCTTGGGGTCTGGAGAAAAGTGCAATTAAGGCAGAGACTCGTAATTAACAAGGGGAGGACTAATTATCTCTCACAGATCTTGTAGGCAACTTGTTTGGAGGCTCCTAGTCAAAAAATACTAAACACGTTTTGCCGTTCAAAATTTTATAACTATAAAACTACATAAACTATTGTAGTTATAGTTATATAGTTATATAACTTTAAAACTATAACTATAAAATATTAAACACTGAATATTTAGCAGCTCCGACTAATGGGCCCTTGAGGCGGAGAAAAAAAAAAATGAAATAGCATTAAACTAATTTATTTAATATCTCAAATTTAAAAAATGATATCGGCATGATTTCTGCACTTTTTTAATTTTTATTTTAGAGTACTGATTTATGGAAAAATACAGCCGCTCCATAGATTTTTGTTTGGGTTAATTAAATTCTAAAAAAAATGAATAGTTCTTCAAGCAAACTACCTTTATAGATTTTTTTTACTTAAAAGTTGAAAGCAGATAGGAAGTAGAAACCAAAGACGTTTCAAGCTAACTTATATTTTGGGTAAAAATATAAAATTGATACGTTTAACGGCCAAACCGTAATTTATGTTTTTGTCTGTATTTTTCCAAAAATAAAAAAATTCTTTATTTAAAATCTAGAAATTTCTCATTTCTTCTAAATATAAGATAAATTAGAATTAGGATAATTTTTAATTTATCACTTGAATATCGATGCCTTAGCTCACAGATGTGTTAGGCAGAAATTTTTAAAAATGTTTAAAATGCATCATTAGAGCATTTAAATGTTCATATATTCACTAAAATCTTTGAAGTGCTAATGTAAACTGAGGTAGTCCGAATAACTCGTGTTCACTAATGGAGCTTCAAAGTTTCAAATTTGAACACTTTAAACTTTTATTTTCTACACTTAACACGTCTGTGAACTAAGTCATTGATATATTTTTTGTTATTAGCATTAATTTTTCGAATTCTTTCATCAGTTTATGATGTTTACAGATATTAGGTTCTCTGATCTCTCAATATGTTTTTATAGATTTTTAAATGAAAATAACAATGACTTAATCATAAATACAGGATACAATGAAACCGAAAAAAGAGATGAAGGATCCACTTCTGTTTTTGGAGAGACTGCTGGAGTGGATGGGAGTGGTCAGTATTTCTGAAGAACGACGACCTTGGTACTATATGCCGATGGTAGCAGTCCAACATATAAGCCACATCAATGGCCTCTTAGCAACATCTCTGTATGTCTTGGGCGACAATCCTTTTTTTAGTAAGATGGAGTCGACACAGTATTTTATATCATTACTCCACATGGTAGCCAAGTACTGCAACTTACACTATAACAACGGACCATACAGGCGGCTCATTGCTAACGCCAAGCATCTCTGGCAGGAGGCGAAGAGGAGACCGCGTATGAAGAATCTTTTGGTTGAACTGAGGTAAGTCTACTTTCGTGAGAAATCCGTAACCTCATGGATTTCTGTCACTAGGTGATCGTATAATTTAAAATAGAAACTGATACTATACAAATATTTTCCATTTCTATGGTTTCTAATGGAGTCCTTTTACCAAATATATTGTCGAATCACAAGCAAAACCACTTATGTTACTTCTATTTTTTTTTTCGGAACTTGCCACCGAAAATTGAATCATCCATTTTCCATTTCACTGCTATCAAACATTTGAGCTGAAAAATCACCACAGTATATTTTATACTGATATAATATCACATTACTAAAATGTACAGATAATCAATTACGAAGTAGTTAAATTCTTGACAGGATGTTTCGCATAATAATAATTGTTGCTGAATGAAAGATTAAGCAATATCATAATTATATTTGTTCATTTTTGGATTCTACAGTCCTTGAAAACCATATCCTAAGCTGTTTTATTCTTCTCTGTCAGTTATGAAGCGTCTCTAGTGGTCAATATTCCATGTTTTATTTCGGGTTGCCTTCCACGTAGCCCAACCATCTGATATCGCAATCGTCCAGCCATAAATCGCAAATACAAAATGGGTTTCAAGAAAGGCAATTCCAGCAAGTTTTATAGTTAGTCTTTGTTCTTGGATATTGATTTAGTTTCAGCAACTGATATTCCAACCATTCTCTTCGTTGGTCTCTTGGACGACCGAAATTTTCTATAATTAATATGATTATATCTTGAACCTTAATATAATACGTGGATAATCTACATTATAAAGTAATCTCATAATCTAGGGTAACCATGTAAAGAAAATTTTTTTTTTTCCAGTCACAATGCAGACAAGGAAATAAAGTTTTTTTTCTTTATCTTCGCAATGGGTTGCCCAGCCTCATGTTTAGTAACATTAGTAGCAAACATGATGCAGGAGCCAGAAGAAAGAGGAAAACCTTTCGTTGTTTGGGATCCTGTACCTGAGTCCTGGTATTGGACAAGTTGTTTCATAGAAGGCTGTTGCATGATGGTGGTCCTCACAATGTTGGGTACCACTCTCGTCGCTTGCTATGGAAACTGTCTACAAGCTGCCATTCAAATGAGGATTCTACAAGAGATGTTACAGAGTTCACCACTCGATCTACGAGCTTGTGTTGAACTTCACCAGAATATTCTTAGGTAATTCAATTATTGTTTCAAAATTAGTACATGTATATGCAAAACTTTACATAACTATTAAATAACTTTTTTTAACAACATATCACTTCCACCGAACCCATATACAGCCACTTTTGGTCAAGGGAACTGCAATATTTATATATATATGTATATTAAATGCAGCCAAATAACAGGTCAATTTCTATACACTCGCGACTCTTTCAAAGCTACTTAATATCGCATAGAATGCCAATCTACCGAGAAAAGTTTTGGAAAAAGTTGTTGAATACTAGGGAATTAATGTGGAGAAATTTTCAGTGGAAGATAGACTATGCAGTACTCACTGATACAGAAAAATTCGTATTGATACGTAAAGCACTTTGCATATTTGGATACATGCTTCAGAAAGCCATATTCTAAAGTTAAATATATAAGCTTTTCAAATAAAGCAACTACACGTTATTTGTGTGGACACATAGGACAAATTTAAGATATGTAAAAAACTTATGAAAAGTTTTCAGTATTTGTTAAGGAAGTATTATTTTGATAACAACGGTTGTATCACATGATTAGGATTCACGATCAACCGCCAGGATATTCTTGCAATTGAAATTTTCCCACTTAATTGAGGATGGGTGCCCCAGGAGGGCCACTAGTCCTGACGTCAATCCTGAACTGAAATTTAATTTTCCGTCTTCCGCCGGACTCGAACTCGGGCCCCAGATTAAGATTCCTAATGTATAAATTATGAAATTTACATTATATCTATTACTATTAATAGGAAGTTGGAAATGATATCGAAAGACTAATCCCTTACCCAAGAATACTCACTAGCTGTTTAGTGATAAAAAAAAACACATTCTTAATTGGAAGATTGAATCCTTTTATCCTTAGTCATTTCATCCAAGACTCGAGCCGCAGTCCATGCAGAACTCCGATACGATCTATTTATTTATAGATTAACGCCTAAAGACAGAAGACAAGTATATAGTAAATCGATTTTGGTAAATAATAAAGTAACTATAAGCTATGAACTTAAACATAAGGTAATAAGTAAACTCGTACGAGTTATTTAAAAAAATTATGTTACAAATCAATCAAGCCTTGTCAGTCAATACACATTACATACTTTAAACGGCTATAAAAAAAAAAAAAAAAAAAAAAAAAAAAATATATATATATATATATATATATATATATATATATATATATATATATATATATATATATATATATTAATATTAATGGTATGACATTATTGTTAATTCTTTGCCTTTGAATTTTTAGGTACATTGACGATATTAACAAATATTTTTCGGGACAAATGTTTTTGGAGATAGTGTTTTCATCACTCCAGACTGCAATTCGAGGTTATGTGTGCCTTAAGGTGAGCGAATTTATGTATTCAGACCATTTTTGAAAATTATTTTTTTAATTTAAAAGAAGAGATCGTAGTGACCTAGCATTCTTAAGACGTAAATGGCCAATTCGAATCTGGCAGATTGATATCTATTCCATGGCAAACCCATAAAGCTCGACTTCTTGGCAATGACTAATAAGTTGGCAGCGATAGGATATCCCATCCTTCCTCTTCCTAGTTGGAGTACAAAAAGATGTTAAACTCGAATAAACAACTATCCAAAAGGATACAAAAGTAAAGTATCAATTTTCTTCTTTATCTACAGCTTATACATATCTTGAGGCATCAGGGCAATGTGAATCTATTTTTTTAACTCATCTCTATCTTCTGTAAACATTTTTCCCTCGCTAATATTAAACCCTCTCTTCTTGGATATGAGGTCCTACCTCTTATTTTTCCAGCGTACTTATTTTCGTTTTGTCTTAGATTCCCATATATATTTTTTGAAAATTTGTTGAATGGTAATCTTTGTAGATGATGGAACCACATAGTTATTTATTATTTTTTTCTTTTATGTATAATTTTAACTAGTATTCCTAGTCCATCTTTTCTCTTATTCTTTTGTTTCTCATTCAGTCAAATACTATTTTAGGAAAATTCACTCCAGAATTTCATTGCTATGGTTAGTATGCTGCTGGCTTTTATATTTCTAAATATTTGGCTTATCTTCATATGCAGATAAACATGCTTTGAAATGAGTATTTTTGTCTTCATCTCTACTTGTTGAATATTACATTGTGGAGTTAATAATATCTGTAAGCACTAGTTTATTTATTCTATTGGATAACTAAGATGCAACGCAAAAAAACAAACATTTTTGTGGGAAATAAGTTTCTTATTTTCTTTTCTTTTCTTTCCTCCCTCAGAAAAGTAAGAATACTTATAAAATCTTTATTGATGAGTAGTTTGGTACAATATAAACTAATTGTATTATTTTGTAGAACAAAATATAAATTATTTACTATTTTAGTGAAACTTTTCATCGAATAAAGTAAATGTGATCCTAGAGCACATGATAGTCCAAATATTTCTGAAGTTATAAAAAATAAAAATATCAACAATTGAGAAATGTTTCCTATTTAACACAATTGAAGTTCACATTGTTTAAAATATATAAAATTAGTTTTATAGGTGACAGATTTAAGCTGAGTTCAATTATTAACAAAATGCAGATTCAAAAAATATATCAACAATAATCTTATGTTTGAAATTGTTAAATGAGCAAAAATAAAAAAATCATCACCACTAAAATGTTGATTGACCGTGTGAATCTTTCACAATGAAATTTTCATTTTTATTATGAATAATTCTTTAACAAAAAAATAAGTCTAATACCATGTTAAAAGTTTATTCTATTACTATGTCAACTATAAAATGTTTAAGTATATAGTTATTTTTTTTAAGTAACTGTATTAACCATCTTTTTATTATTTTTATTTATAGTTTCTGAATGCTGGCAATCCAAAGGTTATTTCATCTTTCTTTTTCCTTTCACTGTGTTTAATTGGTCCACTGATCGTTTGTTTGAGCGGACATGTAATAACAAATAGTGTAAGTGAACATATTGTATTAAGAATTTTCAGAAGTATATTTATTGGAAAATATTAGCTAAAGGTTTCCTGTATTTCAATATTACACTAAAATTTAAATATTTAGATGAATTTGAGTGAAAATAAGACAGTATTTAATAAATTAATAATACCATTAAATGTAATATACCAAAACACAGAAAAAACCAAAGATATTTAGTTAATTTCTCATTTTAAAGGCTTCATAATACAAAAACACTCCAAAATGTTCAATGAATTTTTGATCCTCTTTAAAAATTGAACTTTGAGGTATTACATTATTTTTTTAAATATGTCCGTATTTTAACTTAGATCATCTCTGGAGTTCAAAATTGTGGACATTACCCATTCTTTACCTTTTTCTATAATTTTCAAATATAAGCGGTTGATACAAAGTGTATGGCATTACACAGTCGTATTTTCACTAGTAATAATGAAGTGGTACATGCCTTTTTGCTCAAGCTGAAATAAATAATAGGGAACATTAGTAAGCTAATTTACATTTTTTTTATTTTTATTTATTTATTTTTTTAATCCTGATCAATGAAAAATAAATTAATACTTACTTGTTAATAGAACAAATTTTCATTTTCAGAATGAAAACTTATTTAGAAGTGCTTACAACAATGCTTGGTATTCAGCCTCACCAAGAGAAAAAAGTAGCCTTGTTATACTTATGTGTCAAGCATCCAAAATAAAAAGGTTGAATTATAGAAATCTTTTAGATTTCAATATGGAAAGATATTCCATGGTTGGTAAAATTATGTGTATTCCATTTATATATATATATATATATATATATATATATATATATATATATATATATATATATATATATATATATATATATATATATATATATGTTTAGTAAGGTTCTTGAGGTTCAGTCAATAAACAAAAAACAACTACTTTGGCAACGTTTCGAGACTATATTGCTCTCATAATCATGCCTTACAGTGAAAAAAAGTTTATTGACTGAACCTCAAGAACCTCACTAAATATCAAATAGTAACAGTCCAGAAATTTATCCATATATATATATATATATATATATATATATATATATATATATATATATATATATATATATATATATATATATAGGGGAAGGTGCTGTACCCAAAGCACAGTTGTACCAGTGGACATTTTTAATTAAGAGAGGAGGGAAATTGAAATTGTTGTCAGTAGTGCTGCAAACATCTCTCTGCAGTTGCACGTCTGTTTTTAAGTCTATCAGATCAACAGGCTTGGAGAAATTATTATTTTTAAGTTTTTTTCTTCCAAATCCTGAACCAAGGATTCTTCCGAATCTAAAAGGTTATTTTAAATTTTGTAAGACCTACACTTAGAAATTTTCTAGGCAGTATTATTTCATTGGGTTGTCTGATAAATATATCATAACTTCATATGTTTTCATATCAGTTATCGCTTACTGGTTTTGTGAAACAGAGCTTTCCGCACAATATGGCGTTCAGTTGTACCTGTGGACACCATAGCCCGCTGTACCTGTGGACAGATGGTTAAAGTTTCCAAAGGTACAACAGATTTTTCTCTTTGTTTATTAATTCATTATTTCAATTATAAATATTGCGGGAAAGTTTGTAGGGATTATGCCTGGTATAAAATGCCTGAATATGGATATCTACTATTCGTGTAACTTTTTTTTTTTTTTTTTTTGTACTTATACATAAAAAAACAATTTAACATGCCAAGATCGAGAGATCAAAAGAAGAGGCCGCTTCCCAATGGCACTGCATTTAAGAATGCTGTGGAAGATGGTCTTAGCAAAGGAAGATCCATCCGTGCTGCAGCATATATGTATAGGATTTCGAAATCTGCCCTGTTCATAAGACTAAACAGCACAAATTATAATGTGCAGAAATTTTTACTTACAAACCAAAAGACGATGTCCATCTGGTCATCAGTGCAGAGCAGGAAAAGCAATTGTTAGATTACATTCTAAAAATCGCATCCCTAAATTACAGTCTCACCACTCTAGAAGTTCGGCGTTTAGCCTTCCAATTTTCCTTTCAAAATTTTATCTCTTGTCCAGAATATTGGAAAACAGAAAAACTGGGTCGATCCCCAATGATTCGATTTTTTCAATAAAGAAGTCTGTGACCCTCACTAATAATAATTATAGGTACATAAAAGAATTATTTTTGTTAAAAAGTTTAAAAATAAGTTAAGATTCTATTTACTTTCATAAACACAATTCATTTTTATCACTTATCTAGTCGTCCTTCTAGTTCAATAATCAAGTCGACTTTTCTTGTTTAAATATTCTATTTTGTTTAATATATTTTATAAAAAATTATTGCTGATGTGTTTCTCTGAATATCATTTTAATTATCCTTATAAATCTACGAAGAAATGAATGTCCATTGGTACAACCACTAGTGTCCACAGGTACAAAGGGGGAAGGTACCTATGGACACTAATCAGTAGGTTACAAAACATTATTTTCTGTACAAATAAAATTACTTTTCAAAATAAATACACTAGGGTTTGATAGGCCCTTAAATGTCTTATCTAATGGTACAATAACCACTCAGATAAAAATAGCACCAAAAATTAGAAAAATTTATAAATGAAAATTGTCCACAGGTACAGCACCTTCCCCTATATATATGTATATACACACACACACACACACACACACACACACACATATATATATATATATATAGTGTCTGAGGAGATAAAATAAGTAAAACCTACTTGAATTACCATGATTCAATAGGTTTTAATTGGCTATTTTTAACTTACAATTTTTTATTTACTTACAAATAAAAAATAAAAAATTGTTCTTTTATTAATACAGAAGTTTCTTTAACAAAACAAAGGAAAATTGATTTCACCACTAAAGCTTTTCTTAGCTCTAGTTCTGTGGCTGACCTAATTATTATTAGTAGTGTCTTGAAGAATCTTAATCTGATTATGTTGTATTACTTTAGAGAACCTAAGGATCTCAAAAAAGAATAAAAATAGGGTTATAATATCTCAATGTTAAAAAAAAATCATAAATTGAGATTTTTTTTTTTCATGAATTTCTTGTTACCCAGAATTTCATTCAATATAATATATCCCAGGGATATTTGTGCCAGATGTTTAAGAAATAGATTTAAGTCTCCTAATAACAAGAGCTAAGAATAGTTTAGATACAGAACATGAATGATAGAATCATTGAAGATGATATATACATTGTTAGAAGATTTTAAATGCTGGCAAAATGTATTAATGTTTTGCCAATATATACTTTGTCATTTCATTGAACTAATTCCGGTGTTAATTATCACAATTATAGAAATTTATTTTTTTACAGGTTGTACAGGGAACATACAGTTACATCACACTATTACAAGGGGCAGATTTGTAGTAACTAGAAATTTTCATTAGTGGTTTCTTTAATATCTAATAGGAGTATACCTTGCTGATGCATAGGATTTTCAACCTTTTAATTCATCAGATATTGTTATGATTGATCAGAAAAGTTACAAATTTCTAAGGGTGTCTTTTTTTTTTTTTTTATACAGCCCACAAGAAACAAAAAACAATATAAAAATTAAACAGAAGAAATGAAAGTAATGCAAAGTGAGGATGAAAAGGCCATCTTCTGAATCGTCCAGTTTGCAGCAGCACTGGCACACTATGAAGTATCAAGGTCCGTAAATTTGTTGAAACAAGTTAACCAGATGTTAACAGGCAAATGCGAAAAACCATTATGTTCTTAATCCTATTCTGCAGGTTTTCTCCATCTGTATTATACTGTAGTTTTTAAATTTGTGTAATCTACAATTGTGAGGGTGGTATTTTGTAGAATTTAAACAGAAATGTTAAAAAACCCAATTATTTCATCCAAAAAATAACATTACTTCATTAAAATCAAAAATCTGTATTACGAATTAAAATGTTTAAAAATAAATAGGGATAATGTTAATTTTTTTGTATTTACCTAGACTAGCATTATTTTTATTATAAACTACATTAATGTTATTTTAGTAACTAAAACATTTTTTTCAATAGGAAAATTTCATTAAAGCTGTCTGAAAAATAACAAAATAAACGGTTTTATTTCCATAATTGTTTTTGTTTAATACAAAAGTCTATAGAAACAAACAGTAATTATTATAATGTATTCTTTAAGGCAGAACTTGTGTGCACCTGTTGAAGCGAGTACACCTGTGATTTATACCTCTAAATGTGTCCCTGCCTTTAGGCGTAATGTTAATAATATTGTCACTAATTTCTTAAAAAAATTTGTTAAAAGATGTTGCAATGCTGCACTCACTAGCTGGAGGTCAACTGGCTGCGGATGGTGATTCAAGATTAAGGAATTAAGTTCAAATTGTTCATCAAAATGTATTAAACCAGGTTATTTCCCATCTGCCCTTTCCCCCATATTACAGTCTGTCAGGTACAGTGTGGTGTCGTTCATATGTTACAAGGAGCCCACACTATGTTGTCATTATGAACTCTTCCTCCATATGCTTGGTTATAGAAACAAAAAACGAGTTAAAAATTAACAGAAAAAATTAAAATAATGCAAAGTGAGGATGAAAAGACCTTCTTCTGACTCCATATATTATCAGTTAATTTATTTTATATCACAGTTAAGTGATCTGGAAAGAAGCCTTTAGTATGTTTTTCTCTATAAAAATGAAAATACTATTTTATTTTCTCAGACAAAATGAACTGTTCACATTAATCTTTTGTTTCAATGGATTCTGAAACACTATACTTCATTAGTTTCTTGGATAGGTTTATGTAAAAATGCATTTGGCATAAATATAAGTGCATATTCTAAACATTCATAGATATGCCTAACAACGTGTTGCTACCAAAGGATCATGAATTTTTAATCAGCTACAATAAAAAGATGGTCACAGAATACTTATATTAGTGTTATTACTGAAGCAGCAATATCAACCACTCCCTTGATTATTTTGTAGAATTTTTAGAGATATGTTTCAATCAGCATATAATTACAATGAAAATACAAATTTTTTTTTTAGCATTATGTATAACACCATTCAAAATCACAACTCAACTAAAACAATAAAACATTTAGAAAATAAAAAATAAACTTTGTTTCTAATGATTTATTGAAAAAATATGGTTTTCGCCCATTTCATAATTATTATGACAGGATTAATATTTCAATATTGAAACAGTACAACAATGTTTATAAAACTTGAATATTACTATTATATTTCTTTTTATTTCAATTTTTTTTTTTTAGTATTGTACTTGATTGTTACAAAAAAATATCAAGACAAACATTTTAATTAATGTTAACAAACAAAAACATTAAAATTCACAATGCCTCTTCTAAAATGGACAAATAATAATTATAATAAGAATGCTAACAAAACAGTAGATCACAAAGGACTAATTGTAACTTGTAATCCACAAGCATTACAAATTATAATAACACCAACATATACAAACATTACAATTGAAATTTCTATACCTATTACAATTATAAGCAGTTTGCTTCAAAAATAAAACAAAACCAGCATATATTATTTTATTATAAGCAAAGGTAGATCAAAATATTTATCTGTATATAGATTATTGTTAAACTTGAGGATGTATAAATTTATGAGCAAGCTAAAGGTTTTCAGAAATACATTCAATTTCAAATATTACCTTTCTTAGAGAGCAAAATAAAATAGTGATGAAAATTATGATACTTAAAATGATAAAGAGAACACTCAACTGGTAAAATATGTTTAAAACTCTTATAGCAAGGGATTTTGACAATAAGCCTTTAAATGCACAGCCAAGTTCCTATACCCAAATCACTAGTACAATAAATCTATCATATCTATTAATAATATATATATATTTCTTCATACAACTTTCTTATTGTAATGATATATACAATATTCACAAATATATGGTACAATGCATAACTAGATAATATGTACAAATTTTAATAATCAGTCTAATATAAGGCAAACAAAATGGCTTATACAAAATCAATTGAAGACATTTAAAATAATGCCTTTTCATTTTGAAGGCCATTTATTCATTAACTTTTTAATTATAATACAATGTATAATATAAAATTAAAGATACAAAAACAAATATAACATTACAACATAAGTCAGATTCTTCTATGCAAAAAAAACATCATTCAAGAGTAATCACAAGTTTATCTATACTGATTTTTAAACTAGGCTATAATTAAACCAAAATATTAATTGAACTTGAGGGATTGAAAATATATTTTGAGATAACAAAAAAATAAATTTTTATCTCAAAAAAAATAAATATATTTTTATAAGGAAACAAAAAAATAGCTGTTTCCAGGTATAGCTTAAACAAGCATTCATCATAAATCTAGATAAGATTCCACTAGTTTTTATGTAGTTATAATTAATTTAATAAATTCGTTCAATGGTAAAAACATACAAAAACAAATAAAACTTATCAACAATGTATGAAATAAAACCATGTAACTAGACTAATAGATTATGATCACAAAACATTATTTACAAAGCTGAGGATGGAAGTAGATGCTATAAATCTGGACCGAGGTCAATCACACCAGATTCTGCAATAGGAACATACCTCTCATCGATCTTGACAAGTAATATAGTTCGATCAACATGTGATCGCTTTGTGATTTCCCGATGGCAGGGAACCCACTTATGTACAACCTGTAAAATAATGAAAGGTAAAAAATAGCAATAAGACCCAAAAATAAAGTAATAAATGGACTTTAAAAAACCATGACATTCCTTTTAACTGTTCATTTGCTTGATTTTTTTTTTTTTTTTTTTTTTTTATAAAGTTGGAGGTTCGGAAAAAAAAAAAAACTCAATTTCTTTCTGACTAAGAAAAACAATAGATCATGGATATGTCAATCTATAATCTTCTGATTTACCTAATTTACATTTTAGAATTAAAAGGAGCAAATTAATTAAATTAAATCAAATCAAAAAGATTTGATGAAAAAAACAAATACAAAAAAAACAGGTGATCGTTAAATCTCCTTAAAGGCAAAAAAACAACATGTTTTCAAAATAATTTGGATTTGGCTGTTTGTTTTTTCTCTCTTTTTTTTAACCTAAACTTGAAGATCTTTATTTTTTGTTTGCCTTTAACAAGATTAAACAATCTCCCATCACAAGTCAAAAAATCAATGAAATAAATCATTAAGGCAGATAAAATTTAATTTTACACTGAATATTTAAATTCTTACAGTTCTATAACTCCACTAAAATTGGTTTTATTAGAAAGGAATAAATATACTAAAAAGCATAATAAAAATAGCATATTAAAAACCTAAAAACTAAATAACATAAATAGTGTTGATGGACTTCCTTTCACACAACAAATTAATAACCAATCTAGGAATATATACACAAAGAGTGCCCAACTTGGTTACCAAAATTGTTTATATCTCACCTGCCCTTCCATTCCAGGAAGAGGCACCCAATCACCCCAAGAAGACCGTCCTCCTTGGCCCCTCATTCTTTCATCAGGCCATACTACATCAATTCTACGACCTAAATTAATACAATCGTAGACTTGATTTGGATCAACAATCTGCGGAGAAAAAAATAGATATCAGATAAAACTTTATATACTATTCAATATAATGCTAAATAAACTTTAGATCTAAAATTTTTTGCAGAATTAGCACCGAATTGAAACACATATATCATTGCCTTTACAAATACTACAGACCCTAACACGATGAAGTGGTGGTGGTTCAGTTCCTTGGGTAGTTTGAGGAGAAAGGAGACCAGCAAAAGAACCCAATGATGGTTTACCTGAAGAAGCCATGCTAGCTCTTGCACCACCTCGTTCTAGTGATCCGCTAATACCTATAAGCATACACATACTTATAGATTCTGAAAACTAATAATTATTTGATAAAATATTTCAAAGTTTACTTTGAAAAGTTAAATCATAGTATGTCATGATTTGACATTTCAAAGTCAATTTTCACAAAATGTGGGATAGTCTACTCTGGTTCTCAATGCCTAATTTATGAACATAAAAATTTATGAAATTTAAACAAATTAGTAAAAATGTATTATACAGTTATAAAGTTTTAACAATTATTTTATTGTTTAATATTAAAATAATAAATGCTTCGAATAAAATAGTCTGGGATGCAGTCAGGTATTAAAAACAATTATCCAAGTTAAAAAACTTTAAACAGAGTGCTAACATTTTGGCTTGCATTGCAAGCTTCCTTCACGGTTATCAATAACAATAAACAAAATATGGTGAAGGGTAATAAAAAAAATAAATAAATAGGAAAATATTATAAGTGATAATAAAAGTAATGGAAAATATAGAAATAAAATATAAGACAAATAATAACAATGACAATAAATATAAGATAAAAAAAAAATTGTGAAATGCTTATTATAGATTAAAACGAAGTGTAGACAACAAATAGGTATTTAAAAGTATCAATGATTAACAAAGGTTATTTTTATTTATTCATTTGATTTTTTATTTCTTACAATTTTTCATTTTTTCTTTCATTATACATTTGTTATCACAGTTAATCCTCATCTTATAATATCAACTTAATTTCATAGTTCTTTTACCATTACATTCTTATTGTTTGTAGTATTTTTCTTACTTTCTTTATTAATCTTCTTTTTCATATTCTATTTTTGGATATTCGTAGTCCAGAAGAAGGCTACAATGCAGGCAAATATGGCAGAGTTCTATTTTTTTTTTTTTTTTTTTTTTTTTTTTTTTTTAATTTTGATGAGTTTATTTTTACAACCTGGCAGTATCCCAGACAATTTTCTTCATAAAATATTCTAAAGATAACTACATTATTTTTTTTTAAAATAATAAATGTACTTGTTCTTGGTAAATATATATCTACTTTATAAATTTATAAAGAAAATATCAAGTTTTGAGCAGTGATAAACACATTAATTTAAAAGGCTTAACAACGAGAGAAATCAAAGCTGGTTAAGTTCGGGAATGAGTTAAAACATGGCTGGACAAACAAATAGTGGATAACAGAAAGCAATTAAGCCCTAAGTAAGGAACAACAGCAAATGCCCATTCACAAGAAATGTTTTTCCAATTATTTCTTGAGATAAATAAATTAAATTTTTAAACACTGCTAATCAATGATGTTTCATATTTTTATTTAAATTTCTTTTCTATATTTATTAAATTGTAAAATATGATTCACCTTATCAAACCATATTTACTAAATCATAAAATTATATACCTCCAGATTGCCTGTTAGCATACGTTGTCATGGCGTAAACCCCTTCATTTCCAAACCAGCTATCATCCTGGTGCATAGAGCCTCCACTAGAACAGCCTTCTACACATCGTTTTCGTACTCTGGGGATTATCAGTAATCATTAACATAATTATAATGATAATTAACATACTATGATAATCATAATTATAAATTGAATTCCATATATTATATCTATTCTTGTTTAATAATATTGTTAAAAAATAAAACAAAAAAAAATGTAATGTTTAATTTTCATTTTAATTATCTAGATTTATTACTTTCATTTTTTAAATATATTTTCATAAATGCTAACTTATCCTTATCAGGATTGTATCCATTCCATATAAAAAAGTATAACTGTAACTCATCTCATTCTTTAGAACAATACGAGTGTTTTTACAAAATATAACTAATTTTAATATATTTTTAAACGCTAAGGAAGGCATCAGGTATGATTATTATATTTCATAAAAACAAGGTTCAAAATTAAAAATTTGCCATTTGACAAGAAATAACTTTAAAAAATTTCAAAGTTTATAAAAAAAAAAATTATAACCTGGTCCAAAGTTTTATGACTGCTTTTTTTATGGATGTTGTGGTAATAGGTCCAGGAAGAATACTTCGAAGCTGCGCATTAGTATCAGAATAAGATGTTGTCAGAGGTGATACAAAGATAGGATATCCAATAGGCTGATCACAAGATGAATTGATGATATTTCTAAGAGCCTATATTAGAAAACATTAAATTAACAAAAGACATTTTAAATAATGCATTTTAATGACATGAATATTTAAAATATATTAGTCAAAATCACAATGGGATAAAAAAGAAAGCATAGAAGAATTAATTTTTGTTCAATGTACATACTGTTCCATTCCATTTTAAGATATATGTTTTAACATACAAACAATTGAACCTCGTAGCAAGACTCTGAAGGGAATTCAGAAAGCAGACTTGAAATTGTGGGAATCTTCTGGTTACCATCCATGATACCAAGGTTGTGTAGACAAAGTTGTGTTATCAAAGCCAATGAATTCTCAGAATCCCTTCATCACAATAACATTTCTTATTTTTAAGTAAGTTAAATTCACAATTGGTTAATAAACACAAATTTTTAAGAGAAAAATAATTTCACTGAATGTTCATTTTCATCGAAGTTTTCTGAAAATCCAGCTAAGACACCTTCCTTTAATTTTGCCTCAGAAAAGAGAGTAAATTTTTTAAAAAGTACTTTAAACTTATTATTTTGAAATGTTTTTATGGATTAAATTGTTTCATCAAATGTAATTGAAGTGGGTGAAGTAGCAACTCACAAAGTTACCTCACTTTCACACCTTAGCACCTCCTCACTTTCTTTCTATTAATCATTTTGACTGTGGAAAGAAATGAGATTCTCAGTAGCCATTCCTATCTTGGACAGAACTGTTTTCTATTAAGATTATACCAGTCAAAAAGAAAAAAAAATAGTACTAAGAGCAGATCTAACTAAAAATAAAATATATATATATATATATATATATATATATATATATATATAATAATAACCTTTAAAAAAAACCTTTAAATAGACAAATTTCCATTTTATTTTATTTTTTTATATTGCACATCAAGAATGAAAGGAGCTCAACCTTAAAAGTGGCAATTATAGAGTTAGTTGCATTGCACAATTCACGGGAACGGTTTTTTATATTTGTAGCTTACAGGCCTTTTTCTAGTGTGTATTTGCCGCTAGAAATGTAAAAAAATATAAAAGGGCACAACTCAAAAAAAAAAAATTCTGTTTCTTATCATTGAAAAAAATTTAATGCCTATTTAAACCCTTATCATTAGTCGTTTTCTTTCATCTTTTCACCATGTCTCTTTTTTTTTTCTTTCTTCCGACTACTTCATACCTATTCTCTTATTGCTTGTACCTTGGCATCTTAAGTTTAAAAATTTCTTTCTGAAGGCATCTCTCTGAGCTGCTTCTTCTTTCTTCTGCTTTTATGTAGCGTGTTTCTAAATCTGTTAAATTTCTCGGATCCAGCTAGTTAATTTCTTTTCCAAGAGATAATTCAAGATCTGTTTTGACGAACTGTTTGACATTCATTATAACAAAAAAAATAAAAAATAAAAATCTTTTTCTTCCTTTATATTCTATTAAATGAAAAAGTTTGGAAAGATAAGAGATAAATTCATGGTACTCTTGGAATTTTTATTTATAATTATTAAACCTACAGGTATGTTTAACATGATCCTTCTGTTGGAATATAGTTCCCAATTACTGATTAGAGTGGACTTCATCACACCAGTAATAAGTCTGAGCCCATGTAACAAAGTGATTAATTTTGAAATAAACAGTTCAAGCTTGACTACAGGGCATGAGTTTTTACAATAAAGTGCTTTATTTCCCAACTAGAAGCAGCTAACATTTAAAACAATAAAATCCCAGTTTAAGTTATTTTAATTTCTATTAAACATATTTATTATTTTGCAATGAGAAATAAACGTATACCTACTATGATACTGAAGAATACATATAAATTGGTTAAATATACCTGTTTGGCATTCTGAATGGAACCCCTCTCAGGATTTGTGTTACGTAAATAGACAAGTTCTTGTTGCTGACCAGCCCAAAGACCCCGAACACATTCCCTGTTTAACTTGATGACTCTAAAGCTGAGCAAGCGTTTATTCAGCATGATTATTTTATACTCATCTGCACCATCGTCAGTAACATGCCTGCAATCAATATTATTGGTACAGTATAAAGTCAGTAATGTCTATATATTACCATTTAATTTATTTTATGTTTAAAATGTAAATTAATGAAATCAACATTAAACTAATATTTAATGCTTTAACTGAATTTAAAATTCTGTAAAATGCTAAAATTACCAGTGAAAAACAGGTTATGATATTAAAGAATTTCTGAATCAAGCTGTTCTGAAGTGTCCCAATATTCTGCTATGAAAAATAAATTATTTTTTCCCTTATATGTTACCTGGATGTTTTTGCACCACATTACCATAACTGAGACACATCTTTTTATAATTTCAAACTTCGACCACAATACAAAAACGATATGCTTCAATAGTCACAAAATATAGAATAATTTTATTATCATTGAATAAGACGGAGTAACACTATCTGTTTTGAATTTAATATCATAGATTAACGACAAACAGTATTGTTTGAAAATAATAAAAATAAATACAGAAAGAAATGCAAAAATAGTATGGAAGTGTATGAAGTAGAAAGGAAAAAAAAAAAATAGCATTCAAATTATAAACTAGTTTCAATCAGAGGAAAAAAGAAGAGTACAGTAGAGCATAGATTATATGAACTAATGTTTTTAGGGGTGGTTGGATGATCAAAGATTCGCATAATTGAACGTTGCTTAAAAAAATTATATATAAGAAGGTATACAGTTCTCAGTAAACAAATATATAGGTTTTATAGTTTCTGAGAGATAATTAGGGCTTTTCCTATAGACATTCATTAAAAAAAAAAAAACATTTTGTTTTTCACTTGATTAAATTTAAAATTAAAATGATTTTAAAAATACAAATAAGTAATTAGATGATCAATTTAAGTAAATTACATTTTATCAGTTCCACTGTAATTAATTTGGAGTACCTATTTATTATAAATTGAATTATCAATATAATTAATGGTACCTCACCATCTTCCCTTCTATAATCACACTCAAAAGTGGGGTCACCTGTGGTGTAGTGGTTAGCATAGCAACCTACTAAACCCAAGATCGCGGGTTCGCAGCCCGGCAGATGACAGGATTTTTTAAAGGGAGTAAAAAATCCTTAGCTATGCCGTCCTTCGGAAGGGACGTAAAATGGGGGTCCCGAGCCTGTGCGATGTCAGGTACTCGTTAAAGATCCCTATCCTAATTATACCTGGATAGGCAAAATTTAGGATTCCCACCGTAGCATCGTCCGATTAGCCATAGCAGCATAAAGTGACGTTAAACGAAATAAACAAACAAACACTCAAAAGTTAAATGCAACAATAATATGATACAATAATTAAGTAAAAATCTGAAAATTTATTATTTAAATAAAAATTATAACTCTGCTTTATCACACCTTGATCTAAACGATAACTCATTTGTCAACACATAATGGAAACAAGTACCATAAAATGAGCCCTCCCTCTTTCCCATAGCTCTTGAACAGGGAACTACTTTATCAGTAAATCTTCAACGTCTTTTAAATATTATACCAGTGTTTTATGAAATATAGCACTGTTAGCCTATTCGAGATACATCATTTAACATTTCTTTTTTTTTTTTTTAATGCAAGTTCATTTTATGTTTTGAATAGGAGAAAAAATTGCTTCCAATTGTATAACATAAATACACACAAATTAAACACATGTAATTTTCTAATATAACGTTTTATCATTTGATGATAAATGATAACATTTTCTTTATCAAGATTAAAGCAGAAAAGGGTATGTAGAGATTTCCAACTGAATTATTACATAACAATAAACTTACAAATATTTTAATAAATAATATTATTTTACCTTAAAGCTAAAAGTGAAGGGGTACCAGCAAGCACCGCTGCTCTCCAAACTGGATCCCTTCATGAGATATCACTAATTTCTGCCTATGTTCTGTAATGGCAGCATGAAGAGTAGCAGGATCATCATATTCATCCGGTGACATGAAGTGATCCTAGGAATAAAACACATTTTAACTACAGAAAACTTAAAAAATAATAATCATTACTATTCATGTACTTTTCTATTTGAGTTCATGGTGAATTCATTCTGGCATAAGCTCAACATCATTTTGTGACAATTCCACACTATTAATTTCAGTTTAATGTTATGGTCAGAGGAGCGAACCAGGATCGAGAGCATTCTAGGCGGCGCGAAGGAAGGTAGAACAAAACGGTCCCACAACAATAGGTCTCTGACCAACAGAACCTGAATAATCAGGAATTTTCGGTGATGCTTTCAAATCGGTCGGCTGGCAGCCTGAGAGGAGTGATTATCCTGTCAGTGAGTGAGCTAGTAATAAGCCTGTGTCAGTCAACAACTCGCAATTGCAATGACCGAGTAAAAGCATCGCCTGTTTGCTGTGTGTCAATTTTACAGATTTGTAAAACCTTATGTTTAATGTGTATTTGTAAACACTAGAGTTAAGTTATTTCAGATTAGTGCTACCTTGTTGTATTTATACGTATTTATGAAATTAGACCTGGGTAATACTCTTTTGAATAATTGTTATTTTAAATTTATACTGAGTTAAGAATTGGATTGTATTTATTAATTTGTTGTTATTTAAGGTGTTTTGTATTTAAGAGTAGTTTAGTAAGTCTAACCCCCAGTAGCCCGTAACATTATCAATTTGGTTTATGTCAAAGGCAGCAACTTACTCAAAAGGTATGGAGTTTAAAACAATAAGCCAGAGATAACATCAGTGCTCTGATTAGGCTGAAAAGAAGTTTGAACAAGATAAAGGAAATTAACTATTAGTTGCGTAGGATGTTGAGAGGAATCAGTCACAAAAAATTAGACTGTTAAGTGCTACATGTTTAATATTTTTGCGATTTCGGCCATGCCATCATTAGGGCTAATAAAACAAAACAAAAATAAAAAGGTAAAATATAAAAATAAAAAAGAGAAAATGAAAAATAAAATATAAAATGAAAAATAATAGGGTTAATCAACAACTTGCGATCTGAAAAAAATAGAGATAAATTATACAATGATAAAGAAAATAAAAATAAAATGAAATCTATGCTATTATATAAAAGCCATTTTTCAGTTGTCATCACTAACCACGAAAACTACTGAACCAATCTTTACCAAATTTTAATCACGTCATCTTCATAGCTCAAGGAAGGTTTAGCAATAATAAAATATAAAGATTTTCAATTATATTGCCATCAAAAAGCGATAAATATGTGGTGCACAGTGAAGTTTGATAATCAACCGATAGGTGGTGAGTACCATTCGAGAGAGGTTACAAAGGTACAGGGTTACATGGAGGTGGAAATTTATGATAAAATTTACTTATTTTCAATTCTATTGCTATTAAAAAAGCTATAAATATATGGAGTGACATATGGATCCCAGTGCAGTTTAAAAGTCAACTGATATGTGGCCATTCTGCAACAGGGTTTGTAATGGTAAAACTATGAAACCCAACTGTACCAAATTTTAACCACATCTTCATAGTTCTAGGAAGGTTTATAATAATAAATTTTACTATAATAATGATTAAACTGTACAGTCTTCAGTGATAGAAACGAGGTTTGCCAAACTGTCATATACTTTTATGGTTAGAAATTAAAATCCAACCAGATGGATTCATAAAATTATTTTTGCCTAATTGGATGTCTAATTATTTTTTCAAGTACTATTTAAATGTAACCCTTATCAATGCAATTTTAACCAGCTTAAAAGTTACTGATATGCGTGAAAATATGATTGAAGAAATAATAATAATTCCATACTTCAATTCAACATTTTTATCGATAAACAAATGAAATTCAATTGTTAGTTAAAATAATTTAAGTTCTTCATGTATGAGAGTGGGCGAAGCCATAACAGAGGATGCTAGTATAATATAAAAAATAATTGAAATTATTGTATATATTATATGTCTATAATATTTATTAATCCTATTATATTTAATTTTTCTTTATCATTGTATAATTCTTTACCATTTAGGAAAAAATAGATAAGTTCATTTTAGTCCACAATAAGATACATATTTTGAGCAACCCATATTGGAGTCCTACGTATCATGTATAAGTAGGCAAGTTGTAATGGCAATACACTAGTAACTCGATAAATCATCACGAATGGGGGAGAGGGGGAGACGAAATAACGGAAATGACGAATTACAGAATTTTGCTGGTAAAGTAAAGTAACAAAAAAGCATTTTCAACTATATAATTGTAATAATTTTTTGCAATTTATTGAATGTAAAAACGAACAGATGAACAATATACACATTGAACTTGAGTGAGAATTAAAATAAAAACACAAAAAAAAAAACTAAACACTTGCCGCATCCCATCAGGTATGAAATATATGATTCACATTGCTGCTCGAAACCACCCAATGCACTTAGTTAACATTTCCTCTACTTCTTTGCATGGAATATTGGAAGAATTAGAAACGTCATCGTCATCATCTTTTTCACCACTAGCTTCATTTTGAGCACTCAGCACTTGTTCTATAATTCCATTGTCATTTAAAATTTCATATCCTACATCCGTACTATCCATGTTTCACCAGCTGCTTACCTCTTGCTTATCTTTTCTCAATATAACATGGAGCAGAATTTGCTGAGCCAGATGCTAATATTTTTGTAGGAAGAGCTTTCCAGTATTAACTGATACCGGAAATTCGTCAACTGCACTCAAACTTCCTTTCATCTCTTACAAAAATCAATGAAAAGATCGCCTCTGGGCTTGTTGTGTTTGCTTTTTTCTATGAAATGGATTACAAAATGTATAAATATAGGGGTATTTTCTTCTGACAAACCAAATCAGGCAGTTTAAAGATTAAAGTAGCAAGGAAAAAAATGAATTAAAAGCTGACGAATTATCAAGTGACGAAATAATGAGTTTCCACTGTAGTATCCTTTAACACCATTGACTTTAGAACTTGCTTACTTTTACAAGATGTGTAGGACTCCAATATGGGTTGCTCAAAATATTTATCTTATTGAGGACAAAAATGAACATACCTAGTTTTTCCCAAATGGTACAGAATTTATCTACATTTTTTCAGATCATTTTAAATTATTTATTAACCTTAGTATTTTGCATTTTATTTTATTTATTTTTTCTTTTCCATTTTTTATTTCCGTATTCGACCTGTCTTTTGTTTTAGCCCTGATGATGGCCATCAATGACATGCCTGAAACAGCAAAAATATAAAAAATTTTTGTTAATATCGAGCATTGCCTAATTTTGTATGGCTGATCTCACTCAACAACCTACTCAATATGTTCATCCAGTCATTCAACATAGCTCTTATTGATACACAAGGTAACATTGTGTCAAATGTATTATTTTAAAAAATGGAACTTGAAAGAATAGATTAAAAATAAGACAATAATTTTCATTGATTAACATCCTTGTAATTTTAAATTAAAATAACAGAAATAATATCATTCATGGTAATACCTGATGAAGTTTTAATGACATTCTAACAGCAGGGGCCACAACACTTTTCAGAAGTTCCATATCAGAAAATATCCATTCATCTCGTGGGGAAGTTATTCTGAAGTCACCTTTGAAAAGTGCATGAAGACCATAGAGGAAAAATTCTACACTGTAAAAATAAAACAGAGCTAAATTAGGACATACTGTTTCTATAGTTGCATCAACAAAAATACATTAATATAATAATTTTTTTTTTTTATTTTTCAAGGTATAAATTTTTATGATGAATTAACTATGTACTCCACAGGAACGTGATAGATAAAAAGATAGGTGAACCATTTGATGTTTAAGGGAAAGAAGTATGCAAATGATTTGGTAATAATAGCCAGGAATGAGGCAGCTCTGAAAGAAGCCCTTGAATTATTAAAAATGGCAGGAGGGTAGGTCTTATCCTGAACCATGATAAAAGAAAATATATGCTGGTGTCTCTAAACATATCTTTTCTTGGTACCAGCTTTGAGAGTGTGCAGAATTTCATGTGGTCGGGTTCCTCTCTAAATAGTGAGAATAAAATTAGCCCTGAAATAAAAATAGAATAATTGCTGGAAACAGGGCATACTATTCAAATTCAAAATTCTCTCGAAGAGAACCAAAGTTAAAACTTGATCACTCCCTCTTCAGACCTGTAGTCACATATTGATTGGAAACCTGATGGCTATCTGCAGCGGATTGCCAACAATTGAAGGTTTTTGAAAGAAAAATAATAATAAGAATATACAGTGCAATAAGGGTTAGTGGAAGGTTGAGAATAAAAAGTAATATGGAAATCACAGATATACTAAAAACTAAGGATATATTCAACTATATAGAAGCAAGAAGACTGCGATCCAGCTATGTTGAAAGAATGAAGGATGAAAGAACTGAGAAGAAAATGCTGGATATCTTGGATCGGAGCTGGAGACTTGTGGTGAACGGTGACTGGGAGAAATGGAAGAAGATAATTTGGAAGACCAAGGGTCACACAGATCTGTAGAGCCAGGGAGTATATAAGTATAGGAACGTGAATAAGAGTAGTAGGATTGATTTTTAAAACCCTTTGGCTGCGGCATGCTCGTGGGGTGGGAGGATACAATGGTGCGGGATAGTCTGTGTATGGTATACTTTTTATGCTTAGCGGTTTGGTTTTGTTTATGTATTCTACATTTTCTATTCATGTCTCTCAACCTCCATTTCTCTTATATTTGATATTTCACTAGTTCCCGTCATTTCTCCAATAGATATATTACTGGATTGATAAAAAAAATCCTTGTCTTGATATGAAGATTCTCCTTCACTTTCACTTTTACCTACCAGAAGTTCATCATAATAATTTTTTTTAGACATAACGCACCAGCAGGACTCATATAGTAGTCAATAGCAGCCAAAGGCTTAAGGTTAAGGACCTCAAGAATGTTTTATGACTACCATTAAATTATCTTATTTACATAGAAAGACTTGTGAGTTTCCTTTGATAATAATTCAACTTTAGATAAACAAATTCCATACATTCCTGCTTATGTAAAGCAATAGTATGATGAAGCAATAGTAATAAAAAAAATCATTAAATTAATTAAAAAAAATAAATTAAAAAAAAAAAAACATACCAGTTTTGCATGTATTTTGGGTGCAATATGGATTAACAATTAATGGGTTGTTTCACATGAAATGTCCAATTTTATAATATTTGAAATATATAGAGGATTTTGCGAGTCTCTGTTGTTTACTTCCAAAGTTCACATATCATAATCAAGCAGTTACTAATCCTCTACTTTTCTTTTATAAACATTAGCTTCCCAATAAATTACACACTGTTTAGTATACCTTCAAATATGAACATGGAAACACGCGATTTTCGTGTAATATTTTTTTATGAGTTTAAACTAGGTCGTTCGGCAGCTGGATTGCTTATGACAATCAGCGTCTGTCAGGGCAGTGGTTAGACATCGACGAAAGCCCAGGACAAATGCCAAAACCAAATTTGCACCCGAAAAAAATTGATGGTTACAGTATGGTGGTCCATGGCTGGAATCATACATTATTCCTTTTTGCCTAGAGGTGAGACCATTACCTCTACAACCTACTGCAATGAAATTGTCAAATGCACGAAAAATTATTGAAAAAACAACCTGGATTGGTAAATCGGAAGGGCCCTATACTCCTACACGACAACACTAGACCCCCACGTTTCAAAACTTACCATGCATAAATTGAAAGAGCTGGGGTACGAAGTTCTTCCGCACCCACCATATTCTCCCGACTTGTCTCCAACAGATTATCACCTTTTCAGGAATTTAGACAACTTCTGCAGAGGAAAAATTTTTGCAAATGATGCTGAAATCAAAAGTGCGTTTTCAGATTTTGTTTCACTTCAAAGCTCAGAGTTTTTCAAATCCGGGATAAAAAAGTTGTTGTCACGTTGGGAAAAATGTGTAGAAAAAGAAGGTAAATACTTCGAATAAAATTATATTGTTTTCATATTGTATTTTTACTAAAATCCCTTTACCTTGAAAACGGACATTTCATGTGAAACAACCCAATAATAAAAGGCTGCTTTCAAAATCTTATTTGTCAACTAAATTATAAAAATGCAAGCTAAGATACCTGGATATTGTATTATGAGAGGCTGCCCCCAGAGTTCTTCTACCAAGAATGCTTAGTGCAAAAACACAACGAAACAAGAGTAGAATCCTTTCCTACATCTCTTAATTTCTAGAAAAATAAAAACCATCAGTAGTTAGAAATTCACAAAACCATAAGATTATAAAAAAAGAAAAAAAGAAGACATGAATTGATTTAGAATAAAATATTTACACATCCGCTAAATAACTTTGATTTCAGCATGTCTTTAAAGCTATATCTTTATACTGGAAACGCAAAATTCTTTCTGGTATTTTATACGATCGTCAGACACCAGCTTAGTGATACAAGCAAAACTGTCAATTTCTCTGAAGTCCCAAGGACTGGTTGACATAAGAATCCATTCTTTAGTAAAAAATAAAATAGGCTGAATGAAATAACTCCAAGCAGTTTTAGGACCAATAGAAAATGCCAAAAACCTCTTGGTGGGTAGATAGTTGATAAAATTTTTTTATAAGTAATGCTCTACACCTTGTCTACAACTATGTATTAAGTGACAGTCACTACATCTTTCTATCACTTACTAGGGTTCAAAAAATGATAAGCCCATATTAAGAATTTATTAAGAATTATTTTGCTATAAAAAAAAAAAAAAGAAAAAACTTATATTTAAGCTATAGTGAGAAACTATAAATCATCAAGAAATATAGAATGATTAATAAATAGTAAAATGAAAATATAAGCAACACAAATTTTCATGCACTTTTTTTCATGCAAATTCACCCACCTTAAACATCACATAGACTATAAACCTAACATGAATTCAGAGGTTTTTCAAAGCACTGGCACTACATTAGCAGGTCACAATGCAGCCCAATGGCTATTTAAAAGCTAAGTAGTTTATAAAAAATAAAAAATAAAGCTTACAAGAGCTATTTCTAATTGGACTTGTAGCCAGATAACTAAAAAGGGAGGTATCTCTCAAAAAGTAACACGAAATTGAATTGTTTAGGTATCCAGAAAATAATTTAAAAATTGAAGTTTTGGAATTTATTTCCAGGGTCGCTAACAGGTGGCAAAATCCCAGGGGCCCAGGCTCTTGGGGGGGGGGAGGATGAGCTAAGGTGACCACTTTTGGGGATTCTAATTACTGGGACACTTTATTCAATGAACATAAAACGTCAAAAGACAGTCTTTTTCACTAACACTTTCACTAAACTCTTTATTTCTGATCATTTATTCAGTCAAGTTTATTAAAAAGTAATTAATAATTATTAGTCACAAAATGAAAATAGTTGTTAATCTGATCAATATACTTAGTTAATGTAATTTTTTGAATTCATAATTTTAGAAAACGATTGATTAACGATTTGGCTCTTGGCGACCCTCCTTAATTCATGGCATACTATCATCAATACTTATTTCATAGAGCATTTAAAATATAGAGATAATTGCCCTAATTGGTAGATCATTACACCAGAATGTTTAGTAGCCACTAAAACACCATTGGGCTATGTGAGCATAAGTAGAACTATAATTTTTCATGTATATTAATCATCCGAATAGTAAATGAAGAAAATAAGACAAATGCCTAAAACACTAGAATTTAAAATATACAAATACAAAAATTAATTTTTAGTACCTTTTCTCTTTTATCATTACAAAACTGTATCCAATCAAGATATGCTGCAGTAAAGGAATCTCTATTAATTCCTCTGATACGGAGATCGTAATCCTCATCTATGTTAGGAGTAAATACAGGATCAAGTTCAATAAAATTTTTATCTAAAGTAGGTCGAAGTGCCTCCAAAATCACGGAGCTTTCCAACCATGTTTCCAGCCTTTCAGAACCAACAGCATAGTATATTATACTCTAAAAAAGATATAAAAGGTGAAAGATATTTATTAATTAGAGAAATTACAAAATTAAATAAAGCGCAACTCATAGAATAAATATAAAAGAAATGAAAATTTACAAATAACCTTTTATTTTTAATATAACAAATAAATAAGATATGCTAAGATATGATTTATAAAAAAGAAAAAAGAAATTTAGGTGATAAAACAGTGTCTCCAATTTACTTCCAAAATCTTTAATTAATAATACTTATGAATGTACTATCATATTAAAATGTTTTAATTTTAGAGAGGACACAAGATTCTAAAAACCCTTTATCATCTCTAGTGATTATTATAATTTCTGTGATCAATTATAATTTACAATTTTTTTTTTTCCTGGATGATAACATTATTTACATCCTAAAATATGTATTACATTAATACAAAGGTAGTACACTTATAAGTGTATTAACACCCATTAAACACAATGCTTACATAAACAGAGAAGGTACCATTAATAATGGTATTAACAAAACAACTGTATATACTTAAAATCTAACAATGGCTACCTCCAATCAAATATTAAATAGGAGAAAATAGTTCGAGGCTGGATATTAAGACAAACACAAGCTCAATAATCAGAATATCCTTATCAAGGTGTTCAGGAATAGAAGTATCACTGATATATTTACCTTTACATAATATGTGACCAAACTTTTCTGAAGTCAAAAACTTGAAGCATAGATATCGCTGAGTTGTCTGATATTGAATAGCCTTCTAAGATATAACTGGCGGCAGTAACTTGCCATGCAAGCCATCGCAAAGAAAAACTTGCATTTAAACTTAGTAAATGAGGAAGATGTCCGGGCTCACAACAACACCACCCTAAAATAAAAATAAAGATGAATATACGAAGAAAGATTAAAAAGTTTAGATCATCAGAAGGATACTATCAAAATGGAGCAGAGCAGCTTGGTAGGTAAGACACTGAAATGATATGTATGGGTCCTGGTTTAAGTACAATTTTTATTTTATTTTTGTAT
Organism: Euschistus heros; assembly: GCA_003667255.2. Lineage (NCBI taxonomy): Eukaryota > Metazoa > Arthropoda > Insecta > Hemiptera > Pentatomidae > Euschistus > Euschistus heros. The sequence goes on from RCWM02000231.1 coordinate 1,677,952, forward strand.
TACTAAAATGTTTTGATTAATGAAATTAGACATTGTATCCTTATATTGACACATTGGCTACTATTCACAAAAAGCTCCCTTTCAGTGATTTGTTAATAAGTTAATAAATTTAAACTTTTTTTTTAATATTTGATTCAAAGTTCAATAGTAAAATTAGGCAGTCATCCACATTCCCCTAATCAATGTAATAGTAGAACATAATATCAGATTGCCAAAATGAAATCTATCAAGTTAAAAATTGATAGCCACAATTTTGATAAATTAACAGTTAAGTTTAAATTGAATGTTTTATCTTTAAATGTGATATCTGGTTTCCTACCATAATTTATAAAGAAATCTTATACTTCATACAATTTCAGAAAGTTTTAATCCCACAAAGAAAGCATAATCTGGTTTTAATTGCAACATTTTTTTTTTTTTTTCAATTTAAGATTTTGGCTTTATTTTTAATAACTCAGGCACTAAATTAATAATAATGTTTGATTGAAACCATGAAATAATAATAATTGCAATTTCGAAATTAATTTGTTTTCAGGCAATGGACATACTGAGCATACATCAGACTTTATAATGCTTTCTGGGAATAAATCAATAAAATTTTGGTGTGAGGCAATATTTAAAATAAGTATAAGAGAAAAAACAAGGAAGTAGGTAATAAGAGTGAATGACTATAGCTGAAAAAATGATTTCTCACAGGTTAAATTCTTATTCACGGGTGCGTGGTTTATTAGGAGAAAAGGTGAGATCACTGAGGCGTGCGTAGGCATTGCCGGGCCACATCACAGTTTTTTACCTCAAAATTATAAAAAGACACACTTTATTTTGTACGAGACAATAAAACATAAAGAGTTTTATCAGCAGCAGCAGCATACATAAAACCCATATGTTTAACCCGCTGCTACTAGAAACCTTACATAATGTTTATTTGGAAAGATCGTCATTAATGTTGAAAGGTTGAATCATTTGGACATGATTCTGCAAGTTAAGGTATAAGGCACAATATAGAATATTAATCAATTTACAAGAGAGATACAAAATACTAATAAAAGATAAAAGTTTATGTTTAAGTCTGCAAAGGCAAGATGTATTATAATAAGATAACTGTATAATTTATAGTTTATCAATATAACAATTAGGAATTGATCTGACAATGAAATTTAAACAATATGCAAATTTCAATAAAACGTAAATGAATTGTTTCAAAATATTACTATTTATACTATTTACTATAATAACTTGCCTTGATTTTCTTCAACACCTTCTGATATAGCTTCAACTTCACGCTGCTGGCAGTATGTACCCCGAAATTCTAACCCCCTCATTTGAAAGGTTATAAGACCATTACCAATTTCAATTATGTGTACAAGGCAATTCAATAATCTGAGGCAAGCACAAAACAGTCACCTTGCCTCACGATTCCCCAACGACCTGAAATAGTTAATAAATCAATTAAATAATTTCTTATTTATAAATAACTTTAGGAATTACAATTTTCAAATTCAAAACTATTGGTACCTAATAGGTTCAGTTTAAACCTACTACCATCAACTTTATAAAATTCAGGATATCATCACTTTTCAAAAATCATGATAACAAAAAATTAATAAAATAAACTGTGTATTTAATTTAGAATTATATTTTTAAACTATTTTATATTGTATTAACATTATAGTTATTGTTGTATAAAATTCTTTTCTTATTCATAATCTCACAGAGACAAACCAAAAACTGACTGGTACTACACCAAATAACTATCGATGAATTTATCTCAAATTTCAATTTGAGCTAACAATAAACAGTAGCCATTAAGTGTAAGAATTACTCTACAATTAGACAACAGACTAGTACAAAACTTTGTACACCACTTATTTTTTTGTATAGATGACAGCATTTAATATTTTACTAACAATAAGTAACAATATCAAAGCAATTTACAGCCATTTTTTTTTCATATATAGGATAAATCAGACAGTTATTGACACCCTAACTTAAAAAAAAAAAAAAAATTTTAAAATTAATTAAATTCCTTTTAAATTGTACAACTCAACTGCGTAAAAATACTTTCCATTCTGTCTGTATTTTAAAAGATATCCATAGGGTGTCAATAACTGTTTTATATTTGGTGTGAACTTTCTTGTTTAGCTTAAATTACTATACTTTAAGCTAAACAAGAAAAAACAACTTTAAATTTCAACTTTATTGAACTATCAACTATCAATAATTGTCTGGTTTACCCTATTTTAGTGTGTAGTAAATGCCTTCAAAGCTAATTTATTAGTATTTCAATTGATTAGACATTAAAATTAAGCTAACAAAAAATATGTATGAAATGACACCATCCATACTAACTAACGGTAAATAGAAATTATATAATATGAATTAACTAACAGTTAATATAAATATGCCAGTGTAGGTACTTCCAAGATAATGGTAATGAAAACAAACAATACTTGATTTTCACAAATTTTCAATGAGCCCAATTATGTTCCAGTTAAACACAATATGAATTTAGGATGGTACCAAACAAATTTACATTTTAATAAAACAACATAAAATCATAAATAAACCACACAAAACCAAATAAGGTATTTCTTATCATAAACATTACATACAAGAGGAGGAGCAGTTAAAAATTTGAAGAAAAAAAAATGAGAATTAGGTAAGATTAATAATTAATAATCTAATTAATTATGACTAAAATAATATTAATGGGCATCTCTTCTGCGTGAGGCCAAGGCCAGGGCTGCAGAGCCAAGCAATAAATAATAAAAAAAATAAATAATATTAACATTCTGAACGGAAACATTAACAATCCCATTAATAAAAATGTTAACAAGGATAAGAAATATAATGGTAGCAGAAGTTCAGGGATGCAGTCAGGTTGCTGATATAACAAACACTGTCTATTCTTCAACCTGACAACAATCTTCCGGAAGAAGACCTTGAAGGCAAGTTGAAACGTTAGCACTCCATATATAACTTTTTTTTTTTTTTTATAAATTTGGGTGTCTAGTTTATTAAACTGATTGCATTCCTGAACATCTTTTTCAACCATTATATCATATGGTCAACCATACCATTTTCATCATGTGTAAGAAATATAGTTTTTAAAACATTTAAAACTTTTTCATAAAACTAGTTACCTAAAATGATATCTCCACAAAGTGAATGCTGAAGAGAATGAGTAAGATGCTCATAGAATATAGAATTAAGGTTATTATCATCAGCTCCTAAATTTCTGTCCAAATGAGAGCATAACCGTGTATTGGAGTGGTCCACCCTTCTGGTATTATAATCTCTTTCCCAAAACTTTACTGGTCTAACATATGAACTCTAAAAAAAAATTGCACTGCCTACAACAAATAAAACAAAATTATTTTAGAAAAATAATCAATGTAAATAAATATTAATAACCTATCTAATATTCATAGTCAAAAATACATCTTAAAATATATTTATCCACAAAAAATACTCGTAGAACACTGTGGCCTAAATTTTATAAATTTTTCTTCGTTATATTCTTTTTATTAATTATATTGTTATTTGTTAAATTTACATTCCAAATTTATTTATTTCAAATTAAAGATGGTTACCCCATCTTGCTACATGAAGAGGTTTACCCCTTGATATATATGTCGGTCTTACAATTAGCTTTACAGTGTATTTTCCTTTCACAAAGTAATAAATCTTCTTCAGATAAAATAAGAATTCCGTGTGTTATTTGACACCAACAGACAGAATAACATTAAGAAATAATATTAAAATAATTAAAGGTACTACAGAGCATTATCTGAATATTAAATAATTCAAACTGACATTGTAATAAAAATTGAAGAGGTGTATTTGGTAACTGGATATATATCTGCAGCACTTGTGAATATTTGATTTGTGTTAAGCATATAATGAATTTTGAGTTTTGGGTATCACCAGAAAGCTAATTTTTTTTTTTGTCTTTGTTTGTGTCTAATGGTCTTAGTTATGAGGCTAGTACAGAAAGAACACTAATTAGTGAATTATTATGGAAAAAATTGTTTTTCCTAAAATACGATTTTTGCATTTAAACCGACCATTCACAAGTGCCACAGATATATCTAGTAGATTTATCACAAGGGATCAGTCAAAGGAATAAAAAATAAGAATAGTTAAAATAAAATGAGTTATTTTCCTAACCGGGACTTGAAAATATGTTTCTTATTTACTTCTCTTTTAATTTCACAATGCGCCCTAATGATGGCCATCAACGCTATCACCGAATGTCATAATAATAAAATAATGTGATATTAATTTAAACTTCTATTTTTCATAAAAACCTTTTACTGCTCTCTCTTAATAAATCTGCAAGATATGTAATAAAAATAAACGGCTTTTAGTTGTTGATCAAAGATGCACAGAATAAACACTGTAGAGAGAACTTAGAATAATTTTCAAATGAGCTACTGAATACCATCTGACAGAAAGGGGTACTATCGACTAAAAAAAGGGGCAGAGGTCTGTTATATGGAAGAAAGTGTTTTTCCCTTTTGTGTTCCTTGTAATAAAATCAGATTTTTTTTAAAATTAAGTATACCAAGAATCTGCTAAATATTCTTCCCCATCAGAAGACCCACTAATTGTCGAGTAACGAGAAAACTGTAAAGTGGCAAACCAATTAGAACAGCGATTTCTTGTCAATAACAAAGCAATTTCTTTCATAGAAACTGTCTCTGGAAAATCATGAATGGAATAAGGATTCTCAGGGAGGAAGCTAGTACGATTGACCAGGACATGTATAAATGGTTTCGAATGTAGATGTGCGCATCGCCCAGAAAAAGAAGGAAGGGAAAGAGATGACAGAAGCCTTCGATGTGATGTCAGGGGACTTCGCCGGGAAGATTGCCCCTCACCGATGCAATTTAACCAGGCACTGGAGAAGGGACGAACGTGAGAATACAGTGAGTCTGAGATGGAGTGCATGTTGGTATGATGCACAAATATACACAGACGATGTAATAGTTCCTGGATAGCAGCAAAGCAGAAGATATCCAAGCTCTAGCCAGGGGCAATGATCACAGCAATCAGATAGACTTAGAATGAACCAAAATAAACAAAATATATGATTGTAAGCCGGCATGATCCACCGGAAGAAAAATATAAGGGTAGGAAGTCAAACCTACAGAGAGTAGATAGTTTTAAATACCTTGGAAAATAGTAACCTCCATTAATGACCAGCTCAGTGAAGTTCGACCAAATAATCCTCAG